>CM073133.1:6935675-7600675 GCA_037039145.1 Fundulus diaphanus
ATGTTCTGTGGTAAATGTGAGGCGGGCCTTCGTGTTCCTGTGGGTCTGCAGTGATTCTGGCCTTGAAAGTCTCTCATGGAGGCCATTTTCACCCAGTCTCTGTCTGTTATTGTTGAATCATGACCTCTGACCTTAACTGAGGCCGGCAGAGGTTTGCCTGTTGTTCTGGATTCTGCTGTGACCTTCTGGGTGTTATTTTGCTGGGCGGCCCGCTCCTCTGCAGGTTCTCTCTGTGGTTCTCTGGAGTCCTGAAGTCCTGGTAATGGTTCTGTAACTCTCTGCAGACGAAGAGATGTCAGTAAGTTTGTTCTTATCTGCAACTGAATTTTTTTAGTTCAGGTTGCTTTTCAAGATCTTTTGGCCTACTTCGTGCTGCCGGACAGGTGCTGATCAGACTTGTTATTCTCCAGGTTGTCGGGGTTTTAAAAGTGGAATCAAAGTCAACTTTCATGTTTGTGTGCACAAACTTAGCACATAAAGCTGATTCTGATAACTTTATTTCCTTTAAGATATGAAACCATCATTTGAAAACGGCTCTTTGCATGTATTCAATTTGTTTTTGTCTGATATTTAGATTTAGTTAATCTGAAACAAGTGTGACAAAAAACATTTAAGTTGTGACTCTGGATGTCTAAATAGCATTTGAAAAAGAGTTCAAGCTTTTTCTCTTAACCTCTTTTGTGCGGCTGAATTAATAAACAGTTTTTAGGAGGACAAGGGGACCAGATAGCTGCTGAGATATTTTAGCTGTAAAAAGAAAATGGGAAACTGTTGGTTTGATTGCTCAGAGGCAGGACTGCATAATGCTGGGAAATCATGCAATCAGGATGTCATTGTTCAATACTGAAATTACGGTATCAGCTGCAATTAAGCCCCATTTCTCCAACTTTTCCCCTTTATTCCCTCCATAAAGTTGTTCCTGCCGCTCTCTGTGAGCTTTAGCATCTCGCTTTGACCACATATATTATCAACAAGCACAGTTTGAACGCCTGCCTCTTGAATCATAGTGATATCCTGACAAATATTACATCTGAATGTTTTTCACCTGCCATTCTTCCTGTGTTGATAACATGATGCCTGTGATGGTTTTGTACTGTTATTTACAGAAAATTACAAAACTCTATAGTTTCAAACCAAAGAAAACTTTTAAGATTTTGTTGTTATTAAACTTTCCTCTGAATTTCTAATTAAAACATAATTTTAATCAACATAAATGGTTTGTTGAAGAAATGCTTCTTTCAGGGTTCTGAGAGTGTTTTTTCCTTGGAAAGTGTGAGGCTGGTTTCACACTTTGAAGATCTTTGTGTACGTTATGTAACAGAGTCCAGAGGGAGACCTGAAGATTACAGAGAGTACTTCATTATGTATGTTCTGCCTCTTCACAGCCTTTTAGACTCAGGCTGTTTTTCTTCTTTGCTGCATTTTATCTCCAAAAATAACCCATTTTCAGAAAACGCTCCACAGAAAAGCACAGAAACCAAAGACTGCTAACAATGCGCCGTCTGTAGCTGCCACGCTGCTCTCAGTCCTGGACCACCTACCTCGTGTTGGCCCTGGACCAACATGGCAGCTATCCAGTCAGGTTACAGTCATGTCACATCAAGTGTGGGAGATGATGTGTCAGGAAGGTGAAGGGGAATACACCCTGCTCATCATGCATTAGCCTACAACACCTAAATGCATTGATCAGATGGTGCTTAAAGCAAATATTACATTTTATTACCAATCGCTGTGCTTTCTAACATTCATTACATCTATAATGGCAGCAAGGCTGACATTTTCTAGACCATATTTGTGCATACATGTATTTTATGGAGCAAATTCTCCAGCTGATGGCACAACAAGATCAAAGATTATCACTCAGATAAAGAAATGCTTGTTTTAAGGTGTAAATTCTTAATGTCCACTCCCTTGATGCTTGCCATTGCTGCTGTGGTGTTTCTTTGCCTACCGAACACAGCTGAGAAAAGGTCAACTATGATAGCTATTTTCTTGTTTTTGGAAATTACGTGAATACAGCAGTGATTTCATGATAACTCTTACAAAACAACGCTGCCAACCAGCCGTTTAAAATAAGAAAAGCTTTTTAGCACACCAGCATAACATTACTGTTAGTATCAGGACTTTGAAACAATTATGCAAACAAGTGTGTGACTTTATTCTCAGCATTTTGACCTTGTTCTCATAATATTAGGACTTTTTTTGTCATAATTTCCCCAAAATATTGATAACAGCTCTTGGAAGATTAAAGAAAATAAATTATTGGCCACAGTGGAGTAAATTTCCACTCTTACACATATATTTGCGATTAAAAACTTGAATGTTTTCTAATGTAAAAAGTTGTACATATTGATGGAAAAAAAATTATTTTCCACACTTAAAGGCATATAATTACTATAATATAATAGTATATCTCTGACATTATAAAGTAAGACATTTAGATAATCTCCCCGGGGTTCTGGACCCCCATTTGGGGAGAACTGCAGTAGATCCAGAACTCACAGACGCTTCTCCCAGTTAAGGCTTGGTTTTCTGGCAGTGGGATAATGTAGTATATTATTAAAAGTTTTTCTTTTTATTTCTTTCATATTAAGGCTTTCCGTCTCTTTTTCAGTCATGCCTTGAAAGTTTCCCACATTTCATGATTAGTTTTTATTATTTTAGTTTCATTTCAGCTTGAGTTTGTTTGCTGTGAGAATATTGGCTGGTTTCTAGTTGTTTGTTTAAAACTTCTTCCCTGGTTCTCAGCTTTTAATTAAACATCATAAATAAGAACTGGCCTTAAAGTCGAGGTGCTCTTCTAGAGACAAACCATCGGCTCACCCAAGAGTGAAAGAATCCCCAAAATAAAAGGCTTTAGGGATTATATTAGTTTCCTCATTGCTGTCAGTTCACTTCCTCTCAGCATTGATCTCTTGCAACCCGGAAAGAATTATTTTATTAGTTTAGCACAAACCAATTAGCTGCAGCATTAACGGGTGACAGACACTTTTAATTGTCTTTCATGAGGTAATAAAGGCTGTTTGTCAGCTGGCTGGAGGTGAACTTTATAAATTTGTGGAGGCTCCCTGAGTTTAATTAAAGCTGGAGGAAAAGAAGCTCCATAAAGTCAAGAGGGAAGGAAGGAGGCTGTAAATATCCGTCTGTGCAGGAGTTTGTTGTCAGTCATCGTGTTATTTTTGGATTTATTTAATAAATAGAGAGAGTTAATAGTTTATCAGGCCTAATAACCTCTGTTGGATCAGAGGAAGGGATGTTTGCTTGTTAACGTAGTACTTCCTGCAGATCTCACCCTCTGTTGATGATTTTTTTCCTCTGCTGCCTTTTTTGTCACAAAGTCTACATTCACTGTGTCAAATCCTTTATAGAAAACAGCAGCAAAACTGCAGTAGACACTGAAATAAAAACATGTTTCTGCTGTTCATCGTGTACAAAATGTGTGTGGAAACCGGAATCCTAAAAAACCAACAGGTTGACATGTAAAGCAGGTTGTGTTTGTGGAACGACCGGCCCTGCGTGTCTGAGGCTACCCTCAGGAAGGTAACGCTGTGGCTCTGCAGCTGTGGCTTGCCTGCGGGCCCTCAGGTGCCCTCAACTGGCTCTCACCGCTGCCTTGTTGCCCTGCAGCACCAAACTCCCCCGACGGTTGAACTTCAAACGAGAACAAATCAGAGATCAGGTTTACCTCCAACATGGAAACCTTAATGGTGCCTGACCACAGCTGTGGCCGTTTGGAGCAGGCAGTGGTGGATTAATGCGACTCAGATTATTTTCAGCTAGTTTCTGCTGCAGGAAAATGATACTCAGCTTCCTGCCTAGTTGTTTTTTCTTTTCTCAGACCAAAGTCACCTTTCTGAGAGTAGTACAGAGAAGGAACAGCGACATAAGTTAGAGAGGCAGAAGTGTCCGTTTTACAGGATCTCATTGTTTCGCTATTATTTCACTTAAAAGAACTGTTTCTAAATAACAGTTTTAAACGTACCCGTAGTTCTCCAAATTAACCTTCAGGTGCTCCTTTACTGCGAGCCACAATTTCATCAGATTATTTTGAGAATTGCCACAATGATTTTCTGTAAATGTGAGTTCTCTGTGTTCTTTTGGGTCAGAAGTGGTTCCAGCCTTGGAACTCTGCCATGGAGGCCTTTTTTTTTTTTTTTAGAGTTGAAGCATGAACTCTAACCTTAACTGAAGAGAGTGAGGCCTGCAGAGCTTTAGATGTTGTTCTGGGATCTTCTGTGACCTCCTGGATAAGTTGTTTATGTGGTCCTGGGGTAATCTTCGTAGGCCAACCACCAGAACGTTCCCCACTCTTTAATGTTTTCTCCGTTGGTGGACAACGGTTCTCACTGTGGTTCTCTGGAGTCCCAGAGCTTTAGAAATGTGTTCGTAACACAGGCTCATAGTTTTCATCCATTCCTGAATTTCTTTAGATCCGGCATGGCGCTTTGCTTTCTTGGATGTTTTTGGCTATTTTATGTTGTCAAACAGGTTCTGTTTAAGTGATTTCTTCATTCTACAGTAATCAGGTTGGAATGTAGCTGGTGAAATTAAACTCAGCTTTTAAAGAATAGGAGACAAAAATCTGAACTGGATTTAGTGTCAAGTCTGTTAGAAATGTTAAAACAGAATAGTTGTTTATGTGTCCTTTATTTTACTACAGCAGGTGACAGGTGGCGTCTCTGGAAGCAATAATGGTAGACAACAGTAGATAATGGTAAATAACAGTAGATAATGTAGATAACAGTAGATTACAATAGATAACGGTAAATATTGGTAAATAATATAGATAACAATAAGTAACAGTAGATAATGGTAAATAACAGTAGATAACGCAAATAATGGCAGATAACAATAGATAACAGTAGATAATGGTAAATAATGGTAAGTAATATAGATAATAAGTATATATATTATATATAACAGTAGATAACAGTAAATAATTGTATATAATGTAGATAACAATAGGTAACAGTAGATAATAATAGATAACAGTAGATAACGGTAAATAATGGTAGATAACAATAGATAAGTTATCTTCAGACATTTATTGGATCCCAACCAGCTCTAGCTCACCCTTTCACATTCAACCATTCACAGCTACAAACAAAAACTGACGACAGATTGATGACAAAGCTCAGAAAATACTCTGATGTTTTGTTTATAAAATGTCACAAATTCAAAAAGAAATGATAACTCCACATATCATATTGTTTCTATCAAATTTAAGATTTAATTTGTTAAATCAATTTTGACTTTAATCCAGATGTGGTTAATCAATGGGGGCAATCACTTTTTCAGAAAGGGGTCGGGTTTGTTCGGAAAGCTTTTTCCCTTTATTTAAAGGAGCAACACGCAATATTTCACCACTAGGTGGTGGTTGACAAGCCCAGCCTCTCTACCTTAACTCCGGCTGCCACCCGGTCCCTCCTTTCCCTTCTCACGTGTTGCCTCCTATGAACATATTTGTTAAGGAGAAAAACACAGCAAAACAGCGTCACCTTTCAGAGGAACATGTCTAGTGAAGAAGTAAATAACTCATAACTTTATAAGAGAACGTTTTAGATCTGCTGGGGCTCTCTGCCATGTTGCTCCATCACTGCGCTGCTCTGATGGTGGCATTTTACAGCAGGGAGGGGCTAAGCCCTGAGTGGCAGCTGTTCACGTGCACGTACGTGCACGCCCGGCTGGCCCGGCTATGTAAACATGAAACTGGAGAACATCACAGGGGAATGCCAAATACAGAGGCCCTCTTTGTCAGAAATAAGCTTTTATTCAGTGAGAAACTAAATAAACTTCCAGGGATTGTAGGGCAGGGACCACAGGCAATGTAACGGTGTAAAGGAATGAACAAGAGATGAATAATGAACACTGGTGAGCTTATGTTCTGAGATAAAGGTGGAGAATGGCATTGGATCCAAGTGGGCTTAACCAGGGGAATTAGGAACAGCTGTGCGGGCGAGCAAACAGGGAAACTGATGGTAAGTGAATAATTAATACAGGAGAAGCTGAAGTAGACTTAAAGGAAGCTACAGACCAAGGAAGGAAATACACTGACATCAATCTGAAGCCAACAAAACACAAGAAATAACCAAGTACAAGTATATGGCAAAACCCTAATGGCAATCATAAACAACCAAATATGGCAAGCTTAGTCAATAATGGCAAAGAAACTATCAGAAAACCAACAGAAACACTCAGGGATCATGATTGCTCAGATTATTTTTGTCCAACATTAAACTTTGTTAAAGATAAAAAATGTCACAAAATCACATATTCTGTCTTGCAAGTAGGACACTTTAATCTGGAAAAGGTTCTGGAACCCGGCAGCTGTAAACACCCACATAAAATAAATTAGACATAGATTTGCTTAAAGATAAATTTTGTAACAGTTTTTTTTAGTTATGCCATGAATAGATTATCAGAGGACGGGCCTGAGCTGCTCACTTTGACCGTCAGTCGGGTTCTTCCTGCTGCATCTTCAGGGAGCCGTCATCATCCACCCAGGCTCACATCAGGCCCTTCCTTCCCGCTCTGCACCTCCTGAATGAGGTTGATTAAAGTTTCTTGGCAGAAACATCCCTGAACATCAGAGGACTCTCCCAGCTCGCTTCAGATCCGGAGATCCTGTATCTCCGTGTGATCCAGGACCAGCGTCTTGATTCCAGGACCAGAAGGGCTTGATGCTGCTGATGAAGGAGAATCCAGATTGCGCGCTGCCGTCCGTGTGCTGGAGCGGAAACGCCGCCACGACTCCAGCATGTCTGCGCCGTCTACAGCGCTGATTTATGTTCGCATTAAAAACTGCCTCGTCTTCGTCTTTGTCGCCGTGTGGGGGCGTCGGAGTGAAAGAACAATTAATATTTGGTGACAACCTCCTCCGTCCTCACCTCGCAAATTATTTCTGTGACATTGCTTTTAATGTGCACGCTGTCAATTATTCAGGGGGTTACAGCCTGAGCTGACGGCTCTGCAGATCAGGGGCCAAACGGCGGTTTAATGGAGAAAACCAGACTGCACACGATTCGTCTGTCAGATTTAGAGCAGCTCTGTTCATGTAGTTTCCTTCTTTTAAGTGGAGCCTGCTGAAAAAAAAACTATTAAAAAATCTGAATATACACGCTTAATCATGAAGGTTTGGTTTGTGTGTCACAGCAAGTGATTGTCTTCCTGCTGAGGGGGACCAGGATCACTTTCTACGTGGCGTGCAGCTGCAGAGCCGTTCGTCTTGGTAGTGCTGTGGAAGACCGTCCAGCCGTCGACACACAGCCTGCTGGATAAGGCTAAGGGAGGAAGAGGAGGAGGAGGAGGAGGAGGAGGAGGAGGAGGAGGATGCAACTGAAAGAGCTCCGGTCAAAACCAAAAAATACCTGCTAATGTTTCGCCTTTTCTCATCTTGTACGATGCCTAAACTGCTAATCTTGTTATCTACTAACATAAAGGTCCTGGAAGATGATGGTTACATACAAAACTTTTTACTTTTGCTGTAAAGAAGGAAATAAACACAATCAATTGTAACTAGAATATCTCGATCACATCTGTAGCCAGTTCAGTGTCATGTTTATACATGTTTAGATTGAGGAAAATCCAGGCGAAGCTCATATCACTTTGTGCCGTTTTGGCACAATTTGGCAACATTTTTGAAATTTGGAATTTATTCTTGAAATGGAAAATGTGGGATGCTGTTACATGTTTGGTAGACACTTTTGTAGAGGAGTCTCAGATGAAGATCTGGACATATGAGAAGTGTGTCAGTCAGCTACAGGCGTGTTGTTGTTGCTAAAGAGCTCAAGCCCCTGAAAGGGTCTCACAACGGTCAGAGGTTCGTCCTGGCTCCACAGAGATGCACTGCTAGGTTTATGATAAGGTTTTATTATTATTTATTAGAAAACCACGTGGCTGCTGCTTGTATGTTTGGTGCAACCAAAGGTGCAGGAGGCCAGTCTGGTGTCTGACACTGAGGTAGAAACACAGCAATATTGATGAAAGGAAAAGAAAGAAAGAAATCTTTATTTGTCATTCCAATGAAATGTGTCTTCTGCATTTAACCCCTCCTTTAGGGAGCAGTCTGTGGCTAAGGGTCTTGCTCAGGGCCCCATAGTGGCCGTCTGTGGGGTTTGAACTGGGTACTTGCAGCCTTCTCAGGGCACAACCCCCAGTGGGTCGTGGCAAATGAGCGTTCATACTGAGCCTGGTTCTGGTTCTGCTGGAGATTTTCCTTCCCGTTAATGGGGAGTTTTTCTTTCCACTGTCGCTTCATGCTTGCTCAGTATGAGGGATTGCTGCAAAGCTTCTCCAGGAGTGAATGCTGCTTGTCGGGACATTGATGCAATCAACTGGGTTCCCTTATATTGGAAATTTCTGACTAATCTGTATAATCTGATTGAATTTGACTGTGTAAAGAGCCTTGAGATGTTTCATGAATTGGCGCTATATAAATAAAATTGAATTGAATTGAATTGAATTGCTCTAACCACCAGGCCACCACTCCCTGCACACAGCTGATGGATAAGATGAATATGAGCATCATCCCTCTATCCCTCCAGCTCCATCTAATTCTTATTAACTCCTGTTTCGGTATCCTCTAACAAACACAGTCCAGTCTGGACATGAAGGGGCACATTTGGAGGATTTAATTTAAAGGAGCTGGTTGCTGTCTGCTCCGGGAACCTGAGGCATCAGGGGAGCGGTGGTGCAGCTATCAGGCGGCTGCAGGAGCGTTTGACGAGTGAAGATGAGTGGACACAGGCGGTCTCTGTAGAGCATCAGACAGCGTTACCGGTGATTGATTAGGCTTTAAGGAGTTTAAAGGAGGCTGGTGGTGGGGGGTGGACTCACTGAGGGGGTCTGTAGGACCTTCACGGTCCAAACGGCCCGTTTCTAATCATCCTGTAACGATCTTCAACATTTTACCTGCATACAGCTTGTGGGTAGTTTTCCTGACCTTTGTTGCACCTGTTTGTGTGGGCACAGAAAGTTACTACCCTGTAACCCGGGGACAGCATGTCAGCCGAGTCCTGTTAAAAAGTATCCTGTTAAAGTTTCATGTCTGATCGCCTCGATTTCTTCCTGAAGAGGAGAAACTAAAACTCCGCCTCAAGTTAAAGCTCCACACCAAGCTTAAAAAGTCAGCTGTCACACATTTCCCCTGATTTTTTTATAAACTTCAGTCCTCCTCAACTGCTTAGAGAGAACTCGTTAAAAGTAAGACTTGCTCCGTATAGTTGTAGCCGAGTGTTTCTGAATGTCAATAAGAGTCTGTGGAGAAGACCCAGAAGATATGGATTAAAACGGAGGTCTTTTTCATTGGGGGGGGGGGGGACGTCTCCACAAACTTCTGTCCTCCTGCAGCAATTTAAACTTTCTGAAGGCCAAGTGTTTCCTACTGCTGTCATCTCAATTACTAAACCCACAGAAAGGTTCAAGTCCTCTGAATAATTCAAGGAAAACATGAAGCTGCGCGACACGGAGTCAGAATGTGCTCTGGGATGTTTTCTGCTACCGGCTCTGTGTGACGGCTCTTCATCGTTAAACCAATTAGACCAGTTCTGAACATCTGAATAAATATAAACTTACCCTTTGTAGCTCACTACAGAAAGCCGCTGCCCCTGTCTTTTCACACAGGATACTATATGTGTGTGTGTCAGCACTTTCTCCCAATAGAAGTCATTTCTGCATCATTCAGCTCGTCTCTTTCCCCCTTTAGACCGGGGATCTCCAGTTGGAAACATTTCCCCACATTTCTTTGATTTTCTTTCCTAGGAAAACAGCTTTAACTACAGGACTGAGAGGCAAATTACACACCAAGCCCAGCCTAATTCGTAACATTTTGTTTCAATACTGCTGTTGAGCCACATTCTTTAAGGTAAATGAACTGAACTTATATGGCTTTTCCAGTCATGCTGACCACCCAAAGCGCTGTACACTATAGCCACATTACATCAATTGCTCTCACTAACACATTCATACACTGAGACGCAGCTCGGTGGGAAACTTGGGGTTAAGTGCCTTGCCCAGGGGCACATTGACATATGGCAAGGGGAAGCTGGAATCAAACCCACAACCTTTTGATTGCCAGACGACTACTCAACCCATCAAGCCACAGTCACAATCGATCAGTAAAAATCTGGTTTGCTGAAGCCGGTGATAAAGTGCCACCAGCTGCAGTACCAGCGATGAACACAAGGGGCTTTCTAATAGGACTGGTCCTGGGTTTGAATCCCGCCTGGTCTCGTCATGTTCTCCCTCTGCATGTCTGGGTTCTCTCCAGGTTCTCCTGCTTCCTCACTCAGGTTTATTGGTTCCTCTGCATTGGCCGTAGGGATGAGCTGGTGTGTGCATGTCTGTTGGCCTGTGATTGGCTGGTGACCTGTCCAGGGCTACCCCCCATGACTACAGGATGGATGGATGGATGATGGATGGATGATGGATGGATGGATGGATGGATGATGGAGGGATGATGGATGGATGATGGATGGGGGATGATAGATGGATGGATGGATGGAGGGATGATGGAGGGATGATGGATGGATGGATGATAGATGGATGGATGGAGGGATGATGGAGGGATGATGGATGGAGGGATGGAGGGATGGATGGAGGGATGATGGATGGAGGGATGGATGGATGGATGGATGGATGGATGTATGGATTGATGGATGGAGGGATGACGGATGGATGGAGGAATGGGTGGATGGATGGAGGGATGGATGGAGGGATGATAGAAGGATGATGGATGGAGGGATGGATGGATGGATGGATGGATGGATGGAGGGATGATGGATGGATGGATGGATGTATGGATTGAGGGATGGAGGGATGACGGATGGATGGAGGGATGGGTGGATGGATGGATGGATGGATGGAGGGATGGGTGGATGGGTGGATGGAGGGATGTTGGATGGATGGATGGATGGATAGAGGGATGGATGGATGGAGGGATGACGGATAGATGGAGGGATGACGGATGGATGGAGGGATGGTTGGATGGATGGAGGGATGATGGATGAGGGATGATAGATGGATGGATGGAGGGATGATGGATGGATGGATAGATAGATGGATGGATGGATGGATGGAGGGATGATGGATGGAGGGATGATGGATGGGGGATGATGGATGGATGGATGGATGGGGGATGATAGATGGATGGATGGAGGGATGATGGATGGAGGGATGGGTGGATGGATGGATGGAGGGATGATGGATGGATGGAGGGATGATGGATCAGGGATGATAGATGGATGGATGGAGGGATGATGGATGGATGGATAGATAGATGGATGGATGGATGGAGGGATGATGGATGGAGGGATGATGGATGGATGGATGGATGGATGGGGGATGATAGATGGATGGATGGAGGGATGATGGATGGACATTTTGTTGCCAGTCCTTCTAAAAAGCTTTTTTCATCCTGCAGGATTTAATGAAAACCTTGTTAATGTGATCATCCATCTATCCATCATCCATCCATCCATCCATCCATCCATCCATCCATCCATCATGAGGGTCAGGGGTCAGGATGAACCACACTCCTCCCTGTCCTCAGCCAGCCTCTCCAGCTGGCTGTGGTTCCTCTCACACTGTTCTAGACTAGAAGGCAAACGTAGAACCGGTCCACAGAGGTCTAGGTCGGCCCCAGGGTCTCCTCTCAGGGAGAGATGTCAGGAAACGCTCCAGAGAGGCGTCCCAAACAGATGCATGAACCCCGAAGTTCAGAGCTGGTGGTCCAACTTCTGGCCCAGATTCTGACCAGCATGGTCAAAGCAACGAGCCCCAGTGAGACCTCTGAGGTACACAAAGTGATGCTGGACATTACAGCAGCTTTTATTTCCAACCTGCAGTTAAACTGGCAGGCTGCTCTTCCTCTAAAGTCCAATCCTCTGTGACTAATAAGCTCCAGGGGTCCCAATACCTGGATCAGATCAGATCACCCAGGAAGAAGTCATCAGCACTTAACTTTAATTTGTAAATAGGGACTCAGAATACCACCACTGAGAAATAAAAACGTTTTTTGTTACTGGACTGGTCAGATAAATAAAACCTTGTTCTGGTCTCTGAGTGTCTTTGACTGTCTGTGTGGTACAGAACCCAAACAGAACCTAAGGTCATGATGTTAGAACAGTTAAACTTGCTGACTGAACAGCTCTCTTCACGTTAACGCAGACCCAGCCTCAGATGGTCCATGTTCTGCTGACAGCCGTCACCTTTTTCAGCTCCGTTTCTAATCCACATGGAGCAGTCGGTCCTTTTTTCAGGTTTTTCTGTCTCGGAGCGTCACAGAAACATGACCACATACTCAGATATCTACATTCTGCCAGTGTTGCCTCCGCTGCTGCGCCACTCATTTCCTTTTCTTTCTCTAAAGCCTTTCTTCCCAAATCACGGCGTGAAAAGAGGCTTTCTGTCACTGGAAGCAGAGAATCAGGCGTTATTGTCTCTGCGCCGTTCACCAGCATCTTAATTACATTTAACTGCATTTCTAGCAGTTTGAAGAAAGTCCCCATAAACTTGTAACAGATTTCTTTTCTGTGCATATTGGGCTGTTTCCTTATTGAAAATCCCATTAAATTCTGACATTTAGCAGGAAATCCAATAGAATTTCTGGTGTTTTAATTAAACTTTACTCCAGTTACTCCAGAGTATTAACTCTGATTTCTGGAAATACGCTGCAGTAAATTTTCATCCTGAAATTCTGCTTTCAAATTCAGGACCTGTTACAGTCAGTAATGTAATAAATTACCAAAAAAAAGCTGATTCAGAGTCTAAATGAGTAAAGAACTTGTCAAACATAGACTCGTGGAGAAATGGTTCCTCTTTTGGGAACATCTCTGTGTATTTACGGCTTTAAACACCCAAACTGTGATTTAGGCGTTTAGCTGGTTGGACTTTTCATCTGAAACGTTCTAAGCTGACCTCCTGCTCCTTGACCTTTGATGGGGTCAACAGTCAGAACTATCCTGGGGAGGAGAGGAGCTTCGGTGCTGTGCTGTTTTAAGCCTTTACCTCTGACATCATTACGTGATGGAAACGCTCATGGATGATGGAGTCAAAGCCGAGCCTTCTGAACATGAACTACAAAGTGTCCTCTCTGGTCGTTTTCATCCATTCCCGTGAGACGCCAATTTCGTGTCACATAAAGGATTGTGGGATTCCTTATAGCTCCTTAGTGCCGGTGCAGGACGTCACAAGGTTGCTATGCTAAAGGACCTATGATAGGAAGCATCCAGGCTCCTTTTCCTGCCTCCTTCCTCACTGACTGCACTATTCAGACAGCACTTATCATGGCGGCCGCTGACGTACGTCCGCTTTGGCTGACGAGTCCTCACCAGTTAGACGTTTTCAGATGCTGCCCTGCAGATTTAAAGTCACGGCGTGTTTCCTGAGTGCCTCCCTGAGCTCGGATCCTCGGGCTCATATCCAGCCCGGGCTGTTTGTTCTGTGCTTTTCTGCTGCTGCACAGGACCGGGCTGTTGATGTAACGCTGCTGCCTGCATCTTTGTTGCTGCTTGGAACAGAAAAACAACGGAGCCGTGACTCTAATCTGTAAATCTGTCAGATGCAGGATAACGTGACGTCTGAGCAGGAGCTGATTGGGCCAATATTTCAACACATGAACCCATTTTTTTTGTTTTTGCACTCTGCATCATCTTAAATCCCCTTCCCCGCGGTTTGTTGGTACGCACGTGTCCGCAGCGCTGCGAGCCTCTGCAGCTCATGTTCTCTGCAGCCTCTGCTCTGAAGCCATTAGCCTCCGCGGCGCTTGGGCTTAGCTTTCCTCCGCCATTGATCAGCGATCGAGCCGGGAATCTCTAAACCCGGCGTGCCGTCTGAAGGCTCCGGTTACCTCTCAGTCAGGATCTGCAGAGAGGAGGGGGAGGTAAGGTGGAGCAATTTGCATCCAGGAAGGCACTGCCAGCTTTGGATGTCTTTGTGCACCAATTAAAGGCGTCAGCGGCAGACGACCTGCTGGGTTAGTGTTAGAGCTCAGGGACGGGAGGCCTGGTGTCCACCGCTGTGCCCAGAATGGCAATGGGACCTGATTAGTGTCGCTCCACCAACTCTATGGGCGAATCCTTTCACAGAGGAGGAGGGGGGGGGGGCTGAGACAGAACTGTTCATGTGTCGGCTCACGCTATGATGTCACTGATAACACCACAGGGATGTTTTACGAGGAAAAACAGGCTTAAAGGTTTAGTTTTGCAGCTTTAATGGAGTTGTTGGTTTCCTTTAAAGCAGGCTGGCTCCAGCTCATCCGACATGAACCGGTTCTCATTCAGTTAGCATGTTTTAAAAAGTTCAGTCGATGGATCATGTTCATGTCATCTCGTAGCAACTTTTAACTTAACTCTTAACTTTTTGATATTAAAAAAATAATCTGTATTCTTTCACGTTTTATCTTTTGTCATCAGAAAGCGAAATGAGTCCAAAACTTTGCCTGAACGTTGTTTTTTTTTTATGGGGACATCGCTAAACCGCTATGACTTTGGTGTTTTCCTTTATTTAATGAAATCATGTCCGCTGATAAATTCATCCCTGAAATATTCTTATCTGAGCCGTTGGGCTGTGCAAAGGTCAAAGGTTAAAGCGTCCTTCCTCTGGCTCTGAGCCGGGGAACCGGGGCGGTGACCCAGCCTGGAGGGGAGGTCAGCGGTTACCTTCACCAAGCACCACACATGGTAAATAGTTTTGTATTTGTAAAATAATATACTTTACTGGTATAAACAGCTCATGTAGACCGACGTGTCTTTGCTCTCATTTCCAGTTCTGCTCAGCAAGCAGAGGAAATAAGGATGAAACAGAAATTCTCCATAGATATATTTTGGTTGCAACCGTCATGGATTTTATCGTAGTCATTTAGAAAAACAGTATAAATGATACTAATTTGGAGGTGTTTCCTTGAAAACGTCTCAATTCCTGCGGTCAGAACGCTCCCTGCCAGATTAACAGACAAGGAAACCATAAAGACCAACACATCAATCCCAATTGGGATTCATTTTTAGGTTTTTTACAGCAACTTTCTTAAAACTGTGGAAAAGCCCACTCTGGCTTCAGACTCTGTACACAACCTGCATTTAATCCTTCAGCCATTATTTCATCATATTTCAACATCCAAACCCAAATCACAACTGGAAGGAGAAACTCCAGTCGTTGTTTGAATAATTCAGTCAATCTAAAGTTTAAAGGATCAATAAAATCTGCAGGGATCATCCTGTTGGTAACACAACCATCTGTGCTGAAGAGAAGCACCTTTCATGCCTTTTGCTGCGTAGCGAATTCATCTAATTGAGGCCTTAACGAAGGACACGTCACCTTAAATGTTGATTCCTTCTTTTTTCTCTTACGGGAAATCCACAAACCTCCACCTGGATGATAACAGTCAAATGTCACAAACTAAACATGGAGCTGCTTCACATGTTGAGGGCGGAGCTTCACGGCGGCAGGAAGACATGCGATACGCCATAAAGCCTTTGGTGAACGTTGGGTTAACGACGCTTCTCAGTGTGTTCATGTGTCTCTGCGCAGCTTTCACAGCAGATATTGACCTCAGATGAAGAGGAGACACATCAGCTACTGGGAAAATAAATAAAATTCATTCTCATCAGAGTTTTACTGAAAAACGTGTGCAGCAATAAAAGTACTTTGTTAAGTTTTTAATGACTTTCCCCAAATATATGCCGGCAGAGAGAGCTTGAATGCATGGTTCTAATAATTAGCTAACATTTATTGCAATCCAGGGTTTTCTTTGTGAAATGCTGATTGCGTACAGGAATACTGAGGCAGCAGGGGTAGGTTGTTGGTAGAATATGTTCCCATTATTGAGGTTTTTACCAACAGGAGACGCTAACGGTTAAATCCTTATTGATTAATCTGCCAATCATTTTGCTGACCACCTTTGACAGACTGGTCCCCTACTGGGACCAGTCTGTCAAAAGCAACGCGTCACCATCATCATCGGTCACCAGCTGCAGGTCATTGATGGAACAGCTTATTTTCTGCATCCATCCATCGTCTAAACCCGCCACACACCTCTGCACACCCTGACAGGTCGCCAGTCGGCCACAGGGCAGCACAGAGACACACAGAACACACACACACAGGCACACACTCACACCTAAGGGATGTTTACAGAGACCAACTAACAGTCGTGTCTTTGGGCCGGGGGAGGAAGCTGGAGTACCTGGAGAGAACCCACCATGCACAGGGAGAACATGCAAACCAGTGACTCAAACCGGGACCATTTTGCTTCTTAAAATCAGTATTATTATTTTCATATATATATATATATATATATATATATATATATATATATATATATATATATATTTATTTAGTTTTTTCTGTCAAGTTCCTCATTTAATTTGTGCAGCTTCTCACTTGAGAGGGATGGTGCATGTAGTGTATCAGGAAATTTTCTTTACATTTGGTCTACAAACAGGTAAAGAGCCTTTAAACAACCCCAAAAAGAAGAAAAATAAATATTACTACTTTACCTGAGTTATTTAAAATTACATTAATTGTTTTTACTCAAACTGCAAAGAAAATAATACTAAGCAAACCTCAATGAATCCCAACCCACAGAAGTGCTTAATTAAAGTCAAAGGAACAAAATAATTAACTTAAATTCTTTAACTTTAAAGTGCAACATTTCAACTTAATTAATATTTGCATTTCAAATGTTCCAATATTATTATTAATCTTATATAATGCTTACTTTATTTTACAAATATATACATACTTTTAAGCTATTATTTTACTAAATTTAAATTACCTAATGTTTAATTCATAGTTTAACTGTCAACTTCATCAAAACCATCAGTTAAAAATGACCCTGAAGAAATTATTCCCCAAATCACACAATAATATACTGAACATTGGCAAGATTTCATGATTGCAGTATAAATAAACGCTGATGCATTTCTGTATTTTATTATTTATTAATAGGGACGTTCAGAGTTAGCCGACCTCACAGAGGCGAGAACGAACCACGGCGGCTAAGCTAACGCTGACGCGTCAGGCTCTGCTGCTCACGGCGCCCTGACAGCAGCTTCTACGCGGCCCACCAGCAGCCGCCACACGCAGACAGGCCGCTCTGGAACAGGTCGCTTGTCTCACCAACCGTCCCAAACCTCCGTCAGGTTTCTCAGGGTGAACACAAGCCGTCAGCGGGGTTGGGATCTGGGCTTTGCTCGGCCACGGCATGACGGTGCCGCCACCGTGCTTCACGCTGAAGGTGGAGAAGTGAACGTGGTCAGAAGTTAAGATAATATAAGATAGGCTTTATTGATCTCACATTGGAGAAATTCACTTGACACATCGGCTCAGTAATCAATAATCAGAAGAAGGTGCCACAAGTAGGAAAAGGTGCATCAGTTATAAACAGCGTGTCCTCATATATACAGTGGATCAAAAAATAAAAAAAAATAAGAATAAAAATTCTAAAAGAAATAGAAACGGGGCAGGGGATGTCTTATGTACATTCACAGTGACTTATATACATATGTATTGACATATATTCAGGTGGTAATAGCAGCAGAAGTTTGGAGTTTCTTTACAGTCTGATGGCAGAAATGAAAGCGAACTCTACTGAGGTCCAGTTTAAATGAGAAGAGAAAACAGGAGAGAATGAAACTGATGAGACGTCAGTCGTCTAAATGCAGCAAATGCTTTTATTTCATTCTCTCTGGTTCTGCTTCATCGGTTCCCCAAACAGTTTAAAAGACGAGCTTTTAATTGAAAATGAAGAAACGTTATTTATAACAAAAGCTTTTTACCCAGTGGGTCCGACTGCTGAGGTTCATAACAGGACCGGTTTACTCCTGTTAGGTTTTCTGAAAATAAAACAGATTATCTTAGATAACACAGATATCCAGGCCGTCCTGCAGGTCATCTGATCGTCAACATTAACAACCTTTGAACCAACAGGTAAAATGTCTTCACATTTTCACAAAGGTTTTGATGCAGGCTTTGTTTTTGTCTCGGATAAATTTGAATATATCGCAGGAGGTTTTATTGACGCGTCGCTTTGATTTAACAAAACGTGCTTACATTTATTTTAGTCGCCTCTGAGGTGAATAAAACTGTTTTTATGACCCAGAAAGTGATTTAAGGTGAAAACCTCAGAGGCTGGACATAAAGCTCTCATCTGCGCCGGACTACATTCAGATCACAGCCACATTTCTGGGATGATGCCCTGTGTTCGGCTGACGGCGTCTGGAGTTCGTTCTTCTTTAGAGTCGCTTTAATCTGGCATGTTTTGTGTCTCAGAGACGTTTCAGGCCGCGGCACCAGGAGCTCAGAGGGACGGGGCGGGCTGTGACGCTGCCTCTGAATCAATACCAGGGGGAGAAATTTTCCATCTCAGTGGGGCCGTTAAGAGGCCGTCTGAGAGATTTATGTGATTGGTCGGGTTCTGAGCGGTTGAGGTTAGAGACCGCCAGGCAGAAAGGAAGACTGATCCTGACAGACAGTTTAAAAGGCCAGAACCGGAGGATGAAACAAGCAGAGGGCTGGAAATTGAAAATGCAAATGGAGGGCGATGGTGCGGCCTCTGTTGGGCTGTCAGGCCTCTTTGACTTGCTGACAGCCGCTTTAAATGAACCCGTTTTATAATCAAGGTTTTGGAAGTGTATTGTTCCCGCCGCAGCCGTCTGAGAGCGTCTTTGTTCGGCCTTCGGGCCGCCGGGGAGCAGCGGGAGTTTGGGGGCAGATCTCGCCTCGGCAGCGAGCTCTCTGACAGCGGCTCGCCAGCAGCCGCGACACGCAGAGAGGCCGTAAACAGGCTGTGAGAAACGCCCCGGGGAGGACAAAGACTCCTCTCACACTGAACCGGGCCCCCAACTGCAAAAAGAAGCTCTTCATCACAGAAACAAAACCGACAGAGTGAAGGAAAACCTCAGAGAAAACCAGATCGGAGCTACAGAGCTGAAACGGTCCGCAGCAGTAAAAGGAAGGACGTTCTGCAGCCCTGGAGAAAAAAAACAAATTTCATCTCTTTTAGCTGCTTGTCACAGTTAAAGCTTTTAAATCATCACACTAGTTTTAGTCTCAGACCAAGAAACCTTCATTTGAGAGGAGAAAAGCCGTCCGACCCGGCCTGTTTCTGCACTAACAGGTTATGTGCTATAAATGATCAGAATGTATCCCTGCAGTAAAAAGTGGAACCTTTGTGTGCGTCTGGTGGTTTCCAGTAAAAGAACCTCATGCCTGCAGCCAGACACGGCGGCGGCAGCGTGGTGCTCAGGGGCCGCGTTGAAGCTTCGCTCTGGATGACTTGCTATAAAAGAACAACGGGTCCATAATTCATTCATGGTCTTGAGTTTATCGTTCAGGTGTTTTCCCACCTGGTAGACGGTCTATCTGGGTCAGGGTCACATGGCCGAGGGTCCTCCGTGGTTAAATCCATCCTCAGTGACCGCTGGAGGACCGTGTGTCGATAAACTGGCCTGAGATCAGTTACAGAAACGCATAAAATGGACAGCGCTGCACTTTAAATACAAATGAATTTGTTGATAATTATTGATTTCGATCAATATGATTTCTATTTTATCAATGTTCTTTTTTGTATATCGTCCAGCCCTAACTTATATATCTTGTATTAAATAATACTACGAATTCTTCAGTGTTGGTTGTTTGTACCTGTTATACTTTTTATATCTCTCTTAGCAGGGGTAGACACAGACTCCCAGGATGTTATATTGCTCTCTCTTATTCCTCTCCTCTATTTTTGTCACTTTTTCTCCCTTTTAACATTTTGCCTCATCTTTATTCATCCTTTCTTTCTCTTTTATCTTTCTATTTCTGTGTTTATTGAACTTGAAATAATCCCAGATTAATATCTAATAAACTTTTTTGCACATAAACAAAGCGGAGCACTATGGCGATTTACTTTCCACTTGTGAAAGTAAATCCGTTGGACTCTCTTTGGCATTGAGACAGTAATTCTTAGAGCTACACATCCAAACAGGACACGTTAAGAGAAACAAAACCAGACTGGTACCCTGCTTATGTTGCTGTCCACACAGTTCTGTGTAGAACTGACGCTGGGCTGACGACCAGCCTGTGCTGGACTGTCCAGCAGGAAACAGGGAGCTTTCACACGTAGATCCGGACAAGACAACCACAGCATTTAATGACCAACACCTGGATGTTTACCTGCAGAAACCAGTGCTGTGTCAGATCAGAGCATGGAAGCAGCAGTTGGAGGGTTTTAGTGCTAAAAAGCTCCAGAAACATGCTTCAGTGTTTCCAGAACCGGTTTCCCCTGCAGCTAAAACAGAGCAGCACAAAGTTCAGTTTCCATTCAGCTTTACTTCTATAGCGCCGCTTCACAACACGCTTCATCTCAAGGCTCCTCACAATGTCAAACTTAGAAAATATTGTAGCAGTGCTGCTAAAGCAGGGACTTCCTGTTTAGGTCCGTTCAGAGCCACATGCTGCATTTATTCAGCGCTGACAGGTCAGACAGAGACAGCGGCGAATATTGATGATTAAATCCAGCGTCTGGTTCTGATGTTTCAGCTCCTGACCTGGTACCAGAACCGCTGTACGTCTGCTGGGTTTCAAGCAGTTTCCAGTTCAGCTATATGATTACTTTGAATTTCCTGCCTTTGGAGTTTAACTAATAATCTTAACAGGATTTTATTTAAAACGTTTTGAAATGAAGATTTCCCACATATTTGAGTTTGATTCAGATAATTAAACATGGTTTTAAGCTGATTATGTAACTATAATCCCCCTGCTTCTCTTTGATTTAAACTTGTCTCAGTGTTTGCTCTTAAACTTTGTCTTCGGGGTGTTTCAGGGTCAGATTTATCGTTTCTCCTTTCTCTGCGTCATTTCTGCAGTCAGTCATTAACGTGAGACGCCTCCTGATGCGGGTGTTCATGCAGGGTGAGCCGATGCGGGCTGCAGATTGGAGATTGTTCAGATCAGAGTGTTTTGGTTTCCAGCTGAGCTCTGAATGAAGCTCTGAGTGAAGCCTGTAATGTTTCCGTGTCCAACTCCTCCCAGCAGGAGAAGAAGACGCTAAAAGCTGGACTCTGGCTCGCCATGATCTGCCCTCGCTGCGCCGGTTATTTAGCGCGCTGAAACAAAGCGAGCCGCGTGAAGTTCTGGGGCTGCGATTATGCAAACGACCCGCTGGCTTGGCGGGGGTGTGGAGGCGTACAGGAGCGCTGATTCAGAGAGGAAGAGGAGGGGGATGAGGAAGCAGGCAGCTGTTCTGCCGGGATGGAAACATCTGGATGTGGAGACGCTGCCAGAGGGAAAAAAACACACGATGTGTAAAAATGGAAAGGCGGGACACTTTTCAGCGCGTTAACAAAGCGGAGGAGGCGTTATGGGCCTCTGCCCCCCCCTCCTCTGTCGCTCTGATGACCAGTAGATAAAAAAATAGCCTCTGATGCTCTGAGCTCACAGAGAAGGCCGCAGATTTACTTCCTGCTGACGCTCGTCCCTGAGCAGCAGACGTCCAACGTGTCCAGCTGTGTCGTTCGATTTCTGAAAGGTCAACTAGAGTTCTGTGTTTTTAAAGGTTCTCCAGAACCAGCGCGCCCAGAGCTCCTATTTAGTCTCATCAGATGTGTTTCTGAGTGAAGGTGGCTGGTTACATAAATGTTGGACCTGGACTGAACGCAGGGCATTAAGGTCATGTCGTCCTGCAACATGGAGACCTGCTGGGGAATCAGGCTCCCGGCCCCCCGGGTGCATGCTCCCCCCGCGGGGCCACATCTGGGGGCTGCTCCCCCCGTGCTGGTCACACGGCCGTACCTGCTGACATGTTCTCGCCGACTGACGGATGCTGAGATAAATGCCTGATGATGGCACCGCTCAGCGTTGCACAACATCAGGAACCCACCTGACGACGTTGATCAGGCTGCAGCCAGAACCTTCTGGGGTTCTGTCTTGGTTCTATGTGACCGACACAAAGCGGAGCCTGTTTGTGAAGCGCAGGGAGGACATGGGTTGGTGTTGGCGTTCAGCCCGCTCAGTCAGAACCAAGCTTCCCTTCAGGTCCGGCTGCAGGTCCTCTAGGGCATAGCTAGAGGTTAAAGTCCTGGTCCTGCTCCATTCTCCTTTGCAAAGCGCCTCAAGCTAAGTCGGACTGCATAGAGAGGGTCTGTGCACAGATTCTCAGATGGATTTAGGGACGTTCCTTGATACAAATGCCTGCATTGCAGCTCCGGCTGCATGTTCAGGACTCAAACTAAAACACTGAACACTTTAACTTAAACTGTTGAAGCTTTGCAGAAGAGACCGAACTGAGTCGTTCCGTCAGAAGAACTCTGGATGGTTGTGGTGTGTAAAACAGGATGAGTAGACAGGAGAGCATCTCCTGCCCCTGGTTACAGAAAGCTTGGTAGAGGATCTGTGGTGCTGTGGGCTTGTTTCCTTCCAAAGGCTCTTGGAGGTGAAGAAAAAAACGGGGTGGACTTTAACAGAATACAGGAAATGGGTCGTCATGCGGTCCTTCAGCAGTATAATTGTCCTAAAAACGCCAAATCAACACAGAAATGGCTCAGCAGACACAAATGGTCATCTCAGTCCCAGGACATGGATCCTGAGATGATCGGAGCAGAACCAGGACTCCAGACCATCCTGAGAGGTTAAACGAAGGTCAAAGGTCGGCCTCTCTGGATGCTGTTTCAGGAGCTTCATGTTGACCAAATGAGTTATTTAAACTATTAACAGCAGAGCGCAAATATTTTTTAGTTTACACAGAAACAGATATCACTGTATGAGGTTATTTTCCTTGATTTTTAAAGGCATTTCCCTGAAATTCAGCAAATATATTTTAGAGAAAATGACAAATGTATTTGTTTATTTGGGCTTTTACTAGTTTATAATCCATGTTGTGTATTTTATATGCATCATGTAAGCGGGTTTTAATACTACAATGTTAACTTTAAGTGATATTTGCCTATTTTCATTCATTTAAAGCACAAATAAACAGTAAAATCAGGAATCGTGTAACTGTCATGTTCACAAATTGTGCTGAAACGACCAGCAGAGCAGGAAATCTGCTTTCCTCCTTCAGCCGACGGCTAATGAGGCCCTTTGAAGTTCTCAGGTTTGTTCTGCGTAGAAATATCTGCAGCGCGTTTCAGATTAAAAGGCAGCGGTGTGCGTCCGCACCACGCCGCCGTGCTGCTTCCTGGCCGGAGGTGAGCGGGGAGGAGAGAACGGCCTCTCCGTCCTGCAGCCTTCACTCGGCCGCCTAATGGCCAGGCAGAACACAAACGCAGCCTGCAAATGAAATACAGGCGAGATTTACAGCTGAACGAGCTTCATGTCTGCAAATAGCTTTTCCATTAAGGCCACCAACAAAAATATTGAGAGCGTTCAATCAGGGGAGGAAGATGAGCGGCATCCGAGGACATCTCTCTTCATTTCCCACCGCGGCTTTAAAGCGCAGCTCGGAAAGTATTAACAGCTTTTTGGCAAATGTCTCAAATGAAACTGAATTAAACTGCATCCGTTTAATGAACTCTCTCTGCGCCTCGCTAAAGAGCTGCTTGGGAACCGCAGCGACATTAGAGTCTCTGGGAGGAAGCAGCATCTCTGCCTTCCTAACATTAATGGCCACCGTCGTTAGGTTCACAAGTGGATGCCAGTTCAGAACATTTCAACATAATTTAGCGTTTTTATACACGTTTCCTTCCTTTCTAGGCTTTGTTCTGCTGCTTTTCTCATGAATTATAGCCAACATTCTGCTGCTGCTGTGTTTCTGCACCTCTCCTGCGACGTTGCAACAAAATCCTGTCCAGATGTGCATCTGGTGACGCAAACCTGAACGACAATAAGTGGAAATGTTTCTCAGGAAGATCTTTTGTAATTGAAGTGAAAACGTGAAGCTGCAGGAAGTTCGGCAAACAGGCAGCGGCTCCACAGAGCAGGCGGGACGATGGTTTGGTGCTTTTACTGCAGGAGCGCCTGAGCAGCGGCACAACGAGGCGCTCCAGCAGGGATTTGAACCATTTAGTGTGCGAGTGACTTTGCTCAGGCTGTGGTCCTTCTCTGAGGTCTGATTGCTCTGTTTTTCATTTATGGGCTGATTTCCTGATGCAGCAGTAAGACTTAGTGTCACAAATCAAGCGTCTCTCATCCAACCGGACCAGAACTGGTTGGATGGTCCATCGTTAGCAGAGTTTTAAGGTGACATCTGAACGGTTTAACCCTTGGTGCCGTCTGCTGAGGCCCACCACAGGCTGTGCCCTGATGATAGTCCTGAGGGTCTCAGGGTCTCTCCTTCCAAGCCACGGTCAGTAACCTCCACACGCAGCGTCCCCCAGCTGAGGAATGCTCAGCTGGAGAAAAGAGGGAAAATTGGATCATTTTCCCTCTTTTGCTTCTGTGTTTTGGTTCCTTGGTTCTGACGGTTTCCTCTCCTGGTTCTCGTCCTCTCAGCCTGTCTGTTTGTTTCTCTCCTGATCCGTTCTCTCGCCTGCTTCCACCTGAAGTGAACCAGATCCTCTGTTTATTTTCTATTCTCATTAACATCCTTTAGATGAATTTTGTTTTGCTTCCATTCTGTCATTTATTTACAAAAATAAAAACAAACTTTTCCATTTTCAATGTTCATTTTTGGTTTACACTTTCTTTGTCCGTTTATTTATCTATTAATGCGGGGAGTTTTTGTCATTTTGTTTTATTTTATTTACTCATTTATTTAATAGAAAGATTTTCTCTTGTTCCCTGTTGGTTGATTTTCCGCTGGGATCAGCTGGTAGGACAGGAGTCTGAGCAGCAGCAGCCAATAAGAACGCGTTGCTACTGTGATTCGCTGTTTTTATTCATATATAAATGATTGTAACTCTGCATTGTCTCACCTTCCTGCTCGCCGTGCCTTAGCTCTGGGTCCTTTTTCAGCGGCGGCCATATTTCGCCGCCTCTCAGGCTGGTTGGGCTGATAACGAGATGTTGTGGGGAAACGGTCCTGTTAGCTAAATCATGGAGTTAAAGATTTAACGAGTGTCTTTCAACAACGTCTTCCTTCCTTTAATAAACTGACTTCTGCACCTTCTGTTCAATAAGCACAATAAATGAGAGAAGAAGAGCTCTGGGTTGGTACATTTGGGTCTTTGCTGACAGTCAGATTCAAGGCGGATTACTTGAATGAAACGTTAACAGAATTGTTCTTGAATTGTTTGACTTTGAGCTGCCGTGTTTCGGTTCCCTCTTTGTTTGGACCTTCGGTTCTGAAAGTCTCTGTGGCGTCAAAGCCTTCCAGTTCAAAGTTTTCCTTCGAGGCGTCTCTTTTTGTTTCGTCCCCGGTTGGATGTCTGGGGTTTTTAGGAGACGGCAGGAAGTGGGTTCTTGGCGTTCTGCTGCTCCGAACAGAACCGCTCCACCCAGGCTGGATCCATCGCCACCAGAAGCGTCTCCGTCTGTAGAAGTGCTGCAGGCGGAGCCACAAAAGCCTCCGGGCCTCAAGCAGAACCGCAGACAGGCAGGAGAACGCTGGTCTCTGCTTCCAACCTGCAGACGCTGAGAGAAACGGATGTGGAGCTAAAACTCCTCCCTGGTCAGGATTCAAAGGCGCCGATCATTACCTGTGTTTTACACTCAGTTACCATATTTCTAACAGATTCTTTAAAATATGCATTAAAATGAGAAGAATTGCTGATTTAAAATCTCGTTTACCCTCTTAACTCAGAGGGACTGTTTTCCAACTAATGCTTACTCATACTTTATAAGACTTTTCTCAACTTGCACGATGCGTAAACCGCTAATCTTGTTATCTACTAACATAGAGGCTCTGGAGGATGATGTGGATGTGAAAATATGACAGTAAATTATTCTGGGCCTCAGTAAATGAGATTTAAATGCCCCAAAAATAAATTCTGACTGATAAAAAAAACTGATGTTTACACCCAAAACTTCTTACTTTTGCTGTAAAGAAGGAAATAAACAGAATAAATTGTAACTAGACCATCTCGGTTACATCTGTAGCCGGTTTGGTGTCGACACAACGAGAAACTCAGAAGGTTAAGTGTTCAGATTGAAAGAAATCCAGGCGGAGCTCTTTTGTTTTGTGCCGTTTTGACAGTTTTTGAAATTTGGAAACTTATTCTTGAAATAGAAAATGTGGGCTGCCATTATATATGTGGTAGACACTATATATAGACACGTCTCAGATGAGGATCTGGACACAAGAGAAGTGTGTCCGTCAGCTACAGGCTCGTCATTGTTGCTAAAGAGCAGATTTAAACTTTCTTTTGTCAGAACAGATCAGATCATTTAAAACTGCATCTAATCCCAGCTGCTCTGCAGACGTGTCTCTGCATCAGAACCACTTCCAGCCCTCACCTGAGCTCTTTCAGGGTTTTCTTTTTCTGTACAAGATGAAAACTTTGAACTCGTCTGCAGTAAATCTGAGACTTTCTGTCAGGATCGAACCAAAAGGCCCCGCTGACCCGAGTTGTTAGCGACGCCTCCCTGGAGGTCAGTCCCTTCCTGCCCCGACTCTCCGTCCGACCCCAGAATGAACCGTCTGAGTCTGCTATGCATGAATTAAGCATCAGAGCCGTTTCCTTCACGCCGCGGTGGCGCCGGCGGCGGTTTCCAGGTGGAGATCCGTCAGGAGGAGCAGCTGACAGGAACAGCTCCAGGGTTCTGGTGGTCAGATGTTCCCTCTGCCCTCCAGCAAGCGCAGACATGAAGGAGGCTGAATTAAAAGCAATTAGTCAGGAGGAGGAAGAAAGGGACGTAATTAGACAGCAGGTCGCTCGGCAACATCTGCTCAAAGCCCCTGTAACGAGGTTGAAGGTTTAAATCCAGCTGTCTTCGTTTTTTAGTCACCTTTGAAAGGATTCGCTGCTGCGGTCAGGTCTGCTGCAGGTTTCAAGCTTTATGAGACTAATTAGGGAGTGTATTTAAGGGAAAACACTCTGAAGGTTCATGCATGATGAGCAGTACCAGCATCACGCTTCAGTTACGGGCAAAATCAAAGAAAACACCAGAAACTGCAACTAACACCACGTCTGCTTTCATTTACCTGTTTATGTAGAGAAACACATTATATTCCATGTTCTAAGTTCACATATGGACCCAGAATCAGACCAGAACCCGTCTCCTTCCCGACCGTTGCTGTTTCACCCTGTATTCGATTGGTTGGACTGGTTCATCTTGAAATGGCGCTGCAGAGGAACCAGACTCGTGGAGTCCGCGGCTCTCCTCCTGAATTTTGGGGATTTTCCCATGATGCAGCGCTTTGGGGGCGTAGCCTTATGTTGCATTTTGTCTGTTCCGATCAGAAGAATCAACCGTACCGGCCGCTAAAATCAGACTCTCCCCTCAAAAAATCTGCTACATTTTTTTAAGGCCAATTGTCGGATCCAACATGGCCGCCCCCCGAGGTTGAAGGTTTAATTCCAGCTGTCTTCTTTTTTTAGTCAACTTTGAAAGGATTTGCTGCTGCGGTCTACTGCAGGTTTCGAGCTTTATGAGGCTAATTATGGAGTTTATTTATTGATCGGAAGAATCAACCGTACCGGCCGCTAAAGTCAGAATTTCCCCTCAAAAAGTCAGCTAAATTTTTTTAAGGCCGATTGTCGGATCCAACATGGCCGCCCCTCGCATCAACAACAGGAAGCTGTGATTTAACAGGTTTATTTTTCATGGCACAGCTGTAAGAGCTGCGGCTCTTTAACAAGTTAAAGGAGGTGTTAGCATGTGGAGCGTACAGCTTTACAGGACGTTTTATAAAGAGGTACTACGACCAGAACAACAGCTTTCATGGACGTCGCCATATTGGAACCATAACCTTTTTTTTTTTTTTTCATTTTTATTTTGGAATCCCGACTTCTCCCACCGTATTAACTAAAACGCTGTTTACTCGGGTTTTCCCCATTCCCAGCTCCTACTCTGGTTTTCCAAGGCAAATGGAGAGCAACGCTAAACTACATCCGCAGGTTTGCCTCAGTTTAAATCAAATATTAACCGACCAATCAGAAGCTTCCAAAGCCATGACGTCATAATCTGGCCTCCCCCAAATAGATTAAAACCAGTAATCAGACGCGCTTGTTCGTTTCTAAATTTGAGACGTGTGGAAAAACGTGAATAATGTGGTCACTCCAGATGTTTAGTCTGCTTTAACGTCGGACGGTGAGGAGGTAACGGCTCTTTACTTCTGGTTCCAGCTTCCATGCTTTCACAGTTTCAGGTGTAGATGAAGGTCCATCCGGACTGGACCGCTCCTGCTGGCGGTCAGCGGATTAAAAGGTTCTCATTACGCCTGGTTCCTGCTCACAGTCTCAGCTGGAAGCCAGTGAACCTTTAGACCAGGGGTCACCAGCCTTTATGAAGCTGAGAGCTGCTTCATCGGTACCATGGCTACCTGAACTGACCTTTGAACTAGAAGCGTCAGAGCTCACGTTAACTTTACGTACTATAAAGATGTTTTTAATGCTTTTGTCATTTTAAATGTATGCAAATACAAGTAGGATTAAAGAGGAAGAGGAGCAGCTGACTGGAGGCTTGTGCTCGTTTTTAGAACAGGCTTGATGCCCCACATGTGGTCGTTGGGGGGCTTCCTGGTGCCCGAGCTGAAGGCTCATTGCTGTTCTCGTCAGTCGCTCGATCGTCGTCTGCTTCTATTTTCGTTACAACCCAACAAATTGAACTGAGCTCCTTCCTTTCTGATCTTTGAGTAGACGGCGTGGTTTGATGCATCGGCCGGGCTCTTTCATCGGGCCCCTGCAGGTAGCAGCCGTCCTGACAGGCGCCGTCAGCCTCTGTTAGTCACAAGTTACCAAAGGGAGAAAAAACAAACAAAACTGGGCTTCATTTCCTTAAAGAGCTCATCTTGAATGTGTATTTCTGTGAAGCCTCGGAGCGAGGAGATGGTGGGTATTTTTATAGGCGGCTGGGAGATGGAAGTGAGCTCATTAGGATTCATGAGTGGTTGGGAGCCTCATAAAAGTGTTCTTCCTTATTTAATCCGCCAGTAATGCCTCCTAACTGCTCAGAAAACTGGAACATTTGTGTGTGTGAGAGCGTGACGGGGATTTGAGGTCCCAACATGCATCAGTGATGTTGGTGGTTTGAATGTCACCCCCCCCCCCCTCGCCCTCCTCTCGCCCGCGTCGCACCCCCGCTGAGGATAAAGCTCGGCTTTTAGAGAACCCGGATCAATACGCCGCAGCAGACCTTCAGAAGGTTTCTCTCCGCTTTGAAAGGAAAACCAAACTCTGGAGAAAACCGTCTGTCTTCCAGTCTCCGTTTCAAGATCTCTCACTTGATGCCAGGCTGTAAGGAGTCGTGTCGTTTGAATTGAGGCGTCGGCAGCCCGAGGCGGGAGGAAGGGATGTTAAACCGGCAGATGAGGCACAGAGAAAAGGAAGAAATCACTAAATATGGATTCATTGATAAAAACATTAATACCTCAAAATAGACCAAGGTCCAGTTTATAAGATCTGAATCTGACCCACTGGGACCAAACCTTTAATGTGGTGTTGGAGACGTTTGCTTCTCCAGTCTGAACCAAATGTACGATCAACTGTTGCCATATTATTACATCTTAGAGTCTTTAATAGTTTGAAGATGATTATCAGGATTGAAGCTCTGCTGGCTCCTTTATCATCATCATTTCTATCTGTCATTCCAATCAAATGTGTCCTCTGCAGTTAACCGTCCCTCAGGGAGCCTCGGGCTGCCGCTGTGGGGCTCCTGGGACGCATAGTGGGGCTGAGGGTCTGGCTCAGGGACCCAGAGTAGCAATCTGTGGGATTCAAACCCAGGAACCTGCAGCCTCTCCAGAGCCAGTGGCTTCAAAAAGGCTCAGTAAGCTGATAAAGAAAGCTGGTTCTGTTCTGGGGACTCCTCTAGAAGCTCTGGAGATGGTTTTTACAAAGCAGGATTCTTCTTAAGATGAAGAACATTAGGAACAACCCTGAGGAGCCTCCTCATCAGCACCAGAGCGTCTTCAGTCAGCAGCTCCTCCAGAGCCGCTGTGACACTCACCTCTACAGGAGAGCCTTCCTGCCAGCAGCATCTTCAGCACCTCTATTAAACAAACCTGCATAATATCAGTTAAAGCAACATTTCATGTCTCTTTACTTTAAATAACATTAAATTAAATTTACAATCATTTTATATATCCATAAAACAGGGAATCAGGCCAACAGTGACCAACGCGTTCTTATTGGCTGCTGCTGCTCAGACTCCTGTCCTACCAGCTGATCCCAGCGGAAAATCAACCAACCGGGAACAAGAGAAAATCTTTCTATTAAATAAATTAAAAAATAAAATAAATGACAAAAACTCCCTGCCTTAATGGATAAATAATGGACAAAAAATATATAAGTGAAAAATTAACATTGAAAATGTAAATGTTTATTTTTATTTTTATAAATAAATGACAAATAGAAGAGATACAAATTAATCTAAAGGGTGTAAATGAGAATATGTCTTTGTTTCTTTGTTTTTGCATTTATTTTTCCACAAAGTGCCCAGAAGGCGTAACTCTGCTCGCAGCTGTTAGAACCAAACTTTCCTCAAACCTCCACTCCTGTCAGCCTACTTTGAAATAACGAGCCACCAGCGCCACAAAAACCCAGAAAGATCCAACTTTAAAAAAAAGAATCATCTTGTCTCCAGCCTCCTTTCCGTCTGTCTCTGTCCTGCCGTCACAAATCACTCAGAACGCCACCAGAGGCCAAACGTGGAAAACGCCACAGCTGGTGTGTTTCTGAACAGTTTCTTTATTTCTCAGATAAAATAAACTCCAAAAACATTTCTGCCCAACTCAGATTTTAGGTGAAAAGCTTGAAAACCTGCGACACCTGAAGCTGGCAGCCAGTGACGGAGCAGGCGGGTCTCTTGCTGCATTCAACCTGCTGCTAATTATCCTTGACATTCTCAAAGCGTTTCCTCCTGTTATTTGGGTGGAATCAGGCGTTTTGTGTGGTACTTTGGTGCTGAAACGGTTACAGGGATCCTGCAGGCATCCAAACAGGAGATGAGTTATCGACGTCCAGCTCCCACAGGCCGGGGGCCGGATGAGGAGTCGGTCCTGGGCGGCGGCCCTGGGAGCGACGGCTGCTGCTTTAGTTCTGGGAATTATGCGCATTTCAAATCTGCGCTTCTGCTGTGAAACGTATGAGGGCGAGGAACCTGAGCACAGCGCGGGTCCTGGTGGACTACAAACGGAGAGCTGGATCAGCAGCTGATTCCCTCTTCAGATCACCCAGCCTGGACTCTGAAGCAGCTCTTGTGTAAATAAAGAAACTCGGTCTGTCTCCTTTGGGAGCTTTAAACACTTCTGTTGGGGATAATCTGGGTATGAAGACAGTGAGAGCCAGCAAACAGGAAGCAGCCCTGACGCTGGTGTTGGTCCGCCTGCAGGCTGCTGATGGATGCGGCCGCTGCACGGACCTAATTAGCCGTGAACGGCCTGCAGACCTGCACCTCCCTGCAGAAAAGCCTCCTCCCGTCCTACTTTCATGGCTCCGTCTGACTCCGGCCGTCTGGATGCTGCTAGCACACCAGATCTGAGGAGAACCGGGGATCGATGAACAGAACGGCTCTCAGACAGCAGCAGACTCGTGTCTGTAACACACTTTAAGCTCTTTTAAAGCAGTGAATATCTGGTTGAAGGTTATTATTTAAAAACATGGAAGCCATCGGCGGACCCAGGTTTCTTGCCATTAATCCGACCAAAGGAGTCGTGTCTGTGTGTGAATGAAAAGTCGTCTGTTTTGCCATTAAAGGTCGGGGTGAGCTGCCTCACGTTCAGCTGCAGCCAAAGGAACGATATTGTGATTAAAACAAAGGAGCTCTGAAAAAAAAAAACGCTTCCCTGCTCTCTGTGCAGCTGCTCTGTGGCTTCTTGCAGAAATCATCGGCAGAAGAGCAGCAAGAGGTGAATTCAGACGGTGGTGAAAGCAGGTTGAGGGTCTTCAGGGTGAAAAGTGTTTTCCACGGAGGAGGGGAAGGTGTGTGGTGGTGGAGGTGGGGGGGGGGGGGGTGTTGAATGCTGGGTAAATCGCAACTTTCAGACTGATTAAAGACTTCAAGTGAGCAGAACTCAATTCTCATCAACTTCAATTCAGTTTTCTTTATAAAGCACCGATTCATGAAACATGTCACCTCAAGACACTTTCCAAAGTCAGATTATACAGATTGGGTCAGATTATAGGTTGGTCAGAAAGTTTCCTCTCTAAGGAAACCCAGCAGGTTGCATCAAGTCTCTCCAAGCAGCATTCACTCCTCCTGAAAGAGCGTAGAGCCACAGTGGACAGTCGTCTGCATTGTTGATGGCTTTGCAGCAATCCCTCATACTGAGCATGCATGATGTTATCAGCTTGTCTGCCATGATGAATGAAAACAGCTCCACTGCAGTCCTTCCCCCCACGTCACCAGATTCACACCATGTTTAACTGAACATCACAGCCAATAAGTATTTTAGTGAGATTTTAGTTACTGGGATGAGTTGTTCCTATGAGATTTTAAATAAGACAAAGAGATTTTTTACATAAGATCAATAGGATTTTTGTACTTAAATTAGGAACAACTCCTCTCCATCATCTTATTTCAAGCGCTGTATATCTAATTAGCTTATTTTAAGAGTCAAAACACTCATTCCATTGGCAGGTCATCTTTTTTACCTGCTCAAAGTAAGGACAAATACATTCATTTTAAGAATATTTTACTTACTTTTAGCTCCATTTTTGCAGTGTGCAAAATGCCGCTGCATGATTTCTAACGGGTACAGCAAGACGAGAGAACATAACTCTGGTTCTGGTGTTCCTTCATTGGCTTCCTGTTCAGTTTCCAATCCATTTAAGAAATCTTTTGTTTGTTTTTAAGTCTTTGAATGGTCTCTAATTTATCTGAGCTGTTGCTCCTTTACATGCCATCACGTTCTCTTACATCCTCTGACCGGATGCTTTCAGCAGCTCCAACAACTTTGTATTAATCCACAGATCCCTAAATTGTGGCCTGAGCTGCCGTTGACGGTCAGTCAGGCCTCGTCTCTTTGTTTTTAAAACCCGTTTTTAAAAAGAAACATTGTTTCTCATTGGCTTTCACCCCAGACTGAGTTACTATCCGTATCCTAATATTGGACTTTTTGCTTGTATTTTTTCGTGTTTTTGATTTCTTTTGCATATGTTGTACTTTAAGTGCTTTAGAGATAAATATGGCGTAATGCAGACATGATGAAAGAAAAGCAAAACCAGCTCCAGACTCAACATCTGATGTAAAACCCAAGTCAGAGGTTGTCCCCAGATTCCTGGCGGCAGCGAGAGGCACGAGGCTCTGCTTCGTACGCGTTCATCTTTCTGGTGCACAGACAAATGTTTCAGTTGTCTTTGTGCAGCTGAAGCAAATCGTTTGCAAAAACCTCGTTTACAACCGAACATCCTCTGCATAGCAATGACAGAGACGTCTTTAAAATCTGACAGAATGTGCTCAAGACTACAGGAAGAAAAAACATCCAGCAGGGGCCCCAAACCAGCACCTTGTTGAGTGAAACCCTGATTCATCTGTCAGATTCTCTCCAGGGCTGAAGGTCAGCTTTCTGGACACAAACCCATCAGCTGGAGGTTTGTCTCCGTCCTCCAGCGGCCGTTTTTAGGAGCTGCTCGGTGTAATTATGAGCCGTTACATTGTTCTTCACAGCCAGTTCAGCTGCAGGCTGTAATCTGAGGCTTTTATATTCAAGGCGACGTGGGCGGTTTAAGTTAGCGGCTCTTTCTTCTGTTATCGTCTCCCCCCGCCACCTGCAGCGTCTGCGCGTGCGTGTTGGATTTTAATCTGCTCCTCAGCTCCGGCAGATTAGAAAACGGCCGTCGTTTTGACATTTTATTAACTGATTGCTCATAAAAAGCTTTAAAGGGCAGGACTGATTCAGGATAAGCTGCGACTTCCAGGGGAAACTTCTCGGAGTTGAGGGAGAACAGCAGCAGGCTCCGACCTTAAAGGCACCCGTTGACATTTTAGGAAATGCTGCTCGTTAGCGACGCGCTGATGAATATCACATTTGATGACTGCTTCATCCATTTTCTCCGGCATAAATAACGAATAGAGGCTCTTTGGTGCTTAAAGATTAAAACTGGCATCAAAGTTATGATTGATGGTTGAATTAACTTTTTTTGTTAGCACCCCAGTTCCCTAAAATAAAGTAAAATAGCAATGTTGACATGTTAAAAGATTATATATCAGTAAAAACTCTGAATTAAGACCTTTGATTTAGCTCTTTTATTGCCATAAAGCAACCACCATGTGGATTAATTGTGTGGTTTAATTAATACATAGGTTCACAGGTCACTCAATGGAGTTCAGCTCAAAAAATGTTAGAGCTGTGAGAAGATTAGAGCGTGTTCGTAGAAAGTTGAGTGGAAGGAAAAAGTGTTGCAGGAAAAGGTCACCCAGCACCAGCGATAACGAGTTCAGAGGATTGAAGACGTCGGGGAAGCGAGCATCAAGAGTCACTGAGCGCAGATGAATGCGACACGTGTTGCATTGCTTGTTTAAAGCAGCGCTTCCCTTCAGTTCAGGAAAGTTTTTCTGCTTTAATGACGCACATATGAGAGTCGGGGGGGGGGGGGTTTCCTTCTCTGCAAATGGTCAGAAACTGAACTGGAACTGAATGAAAAGAAACCAAAGTCCAGAGAAAGTCCCCCACAAAGCCTGGAGGACATTTTCCCCAGACCACTTCAAAATAAAACGTCTGTTTCAAGATAAAATGTGGAGAAATCCAGAAGGACTCCAGACTTCTCCTCACATATCTCCTGCCTACCTGATGCAGAAACAGTTCCTCGTACCAGATTCACACCATGTTGAACTGAACCTCTTAGTATTTTAGTGGGATTTTAGTGACCAACACCAGTAGCTGTGGATCGGCAGGTTGTGAGTTTGAATCCAGCTTCCCCTGACACTTTTAATCTGAATAGACTAACTTTTATTCAGCCCTTTACTGTGATACCCCAGAATAAAATCCAGTATAGCTATTTTTTTTGGAAATTTTCTGATTGCAACATAACGAAATCTAAGAAAAGTTCAAAGGACGTGAATCCTTTAGCAAGGCACTGCAACGTTTACTCCTTAGTGAATATCAGGGTATGTTCCCAGAGTGGAGCGGTGTCCTGACCGCCGTACAGCCTCAGCAGGCGACTGGAATCAGATAAACTCTCGTTTTAACCGACCTCTGCCTGACTTCCTGTTTAATCCTCGCCATGTGCTTGTTTCTCCTCCTGCAGATGTGTCAGAGAAGAAGAGCGACCTGAGGGTCTGCGACGACTCCACCTGCCGATACGGAGGCGTCTGCAGGGACGACGGCGCTCAGCTTAAATGTGTCTGCCAGTTCCAGGTAGAGATCTGCTGCTTCTAACGCGCTCTGTGCTGCTGCAGGGCGTCTCTCCCTGCCGTTCCTACATGTTTCAGATCATAAATCATGTTATCAGACAACATAAGCTGGGTAGATGATTTAATTTACAACCTGGCCCCATGTGAAAAAGTAATCCCTCCCCCCCAACCTTACTAACTAGCTGCTCCACCCTGGGCAGGAACAGCCATCAAGCGTTTCTGATAACCAGCAGTGAGACTTTTGCTTCATCCTGGGGGGAGATTGGCCCCCACTGACGGTCACACCGCAGCTTCTCGGCCAGATTTGCCAAAACAAGACATCTCTAATGTAGGACATAGCTTTTTTTTCAGAGGACAGTGGTTTATTGAGCAGCAGAGAGAGTAAGACGGTTTCTGCTTCATGTCGACTCCATAACCTTCAGGGTTCGCTGCTCAGCAGGTCTTCTATCATTCGTCTAATCCAGGGGAGCCCAAGTCCAGCTCTGGAGAGATACTATCACCGCGAGCAGCCGTCTTCCTGTTAGGGTTGTCGGTGGCCAGTGTGAGCGGATCTGCGATCTTTCCCTGAGTTGTTCTTTGGATCTTCAGGCCCTCTGGTTTGTTTGTGGCTCGGACCCTTGGATCTCCCTTAATGCTCCGGCTTTTGATTTGTTGTTATTTGTAACATTGACTTCTGGAAAAGGTATTTTCATCTTCCATTTTTTTCTATTTGGCAGCACTTTTAGCATTAATGTTTCCTCGTCCTGATCTAATTGTCTTAGGAAACACTCAAAGTGTTAGAAATGTTCATATTAATCCATGTTGCCTGTCAGTCAGAGTCCCATCCCCGGCAGCTTGGAGACACGGATGTCGCTCAGACATACGGATGTAAACAGAAGAGTCAGACAGCATCCAGATGGCAGGAGAGAATATGGCAGCAGCCATAGAAAACCTGGCCTTTTATTTACAAAATGAGAATTTCACCAGGCTTTTACTGAAGGAAACAAAATCAGGAGTTTGGACCAGACTTCAGAATCCAGCAGCAGGCGGGTCATGGTGGACGGTCTGATGCTCCAGCAGAGGTCCTGGCTCATTGTGAGCTAATCTCTGAGCTCCGGTGTGCGCGGCGTCCTGCAGCAGAGACGTTCAGGGGCACCAGCAGCAAAATGAAAGCAGCAGATACACATAAAGGAAACAATATATAAGCTAAAAATAAGAATAAGACACTGTACAGACAGGGGGAAAAATACTTCAAAATTATTAAAATTACCAGGCTCATAAACTTAAAGAAGTGTCGATAGGTTGATTTTAAAAAAAGAATTTAGCAGCAGGAAGGCAAACGCTCACTGGAGCAGTGATGAAGTCTAACAGCTGCTAGGAGGAAGGATCTGTGATGACGCCGCTTTGTGCATGAAGGATGCAGCCGTCAGGAGCTCTGCAGCTTATGGTGACCAACGAGGAGCTGATAATGAGAGGATGAAGGATTCTCCTCCGTATCTGCCGGAGACAAACTGAAAACCCGGAGCTTCACCTCTCTGATTCTGACTGATATCATCACGTTCTGGGCTTTTTTTTCCTGGACTTTTCTGGACCGATTATTCCTCACTCCATGCTCCTCTTCTCTCAGTCGACCACCCGCCGCCACTCAGCACCATAATCAGCTCCACCTGCTGCCACTAATTACCCTCAAGTCATTCCACCTGTTGCTCCGCCTTTTGCGTCTCGCTCCGCTCACGCTGGGAACACGTCGTCGGCTTCTAGTCAAGCCTGTTTCTACCTGCAGCATCTGGTCTTGTCAGCTGCTGCCAGTCAAGGCTGGTTCTGTCTGCAGCGCCTCGCCTGCATCGTCTGCATCGTCTCTGCCACGTTCCCCTGGTCTACCGGACTCTCAGGGCTCCAGTCACCCATTCCTCTGTTTTAAAATAAACTTTTTAAACCCTAGCCTGTGTTTGGTTGAATCTGCAGTTAGTCTCCATGATGTGAACCGGAGGTCCGACCTGCAGGGAGATCCTGCTGGGTGATTGGATATGGATTACCAAACCCATCCCTGCAGCTGCTGGTTGTCCTGATGCAAAACAGCAGGATGTCTCTGCTCAAATACTTTCATTAACATCCAGTGGAATATCCTCATGTAGCGCAACCGCGGCAGTTCAAATTGTATCTAAGCCTCTACCTGAGGCTAAAAATGGGGATTTGGACATATTTTGTTATTATGGTCATAAAATCCTCTTGAACTTGACTTTCCAACATCTGGTTGATTATTATGTGTTTTGTGGAAATATCAACAGCTTAAATAAAATGAAATGAAAAGAGTTTAAAAGTTAATGACATACACATTTTTTTTGCTGTTTGTGCCTCTCAGCCACGTAGAAACAGCATTTTAATGTGAAAAAACTGTTCTTTCCAAACTGTGCTGTTCATTTAGGCGCATAAAAAGGACACTTTTAGAAACAATGCTGCAGCGGACTACTCCGCGCACGCTAACAACACGTTGTTCCCCACGAGAGTTTAACACGTCCTGAAACCCCTAATCTGTCAAATAAAACATGATCTGCACAAGTTTTACCAATCTTTAGCTGCGCTCAAGTGTTTTCTTTAGCATTTTGTTGCGTCAGTGTTGATTTTGTTGCCCCCTACTGGTGTCAAATGGTTATTTCACCTGTTTTTGTGGCACACTGAGTCGGGCCAGTTTGTTTTCCTGAAGCGTAACTGTTATTGTTGTTGAGGTCTGCGTCACCGGCTGAACATTTGACGATAAAGTTTTCATGGCTTGGTGGCAACAGTAGTCATAGCAACTGAAGAATCAAACGCAGCATGATGACGGGCAACTACTGACAACCAAAAGTGCAAACATATATCTTTGAGAAGATATGAAAAGTGAAAACAAGGAAGTATTTATGCTTCTCTGCACAAGTTCTTGTTTTTAACAAATAATTCTAGCCGCAGCGAGCGAGAGACGCGGCGTTTTCTCCACGGTCAGTTGACCTTTGACCTCAGTAAATGAATACGCGAAGAGCTGCACACTGTTCTGGAAAATAATTGTGACGTCGTTGCATTCAACCGTCTCTGACCTTTAGCATTTAGAGCGGCATCAAGAGAACGGCTCTACTTCAGCGAGCCTCCATCCAGCAGGCTGAAAATCTCAACCTGCAAGCTGTGCATTCACGACGCATGGCAGAAAGAAACGCATCAATGCTGGACAGTTCTTTGCTAAAGTACTGGTGCACACACTGATATATTGCCCTACTGTGCAGCCCGTACTAAGTATTGCTACACACCATGTTCTACTAACCTGGCCAGCCAGATTGATCATGTGTAGCTTTATAGTTCTGCACATTATGTATAAACTGTATAAACTGTGCAATAAGCCTGTGCAATAGTCCTGTATAAACTGTATAATAACATATGTGCAATAACATATTATACATAGGAGTGTACAGAATTGTATATTGTATATAGCTGTATAACTGTATCTAACTGATTCTACTTACCTACTTTGACACCTTCTTCTGACTTTTGACTATTGAGCCGATGGGACAAGTGAATTTCTCCACTGTGAGATCAATAAAGCTTATCTTATCTTATCAATGTGGTTCATCAGCCTCGCTGAACACCAACGTTCAGACTGTATTCCCAGAGACATTCCAGGCTTTTCCCTCTTGGAATCAAATATTTCTAGCTGTTAGCTACTTCCTTGTTTTATCCCCTGCTGCGCATGCTCAGTGTTGTACTTCCTCTGTTTTTTAAAATTAAACACGGCAGGCTTTCTTTACTAACTAACTGAGCAAAAACAAACCGTTAAACAGCAGAATACGCCAGCAGGACGTGATAATCTTTCATAAAAACTGTGTATGCAACAGAGTGAGCTACTGACATATAAATAAATAAAAAGTGAAATAACGTGGCTATGCACCTTTAAAGATCTCAGCTGTTTTTTTCAAACTGGAAAAAACTGATATAGATTTAGAAACTTTCCAGGGCGAGTGAGCTGCAGTTTCCAGGAGTCACATTATCCGAGCATCTTCACTGACATTTTTCTGCGATTCCTGACCAGTTTGTGTTTGTGACCCGCAGTGCCACAAAAACTACATCCCCGTGTGCGGCTCCAACGGAGATACCTACCAGAACGAGTGCTACAGGCGGCAGGCGGCCTGCAAACAGCAGAGACTCATCTCCAGAGTCCATGACGGGCCCTGCTCCGCCGGTGAGTCCCTTCCAGGAATTACACCGATCCCAGGCAAGGCTGGAAAATGACTTCAACAAGGCACTCCAGGCAGCGCTTTAAGGGTTGATTCGGTAAAAGTTTCTTCAGGAGGGATAATTAGCTTCTACATCATAAATAGACATCATAATCATTGTTCTCCATCCATCCTGATAAGAGGACTTTTTAAGTGGGGAGTCATTGTTAGAGGAAATAATTTCAAAACGAGTCATTCATTCAAAGTTCACAATTTAATCAACCTGGGCGAAATGTGAAGAAACAAATCACGTTTAATCTTAATCTGTTCATCTTATAGTGTCTTATATTACGTTATGCTCCTACAGCTGCAGAGTTTTCACACGTCGTCCTGTTTTTAACTGACTGGGAGCTCGGTTGTTGCTCTGAACTCTGCAGAGCGTCACCAGCCGCATTGATTTCTGGGGACGAGCCGGTTAATCAGTTGCTGATCAATTTTAATTAAGAGCTGCTGATGAGAGTCATCAAACTCCTCCTAAAGCTCGGTGGCTCTAAAACTGGAAACCCCTCACAGGTTTTATTTTTACACTGGGAACGCCGGGAAGACTTTTTTTTAAACACAGATGCTCTGGACGGGTTCTAAAAACCTGGGGAGATGGAAGCGTAAAGAGTCACTGTGCTGCTCGCCGTTGGACTTTCTACACCCGTTTCTTTTCTATAACCCCATGAAACACCATCCTGAAACTGATATTTGATAACAACGATATTTGTTCCTCAGCCAATTAGAACCCAGATTACTGAATTTATTTGACATTCTTCAAAAGCCGAAGACAATCTTCTGTTTTAAAACTAAACAGAAGAAGATATTTTTAATGCAGCATTGCATTAAAAAAGACGCAGGAGTTCAATAAAAGGAACTGAAGTCGTGCTTTCGCTGATTTAGGGGTGACAGAGAACAAAACCAACAGGACAGGGAGTCCAGGAACGATATGTTGGAGATGCAATGAAGTGTTAAACGGCGAAGCAACCCAAACAAGGACCAAGTGTGTGCAGAGGTTAGGGAGCAACAATTAATGCATATAAATGAGACATAATAGCACATATAATTTGTAATGCACTTTAAATTTACGCAAATGGCAGGATTACGCATTGCAGTAGTCCAACCTGGAGGAGAAAAAAGCGTGGACAAGCTTTTCTGCATCTGCAGGAGTGAGTGCGGGACGGAGACATGTAAACAATAAGCTTTGAGAATAACATGACTATCAAGAAAAAATGGCCAAGCAGTTCTTTGCTGTTTAGAAAGTTTTAACGGCTCTTTTACACCAGTGACTTTTGTGATGCTGGTGTAATGATTCATGCAACAGCCACCGCTGGGTGCCATTTAAACACATCAGGGACTCTCACTAAAGTAAGGAAAGCGTTTGTAGCTCTTTCTCAGCAGATTGGCGCCACTGTGATTACCTTCAATTAGTTGCAACGTTTCTGACAGGTGTTAAAATCGAGACTTTTTGCCATAGCAAGTCTCTGCTGTAAAGGAGATCTCAGATCACAATGAGACAACCTGCAAATAAAAGATAACTAAACTAAACAACTTTTTCATAGAGCTATACGCTTGCTTCTGTTAAAGATGGGCCTTGACTAAATGTTTTAATGCTAAAGAGGATAATTAGGGAAGTAGTTAGAAAATGTCCCCAGCTGTCATCACTGTAGGCCCTCATCCTGACCAAAGTCCAACAGACTTTATCTCCTGTTTGCTGATGACATCGTTGTTTGTGCCAACCATGATGGAGAGGCTACAGATATCTGTGGGACATCATCTGTACTGTTTACCCCTCAGACCTCATTATCAGGGCACATAAATCCTCACATTAGACGATTTCATCCACCATCGACCTGGAGAGAGTTCAGCTCAAACTAAGGCTGTACAATTAATTGCGTTTGTAATATAATCACGGTTTTAAAAAACACAGTTTCCAAATCTCAGCGGCATGGTTACGTAACATTTAAGACTCGTCCTTTCTATCTTCAGCCCTCTGTGTGGCGTTAATACGCTCAAAATGAGAGTGCCACCTGGGAAAAGAGAGTCGCAGCTAGCAGAGTGGTCAATGTAAGCGAGGGAGAAGTAAACTCTTCTCCACCCAATGGTTAAGTGCCTGATTTAGACTCTGGACCAGAGAGCATTCAGTGTTTTACTGATTATCTATTTAATATAATATTTATTAAATATATCACAGCAATTTGTGCATTTCAGTCTTATTTGCAGTTTGTTCTTCCGAAGAAGTATTCTTTTTGCCAAGTGCACACAAGATTTGTAGACGGACGACGACTTCCATTTGTTTTGTAATGATTAGAGATCAGTGAGATGACATCAGTTTATCTGTTGGATCAGAGTTTTTAGATTATTACTTAATTGCCAGAAATGTTCAGGAATTTTGGCATTTATTTAAGTACTAATAAATCTGTTTATTACATCAGCCTTGTTTATTAGCTGCACTTTGCACTTTATGTTGAACGAGGGTTGATGAACTCAACAAGCTGATCTCTTGAATATAAATATTCGGCTCAGTAAATAACAGTTTAGTTTATTACCAATAAATCGTGTCTACAAACATGTTTATCTATAGGGCATATTTGTTTCTTGTGATTGATGCACAGGGAAATCAAAATAAAATCACAATCTCAATTTTGCTGGTGAAGTTTCTCAGTCATCCAGGTCATGGTCACGACCTTAACGACTCCCCATTGCAGAGGCGTGGACCTGTTTCGGTTCAATTTGCATGTTATCTAAGCCATAACAACGCCTTTGTTAGGCAGTACTATAAAGGTTGATACTCCACATTACTCCAGACATTTTGAATTGAGAAAGCTTTCTGGATAGGAAGCGAAACGTCTTCAAACTTCGGAAAAAAGTCCAGTTGTTCTGTTTTTTTAACTTTTTTGGAATCTCAATTTTGTTTGGAAAAAAAAACAATTTTGATTTTTGACAAAATTGCACCGCCCTAGCTGAAACCGGTCCAGGTGTTATAATGTCTTCCCTTTCTGCCTAAAAACAAAGATGATGAGATGCACTGATCATACAGGAAGAACATTATATACAAACATAGTTATATTTTATTAGCTTTAACCTTAAAATGTTCTTAAAATGATAGTGACATTTGGTAACGTGTGGGTCTGAGTCGATGTGTGTAAAAAGGAACCTGTTCCCAGACACTTTCCTGCTGGAGACTCAAGTGGGAGGTCATCCACATGATGAGTGGGTGGCTGCAGCTGGATGTCAGATGCTGCCCATTAAGTCTTTCCACACATTTCAGTCCAAGGCGCTGGCCGCTGCTTGTTTCAGGCTGTTTACAGGTCTTTGCGGGTGCATCATCCGAGAACTCTTGACTGTGCACCATGAGTCCGTGCACACGAGGCAGAACCTCTGCAGCATGTTTCTGGACTTTTTGTTCAATAGCTTTTCGCTGCTGCTGGCGTTGTTCTTTGATAGTCTTTTTGGTAATTTCGTTTTAAAGACAGACTGAAGGAGTATGACAGTCACTACATTCTTGTTAAAGAGCCAGGTCTAAGACCCAGGGAGAAGGGTAGGGAGATAACAGAGTGGAGGAGAGGTACATCTTGTTCGTTAGGAAAATATCAGCTTTCATCCAGTCTTGGAAATACACAAAATTCAAATCTGTGGACCTAGTTCATCAGTGGATCACCAGGATTGCTTTTTCCCCTCGTTCAGCTGGGAAGGCGATCTCAAAGCAGAAGACGCTTTGTTTACCATCATACTGCGAATGTTTCCTTATCCAAAACCTTATTTTCCATGTATTTAAACATGAAGAAATTATCTCAAGACCTGTCAGCACCAATTAAATAGGTGTATTATGCGTAACATTCACACAATTTTCTGTGCATGAGGATAAAGAGTCATACTACGTATTATCGCAACCATGCTTCTCTTCTGTTTTTAATACTTAATGATCGTCCGACCATCTTAGACTGAAAGCTTATTATACAGAGGTTATGATTACCCCCTTTTGTTAAGATTTTTATTAGCTAAATTAATAGGAACATGTGTCCTAACTCCAGGATCCAGGATTTAACATGCCGAGGTGGGTGAATCTTCATTGGCGCAGATGAAGCACCAGCATAACTTAAGTAATGTTATCAGGTCATTGCTATAAAATCTGAGTGGAGTTTCTGCAAAATGTTGTAGCAGTGGTGCGTATATATTAAGTTGTAATGCTCACAACAAACAGTTCTGCTTTAGGTTTAATTTGCCTAAAGCTTCTAGTGCCACTCAAATGTAAGACAGATACATTACAATGGATATTACCATCGGTATAAAAACCCACAGTGCTGTTTTAGTGAGGTGACTCGATTGTGATCCACGCAATCTGTTGATGTTGATTTTCCCATGAAAAACATAAATAGTCCATAACCTCCCACTGTTATTGACAAAGTTGAGGCTGTGTGCCCTTTTTCAGGTTCTTAAACGACTGCTGAGAGGGATGAAGAGGTTTTTTTTTTCTTTTAATGACCAGCCAGCTGCCTTTGCTCTGATTAAAGTACCAACAGGTTTTGGCTCAAACACTTGTTGGGATGACTCTGGAGTGAGATGTCCCAGCAGCACAAGTAAAGCTCGGTGTTTTCACTCCTGAGAATAAACTTCAGTAAAATTAGAGTAACACCTCAGCGGTGATGTTGTAGCCGACGGTCGGCTCCATCTTCAGGGGCAGCAGCCTGATTTCCCAGGAGACTCTGCCTGGCAGTCCGCTCTTATTACCCGTTCCACTGGGGATCCACCGCCACTCTTCCCCCCCCACCTCCTCCCTGCTCTCCTCCAGTGGTTCTTTTTCCAGAGATTTATGCTTCCTGTAATTGGACCGTTAGGCTATGAGCCGAAGGAGCGTTCTGCTGAGTTTATTTCCCAGAGCTGAGGGGGAGTAAATGCCGCAGTTCCTGCTCTTCTTTTTTTTCAAGAATTCAGACGTCATATGAGTTGAGAGTCCTCTCTAAGATTTGACTTCAGATCAGTTTTCACTCCTTAAAATACTTGTTTTTAGCTTTGCTGAGAGAGAAACCAGCTGCAGTAGAAAACAGATTCATCACAGCTGCATCAGACGATGATGTGTCGTTCCAGCCTTTTAGGTCTGACTTGCTTTACTTCACCGCGACCGCTCAGATTTACACTAAAAAGCCAGAAGCTTCTCGTTTTATATGAATGCCCTGCTTTGGAGGCGACTGATGCAACAAGTTGTGAGCTAGACGTCATGTTATTGACTTTCATGTCCGTGTGAAGACGGGACTCTAAGGCTGCTCTGCTGCAGCTGGAATACGCTCTGTGCTTATTACCCGCTGGAATTAAATCCAATTTCAAACGACACAGTTTGTCCCTGAAGCCGGCATGAAGGAACACTTCTGGACTTCTGAAAGTAGAGGGGTGAGCTGTGGAAAAGCTTCATCCGCTGCGGTTTTGTTGCGATTAGATTTGTGGTCTCAGAATTGATTCTTGAGTTAAAGGAGGAGGCAGTTTAATTTTCTCACTGAGCCGCAGATGAAATATAAGTGCAGAGCTGCAGGAGGTGTTGGTGAGGACCGGGTGGAGTTATGGCTGCAGCACACTTGTGCATCGGAGAAGTTAACAGAGGTGTGGACTTCGACTTGACGAAATTCTAAAAGACTTTGGACTTTACTTTTGACCTGAAAAGCCTTCGTACCTGACGTCAAACTGAAAGTGTTTGGAGTCAGGAGTCACAAAGAAAAAGTGCCAATGATGGAGCCGGGCCAGATGTGGATCCAGCTCCCCACCATTAGCCAAGATCTCCTCCTCTTGTTGCTACAAGCTGCATTTCCCCTGTTGTTTACCTGCTTTTCTTCCACATCCTATGATGACAACAAAAAAAAAGCAGCTCCGTCTCATTCAGCTCCGTAGCGAGTTGGAGTTTGGTGAGTTTTGCGCTCCTATCGATTTTCAGGTTATCGATTTATTAGGTTAGCATTAAGTTAGTTTATTTAGCATTTGGCTTTTACTAGTAACCTGGAACCTCCCCCCACACCCCCCACACCCCAAGTAAACTATAACTTAAAGTTACACTTTAAGTTATTATTTACTGTTAAAATCAACACCGGTGCTGATTTACAAATGTCTTTAATGTTTGTTTCATCTTAGCAGTTGTTCATGCAAACAAACACATTTTCAAACCATTTAAAAGTCTCACAAATATTTTACTCTGATTAGATCACATATATGGCCAAACTACTTGTCTCTTACTCAGCATCAAAGGTTTAGGGCTTTGGACTCTACTTGGGACTTGCAATACAACGACTTGGTCCCACCTCTGGAAGTCCAAATGTAGGAGGACCCAGAAAGCGTGGTTGCTCTTCAGAGACACAGAGCTCACTGGAGAGGCCATCTTAGCATCTGATAATCAGGGCTGACTGGCAGTGAGTTAAGGAGAATTAAAATACTGGAGGAGGGGATAACAGGAAGGAAGGAACAGACTGAAGTACTGCCAAGGAAGGAAGGGAGGAAGGAAGGAGGGAGGCAAGGAAGGAACACACTGCAGCACTGTGAAGGAATTAAGGAAGGAAGAACAAAGGAATAAGGGAGTTAAAGGAACAAACTAAGGAAAAATTAACTGCGAAGGAAGGACGCAAGGAAGGAAGCAAGGGAGGAAGGAAGGAAGGAAGGAAGTACAAAGGAAGGAGGAAGTTAAAGAAGGAACAAATTAAGGAAAAATTAACTGCGAAGGAAGGAAGGAAGGAAGGAAGGAAGGAAGGAAGGAAGGAAGGAAGGAAGGAAGGAAGGAAGGAAGGAAGGAAGGAAGGAAGGAAGGAAGGAAGGATAGAACAGGCAGAAGGTTTTCCTGGATCTCCAGAGTGATGTGGTTTCAGAACCGGACAGCGCCACAGGAAGGAAGGAAGGAAGGAAGGAAGGAAGGAAGGAAGGAAGGAAGGAAGGAAGGAAGGAAGGAAGGAAGGAAGGAAGGAAGGAAGGGAACAGAACAGAACAGAACAGAACAGGCAGAAGGTTTTCCTGGATCTCCAGAGTGATGTGGTTTCAGAACCGGACAGCGCCACAGGAAGCAGGGAGTTAAAGAAGGAACTAATTAAGGAAGAATTAACTGCGAAGGAAGGAAGGAAGGAAGGAAGGAAGGAGATAGAGAGAGAGAGAGAATCTGCCTTAGTGAACACAGCTTGTGTAGAGCAGTCAGAAGGTTTTCCTCGATCTCCAGAGTGACGTGGTTTCAGGACCGGACAGCGCCACAGGAAGCAGGGAGCTGGAACCTCCCCACGCTTCACCAGACGTGTTTGACCTCCACAGCAGGTTTCAGTGACTGAAGCAGCAGCTAACGTGTCCACACAGTTAATGATGTTGTAATGTTTGCTGTCATCATGCCTTCCTCCATCTGCATCTCTTTTTGTTATAGAAACAAAAGATGCTGCTGCCGGGGCTGATTGTCAGGAAATCCTTCTGCCTCAAGAACGTGTGTGAAGTCCAGTCGGCTCTCTGATTCTTTTAATCCGGGGGTTCTGTTCAAAACACGTCTGCGTTAAATCCAGTGTCAGAACAAATCACATTTACATGTTTCTAGATGTCACAGCTCCAGCTGAGCACCAAGAATACAGAGAAGTTGTAAACCCTGAATCAGACATTTCTATGTTTGAAGATTTCATCACGAATTTGACACAAACACCTGCTTGGTTGGAATTTTAATTTACATAAACAAGCCAAACACAAATAAGAAGCACATATTTACTAAAACAAATGTATTCTAATAAAATGGTTTCTGCCGAGGTTCATAAATGAAGGACGATGTCTCCAAACCGTGTCGTCTGTCGTCTCGTTCATTCAGACTCTGCGGGGTTAAAACAGGGGCTGTTTTAACCCCGTCCTCCTGTTGGACCCCAGATGCAGCTCTTCAGCAGAATCCCTAAAACAAGAGTCTTTGTTCTCATTATGAGACTCCTGGCTTAGAAAGGACACAAAAAATATGCAAAGAAAATTTAAGTAAAACATTTAAAAAATACAAAACACCCTTAGAAGAATAATGTGTACATGCATGGACGATGTGACCATCATATTCCGTTTATCATCGCAAAACATCCTGCTGCCACATATACTGGCATTATTATAAAAATATAGTTGCATTGTTCATATTAACATGCAAATAACATTTCTGTACATATAAAATGTCTTTATTTCTTTTTGGTTATTCTTTGGTTTGCTGCTACTTTCCTAACAAAGGTCACAATATTTCTGTTGCTCTTACATTTTGTATTTCATATTTTCTTTGCACATACTTACATTTATAAAGCTTCTCTTTAGTCTTCTGCTTTTTTTACTCAGAGCATTGAAATGAAATTTCAATGCTCTGAAATTCAGTAGCACATTGTGAATGTGCAGCTGAATGACAATAAAGTCTAAGTCTCGGTAACGTGATGCCATAACGTGACGTAACATCTAGCTGTGAAACGTTTAGTGAGATGATTTGAGCTTTGGGAAGCGGAACCTTCTCCTGCTGGACGCAGACATCAGAAGATGATCCTGAAGGAAAGGAGCAAGATAACGTCCTTCACATCATGGCACCAACAGCAGCAGCAAAACAAACACTGACACAAGGCAAGACGGATCCAAGCTTTCAAGCTCTTTATGCCACATTCGGACCCTGATGAGTGGAAATCGAGACCCGCCGGAACAGGAAACATTTAAATAACAATTAATAACTTGTTGAGGCAGATTAAAGCAAAGCCTCACTCACCTGGTGGATTCTTCTGCTGCTGCAGCCCGGCTGCTTCATGGTGTGGGTCGCATTCAGAGACGTTCTGCTGACCTCGGCTGCAACACGTAGTCACTACAGTTGCTTCTTGCCTTGCCCAGCCTCCTATCAGCTGTGGCGTTTGATGCTACGGAGAATAGATTCTCTGTAGGCTGATGGCTGTGTGTTAAACTCCCAGCAGGTCATCAGTCTCTGACCAACAATACTTCCACATCCACCTTCCCATAAAAATCTTCCCCATTTGTGGGCTGCACGGCGGCACAGCTGGTAGCACCGTTGCCTTGCAGCAGGACGGTCCTTGGTTTGAATCCTAGCCTTAGACGCATGGAGTTGGCATGTTCTCCCTGCGTGTGCACAGGTTCTCTGCGTGTTCTCCGGGTTCTGAAAACATCACTGCATGGTGGGTTGAGGATCACCAGAGAAAACAACTTTGCAGCAATCTCCTGCTGCCCATCCTCACACTTCCTGCTGGGTTTCACTCCCTCCTTTATTTTAATTTTCTTAGACCAGAAATGGCTGCCCCTCATTATTAATATATACCGCGATATAACTTTATTCAACAAAGGTAATGTGACATTTCCGATATTTCAATATATACGTCACAGTCTATGATTACAGCGTTTGTCGCTGACTGACGTTCTGGGTTTCATGTAGTTTTATGCATTTTGGGTTTTTTTAAAGAAAGTATTTCTAAAATGTTGCATTGGAGGAGTTTTTTTAAACATGGAAAAATATTTTAATTCAGTTCAGTTTTATTTATATAGCACCAATTCACAACACATGTCATCTCAATTCAATCAGATCCTCCAGGTTGGTCAGAAAGTTTCCTCTCTAAGGAAACCCAGCAGGTTGCATCAAGTCTCTCCAAGCAGCATTCACTCCTCCTGAAAGAGCGTAGAGCCACAGTGGACAGTCGTCTGCATTGTTGATGGCTTTGCAGCAATCCCTCATACTGAGCATGCATGAAGCGACAGTGGAGAGGAAAACTCCCCTTTAACGGACTGTCATACGTTTGTACAGGCATCTGTTGAGATCATTCTTGGCAGTCTTCCTGAGGCTTTTATTTAAGGTGACATAAGTTTTTTGCCGTATCGCCCCCAGCCCTGCTGCCGCTCTTGTTAAATGTCTTCACCTCGCTGTGTGTGAAACAAGCTCTGCCCCGGTGGTTCTCCAATGCATTCCTCCAGCTGGGAGAACAACTGGAAAAAGACGTGAAAAGCTGCAAAGTTTGACAGACATCTGTGTTACTGCAGAGCTTTTCTGGCTACAGCTTTGTCTTCTCAGACAAATGAATACTACAAAGTGATGTTTGTCTAATCCGTCTTTTATGCAGTGTTAAAATCAGTTCTAGTTTTTTTATTTAAAAAAAATTCTTACACTCCCAGCAACCTCTGCAGTCAGTGTTTATGCTGCTTCATCAGTAGTTCTGCCCGAGGGAATCAATAACAACTCAGCCATTTTTCACTCTCAGATCTTTGATATTTTTCTTTCTAAAAGGCTAAAGCAGAGTTTCACCTGCAGCTTTAAGCCAAATCTCTCAGCTCCAATCAATACTGCGCTGACGGAGCCGGGAATATCTCAGACCCTCTCCTCTTCAATTAAAAACAACCTCAGTGGGACTCTGCGACGAGGCCTGGCAGCAAACGGTGGAATTTAATGGAGGAACGCAGCCGGAGTCCATTTCCTAATGCGGCACCGGCGTCCTGCCAGAACCTCCAAGCGGCGAGTTCATTTCTTTAATTCAGTGCATCGGCGCCAAGTTTAAAACAGCCGCTGCATTTCCTGATGGAGCCAAACGGCCTGCAGGAACAGGCTTACAGCCACCTGCAGAAACTCTGCAGCCTCATCACCAACGGGAGGTTCATGCCCACTCATCATGGCCTGAGATCGCATCAGGTCACAGCTTTTAATCATTTATTGAGGCTGTTCTTTACCACGGTGAAATGATTATGTGAAAAAACAACTACGCTGGTTTTTAACAGAACAGGGTGGACCTTATAGGGATGATACTAGTCAAACAGGCTCAGATGTGTGTGGACTCTGACTAACATTTGGTTGAAAGTGTTTTTAACCATGGAACTCATCTACAAACTTCTCCATCATGTTTCATAGTTCTGGCTGGAAATTTGCCCACTTTACTTTAAACTGGCTGCTTTCCTGGTACGGGCTGATTTTTAGTCTGTTTAATCCATTCAGGAACCGGTTCTGATCCGTTCATTGATCATTGTCCATTTAGAACAAGTTTTAAGTTTTACCCACCTCATTGTTGGATGGAGGTGACGTTGGGAGAACCTGGAGGTGCTTTGGGTCCACTACTACTGCCTGAGGCAGCCCCACAGCATGATGCCGCCACGTTATGCCTCAACTCAACTCCTCCAAGGATACTTTTTGTCATCGGATCCAAGAAGCTCAGTCTGGGTAGAGCTTCAACCTTTTTTCCTGGAGGAGTTTGTTGTCCATGCAGATTTTAAAGTAGCTTGAAGGCGTCCCTTTTAGAGCACATTCTTGTTTCTTGGTCAATACAACAGGCTTAAATCAAGGTAACTGGACGTTCGCTCAGTTGTTTTGTGAAGCTGAGCTTCAACTTCGAGCCTCCAGAATTAAAGACAACTCCTGGATGGATGTTGAAACAGAAAATCTGAGCAAAGATCAGTTTGGCTTTGATTTAAGCCTGTTATTGCTGCCATCACTCGGACGATTGAGAATCAGCACAACAATCCTCTTTCTTGGTCATTCCTAATAATCCACGCCTTCCTTCTCCTCCCTCTGGAGTGGCTGCCAGTTCCTTCAGCAATGAAATCAAACCGGTAAATCTTTACAGTGTTATGTTGTAGAATCGCTCCAGTATGGGTAAAGGGAGATATTAAAAGCCTAAAATAAAAAGGGAACTAAAAATAAGTCAGATTTTCTTGTAATGAGTGTATTTGCCCTTGGTTTGAATGGCTAAATTAGATTATCTCCCAATGGAAGAAGATTTTTACACTTGAAACAGCAACAACTCATCTCCAACATCTTATTTCAACTGCAGCATATCTAATCATCTTGTTTTAGGGTTAAAAATACTCATTACATTAGCAGATAATCTTATTTACCTGCTCAAGTAAAGGTTGAATTCATTCATTTCTTACCTTTAGTTGCCTTTTTGCAGTGTGTAACCTTCTGACCATCAGTTCTGCACCAGAACTGTCAGATAAATCACAGATTTTATTTCAGAAATCTCTCCTGTTGGCCTCCACGCTCCGCCGACTCTTCATCCATGTTGGCTTTCAGCATCAGAAGCAATAACCTGGTTATGGGGGGAGGGGTATCTGCACCTTCAGAGCAAACATCTGACTGCTGCCGTGTCTCTTGTGTCTTCACAGATCCTGGTTCTGGTTCAGGAGACGGAGACGGTGAGTCTGGGTTGTTGTTTTTTTCTTTCTATTTAAAGATTTCATTTCCTGCTTCTCTTCTGTTGCGACTGAAAGTCAAACAGAAATCAATTACAGCCGAGTCTTCATCTGCTCTGCACAAACAGTAGCTGCTGCGTCTCTGAGTCTGTTCTGATGGGAAGAGGGGCGGTTTGGGGGTGCATGTGTGTGCGGGCCTCCTCTGATGCATATTAACTCCTGTAATAAAGCCTGAGGGGAGACGTTAAGCCGTCCCCGAGGAGGAGGAGGAACCCCTCTGTCCTGTGGGAGCCGAGCTGGAAGCCTCGGCGATGCCAAGTCTGGCAACGGAGACGCTGTGCGGCCGCCTGTGAGGACGCCGCCGCGGTCTCTTGTTTGATTTGGCCGCTGCGTGGAGCGTTTATCGGAGGGATGGTACCTCCCCCATATGCAGGCCGCTGTCCATGAAACCTCTGAGATTAATTACTGGAGCAGCCTCCAACTCCACTGTTTGTGCTGTTGCCCCAGATTGTTTCTAAACCAGAAGGTTAAAAATGGGCTCAGCGAGGGAGCAAGTAGGCCACTCTGGGTCGCTGAGTCAGACCCTCGGTCCCTGGACGTTCTGCAGGCGCCGCATGGTGGCAGCCCGCCGCTCCCCGAGGGACGAGTTAAACGCAGAGGATGAATTTCACTGAAATGGACCAAAATGCAACAAAGAGTAAAGATAAAGGAAGAACACCAAAGTTCTCCTCGGTCTAAATGTTTTTAACAGGCCTCTCAACGGGACATTAATGGCAGATTTTGGTAACAATCCGAGTGTTTTATTCACTTTTATTCACAGCAGGGGGCATCGTGTGTGTGAGGAGCCTCAAGGCTTAATTTCACATGAAACCACCACCGGCCAAATGCATAATCAGCAAAAAATGAAGCTTGTCTCCGTTTTTATCCTTCAGGGCTCTTGGGAGTTATCATTAATGAGTAATACCCATTAATGCATCTTATCACACGTGTATATTTAAATATTTTGACATGTTCTGTGTGTATTTTTTCTAACTATGATATGTCTGTGTATGTGTTTCTGTCACTTTAATGAAATGTTTTGGGCTTAAACCGACAGTTAAAGTGCAACTTGGGCAATGATGTTAAAAAAACGGGAGATTTCATTCAGAAATAAGAGTTTTTGGTTTTAATAGATTATTTTGTTGAAAACAGCAGTTATTTATTTATTTTAGCTTTTTTACTAAGAAAATTTCAATTAAACATATGTGCAACGATTTACAGTGCACAGAAGAAGAAAATCCAAAACAAAACCAACCTTTTTTACAAAACGTCCAACTACAATAAAACATTTAGTAACCAAAACCGATGACTTTGAATCTACAGTGGAGGGGGATGTAGGGCCAGGATGCTGATAGTCTGGAATATCTGAAGCTTTTCCTACAGTCATGAGGGGAATGACTTTGGAGGTAGAAACATCTTCCTCTGCAGACATCAGCAGCCCTTTTCTGGACAACCAGACCTGAACTAGTCCTGGATGGAGGGACGATGCTCTCTGCAGATGTGATAGTCTGGACCGGTTCTGTTGAAGAGGAGCAGAACCAGGCAGTGATGGACTGAAGGATGGCAGAGGAGAAGATGACCCGCAGCTCCTGGTTGGACTCCTTCAGTTGCTGCAGGAGGTCCAGTCTGAGGGGGGGGGGGCCTCCAGAGTTTGATGATATGATGACGTGCATCTGGTGAAAGTTTGCTGCATGTTTCTGGCTATTATATCTTATTTATACCTGACAGAACTATTAAAGAGACAGTAGCGAATGAAAGGAACCATAAAGGCAAAAGGTAAAATGGTTCCCGTTGAACAGGTTTGGTTTAATGTTTAACGGGACTGAGACGGAAGAGAGAAAATCAGCTGTTGGGTTCAGATAAAATAAGTTCTGATGTTAGAGAAAAAAACAACAGGAAACAAAGCAGCCGTCAGAGCTCTGGATAATTCATGGACCGGATTAAGAACGACTTCCACAGAGAAAATCCAGCTGCTGATCTTCCTCCACCTGAGGTTCAGACGCCGTTTAATCCAAATGAAATCTGTCTGATTGTCGTTAATGTTGCCGCTCTGATGGCCGTCCTTCCAGGTCACGAAACACAGGCTGCGGTCTTTGACTTTATCCACATTTCACGTGACGTTAAAGCAAATATTTTGTTGGGGAAATAAGAGACATTAGAAAACTATGATTCTGTATGGATACGTCACTCCTTCTGGTGACCCCACAGGGTTTCTGTCAGGCCAAGTCCTGGACTTTGATTAGGACGTTCTGACACTGTATTTATCCTCATGTGCTCCCATTTTTCCTGGGTTTGGATTAAAGCTCGGTCTTAAATAAAATCCTCATCTTCAGCTTTGTAGCTGAAGGGTTTGGTCCAGAGCTGATTGGTATTCAGAGCTTTTCCTGATCTAGTTACATCTGAAGAAAAGGAATCCCAGAGCATCACGCCACCTCCACCGTGCTTCGCTGTGAATGTGGGCCGACGGTTCAGATTTAGTTTCATCAGAACATCACAACAAGTTCCTCCCCGCGGCGTTTTTAGCCCGGCCTGGACGATTTCTCCTGTTCTCCAACAAGCCAGGACTAAAAGGAGATACAGGATGTTGTGGCATGTAGATGATCAGAACAGAGCAGAAGGTCCTGCAGCTCCTTCAGCTGGTATTTTCCACACCGTGTCGTATTAAATAGTCTCAGTCGGTGAGAAGCCCTCCCCTAACAGCTGTCCGCAGCATAACTGATGATGGGCATAATAAGCTGCATCTGTTTAAGGCAACGAGGTCTGTCTGCGGCGGGGACCAAAACGCTACACGTGTGCACAAACGTCTCTTTTTTATTAGTGAAGGAGTCGCCCCTTTGCACCAGATATTAAACAAAGCCGAAAAGGAAACAACAACAGCAGCCGGGGGGGGGGGGGGGCAGCATCCTGCTGTCAGCAGAAACAAAGACGCCTCTCTGCTGCAGATCCTCGTCAATCGATCGAGCGCCGACTGAGCTCTGCATGTTCGATACCTCCACACACAGCAGGCCGATCTGTCAGGCAGCGCCACACACACACACACACACACACACACACACACACACACACACACACACACACACACACACACACACACACACACACACACACACAGCTCCCCTTAAAGCAGCCCTTTGGCCATTAAGCAGGTGGACATCCATGTGAACACCTCTGCAGTTTAGCTGCATCGATCCGTCCGGTGATTTTTGTTTTTCACATGCGTCTCTGCAGTAAAACATCCAGGATCTGAGCGGAAAGACGTCAGCAGAGCCGTCAGGAAATATCTGCAGCGCATCTCCATGAATGGACTCTTTTCTTTGCTACGGCTGATTTATTTCCCTCCTTTGAACTCCCAGCTGACTCTCTGTGCATCGTTAATCATATCTGTATTGTATTACATACGGACGGAAACTCATGGGAATTAATCTGAGCTCTTTGACAAATGATCTGATTCTTTGCACTTTTTTTTTTCTTTTGCTTTTTCATGGCCAGTAATTGTTGAATCCTCAGATAATGTGGGACGGTTTTCTAATTCTGCCAGAATGTGGAGCTTCTTTACCTCCAGAAAATGGACCCAGGCCTGATTTGAACGATGACTTCATGCAAAAATGATTTAAAGTGAGATACCACGAGCGACCACAATCCACCAGAGAGGATTGCCAACTTTTCTGAAAGGGCAAAATGTAGCTAGGGCTCCATCCAAAAGGCTCAGGACCGTTTAGCCAAAGCATTCACCATGATCAGTTCTGTCTGAATAGTGCAGTCAGTGAGGAAGGAGGCAGGAAAAGGAGCCTGGATGGCTAGTTTAGCCCCGAACGCCTCTACGTCCCTTACCAGCACTAAGAACCCTTAAGGTATCCCACAATTCTTTGCATGACATGACGTATCAGCACAGCCCACCTCACAGAAATCAACGAAAATCTCTGGAGAGATTTTGTTGTTTCTTTTTGGAAGGCTGTAGCCCTGGATTTGACAGAAACGCACATGAACGATGCATTTCTGTCAAAAACGCATCGTTTGACGCCCGACGTTGACGTCGGCGTTAAAGGCTGTCCGAATTCAGCACGGCAGTCCAAAGCTCCTCTCCTCCCCACGATGAAAGGTCAAGGAGCAGGAGCTAGGAGCTGTTATTTAGGGTGTTCAGACGGAGCCTCAGAGTTTAATTTCTACCTCTAAACATGGCCGCCAGTTTCCAGTTCCTGTCAGGCCCGAGTCTCGGCGGCTCCTGGGTTCTTCCTGAATGTCCTTTATTGTCTTTAGGATTAAAATTACAACCCAAAAATACTGAATCCCTTCACCTGAAGACAGATAACGTGACGTGCTGCTGTGTTCTTTCCTCACGGTGTCCAGGATCATGTCCTCTCTTGCTTCTTGTTGCTTCTCCAGTCAGGTTTCTGCTGCTTTCTGCTACATTTTAAAGACTAATTGGCAGGGAGGTTGCTACATTTTCCCGTGGATTAGTTTCCTTCTCCCTGCCGGATTCAGCCTCTCTTCTGCTTTGCAGCCAAATTGCACCTGATGAATCACGGAAAACGGCTCCGCTGATGAAAGGCAGCTCTGAATAATCCCCGGAGCTCCGTGGTACTTGATGTTGCAGCAGATCATCCGTTGCGAGCGCTGCAGGAGAATGGACGTCATCAAGCGAGATGGCATTAAACGCTTCCCCTGTAATGATAATAACAATATCCCACGACGGTAATGGGCCGCCGCCGAGCTTCAGGAGGCTCTTCACACGCTCAGCCGTGTCTGATAGAAAAGCTGAGCTGTGGCGCGTCTCGATGGCGGGACGCCGCCCCGGGGTTAACGGCCAAACGCAGCAAAAACAGACGGGAGCTGGAGGTTTGTTGTCAAAATTAAATTAAGTCATTCTTCTGGAAAAATAACAAAAAGCAGAACAGATAGAAACGACAACAAGCTGCTTAGCACGGTTAGCGGTGAAGATCTTGGTGCACAAACAGACGCTGTGGTGAAATTAAAGAGGATTTTAAATGTTGGAGCGGAGAGAAGGATTAAAGGGTCACAGGGGGAAAAAACGGCACACGTTTCCTTTAAGAAGGCATTAGTTTAGACTTTCAGGGAGTTTCTGGACGTTTGTTTCCTCTGCTGCGGCTTTACAACCATAGCATCTCCTGAAGAAACACGATTCAGGCTGAAAGGGAAGGTAAACTAAACGGCAGAAGGTGATAATGCACGTTAAGGCATTATGTGTTTCTGCCCGGTGGAAACGAAGACAATAAGGCCGCCGCTGTTCCTCATCCTGCTGCTGTCTCCAGAGACGTGCATCTTCTCCCTGATGAGCCGGAGACAAACAAGCAGCGACCCTCCGTGGGTCCGCCTCACTTCAACTTATCAACTGATCAAGCTGGCTGGTGGTAGAAAGTGGAGCACCTCAGACCTCCGGGGCAGCTCTAACTCCCGCCATAAGGAGCTGCTTCCTTGATGGAGCCCCAGCTGCTCTTGGGTTCATCAGGAAGAATATTCTCCTGAGGAAGGTGGGATCACTTCTCTGCTCCTCTGTCAGACTGATGAAGAGTCGGGCCTACAGGTCCATCTGGACCTCCTAACGTCAGCCAGAAAGTCCTAATGATGACGACCACCCTACTGAGGGCTATCAGCTAACGTAGAAATGGTATTAGAGCTCTGACTGGTTGTGCAGTTCTAGCTGACTGAGCACAGCCTGCATTACTGCTGTTCTCAGGATGCTGGTGGATGTGTTGTAATGTCTCCAGTTCACCAATAAACACCGTTTCCCATCATCCCCTGCGTAAATGCTCTCCTTAAGGGCTGCATGGATTTCCCTCGTCCTTCAGAAACAACCGGACTTTCCTTCCCGATGCTTTTAGCGGCTGCAGATCTTTATTTTCTTCTCCAGCTTTGATGAATCACACAAATGATCCAGTTTCAACAACAAAGAATTTCTTTCTGAGGCCTATTTTTAGATCTAAGGTGTATTTACAGCAGGGAAGTCCTGCGGTCTGGATCAAAAGCGGACTTTATTCTTTTCATTTGCTTTCACATTGTGCTTCAGTCAATTAAACAACGACTTGTAACAAAGTTTGACGACAGTTGCTCCCATTGGACAAAATGCCCAGCAGCACCATGGATCCTGCCAGCAGCGCCTCGGTTTTACATATTTGTGCCGTCATTACAGCGGATGAATCGTTGTGACGGTCAACAGCAGCTCGTTCTGCGCAGGTTTACAGACATTTTATTTCTAATTCTGGAACGGCGTCGGTGAACGCGTCCTGAAAGCTTATGGCATGCTGGCAGCAGCGTTTAAGCTCACCGCTACGGTGGCTTGTTGCGTCCAAAAGGAGCCATTTCACATTCAAACCAGAAGTGGACCGCAGCAGAGTCCGTCTGGAAGATAACCAAGACCGCCTGAAAAAGTACGCTTGTTTGGTCCGGACCGGGGGAGCTAACTCATGTCCGATTAAAGCGGGACTGTAACTGATTTTACAATGTTTGATTTTACAATGTTTGATTTTATAATGTTTGATTTCACAGAGTTTGATTTTATAATGTTTGATTTTACAATGTTTGATTTTACAGAGTTTGATTTTACAATCTTTAATTTTACAATGTTTGATTTTACAATGATTTTTATAGTGCCAAATCGCTTCGTAATGTCACTACAAGCTGCCACTGTTGTAGCTGCATAGTGGAGTGTAATGAACAGTAACGGAGGGGAAAAAACATGGAAGAAATCCAACAGAAACAACCCAAAATGTACAAAGAAGGCACCAACCTACTCCACCAGTGCATGAACCAAAATGGCAGCAACTAGAGAATATAAGCAGAAAGAAACTCAACAGCAAAAGGTCATGATGGGGTCATTCCTTTAGCTTTAGTTTATCACTTGTTCTACTCCTGTTACATCTCCTGGATCCTTCCCCTGGGTTTCCCTGTATTTATATTCCACTCTGTATTAGTTCGTTATAATAATAATCTTTATTTTGCGTTGTAACATACGTTCCAGTGAAACGTGTCCTCTGCATTTAAGCCGTCCTCAGGGGGCAGTGGCCTGCCTCTTTGGCTAAGGGTCTTGCTCAGGGACCCGGGGAGGCCGTGTGTGGGATTCAAACCAGGGAACATGCAGCCTGTGCTGTAACACTGCTATAAAAGTGGTCCACCTTGACACAGCAGCTCCACGTCTGCCCTGATTGCTTTAGTTGTTACTCGGTAACAGGAGTGTAAAGAAATGCACGTTGTTGTGACGCCTTCTCTGCCTGTCTGCTGGTCCACCAGATGAAGAGGGCTCGGCCTCGGACGTTGGGAAGAAGTTCACCAAGTGCAGCACGTGTAAATATGGAGCCGAGTGTGACGAGGACTCGGAGGATGTCTGGTGAGCAAAGGAAAAACTCTACGCTCTAACACTTGTCTTGTGAATGTCCATGGATTGATTTCCTTATGCAGGAACAGGAATCCAGGGGAGCCAAGCAGATGTGTGCCGTAAAGAGAACCAGATGTATTTTAGACTGAGCACCGAGCCGCCCGGAGCCTCCGCTGGGCTCTGAGCAGCTGGCTGGTGCTGCCGTGTCCCCGGGATTCATTTCAGGCTGATTTAAGAGGGAATTACTCAGCCACAACATCGATTTTAATTTCTAAAAGCTTAACTGATCTGGGCCAGAACATCTCACACGTCTGCTATTACGCATAGGTCGTATACACAGAAACTATGATTATTGCCCCAAATATGCTAACATCTCCCTGCAAAACGTTGTGCCATTTATGAAAAACCATTTATCAAAATTCTGCATAAATCTTTTCTGTAGTTATGCTTCTAACCTTAACGCTGTGATTCTGCATCTCTAAAGCAGTCCAGGCCTTTGCTAACACAACTACTACTCTTAAAATTGAACTTAACCATTAACAAAAAGTCCTTTTTGACGCATAATTCACATGAAGTTATACAACTGTGCTGCTAAACACAATGCTGATCCCAAACGACACGATTTGAAAGATAAACTCAGCATTGACTTATTTTGTCATAACTAATTAGTATTGCAGGCAAGGTAAAAGCAACGTTGTTGCAATAAATGATTGAACAAGGGCGTTTATATCTGGTTTTTAAAGTTTAAGCTTAAGGCTGAGTGCCTCTCATCGTGGCAACGTGAAGCTGCTCGTTAAACAGTGAACAGCTGCTCTAAACTGACTTTTTAAGGAGACTTCCTGCAGAAATACTCCTGATATTTTCTTTGGTTGTTCGGTGCGTTTGTGACCCGGGGTCACACATCAGAACACCGGATTTTCTGCTTTGCTTTGAATTTTACAAGACAAAACCCGAAGGCTTACGTCGTGACCGTCCTGAACGTTGCTGCGGATCAACCAGCAGGTCTCCCTGTGGGAATTTAAACCGTTCAGCTACAGCGGAGCGTTTGGCGCTAGCCCAGCGCTCTGCAAACTTTACCAAACACATCTAAGATCTGCTAACGTCTTTTCGTTTTAGATAAATATCTACTATTGGAAATCTGTTAAAGAATCACCGTTTTATTTCAGCTTTTTAGGTGTTAAAATGAAGCAAAACACAACTTTTGCAAAAAGAGGATGAATACATTTTGATATTTGTGAAAAATGTGGAGGTTTCCAAGCTAACGACAAAAATAAATTCTGTTTTGTTTTATTCTGTTCAATTCAATGTAATTATGTAATTAAAAACTTGTTTTATAAATATTTAGGAACATTAGTTGTTTCCTTATCATTTTGTAACAAACGTTATTAAGAGCAAACATGGAGGATCCAAAGAGCTTCTGGTGGCTCTGGAGCCCCAGGCTGCAGACCCTGACCTAGAGAATATTTTTAATATTTGCTCATTTTTAACATTTTCTCTCCCTATTCGGCACAGAAGGTTTATTGTGGCTGGATGATTTTGGCCTTGTCGATTTACAGCTTAGTCTTAATGGACTATTTTCAGTCAGGTTTTCAACTTCTTTCCCAACCTTAAAACACAACAGACGCATTTTTGAGGAGCAGCTTTTTGGAAATTTGAGGAACAACTGACCTGAACTGAGAAGAAAACCTGAGAGAATTACAGCGATGTTTCTGGAAATGTTGGGCGACACATTCAGGCTGTGGTTAACAGATTTACTACAGTTGGAGCCTTATCTATTCTGCTTTTTTAGACTACCACTAGAAAAAACAAGTAGGCTTTACTTTATTAGGTCCCCAAAGGGCCATCCGTTTTCCCCAAGTAATAGTAGTAATAATAGCAGCCATTACATAATCACACAAACAATACAGACAATAGACAGAAGGATAAGAAGCAGCTTAAAAAGGTTAAAGGAGATAAATCTAAAACTCACATTTGCAAAATATAAAAAACTGGAGCTACGACCTGAAGTAAAGATCAACGATAAAAGCTGAAGTTGAAATTAAAGATAAAATGCAGCAATTTAGATCAAATGAATGAATAAATTTAAACTAACCTTAAGGTAAACATAGATTTAGTTTCACATTATTAAGAGTAAACTCTGTTTTACTTTGTTAATCTACTGTAACACATTATAAATGTGTAGAAGTAACCTCAGCCATACAGCTACTAGACAGAAACGTTCTGGTTAAATACAGCTCACACGCTGACTTTACAACCTGCTACATCAAGGCTGGACTATTTTAATTCTTTACAATCAGGAAGTCCACAAAATGCTTGATCTCAGACTTCCAGCAGGAATACGGCACACACGGCTTTCAGGCAGCAGACAACCAGGTCCTGCTCTCCAGGGGACAGAAGGTGACGTCTGTCCTAAAAGTCCTGTTTAACAAGCTGGTAAAAAAAAAAAACAGCCTCGTTAGTGTCCACGCTAACGAGTTAACGGGTTTGTTTCCTGTTTTAACTGGGTTACCAGGAACTTGTCTGTGTCCTGGTGGATTCTGCTGACCCCAGATCAGACGGCTGAGGGGCACAGAGTGACGTTCATACATGTTCCCACACATGTTCTGCAGGAGGTGGTGGGTTGATCTGCGGCTCTGCTGTGATGAAGTCACTTCCTGCTGAAGCTGCCCTGTTTTCCTGACTCTAAAGGAATCCAGACAAAGAGCCTTTTCTCTAAAAAGATGCTCCTCTGATGATCCTTAAACCTTCCCATCCAACCTGCTGCCTGCTCTGGACTTCGGTGCTTTTCAAATGTAACTAAGAGCTGCACTCAACCATAATAAAAGGAACTATTAGTTTTCTGTGCAGCGTCTCTGAAGACTCAAATAGCGTTAGACATAGCAGAGAGAAAACTAAACACTCTTCTCCGATTGTTTGACCTTCGTTACAGAAGTTCTGTTGTGAAGGAGAAGGTTTACTCCACAAAAACATATTCTGATATAAAAGATGTATCTCAGTGTTTGAAGGAAGCAGAGTCTAATATAACAGAAAGTCTATCTAAACTGTACATTAAATTGTATAGAAAAAATAAATAAATTATTTCCTAAAACGTTAGTTAGAAAGGTTTTCCAGAAACTCTTTGTGTCTTGAAACAGTCGGTGGAGGATTAATGAGCAGTGTCATCATTTCTCCACCTGCTCTTTAGTTAATGATTCGGTGCTGACGTGGTTCTGATGGTTGACCTCTGACCCCAGGTGCATATGCAACATCGACTGCAGCGGCCACAACGAGAACCCGGTGTGCGCCACGGACGGAAACTCCTACAACAACCCCTGCCTGGTGCGAGAGGCGTCGTGCATGAAGCAGGAGCAGATAGACGTCAAACACCTGGGACGGTGCCTCGGTAAGGCCGCCTCCTGAAACCAGGAAATAACACTCACCTCACAAATAATGCCTCTTTTACAACAAAAACAGATGCAGTTCATCTTCAGTTATATCAAATTTGTTTCTGCTCACATTCAGTTTAAATCAATTTAACTCTCATGCAGTCCTGAGCACTCAGATTCATGCCCACTCGTTTAAAATCCAATTAAAGTCATGACACAGCACTATAGAAAATACTCATTGGTTTATTTATGTTTGTTCTTTATTTATATGGCACTGCTGCATACAGCAGATTGAGCAAAGTGCTTCACAGGTACATTAAGATGATAAAAAAATGAAAGCAATAATCAATAAAACACGAAATCACCGTTAGATATTAAAGGGATCCACGATTAGTTGAAACAATAGACTTTATTAAAAAAATATCTACTTTAGATGTAAAAACAATACTGTAAGAGGTTTAGTTTTTATAAATATACAAAAAAATATTGTCACACGGACATTGCCATGTTGTTTACTTAGCAATGCATTCTGGGTAAATGATACTAGAGCTCCAGTGCCGTCCAACAAAAATAGCAACTCGCTCCAGTTCAACCTTTTCAGTTTGAACTGGAGCGAGTTGAAATTGATGACAATGTAGTAATAATAATAATAATAATAATAATAATAATAATAATAATAAAATGTTGAATCAGGCATACCGCTCGTAGGACTGTGTGATCCAGAAAGTAGTGCTCTGTGTACAAACATGTCAGGTTCAGGTTTTTAAGTCTTTTAAGCTTCTCCTAGAGAAGCCTCATTAGCTTCCTGATAGCATGTCATTACAGAGAGCATCAATCAGAAAGAATAGATGTAATTAGACTTTGATATTTGTCTGATAACAGCAAATTCACAGCTGATAGCATGCATGTTAAAACAGATGAAATTCAGTTTTTGTCTAAAATATTTTTACACAACTTTAAGCTATAATGGAGCGCAGATATGGGGCTAATGGTTTGGTCTTTAAACTGGTGCTGATCCACGTTCAATAGTAAAATAAAATCTGGTGATCTGATCCTGTGGAGCAGAAACAGGAGGATTTAGCTTCTGGAAAACATTTAGCGGCGTTTCGTTCAGACAGATCTGGGATGTGTTTGCAGTAATGAGGATGTTTTTCTGCTCTGAAGGGAGCTTCTCCTAATTTTATTTCACTTTCTGTGTTCTCTGTATATTTCTTTCTTTTCTTGCATTTTTTATTTGTTTAAACTGTTATCCTTTTCATCCAAGTCCATTTTTATTCCTTATTTCTTCTAATTTTGGACTTTTATTGTATTCTATCTCCCCTGTAATATTTACTCTGTGTATGCGTGTTTTTTTTTTTTCTGTAGATTTTATTACTAAGACCTAAATTGATGATTTGTTCCTGATTAAGAAAAAGCTAATCTGACTTTTTTTACCTTTGGGTTTTTCTGTTTTTGTCCTTCAGGAGATTTTCTTCTTCCATATTTTTCTTTTCTTTTCTAAACTGAAAAAGGTAAAGCTCAGCCTCCAGACCAGGCGATGTTAATGTTAGCCTAAAAGCTGAAGTATCTTGTATCTGTATGTGTAAGGCAGGACGGAGCAGGATTAGGAGAGACAGCTCAGAGAAGACAGCTTGTTGAAATGAGGCCATTCCTCCGGCCTTTCACGGTGAACAACAAACTTGGCTAACAACAAAAGCTCTTCTTTTGGTTAATATACCTCCCAGCCCACACCGCTGGTCATGCAGTATGCATCATGTCTCCATGACGAGATCCTGGATGCAAGCAGATGAAAGCAGCTGCCTTTGTAGGGCAGCCAGGATCTGCCTCAGCAGCTTTAGCTGTGGCTCCTTCACACAGAAAGAACCCGCTGGTCACTTTGCCAGAACCGGGTTTAAGCTTTGTAGAAAGGCCTTTATTCCTCGTAAAATAGATTAAACAAAGTATCAGAAAGATTCCTCACAAATGTTAAATCATGATGACATGAAAACACGCCATGTGGGGTCCCACAGGGCTCAGTCTTGGGAACCTTATTCTGTACATGTCGCTCCTGTGCCAAACAACCAGGCAGTTTTGAGACGTCTTATCATTTCTATGCCGATGATATTCAGCTCCATTGTTCTTTTAAGGCGGCTGATTATTTATTGATAAACCTGATTTAGTAGTATCAAGCAGTGGTTCCTGGAAGCGGGGATTATTGCCCCTGGGAGCTGAATAAGTGAAATCCTCTTGGTATATTAGGCTCTTCTGTCAAAGCAAATCAAACCGTTTACTCACTTACTAGCGTCCCACAGTTGCAGCAGAGTTATTGGTGGCATCCATCATGTGAATCTCCTCACGGTTAGATTGAGAGGCGGTGTCTGTGGAGTGCAGTGAACTCATTTTCCTGTTCAAAGCTTCAAGGATCCACGGACTTTACATTCAGAGATGGTGTTCTGTTAACCTTGGTTGTAACGAGCGGGTTTTTGAGCAACATTTGTCTTTTTATCATCTGGAACCAGACTGCCCAACCCTCTCTGACCTCTAACATCAAATTGAGCTAGCCGTTGTCTCCGTGTCCAGATGTCTGAAGACACTGAGTTGCCTCCATGTGATTCACCTCATTTACTGCCTTGTATCCCGTAGAGAGGAGCTGTAGGTCGCCTGTAACTCGATTTTATACAGGCGGAGGATCGGTGGATGGATCAGGGATCTCTTTCAGCCGTATGTTTCCTTTTTCATCGTATATCTACACGACATTCTGTTTGTTTTTCTTCAATCTTTATGTTCTTTTTCTTTATTTCACAATTTTCATAAACCCTTCAGGTTGAATCATTGTTGCTGCCGCTTAAATCTTCTCCCTGAAATGTTTTCTAACTCTCAAACGGGGCAAAAAATTCCCATAGATTCACAGATGCAGTGAGAAAGAGGACTGATGGTGTTTGACTCCCGCTGATCGCTGCGGGCTGCAGCACCGTGACGCTTCGGTAAATCAGCCTCGTTACTGAAACCATGTCAGTCAAATTAATGCATCTGATCACCGGCGTTTTCAATTAGGAAACAAACCGAGCATGCCGGAGCGGGGCTGTAATGTGGAGTTATTAATGCAAACCTCATCAATGCGCTGCAGCAATCTGACACACAGGGAAGGTTCTGGAAAGCCGACTGCAGCGTTAACATCATGTTTTACATTTGGAAACTTCGGTTTCCTCAGAAATGCTGAACTATTTTCAACAAACTGCAAAAACAACATTTGCATCTTTCCATCTTGTCTCTAAATGTGGTTTTGGTGCAAACAAATGTTCATTTTCTCCTCCAGCAGACAAACAGAAGCTTAACTGTTCATTTAGTGCGGTATGCCCATGTAAGAACGTCCAGCATTTGCTCCCGTTTATTGGTTTTTCTGGTCTATGCCAACTAAAAGTGGAAAATCTCAGGCTGATGAGCGGCTCTATTGTACAACGAGCTCTAAAACTGTTACCTACACTTTAGAAATCCACACACTGCCGTTAGAGTCGACTGAGGAATACTGAAAAACATGTTGCTAAACACCCTGCATGCTATGATGAAGGCGGATGCAAACAAAGAGTTTTTGACCAAAAACAGCAGGACAAAACAAAATTCTTCTAGTTCACGCTTCATTGGTTCATCTTCAACTAAATACGCCCTGAAGTGATTCCACTGTGGATGTTCTGTAAGCTAAAGGTCAAGGGTCAAGCTAAAAACCGTAAATGTTTTTAGTTTGAGCTCGTGGTGCATCCCACTAAACACCTGAACTCTTCCTGAATCTAAACGTTGGTCCTTTTTCTGAATCAGCTCATGTTCCTGCAGCGTAGCAGCAGAACCAAGTGCTGGTTCTGCCCCGTTACACAGGTCAGATTCCCTGAGACTTTTTCAACCAATTAGAAACTCTCCAATCAAGTGTTTGAGGTCAAATCATTTTTATTTATAATATATTCATCCAACCATCTTCTTTAATTCCTCATTCAAAGGTTTGGTGTAAATCACGAAATCCGTGATTTACACGTTGTATCACTCCCGTCACCCACAACTCCTGCACATCTTTGTAAGTTAACAACACACACAGTCACCGAACGCCTGGTAAGGCAACAACCAGTCCATTTGTGTATCTAGACGTGGTGACGATGAGTTCGCCGTACTGCAGGAGCGTCCTCAGGAACGGAGCCACCTTTGGGGATGAGGTGGATTCACATCACGGGTGTCCATCCAGCAAATCTGTTGATTTCACGTCTCTGAGGAACGTTTCTGACACCTTGGTGAATCGATCCGATAAAGAATCCGGGCAGTTCTGGTCGTAAACTAGCAAGGTGGATCTAGTCCTTTACTTTAAATAAAAAGCAGACGTGTGTTTGTGGCTCCTGTGGGAGAGTTTAAAATCGTGGGGTTGTGTCATGAGTGGGGATCGAACAGCGGATAGATCCAGCTGAGTTGAGAAAACCTTCAGATTCCTTCCCAGACCAGCTGGAGCGGACAGCAGACGGCCGTTTGACGGAAACACGGGTGGATGGAGTTTGGTCTTCGTTTGCTGCCTGATGTTGGCGTTATGGACCAGGAGCTTTAACACAAACCGGGGGGTTTATTAAACATTATGAGGCGACCCCAGCCTTTCCTATCAGGCAGATTCCTTTCTGCTACTAACGACAGCGCTCGGCTGAGTCACCCTCTTCACGTGTCGCTGTATCAATGTACTCGCCGTGATCCCAGACAAGATAAAGGGATTAAAGGTCTTTCTGAGTGTCAGCGTTTTAGAGTGGAGAAATATTAAAAGGATTTAGGAAGGCCTCTTTCTTTGTGGTATCGCCGCAGAGCAGAGATGCCCTTTGGCTCGTTCATTAGCCCCGCCATTAACCAGAAAGCATTCAATCTGCTGTGGTTTTTTTTTTTTAACAGATCTTGCACTTGCAGCCCGTCTCTGATGTAAGCTTTTAAAATATGAAGGAGAATGTCTTGGGGAGGATGAGTCAGAGCTATTTTGATGCTCTGGGAGGTGCGAGCGTTGCATACGGACCTGATTTGCAGTCGCAGCTTGATGCCTGCTGTAGTTCAAAGGCTGAGCCGACGCCCAGACTTGCTGCGGCCTCGGTGAGCTCGCAGTCTCTCCTCAGATCAGATTTATGCTGATAGACTCACCTTGAATCTCAACGTGTCAGCCTGCCACAGTCGTGCTCTCTCCGGCTGCCGGCGGCAGGTCCTAACACGCCGGGATTTATGGATTTCTTGTCAACGTCTGCGGCTTTGAGGTGGCCCGTGACCAAGAGCCTGGTTGGCTCGGGGCGGTGCCGGTGGCAGCAGGAGGGAGGTAAGGCGGTGGCGTGTGGTTGTGTGATGCCCTGAGGTGACGAGCACCTGGCCCCGTCTGCTGATCTGCTGTCAGTTCAGGGCGTCGGGCCAGCTCTGCAGCCCCGATGAAGCCCAGAGACCCGAATTCAAGGAGAATACAGACAGGATAGAGCAAAATGGATGCGGTGCTTCACTGGTGCAAATGACAACTGGGTCTGAACCGGGTCCAGAGCTACCTGGGTCACTGTGGGCGAACATCTGACCGACGGTTTGTCAACGTGTCGTTTCTTTTCTCAGCAAATTAAAATTTAGAGGCACGCTAGCAACACTTCACACAGCCCTCGCTTACCAGGAGGGTAAAGGTTACTTTCCTAGAATGCACAGGGTACTTTACAGGGTACTTTACAGGGTACTTTACAGGGTACTTTAGGAACTTAGAGGCTGGTACTATGGAACGCACGGGTTACTTTGCTACAACCTGCAGTATTTTTACTTCCCTGGAATCTAACGGTAAACTCTCCCAAAGGGTATTTTCCTCAGCTTTGTTTGCATTTTGCCTGCAGGATACTTTCCTGGAGGTTACCCTCCTGAAGCTGAGAGGTCTCCCTCCATCACCTACAGGTTACTCACAGGGTACTTTCTGGAACTTCTGGGGAACCTGCCCAGAACTTACAGCCGTCTTAAATGGGCGCGGATGACGTACTCATAAAATGTAAAGGCTATTTACGGGAACAGAGCGCTGTTATGAGGTGATTTGCTACCTGGCACTTTCCAAAACCTGCAGGGTACTTTTACCAACCTTAAAGGTTACCGCCTGGAACTGACGTGTGTGTCCAGGACAGTATGGACTGACAGTTCTTCAGTTTTACCAAATTAGAAGATGGACAACAACTTTGCAAGGTGCCTTATATTTATAAAGATCTCATCACCATTGTTTAAAAGTAAAGTCCTTTTTGTCTCCAGTCTTGTGTGATAGGTACACAGATAAATACTTCCCAGCTGTTGCTGAGTCCTGGCAACATTTAAGCTTCCTGAATATGAGCAAAATCGTAATTTTCTCACGTGAGAACGTTGACCACAGAGAAGGACCAACAGGAAGGACCAGGCGGCTCAGTTCAGCTCAGCTTGTTTAAAAACCCTGAAAATAAGCAGTTATTGTTTAGAGCCTAAGATCAAGCAGCAGATGCGTGGTCTTCGGTCTTTGGCTGATGCATTAAAAATACATGAGCCACGAAAACTGGTGTAACTCAAGCAGATGCACTGCGCTTCTCAGCCGTCGCCGCTCTGGTTTCTGTGAAAGCCTGTTTTCCAGCCACTAAGGCCCTTATTTCAGACGTCCACGTCTACCCAGTCCACATCCAGGGAGCGAGGCGAGCCTCGTGTGTCTTCCATTAAGGACAAAAGCACAGAAACCCACTTTTGCCCACTTATTCTTTCATTCAGCGTTCATCTGCTCTCTTTGTAAGCGGGATCGGGGGATGAAAGGAAAGTAAAACAGTGGGAGGGAGGTGGGGATGGAGGGATGAAGGAGGAGGGTAGGAGACACAAAGAGCAGAACGAGATTTTGTCAATATTTCCTCATGAAAGGTGCAGCATTAAAAATGGATGAGTGGGTCTGTTTTTCTGCGCGTTTCACTGCGCAGCTCCCTCTGGGCGGGGTTGTCTTCAAAGTCTGTGTGACGGCGTAACAATCTTTTTGGCTTTATGTCCGTTTTACAGTTAAATCAGGGCTTACCTTTCAACTCTGTTACGTCTGGTTTTTCTATCATATAGTTTTATTGTTAGATTTTTCTTTAACCAGAGACAATGCCATCGGGGGTCATTGATTTTCTCTGTAACAAAGCATCTATAGAGCAAGGCGTTTACAGCACAGCCACACATGCTGTCTTCAGCAGGACACTAACATGCAGAAAAAACACCAGAACCAGAAGCAGCTGTGCGCACACATACGAGGGATTAGACTCTGGATTTATCGTTTAGAGAAACAATCAAACACGGTCTGCAGTGTAAAACACACATGAACACGATGAGGAGCAGAGCATTCAGATTCTTTATTCCAAACAGACAAAGAAGAAGAAAATTTTAGAAAATATATAGAAAACATATATTCCCTTATGTGTAACAAGAGAAACTCAGGGTGTGGCAAAAATAAATAAATAAATGCATAAAATCTATCATTAAATCGATTAGGTACGAGTTTGAAATGGAGTGAGAAGAATTTTACACTTTTTTTACCCCCATCCTTTATTTCTCATATCACATATATACTGCATTTATTTTACATCTGTAAGGCAGTATAAATAATCCACATGTACAGGTGCATTGGCATAGGTACAAACACTGGTGCAGATTCACCTGTAAGCACATACAAATATGTTTTCACACCTATCCCTCACCTTCCCTATAAATATTCAGATGTTTGTTTCTATACCTTTTTTTAACATGTTTAAGTTTGCACTGTATTTCATGTCTGTATTCAAACCGTTCCACAAAGTCACTGCGCGGCTCGATGCGCGCATACTTACAGAAAGAACAGGATGCATTGCTGTGGAAGTACACCTACACACGTACATGTCCACGGTGTGATGAGAGCAGAAAACGCTGGAATAAATGTGTATTATGTACGCTGTTATGTACATGAGGTAGATGGATTTGACGTATATTATGAACAGTATGAACAACACTGGAGCAGAGAATAACGGAGAAGCCAGTAAACAGGCGGATGACCAGAGGCAGAGTTACTGGGTTGTTGTGCAGGACACTGTGAGTCTAAAATCACATTATTAACATCAGGGATAAACAATTTCAGGATCATTTGTGATGCTAAAAAAGATGATGCTGTTATGAACCTGAGGTGTTTTTTTATGTTTCTGCTTTCACAGTGTTCCTGTTGTTTAAGATCTCTAGGTGTTGCTTCTTTACATCATTCCTTTAGTATCAGGTGCCTACTTATTTCTTGTACTTTGTTCCCTGTATGTTCTAGTTTTATGTATTATTTCTCTTAGAAATGTCTTCCCATCGGTTTAGTGTTTCAGCTCCTCTGTGTTAATTACTCTCCTTCCCTCAGCCTCCCTGCTCACCTCACCAGCTGCTCCTCATTATCCTCTGATTATCACACCAGCTTCCAATGTCATTCTCCTCACTTCCCTCAGTATTTAAGTTCACTGATGTTCTCTGTTGGATTAACCTATTACACTTCCTGTTATCTCACATCTATCCCCATTTTTCTGACTCTGCCTGTGTTCCTTGCGCTTCCCTGTAAGGTTTCATAATTTCTTACTTAACAAATATTTAATAAATATTCCCATATTCGTCTTACATTCTGGTCTCCTTGGTCTCCTAAATCAAACAGCACAACAGAGACATCTATACTTTACCTGGAGCTCAGAAGCTTCTTAATTCATAAACTCTCGACCCGTTAATGTCATCTATCCACTCATTAGTCATGTTGCACGTTGCTCTGATTGCGACTCTAACAGCTGATTGGCTCAGGTTAATTTACAGTGATGTTTAATAATGTGTCTTGGTCCTGTGAAATAAATGAAATTAAATAAATTATGAGGAAGTGTGAGTATTGTCGTCTGCTGTAAGAGTTTTCAAAGATTTTACTTTCAAACCCAAAAGACAGCAGCAGCAGGCACTGGTTAAATCATCCAAATTAAATATAGGCAGCAAATAAATAAAACAAGACCAGATAACGAGTTTAAAAACTCTTTTTAAAGTCCAGAGATCATCTAAAGACCTTCCAGGAAGAGCTCCAGCCCCTTTGGTAAGGAATGAACGAAGGCAAATAAAATAAAGTTTAAATAAGACAAGACACCCAGAAAAAAAAGCTCTGCGTTAAAGACAGGCGGCGCGGTGGAGACCCTCCTGTCAAAACTGACAATAAAACCCGAGACAGAATAAGGAGACGGTTGTGGTTAAGATTCAGAGCAGCTCCTCCTGCAGACGGCATGAGAACATGACCGTTCCCAGGAAGCACAGCGGCCCTGCCAACAGAAGCCTGCTGCTTCTTTGTTTGTTTTCACCCATCACTGTCTGACACACACACACACACACACACACACACACACACACACACACACACACACACACACACCGGCTCAGATTGACCCATCTCCACCTCCACTCTGATGAACAGGGTGTGATTCAGACTGTGAGTAAACATCCCCGATGTCCTCCTCTTCTTTTATTCTGTCCTAAAGGGTAACCAACACACACACACACACACACACACACACACACGCACACACACACACTCGTGTTCACAGACAGCAAACAGGAAGTCAGGCGATGACAGCGACGTCTGACTAAAAGAGCCCAAACGTTTCAGCCGGGGCCGGTGAGGTAACCGTTCGTTTTTTCCCGACGAGCTCTGGCTGTGTTGCAGGAACTCTGTGTGAATGTGACGGCTGCATTGTTTCTGTTTCCCCCACAGCGGATAAAGAAAAACTGGTAAAGAAGGACGACAGCAGCCCCTTCAAAGTCAGGATCTTAGGTGAGGCCGTGTTTCTAGAACCTACAGGTTGGCTGGTTTATTTGTTGACGGAGGGTCCATCAGTTTCCCTCCAGATGTGCATAAAGCATCTGGTTCAGTGATCATAGAGCTGGATTACCTAACATAGTAAGGATAGTTTAAAGCTTTTTAACAGGAACCTCTGCAGTGGTTAGAAGATAAATTTAGACACAGCAGGAAGCCTACTTCAGAAAAATCTGAGTGAATCTTTAAAGCGCTCCTGCCTGCTTTGGTTTTATACGTGAGAACACTCTTTAAATGTGTTGCAGCATCCGCCGTCCTTACAGGCACCGCTGGCAAAGACGTCAGAAAACCTTTCAAATGAATTCGTCTTTCAACGCAGCTGCATAATTTCACAATGAAAACCTTTTTAAAGAAGTGTTCAGTGTGGAAAACAATTCCTATAAAATACAAAGAACTTTAGTTATTCTGACTAATCTGAGTGTATCTGGGCTTCTAATTGGCGTTTGATTACTTCCTGTTTCCCTGGGAGACAAACATGACCTGACACAGAGGTCAGTCTCTTTTAGTCCCTCTTCAAAATAGGAAAAACAAGCACACATCTGTTCACTGTCCATATCAGAGAAACAATGAAAACACTTAAAGGTGCAGATGCGGAGAAGATGAGGATGGTAGGGGAGGTAAAAGGAAGGAGAGCTGCAGCAAAGACCGGCGTCTGGGCCGTCTTGCTATCTACGAGCCAATGAGAGGCCGTCTCTGTCCTAAGATCACGCATGTAAATGTGCCGACTTTGGTCAGATGAAGCTACGGTTGTGTCAGGTGGGTTAGAAATAAGTAAGGCATAATCCGCTTTGCGTTGGGCGGTTGCTTCCACGCAGTCCATTCGTTTCTGATAATGGACGCCTCGACGGCCGTTATCCCGTTTATACCGTGGTCACTTACGAAAGAAAGAAATGTTAAATCAGTTACTTATTATTTATATTCTAAAATCGTACTGAGCCAGCGCAGTAATTCAGAACGTTCAGGCTATTTGACCAGGCCTTGTTTTTTATGGATGTCACTTTAATTCAATCCAATTTTATTTATATAGCACCAATTCATGAAACGTCATCTCAAGGCACTTTCCAAAGTCAGACTCCATCAGATCCTCCAGGTTGGTCAGAAAGTTTCCTCTCTAAGGAAACCCAGCAGGTTGCATCAAGTCTCTCCAAGCAGCATTCACTCCTCCTGAAAGAGCGTAGAGCCACAGTGGACAGTCGTCTGCATTGTTGATGGCTTTGCAGCAATCCCTCATACTGAGCATGCATGAAGCGACAGTGGGGAGGAAAACTCCCCTTTAACAGGGAGGAAAACCTCCAGCAGAACCAGAACCAGGCTCAGTGTGAACGCTCATCTGCCTCGACCCACTGGGGCTTAGAGAAGACAGAGCAGAGACACAGAAAGCACAGAAGCTCACATTGACCCAGGAGTACTTTCTATGTTAGATGGTAATAGAGGATGATCTGCCTCCCCTGATGATGTCACAGCTAACAGAACGCCAGACCAGGTGTACCTTCTATGAAGAGAAAAGTGAGAGAACAAAAAGGTAACACTTTTAATGGACACCCTGCAGCCAATCAGAACTGCGTATGCACCCAGACCGCGGTATAAACCAGGATGAATACGTGGAAAAGCACTTCATGCTACTGCTAAGTATGGTGGAGGATGTGTGACGCTGTGGGCCTGCGTCTCTCTAAAGGTCCTGGGAACCTATCGGGGTGCACGCTATCACGGTTCTCTTTGACATACCAGGACATTTTAAACAAAACTACCAGACACTGGAAAGCCTGACTGGGTTTTCAGCTTCGGATAATGATCCAGCTGAACACCATGGAAATGGCTCAGCAGCAACAACATAAACCTTTATTGGTGAATAAGTGCTGGCTGTCCATTAAACTACAGGAGCTAGTTTAACGTGATAACAGCAGGAGGGTCGCTAATTGTAAGTTTACACCATAAATGTTATTTCTAAACTGTTTATAAATTAGTTTTAAAAAATTAAGACAGTTGAAAGAAAATGAACAGCAGGAAGCCTGCTCCAAGCTACCATTATCAATGTATCACTGTGAAAGATAATTATAAAAGAAGAGGTCCCTTGTGTGTTGGTCTGGGCAGTTTGTAGCTACGTTTAGTGTTGTTTTTTTTAGATTTAGAAGTTGGTTACTGGTTTAAAGCCTGAGTAAAAGTCAGTCCTTCAGAGGAAGCTTAAGGGGTAAGATAACTGTCAATATAAACGTATGCGTAGGCCTCTGAATCTGTAAATGTAAGTCAATAAACGTGAATACATCTAAGATTCAGGTTTGTTCCTGGTTGTCAACTCATACATAAACGTGTAACATCAGATGTTTCATCTATGAAAACAAGTTACAAGTTACAAAGTTACAATTTAGCAAAAATACAAGTACAACTCACAGATTTACGAGTACAAATCTACAACCCATGATGTAGCGATTACACGCCCTACCAGTTGGTGGCAGTAATGATCTGTGAGAACGCAAGTGCTGTTTTCTTAGTCTTCTGTCTCTTCTTCCTGTTTAATGGTGGTTGGTAAAGAAACAACACTGAAGGGCATTGCCCCCGCCCTGGTGAGGAGTGTAAAATAGCTTCTAGATTTGTACTTGTAAATTTGGGACTCGACTCGTAAATTTGAACTTGTACTGTTGCAAAGTTGTAACTTTGTAACTTGTATTCGTAACTTCTAAACTTGTTTTCTCACAGATGAAACACGTAATGTCATGAGCTGACAACCAGGAACAAACCCAAATCTTAGATGTATTCACGTTTATTGACTTACATTTACAGATTCAGAGACCTACGCATACATTTATATTGACAGTCATCTTACCCCATAGAAGCTCAGCTGCAAACGTGACCAACCTCAGCATTCAGACCTGCACTGTGAATCATTTCCTGCTTTTAATCCAGCCAGCAGGATCCCCGTGGCCTTTCAGCAGCTTGTTAACCTGAGCGTGAACCTGCCGCGGAGGAGGAGAAAACCCAACGAAAATCTCCTTAATACACAATAAAGTCCTCACAGGGGGAAAACAGAGCCGTAAAATCCAAAGCCCGCAGCTGTAAATCTGTGCTGATAGTGAAATAAAGCAGAAACAGAGTTTTTAAGAGCCGGTCCTGATGTGACGCTATCATTTCTCCTGAGTAAACGTGCAGGTTTAGCGGAGCAGAACCAGGGTAATGTGTGGAGCCGTGCGTCCTGCTGCATGATGCAAATGTTGACTTTAAAGATCAGGGAGGAGATCTGGAGCCGTATATTACATGCAGGACGCCCTATGAATTAATATCAGGCATCTCCACAAACAAACTCCTCTCAGTCTCTCAGCTTCACATCAGTGATGAACGGCCTGCAGCTCACAGTTTCACCGTCAACGCTGAGGAAGCTTCTCTGTCTCTACAGACGATGTTTATCGCCCATATCAACCCAAACAGCCCGACTGAGATCAGTGAGACTGAAACACAGCAAGCCGAGTATTTTCTGCTGTTTTAGTCGTTTTCTCTGCAAAACAGTGCAGGATGAGATCATATGTGTCCTTAACGATTTAAATATTGAGGCGGACCAATCATGTGACCAACCAGCCGAAGGTTAAACCCTGACAAGCACAGCAAAGTGCTGATAACGGCGTCTAATGTGGCTGCAAGGCGTTTCCTGTCTGCTGACCTTCACTCGCCGTCTTGTTTACTTGTTTGGACCAGGAACTGTCCATCACACAACCCCCCCCCCCCCCCCCCCCACCCCCTCCCCCACTGCCCCGAAGCCACCGCTGGTGTCCTCTGGTGTCCGTTTTAGATGTGCCACCTCTTTGCAGAGTAAATCATTTAAATATCCATGACATTGTGGAGCACAGGGCATTTAGATCAGTCTACTCCCCGACCAGGAGCAGTTTGTGTCATTTAGAATATTATAAATTCATGGGTAGCAAATATTACCATGTTACTGCCACTGTTACACTACTGAGGGAGGCGGTTATTGGTGAGTAGCTGCAGGGCGGTCTGATATGAGCGGTGGAGATCCATCAGTCACTTGTTCTGCCGCGCCGGCTCCTGTCATCAAAGCGAAGCCGAAGCTGCATCAACGGTTAACCAAAAAGATCCGTGTTCAAATAGCAACCATAGAGCTGGTGGAGACATCCACCCTTTTATGATGCACCTCACGGTGGGATTATGGGGCCTTTTTGGTCAAAGCTGACGTGGAGCTGAGGGCCGTAGATGTCCGCCGGCCTACGGTGCGCCGCTGACTATCCAGCCCTGCATGTGCTGTTCGGGGTTAAGCGGGCTGCATGGCGTACGGTTTGTACGAGCAGCCATCAGCAGGATTTAAAAGCCTGAACAAGACTCAGAGATCATTTCTGACGAGAAGAGTCAGAAGGTGAGACGTAAAACTGGAACTTTTGCTCGGCCAACAACAGGAATCGCTGTTGAAACCTACTGCCCTCCTCCAGTGTCGGCTTTATTTTTGAAAACTCACAGCCGAGCGTGGAGTCCTCTGACATACACCTCAGGAACCTCTGGAACCCCGACGCTGGTTAGGAGGAGCTTTCTGTGGCGTTGGGTCCATCAGGCACCTTAATGAGCGCCACACGTTGCTTCAGAGCTGCTTCCTTTCATCACTTCAGTCACTCTTTGTGTGAATTAAGGGTTTATTTTCTTCCACCCATATTAGGATGTGAATAAAAAAGGGTTGGCATGAAAGTGATTTTTATTTAAATATATATATTTTTTGAATAGCCTTTTACATTTACAGGCTCTGCTAGAAGCAAAGCACATCGGATGAATTTTACCGGTTGATGGATTGAGGTTGTTTTAAAAAAGGAAACATTTGAAAGAGAAAACTTAATAATACATTTACAGAGTATTCATATTTGTCATATTTATCAATATGCAAGAAAGATAAAGCAGAAACCAAGACAAACATACTCTGTCGTAGGGCTGGGCGATATGGCTTAAAAATAAAATCTTACCAAATCTGATTAATCCAACTTGTTTTTAAAAAATTACTTTTATTTCAATAATCTCATCTGGGCGTTGACCTGAATTGAAAGCTCAACTTATTGTGAGCTTTAAAACATGCTTGTAAAACAAAATGGCCGCCGTGCCGTATTAAATAATTAAAATATAACACAAAATATTTGCTGCTAGTTGTATTAAGCATCTAAGAACAGGCTTCACTTCACACCAGCTTTAAAAATAAGTCAATGAATAAAGTGTTGCATCTTTGGGTAAAAAGCTTTCCCCCTCAGAGTCTTTTGATAATATATTTTCCTAAACCTTAAACTTCAGAGGTTGCAAATTTGAATTAATGGATGAAATCGATATATCCTACCCTGATCTTTTTACTTAATTTAGCAAGTAACAGGAAGTAACAGTTTTTTCTTAGTGAAGCTGAAACATCCTCCTGATGTATCGTCATATCTGGCCCACCTGACTTTCAGTATTTTCTGGTCTTTGTGCCGCTGCCCTCCTCAGAAACCACAGGTCCGGACCAAGGAGAGGGCTTCTACGCCGGGATGCCCATCCCCTGCGCCGACAGCTACGCCGGCTTCTGTGTCCACGGGAAATGTGAGATCAAGTTCAACATGGCCACCTGCCGGTCAGTGACTCCTGACTGAAAGTCCTTATTTTCCTGCACATTCAGGACGACGTTGTAACTTTAGAGGTTAAAATTTAAAAAAGCCCACAGATACTCTTGTAGAGGTTAAACGAAACAACCTTGAGTTTTGTGCACAAACGCAAACCAAGATAGTTTTTTTTTATCTTTCAGCTCATAACTGCTTGGAAAGCAAGTCTTCTCTGTTACTGAAGAAAACAGGAACTCTCTAAGTTTTAGGAAGTGAATAAAAACTGATGAAGATTAGCACACATAGCATTTCAGCTCTGGGTTTTATATCTGTTTCCCATCATTTATGGTTATATGAATTGTACATAAAAATAACTTAATTTACAACATAAGCTGTTCTTGTTCATTTATGTTTTTATTTTAATTGTCGGAAAACAAAAGAAGTCAAGAAAGGAGCACAATGAGGCTGTTTTTGTCATGATCTTGTGTTAATCTTCTGTTCCAGGATCCTGCCGTCTTTAATTATTCCCCCTCAGCCAGAGCCGGCATTAATTAGTAAATCCCACTCACCTGTGTTGAAGGCAGTTTCCCTTTATTCCCCGTTGTGTTTAAGCTCCGGGTTTTGGTTCAGTGCTTGTCACGTCGTCTCTTTTCCATCCCGGCTCCTACGTTTGGTGTGATTCACTCAGTTGGTTCCATTTAAATATTATTGTTTCCAGGATGTCTTGCCGCTGCCGCTTCGGTCCTTCACCTCCAACCATGACCGTTTTTAATCAACTCTCATGGCACAAAATTGATGTTCTGCTCTAATAGAAAATGATTTTTATCCAAACAACAAGGAGGTGATATCATAAACATGCACCGTTGGATAGAAATCTCCTGCACCCTGAAATCTAATCCAGCAAATCCCTCGAGGCCAAATCTGTGCAGGAATCCCAGTTACAGAGAGAGAGAAGAGAAATATCTGCAATGACAGAATAATTGAACATTTTTTAGTGCTTCCAGTCCAACGCCCTCACAGGTTGAGACAGGATCTATTATCATATTTTTCATTTTTACACAATATGGGAATATATAGGTCTGATCTAGTTTGCAGAGATGATTCAGATCAGTCTGACCTGATAACCCGCCTTGCAGTGAAAAGTATGGACTATTTTCTGTAGGAAGTAGCTGAAATGTGTCCTAAATCCAGATTTCTTTTGAATCAGAAAATGTTTATCATCTTTATATTGAGCCTTTATCAGTTCAAGTTCTTCAGTTTGAAAATAAATTACCTTTTGTGATTAAAACTCACAGAAATGACCTGATTTGAACAAATTGATGCACAATTCTTGATCTATGACAAATTGCAAAGATATATATACATTTTTTTGGAAAGTGTTAACATTGTAGTGTATTGACGTCTGTGTTTGGGGTCCAGGTGTGACGCGGGATACAAAGGTGCTCAGTGTGACGAGCCGCAGGACTTCAACATCCTTTATGTGGTTCCCAGCGGACAGAAGCTGCACTACGTCCTGATCGCAGCCATCATCGGCGCCGTGCAGATCGCCGTCATCGTCGCCGTGGTAATGTGCATCACCAGGTAGGAAGACGAGCGATTTGACTGCGACAACCGCCGTAGATTAGCAAAAAAGCTCCTGTTATTATTATTATTACTCAGCTTGTCCAGGAGGTTATATGCTGCGAAAGTAATTTACCAAAATGTTTTGAATAATAAGACTTAATGCAATATTGGCTCAATTTTGTTCAAATCTAAGCGATAAACAGCAAACATGGATGTTTTTAAACGTTTCTGCAGTAAATAATAAAAACAGCGGAGGTCCACAGACACAAACAAGACACAAAAACTTTACTGCAATATTTTAAACTCAGATATTTCACAACCAAGCTGAGAAAGAGCTTAAAACTGTAACAGCTTTTTAAATAAAATTCACATAAACTGTTAAACACCTTTTGATATAGTGTTTTATTAGTTATTGATTGCTTTAAAACGAGATTATTTGTCTTCTTTTTTATTAAGGCTAGACGATAGTTCAATAACGATATATATCGATCGATAGACGTATATCGATGATAAAAAAAGGCCAATAAAAAGTTCAAATTGAAGAACAGTTGTCCTTCCTTTTGCATTCTAGCCAATCGTGTAGGTTAATATTACATCATTACATCCTCAAATAAGTTGCTAAGCAACAGCATAAAATGACCAGGGCTGCGCTTAAATTGTATGCTTTGAATTTGTTGATAATTATCGATACGATCAATAAGATTTATATTTTATCAATCTGCTTTTTTTCTACAACGACCAGCCCTATTTTTTTTATATAATTTCCCAATATGTTTCCAATAATGCTTGGATTCTTATCAGTTTTTATTTTTAAGTTTGTTGAAAAGGAAAAATGTGTAAATTAAGAGTTCCCCGTAAGACTCGCCGCTCTCTGTTTGTGTCTCCAGGAAATGTCCGAAGAACAACCGCGGCCGCCGGCAGAAACAGAACCTCGGCCACTTTTCCTCGGACACTAACTCCAGGATGGTATAGCCGGCGTCGCCAGGGCTGTCTTTGATAAGTATTTTTCTTAAAAGGCGGGAAAGCCACTTTTTTTAAACGTAACCGGATATTTCTTTTCTCCTGGGAAAAAAAAAACAATAAAAGAAGAATAAGAATTTTTATTTAAGAGGCCTTATTTTTCCTCTTTTTTTTTTTTTTTTTTTTTTTTTTGTTTTTTGCTGTGAAATATAATTTTTTCCCCCAAGCAGCAGAATCAACGCCCGGCTCTCCGTTACATCCGCCTGCCCTGGTTGAATGCGTTACGGTAAACTAACAGAGCAATGCCCCTCGGGAATGTAATATTTATTTAACTGTTTTTCCATCCGTTCTGCTCCTTGCTATTAATGTGAAGCTGATCACCAAATGTAGTTATTTTAATTTCTGTTTTCTTTTTCTTTTTTGCGAGAGGGCGTCAGCCATTCCAATAAATTTGTTTACAGTTATTCTTGGTGTAAAAATCTGTTTTAAGGCTTCGGTTAAACTGAGCTAATAATTTATAATTCTTATCATTTCTACGGTAGTTTCTACGCAGGCTTTTTACGTTTGATTCTGACCTGTAGTTCTTGTAAATTAGCATGACTTGTGAAAACTGTGTACCGTGGTGTAGTTTAAACTTTTTACCAGGAATCGTTATCAGACTCTCCGTCAGGCCCGTCTTCATCCCGGTCCTAACGGCTAACGGAGGACCCTGCGGTCGGTGTTAAAATGATGAATGTGGCATTTTTGGAGACACACAAGGACCTACAAAGGACACGTGGACATTTATTTAAAGGCTAATAGGCTGGAATGTTTTTTTGCATCCTTGTTGGTGTAACCAGGAGGTAGAAGATTGTAATGAAGGACTTTTTGTCGGCATTTCACGTAACCGCAGGACTCCTCGGTTACGGATATAGAAAAGGTTTAGGGTCTCCTTTGAATGTTGTAAAGAGCTTTTTTATTTTAATCTGACACTTTCTTCTCTGTGACACATTCCAAGCACATGGGAATCCATTGGGAAGTTCACATGTTTCACGTATTGCGTAGTGGAATCGGTGAAACGCGCTCCACCGACGCAGCGGTTCCTGCTGGCGTGAGCAGGAATAAAAACGTGTCTTCAAGATGTTAGTGGTGTGCAGGTGACTTACTGCCGTTTAACTTTTTCCTTTCTCCTTTTGTCGTGTTAACGTTTTAAAGTCTTGAGGCCAGTTCTTGGTTTCCGTGTCGGTATGTCTGTAAAGATCCACGTGGGTCCAGCTGATGTAAATCATTGTCCTTTTTCATGTTGTTCCCAATAAACAGAAGTCAACCAAGTCGGGCCGTCGTCATGTTTTCCAGCCCAGGGCTCACCGCTGTTTGTGTAAACGTAGAGATCAACTTTCTTTAAGTGGTGATGGCTTATCAATACAGCATTTACACAAGTGTGAGTCTTCAAGACACGTAGAAACGTAAACAGAACAACTGCAAAGTGTTGCAAACAAGCCCCAAACGTCACAAAGTTTCACAAAGATGTCATCGGCATCATAGAACCGGGCCGCTGTCAGTTCTCCCAGTAGAACAGGGAACACTAGATATAGATTGTTTACATTTTCTAATCATTTTCAATAAATGTACAATTTGAATAAAATGTTCATATGTCATTTTTTATTAATGGACTGAGAAACCAGGCCTGGACCCGTTTCCAGTACCTTCACCAAACTCTCCTCCACAGCCTGGCGCCCGCTGATCGCCCGGCCTGGTCCGCTTTAAAGGGATGGTTCTCCGTACTGGAAATGTAATTCTGTTAAAATGTTGAGAGGAATTATTTTCTGGCCTCCGTTCTTCATTTTCAGTCCAGATTTCTAACAGCCAGCCTGAGAGAAGCCAGGACCAAATAAAGCAGACGGCCGCCGTCAAAGCAGCTCTAATTTTAAAAAGATATCAGAGATTTAGGCAAACGGTGTTTTCTCTGAACTTTGGAATCGTCATCACATTTGCGTCGGGCGATTATTTACAAAGAAGCCGGTGAAATGGAGCGAGGAGTCGGTGCGTCACCAATAATCTTGCTGTGTGAAACGCATCCTGACGACGGAACATCAAACATTTCCTGTCAGAAAAGTGCAGCAGCGTATAACAAAAATGATTTTCACCTGAATCCCTTTAATATTTTAGTGTTTTCTCTGACCTGAACGGCTCCATGTGGTTTCTGGTCAGAGAAACCGACCTGAAACTGAAATGGAGAATCTAATCGTAGTGTGAGATGAAAGCTGTTTTATCGCACAGCTTTGTTTGTCATTTCAACGCGTGGTCCGTTCTCTACGGTGGCCGGGAAGTGCAAACCGAAATATACAAAAAATGAAATACATTTACATTTCAGAAACACTTCACAAAGTTCTGACCATGTGAAAAATAAAACACATTAATCTATTCGTAAGTGTGCCACAAAACGGTCAAAACGTAACTCGATTGGGTTCCATCTTGGGTCACCATGAACGCTAACGTTATCACTTCCAAGATGAAGATCCCTCCCTTTCCGGTTGATTTTGTCATTTGTAAATATGTTTTGTGCATTGGTAAATTGTTTTCTGACACATACATTTGTTTCAGATTTCGTATTGCTGGTTTGCACTTCCCAGCCACCGTAGTTCTCAGTGTGGAGCCTCATGTCCAGAGGGGTGTTGTCAATAGGGGGCGCTGGCGCTCTCTGCTCCTGTAGCCAATCAGAGACGTTCACGTCATTGTTCATCCAATCAGATTCTGAAGAGTCAGACAACAACAACGACAAGACAGGAGAGAATGGCGACATTAAAAGAAACCTTAATTAATTACAAAATGTTCATTTCAAGATGCCTTTGCTGGAGGAAAGTAAAGCGGATAGTGAAACTTGGACTAGACTGAAGAGTCCAGGAGCAAAGAAGCCACTGTGGACGGATTTATATCATAAGTATTTATGCTATAAGTAGTTTATGGTTGTGTTATAATCCCTGACTTCTGGTGCGCTCCCACCCTGATCACTGTTCTCGTCTAGATAACTCATTTCTGTGTAAATGCTAATGTGACGATGTTTAAAGCTTTGCAGACATATATTATATATATTTTTTTAGGTCAGACTTGTTTTTAGATGGTAGAAGTCTGCTTTGGTCTTGGCGCCGCTCGGTGACGGCTTTAGCTTCAACAACTAATCCGGATCCATGCTGAATGAAAGCAACGAGGGAAGCAGCCGCTGCAGGAAGGACAACATTAATAAAAGCACCAACAAAAGGTTTGACCCTGGAGTTAAATGGAAAATAATCGTCTGCTCGGTGTAATCTCCACGGGTTATTAAGTATGTGAGCCGTTTAATTTGTGGCCGTGAATCAACAGGACATTTGAAGTTTGAAGATTGGTGGGAATATTAACATAAAAAAAACTTTTGGAGTATTTCATGCAAACAAAACATATTTAAATAAATGTGTACCATCTGAACATTGTACGTGTTTTACTGTTTTCTCCTTTGTTCTTTCTGGATCAGGACTTTCTGATTGAGTTTCTGTGCGTCCTGTTTACTGCTGAGCAATCTGTAATAATTTGACAGGAACAATCCGAAAACAAAACTCTAAACTTGGTTAAAGACAACTAACAGGAAATGAACCTGACAAAGAGACGCAGTCAGCAACTTTCCTGTTCCATTTTATTCAGCTTTACAAACAATGTTATCTGTATATTTATCACACAATTAATGCAAAACCAGTTAAAGTTGCCCAGAAAGCTCCAAACTGTATAATCAGGAAGTTTTTATGACTTTATGGCCAGTATTGTTCTTTTGTGTGTGTTTTCTGTGCATCTTTGAACTGAAACTTCTGTTTTTGAGGAAATTAATCTGATACTGAGCCAGGATTCATGCTGAGGTCCAGATAAATGAATCAAAGAGGTTCTGTTTTAGCCTGGGTTCTGTTTTAAGTTGGGTTCTGTTATAGACTGGGTTCTCTGTTCTGTCTTGGTTCTCCTCGTTGTCTGCCATTTTTCCTGCTTTCTGAGTGTTTGCCTGTTAATCGTCTGCATGTAGATCCTGGAATCTTGTTTTAATCTCTGATAAAATAAATCCGTCTGTATTCAGACCTGAGCGCCGCTTTATTGTGTGATTTATGTCTTTATTTCTCTGTTTCCTGTAGCCTTCAGCTGTGATTTGTCCGTTTTTCCTCTCGACTTGCGTAACATTCCCCGTCTCATTGTCCGTTTTAATCTGCCGTTGTAAGCCGAGTGATTATTTATCAGCGGAACAATAACAGAACTGCCTTATAGAGCCTGTGTTGTTATTTTCCCAGCAGCGTTTAATTGACCCAACTTATTAAAACGCTGCAATGCAGATACTCAAAAGTAATAATGAAAGTCGCACTTGCACCATCATCCGTCCGTCCGTCCGTTGTCTTCCGCTTATCCGGGGTCGGGTCGCGGGGGTAGCAGCTTCAGTAGGGAGGCCCAGACGTCCCTCTCCCCAGCCACTTGGGCCAGCTCCTCAGGAGGAACCCCAAGGCGTTCCCAGGCCAGCCGGGAGACATAGTCCCTCCAGCGTGTCCTGGGTCTTCCCCTGGGCCTCCTCCCGGTGGGACGTGCCTGGAACACCTCACCAGGGAGGCGTCCAGGAGGCATCCTAACCAGATGCCCGAGCCACCTCAACTGGCTCCTCTCGACGTGGAGGAGCAGCGGCTCTACTCTGAGTCCTCCCCGGATGACTGAGCTCCTCACCCTATCTCTAAGGGAGAGCCCAGACACACTACGGAGAAAACTCATTTCAGCCGCTTGTATCCGGGATCTCGTTCTTTCGGTCACGACCCAAAGCTCGTGACCATAGATGAGGGTAGGAACGTAGATCGACCGGTAAATCGAGAGCTTCGCCTTTTGGCTCAGCTCTCTCTTCACCACAACGGATCGGTACAGCGCCCGCTTCACAGCAGACGCTGCACCAATCCGCCTGTCGATCTCCCGCTCCATCTTCCCCTCATTCGTGAACAAGACCCCAAGATACTTGAACTCCTCCACTAGGGGCAGGACATCCTCCCCAACCCGGAGAAGGCACTCTACCCTTTTCCGGTTCAAGACCATGGTCTCGGATTTGGAGGCACTGATTTTCATCCTGGCCGCTTCGCACTCGGCTGCGAACCGCTCCAGTGAGAGCTGTAGATCACGCCCCGATGAAGCCAATAGGACCACGTCATCCGCGAATAGCAGAGACGCAATCCTAAGGTCACCAAAGCGGATCCCCTCAACACCTTGGCTGCGCCTAGAAATTCTGTCCATAAAAGTTATGAACAGAATCGGTGACAAAGGGCAGCCTTGGCGGAGTCCAACTCTCACCGGAAACGAGTCCGACTTACTGCCGGCAATGCGGACCAGACTCTGACACCGGTCGTACAGAGACCTGACAGCCCTTATTAAAGGGTCCGGTACTCCATACTCCCGGAGTACCCCCCACAGGATCCCCCGGGGGACACGGTCGAATGCCTTCTCCAGATCCACAAAACACATGTAGACTGGTTGGGCAAATTCCCATGCCCCCTCAAGAATCCTGCTGAGGGTATAGAGCTGGTCCAGTGTTCCACGGCCAGGACGAAAACCACACTGCTCTTCCTGAATCCGAGATTCGACTATCCGACGGACCCTCCTTTCCAGAACCCCTGAATAGACCTTACCAGGGAGGCTTAAGAGTGTGATTCCTCTGTAGTTGGAACACACCCTCCGGTCCCCCTTTTTAAATAGGGGGACCACCACCCCAGTCTGCCAATCCAGGGGAACTGCCCCCGATGTCCACGCAATGTTGCAGAGCCGCGTTAACCAACACAGCCCCACAACATCCAGAGCCTTAAGGTACTCAGGGCGAATCTCATCCACCCCCGGGGCCTTGCCACCGAGGAGCTTTTTAACAACCTCGGCAACCTCAGCACCAGAGATGGGAGAACCCGACCCAGAGTCCTCAGGCTCTGCTTCCTCAATGGAAGACGTGTTGGTGGGATTAAGGAGGTCTTCGAAGTATTCCGCCCACCGACGCACGACGTCCCGAGTCGAGGTCAGCAGCACACCACCCCCACTGTAAACAGTGTTGGTGCTGCACTGCTTCCCCCTCCTGAGACGCCGGATGGTGGACCAGAATCGCTTCGAAGCCGTACGGAAGTCTTTCTCCATGGCCTCTCCGAACTCTTCCCACGCCCGAGTTTTTGCCTCGGCGACCAGCCGAGCCGCCTGCCGCTTCGACTGCCGGTACACATCAGCTGCTTCCGGAGTCCCACAGGCCAAAAAAGCCCGATAGGACTCCTTCTTCAGCTTGACGGCACCATCATTTCTTACCTAATTGGCTCCATGAACCCCGGCCTTACTGCTGATCCACTCTTCCATGTTTTATACCAGTTTTTATAGGTCATCATTAAACGCGCTCATTTTAAATGATTATAAAAGTTTATTGTTGACACTTTAGCTTCTGTTATAAACGACTCCAGGTCGGTTTCTTCCACTTTCCACCTGTAGACAAATGATTTTATACCCTTATAGTTAACCTCTGTATACCAGTTCATTTTTTATTGGTAGTAAAATCATTTTAAAATACTAACAGAGAGAAATACATCATGATTGAAGTTCAGTGTTACAAACGTCCATGGATTGTGGTTCAGTTTCTCATTGGCTCTGATAAAAGGAGACAGATCAGGACCACAGATCAAACCAAGACTACGGTGAGAAACCTGCTGCAGGATAATCTGCTGGAGTCACATCACCACGTTTCCCTGCTGCAGGTGAGAAGATCGTACAGCGGGTTCTGCGTGACGTTTGCATGCTCTCCATGTTCTCTCTGTGCACGCATGGGTTCTCTCCGGGCACTCTGACTTCCTCCTTCTGTCCAAAAACACGACGGCAGGACAGGTCCAGCCTACAGGCAACAGGTCTGCAGAGAGCCGAGGCGTGACCTTGCCTCCATCCTGGACTCGTGCAGGTCTGGGCTCGGACAGAGGGCAGCTAACGTCTCTGCGGACCCCACACATCCTGGACACCAGGCTCGTACCTGCGGGTCGGCGCTGCAGGACGCTATGGACCTGTTCCAGCAGAGACGGCGTCTTCCCCCAGCCTGTCTCTCTGATGAATACGAGTAAGATGAGCAAAGTCCTCGTTTGTGCGCACACAGCTGATTGTGAACGTCTCGTGTTTTGGAGACGGAGCAAAGCTTTAAGCTCTTCTCCCTGACCATCCTGATACGGTCTTCTTGGAGGTCAAAGCAGGATAAATGGTCTAGAAAACTATCTGAGACCCTTTCAGACCACCTCTGTGTGTTTTCCATCACCGGATTAGCAGGGAACCCACCGTTCCCAGCATATCTGGCTGCAGTTTTTGCAGCAAATGTGAATTAAAAACACAGCATGCAAACTTTGGGTGAATTTTATTCCACTGGATCACGATTTAAAACAAGACCAGCAAACAAACTGTGCCGTTTTATCGTATTCAGGGTGAACTGAGGTGAGTTTGATATTCAGTCCGGCCAGTTTGGTCAATGTGAGTAAAAATCAGCATTTATGATGACGTCGTTCAAAGACAAACAGCTGATGTTGACAGGAGTCTGAAGCAGCACAGAGGTAAAAGCTCAACTCTGAAGTGACTATAGATTTTATAAGCCTGTTAATCTCCGTTTACAGGACCACACGTCATCATCTCAGCTCCTCCAACTGAGCTGCCTCCTGTCTCTTCTCCATCAGGGTTTCTCCTGCTTTAGCAGTGCTGACGGCAGAAGCTGCTAAAACGTGCTGATATCAGAACAATCACAGGAGCTCTGGCACTTTGTGGTCTGAAAACAGGGACAGGCGAGGCTGCTTGTGGCCCTCGGCTATTATTCTGAAGCTCCGCCCACCCGCCAGAGGAGGGAGCTCATCATTAACCGTCTAATTAAAAACGAAAAGCCGTTCTAATGACTTCCAGCTCAGACAATAACCTTATTTTTAAAACCGTCGTTTTCTTCCTGACATTCATTTAGTTGCTGCTACGTTATTTTTTCTCCTTTTCTTTATTCTTTGTGAGTTCACTAGGAGCACGTGTTTTATCCGATGATTAAAAGAATATTAAAAAAAAACAGATGCTGGAGCCAAAGTTACCGGCTGCCCTCATGCTGATAAACCCCCACACCACTATGTGTCATGCATTTCTGTGGGGGGGGGGGGGGGGGCATGCTGGGCCTGTAAATATATATTTAAAGCCTGAAGGAGCGAGGGGGACAGCTGCAGCTGCTGGGCCCGGTCCACCGGATCCGGCGGTCCGACGCTGTTACACCAGTTTCCAGCTTTCATTCATGAAAACCTGCAGATCAGGAGGCAGCCGCTGGAACCAGAGGCCGGCCGGACTGAGGCGCCGACACTTTCAGGGGCATGAAAACGTTACGGCTTCATTCAGACCTCAGCTTCATTCATCTCTTACTGATTCATTCGTTCATTCAGCGGGGAGAACATCCCAGGAGATAATCGTGTATGTTAGGTATAAATCTTCCTGCCAGCAGAGCAGCTTTGCTCTGGTCTGGTAACGTTTCACAGGGTCAAAGCTAAGCGAGGCCTCTGAGCATCGCTCTGGACCAGGACTCTGCAGCCGGAGGCTCTTTGGTCCTTAGTCACTCTGCCTGAACATAAATATAACAACAAATGCAGGTTTTAGCAGTTTTCACATTTTATTTATGGAATAATTGCATTAAAATTCCACAATAAAACACTAAAAGTACCTGTAACAATTTATTAGAAATGCAAATGCAGACTTTTATTCAAGAGTTCCTTTATTTCAGTAACTCATCACTCAGTGAAGCACATTAAATACATTCATTCGACACAAGCTGATGTTTTCAAGCCTTTGTTTCTGTTAATGCTGGTGATTTTCTGCTTACAGTAGATAAAAACATAAATATTACAGCAGACCAATAAAAAACATGTTTTATACATAAATGTGGACTTAATTGAACGTATGTTGACCTGAGAGGCCTTCTAATTTAGTGAATATGACTCTATTCACAGACGATCTTTCCTCTTACATCGTCTCTCTTTTATTGTCACGAATGCCCTTCGCAGGACTTCATGTTCTGTCTTCCTCTACAAGACTTGGCCTTGGTTCTATTTAAATCTTCTTCCCGCTGTAGGAATCCTCAGTATATTTAACTACCAGAGCCGGTCTTGGCTGGTCCTGAGAAAACAAACTCACTACTCGTCAGTTGAAGGAGCTACAAACAGTAGGTCCTGGTGATGCGTTCAGAGGCATTTGGAAATCTGACATTTACCCTGAAATTCACCAGCTGCTTGGTTGCAGTCCTCCGACGACCTTGGAGGTTTTCTGATCTATGATGACCAACACGCATCTGCCATTCTCTCCTGTCTTTCCCATTTTGGAGAGCGACTAAAACAAGCTGGCATCTGTTTCATTCCTATTTGTTATTTAGCTGTTCAATTAAATTAAATTCAGTTTTATTTATTTATATAGCGCCAATTCATGAAACATGTCATCTCAAGGCACTTTCCAAAGTCAAATTCAATCAGAATTTGACTTTGGAAAGTCTTACTAATTAAAAGTTCCTAGACACAATGGTCGTCTTTAAAAAGGAAATTTAAAAAATCACAAAAGCACTTCACTGGCATTCATATTTTATAGGAATTGTTATTCATTGTTAAAACCTCAGATTATGAGTTTTTTTATGGTTCTTTATCAGGAGGGACAATAAGTCTGAAAGATGCTGGATGGACAAAACCCACAAAAAATGCTTCTGTTCGATTGTTAATGCTAATTTAATCTTCAATATGGCAAATCAGAATGCTTTTACAGTTTTATAGATGATGATCATGCATAACAAAGAGCTGTTATGTCTCAGTGTTCCTCTCATGGCACCGGCTGTACTCAGCCTAGATCAGTTTCAGTGTTGGGAGAGCCGGGCTTTGCAGCAGCCTGACGCTCCGTCTCCTGCTCTGGAACTGTCAGTCATCTCTATAAAGGGCTTCAGATCTCAATCTCTGTCAATGTTTGGACTCGGCTGCCCGGGGGGACGTAAAAAGGCCAGAGCCGCAGCGTCTAATCCCCTGAAAACATCCCCGCTCTGAGTAATCAGAACAGACAAGTGGAGCTTCTCCGCATGGGTCGCTGCAGAGAGGCGCAGGGCCTCTTGAGCTCTCGCTGATGTACGTGTTTCACAGCTGTGGAAATGATTGGAAATTATGAATCACCGTGCATGGGTGGAACAAAGTGGTGCAGGGCATGGAGGGCTGCTTCCATCGTCCCCCGCTTTGGATCTTCCTAAAATGTCAACGTGTCGTCTTACAGGGTTCATATTTTTAGCTCGGGGGGCACTGACGCTCCACCCTGAGTTTACTGCCTGGCCCCCATCCCATGGAGATCTGAATCCTGCTCATTTAGTGTCCTGACACCTGTTTTTAAAGGGAGGTAGGTGGAGTTTCCCCTCTCCCCCGCTCCCAGACCTGAGCTCGGCTCACAGCGGCTGGGTGTTGCCACTCTCCGGTCTCCTGCTGGTCACCCCAACGCTCCTCGTCCACGTCTCCTGACTAAACCTGTAGATTCACATCCTCTGCTAAACCTCTCCCGAACATCCCGATGGAGCAGCACAAGCTTCGCTCGGCAGGCGTCCAGGAGAAGCTGGAGATCGTCGGGGTGGAGGACGAGGCGGGCAACCCCATCAGCGCCCTCACCATCCTGTCCCTGCTGGAGCGCGTGGCCGGCATCATCGACAACGTGCAGTCCTGCCAGCAGCGCATGGAGGAGCGGCAGCTGGAGCTGGAGAACAACATCAAGACCATCCAGGGCGACGTCCTGAAGCTGGCCAAAGACCACGGCGACACCAGCGGCACCGTGGAGAAGCTCCTGCAGAAGACCCGCAAGGTCAGCGCCAACGTCAAGGAGGTCCGCGCCCGCGTCGAGAAGCAGAACGTCCGCGTCAAGAAGGTGGAGTCGACGCAGGACGAGCTGCTGACCCGCAACAAGTTCAGAGTGGTCATCTACCAGGTAAGACGAGACGCCGCGCGGGTCCGTCCAGCTGTCAGCGCGCTCTTTGGAAACCAGAGCCTGGAGGCGTTGGGTTTAGGGGGTTTTCTCTGACTCACATCTACCGCAGAACGAATTCACCTGGTGAAGAGAAAGATAAAAACTAGAGCTTAAAACTGGGTTTAGTCTGTGAAAAAGGCCTGGAGTGTAGCTGAATGCCAGGCATGAAGGCAAAACTGGGCGATCTTAACTCTGATGAACCATGACTCTCGTCATTAGGCGGTCGATGCGCTGGGAGATGAAGTTCAAACTCTAAAGGGCCTTTGACTCTACAGCCCTTTTCAGAAAAAGCGTCATCTTTACAGCAGGAGGGCCCAATGAAGGCCTCAATGGGCTGGAAAACCTTCCAACGATTCATGGAGAAATGTTCCTGAAGCATGTTTTTCACGTCCAGATGGAGACGCGTTCTGAGCTGCATGCAAAGAGGGCTGCTGGGGAGGAAACGGACGGGCCGGCATGGTTTTTTAATTCAGGGTGTTTCTCTGGAAGCTGCTGGTCCAGCAGAAGGAGGAGCTGATCTGAACTGAAGGCGTTTTGCCTTTGATCAAAGACGGGTCGGCGTTGGTCGGACAGGAGAGCTGTGTCAGATTTTAACCAGAAGAAAGATCAGACAGGGCGGCGTCTAAGTTACACATTAACCTGGTTTTTATTTGTTCTTAGATTTAAACAACCTGCATTACAGAACAAATCTTACCAAGCTCTTTCTCTCTGATTAATAAAGCACTGCTGTCTGTTTCCTTCTTAAATCAGGAGGTAATTTACCTCCATGGCTTTAGGCCAATTTCTTGGCCTGGTCGGGCCTAGTTGAGCATTTTCTCTTAATTAGAAAATGTTCGTTTGTTTTTCATAGAACCTTTTTCCACCAAATCAACACACCTAAGATGGATCTATTGGGTCAGGTCAGCAATGTTTGGACCCAGGCACGTCTGTCACAGTTTGTTTCAGTTAAAGTTGAATCTGGAGGCAGAGACCAGAGGGACTTTGGACACAATCTCTGATGGAAATAATCAGCTGCTGTTGTGTGTCTTGTTTTTAAAAGCTAGTTCCTCTAAAATGAAATTTTGGGAGAGTTTATGTCTTAAGACATGGTAACAGAGGGGATCATGGGATTTGGATTCCCCACTAGCGTCTCATGCATCTGGAAAACTCCAACTGTGCGAACCAATGGATGCTGCATCTGCTGTCCAGGCCCATCCAGATATAACCCCTATAAACACACGGGCTGATTGCTGATTGGTTGAATCAGGGCTGCTTCTTGTTTCTGGTCCTGGTTCTGGTCTCCATGGACAGGACCTAAAGGTGTAGCTGTAGAGAAGATGGCGTCTTGTTGGAGAACGGCAGGTCTGACCTGAATTCCCCCATGTGGGACGATAGAGGATCTTTCCTTTCACCTCTGCTGGATGGTCTGGTTGGGTTGGTGTCTTCAGACCAGCGGTTGCAGCTGAAGGCTACGGAGACGAGAAGACATCTTCCAAACCAGTGTTCTCAACCAGGAAAAGGTGGACCTCTCTTTGTCTCAAGTGAGGAAGTTCATGCATCTCGGTGCCTTGCTCAGGGGTGACCAGGAGGCCTTTGTCACGGTGAAGGTGGTCATGACCAAAAGGACGACCCTGGAAAACGGCGGCGGATCCAGATTAGACCTTCGTCCTCCATCATCTAGGCGGAGCTCAGAGCGGCTGCACCTTCTCAGGAGAGAGACGCACAGGAGATTCATTTGGTACGGAAGCATCCTGGATGTCCCTTCATGGAGGTTTTCAAACCCCGGCTAATGCGCCTCACGGTGCTCCATCAGAGCTGGATCCACAAATACCCTGTATAATATCGCTTCTTCTTGGTTTTTAATATCATCAGAGGGTTTCATTAAACCCCGTTGCAAATGTTTTCCAGCTCAGACATCAGCCGACTGGGACGGTGATGCGTTCACCAGCGCCGCTTTTTATTTACAACAGCGTTAATAAGCCCAACTGTTTGCTCAGATGTATTACTCTCCATGCATTTGACCTTCCACCAAAGATAAACGCAGAATGAGGGTCAAACATTTACCGGATGAGACGTTTGATGAGGTAATCTCACCAGTTTGCTTAGCGCCACCACCAGGACACATCAAGCAGCAGCAATTAAAGCAGATAAATCCGTTTTACTTGACTGAGTAGAACGTCCCATTAATGAGCAGCTCTTGTTGCTGTGTCCTGCTCTCAGGTTAGTGTTTGGCAGATCGCATTGCTTCTCTTTTAGCTCCTCTTCATTCTAAATAATGCTATCTGAGATAAAAATGCGATGTGTCCGTTCAGCAGCTTGTAAACTGTTCTGCTGCGTGTGGAAATGTGCCTGCAGGTTAAAGCTGGCCGTCGTGTGCAGCTCTGCAGGCGGAGACGCCCTCGCCCCTCTGGCCCCGCTGATGTCCAGATTGTCAGAATAGTAACGGGAGCTCTGTGTGCCGCAGACAGCTGCTGTGGATCTGTGACAGAGGGGCCTATTCTGGGATCACAGCATTCTCCTGCGCTGCCAGGAGGGACAGGCCATAAACTGCTGTCACCCCGGGTCCGAGTCTGAGGCGGCCGCTCGACACGCGGATCGATGTGCAGCGAGGGGCGGCCGTCCGTCAGCCTCACCCTGAGAACAGCTGTTAAAGGACAGGAAGAGAGGAGCCTGAAATGATGCGAAACAGGAATATCTGCGGATTACTGACGCCGCCGCAGAGGGAGTCTACAAATAATCCTCATTAGTTGTTCAGTTCCTGCGATAGACTGGTGACCTGGCCAGGGTGAACCCCGCCTCTCACCATAGACAGCTGGAGATACGTACCAGCACCCCTCATGACCCCAACAGGGATGGATGGATGGATGGATGGATGGATGGATGGATGGATGGATGGATGGATGGATGGATGGATATTTGTTGAGTTCAGTTCAGGCATCAGCTCACATTAACAGCGCCATGTCAGAACGGTTCCAAGCCCTGAGGTCACTTCCAATAGTTCAAATTGTCCTAAGTTCCCACTTCTGGTTCTGGCTTTCAGGATGTATGGAAGCTCCCCTCTTTGTGTTTCAGAACCGGGTTGGGTAACCTCATAGTCCAGCTTCCTCCTGGCCTAAAGAAAGGTCTAAGATGGGGGAAAGAAGCGTAGCAGAGCGTCACAAAAGTACAAACTGGTGTAGGGACCTGACTCAAAACAAAGATCCATCTCATCCACTGGTCCAAAAACGGTCCGGGTCCCGGGGACTCAGCTGGGTCCGGCTTCCTATCTGGGAACGCAGGTCTTTGTCAGGTTTGGTTGCAAAGTGAAAACATGCTGGACACATGTGGGACGGGGGGGGGGGGGGGCAGCCAATCAGAAGCAGAGTTTTAGGCAACATTGTGTGATGTCACACAACCAATGAGCTTAAAGCAGTCTGCAGTCACCCAATCAGAGAGTTGTTCTTCTGTAACAGCAGAGGTATATTCGAGGTATTTCTGACACATGGAAATGGATTTTTAAGTGAACGTTCAGCATCGATGACTGATATCTCTCTCCTATGTTACAGAGTGAGTTCTGGTGCAAGAAACAGCCTCGCCATCAATGTTTCTGTGAGCTCTGTCTTATCTGTGAACTTTTGGTTATTTTCACTAAAAGGAAATAAAATAGTAAACCTTAACAACTGCAAGTTTATTTATAGTCAAAGATAAAATGCAGCTGTCCATTTGAAATGGGAAGGAGAGCAGAAAGTCTTTGGGAGAAAGAAAGTGAAAATGGATCATCGGGTCACGCTGCATCCAAACCAATTAGTGAAGGTCAGCAGTCACTTCTGCCACACGCCAAGATAAGTATGCTGATTTTTGCCTCTCCGACAATCTTAAAGGACCATTAAGTAACACTGACACCCAGTGTTACACATCAGAACCACACACACACGAGGCCTTCACAGAGAACAGCCGTTTCCTCAACGGTCCATCGCTGCTGTGAAACCCGACTGAATTTGTACTTACACCGGGGATATAAAGGAGCTAATAGTGACACCTTGTGGCTCAAATCAGAACAACAGCTTGCCAATCAGAACAATCTAATGTCGTTTTTAAATGGTGTGAAACCCTTCTGAATTTTTACTTCCACAGGACGGGTCTGTGATGTTTTCTGTTCTATTTCTGATCCGCTTCTCTTCCTGGCTTCCATGTCTGCAGGCTGTTGCTCTGTTGCCAACATAAAATACCAAATGCTGAGCTCTGTTTTAGGAACCCTGGGAACTCTCATCTGATGTGCTGAGGAACCAGGAAGTAAACACGGACTACACTTTGAACTGAAGTAGATCTGGACCGTACCTCTAGGTTTCACAGGAGAAAAACGTGACGAAGACATTGTTGATGGAGAGGACCAGTTATAGAGAATGTTACTTCCATCCTGGGTGACAGATAATAATGATTTAGGTTGATTTTACAGTAAATTTCTTACTTATTGCTCCTTTAAGGACATCCGGATGTCTCCTAAGATAATCTTCTGAGATATTCCTGCCTTCTCTTGTGTGTTAGGAGTGATCTGGTCTGCTCTGAAGGACGTCAGTACCGCTCCGACCTCAGATTGGTGATATTCAGCATGTTGGATTGTCTCGGCCCGATATCCTAGCTTTTGTCCTGCTCCCCAAGGACAAACGAACGCATAGCCAGTTGACATGTAGCCAATCAGGAAGTGAGGTGAGGGAAACCCAGAGGGGAAAAACCACAACTCCCCTCTGTATTATGGTGCCAAGTTCATGACGGTACAGGACGATGACGGTTTTCTGCACATAATGTCCGCACACAACTGGAACATCGCTGAAATGTGTTATTAAGATAAGATATACTTTATTGATCTCACAGTGGAGAAATTCACGTGTCACATCGGCTCAATAATCAAAAGAAGGTGCCAAAAGGAGGAAAATGTGCATGAGGTATATACAGTGCGTCCACATATATACTGTGGATCGAGAGAAAACAAATAAATAAAGCAGAGATTTAAAATTACTTATATACATTTAGGTGATTTATATACATATGGATTAGCACATTATTAACAGGTCAAAACACAAATAAGCTGCATTAGCCTAGCATACATCTGACCAGTCCACCAAAGACTGTAGCTGGGTCCTTCACCTGCATGTTTCAGGTGAAGTGTTGTCAGAACAGGCTTTCTTAACCAAGCTAAGCCGTGCTGAAGGGTTAATTGATGCTAATCTGCAGAAAATATCTGTGACTCTGAAAAGAAGGATAAGAAAAACTGCACAACTGGATCTGGACTCAACGTCTGCAAAACCCATGGCCTGAAAACACAAAAAGTTTGATTAGGACATATTTTAACAGACCAAAAACTGCTTTTTTTGTATTTTAAACCATTTTCAGTTAATATCTAATAATAATAGTATGGATCACTGTTATTACAAAAAAAAAACATCTGTGTCTGACAATTATTCTATTGTGTGCATTTAAAACGGACAAAGGATGCATGTTAACAATAAAAACCCGTATAAGGAACACTGTTAAGACTCACTGACTAATTATTACCCTGAAGGTTTTTGTTAAATCTGTTTCAGGGCATTTGTAAAGTCAGTTTCCAGTAGTTTTTTTTTGCTGTTTTCTTTTGTCAGCTGAGAAATGGACCTGCGTTTGCTCTCCAACCGGAGGTGAAGCCTCCTCATTAATGAATGTTCTGCTCAGACGCTCCACGCGGTTCCCTCAGCTCCTCCAGATGACCCTCTGGGTCCAGGTTCAGCTCCGAGCAGTCCGGCCTGCGCACCCAGACGCTCGGAGAGTCGAGTTTCCTCCTGACGGATGTGCTGTCCGTTATTCTGAGGCCTCGCTTCGTGTCCTTATATAGAGCTTCAGCGGCGGTCATTAAAGCAGGACTTCTTTGTTGGAGAAGCTCGTCGCTGGAGGCTGAATGATGATAGTGGACAGTAATAAGAAAAAGATAAATGGCCGCCGCTCTGCGCCCGGAGCCCCTCAGCTCCCGCTGCCGTTCGCTGCAGCACACGTTACTGAGACGTTTAATTTTAGACCAGATAATGGCTTTTAGTTTGTGAGGCTCTGTGTGAAGTGATGAGCAGTGACCTGTTAAACAACAGGGAACATTTTCTGGAGCCAAACACGCCTCCAAAAGCTTGAGGTTTTACTCAAAATGAGCCAATAAATGGATAAAAAAGGCAAAAAAAAAAAGTGCTTAAATTTTGAATTTATTCCCACTGACCTGCTGCTCCATGCGTGGGTAAAACAATAATTTCAGCCATAACTGATACACTTATTGCATCAGTAAACTAGTTTATTGCAGCGTGTCGTTGGTTAATTAATGTTTCTGTGGTGTTTATGCATGCATTATGTTTTTTAAAGGCGGTTTGTTTTTACATGTGATGCAGTTCTTGTTGCAGATCACTTTAAAGACGTTTGTGATTCTTTGAAGCTAGTTTGCTGCTTTATTTACTGTTTTTAGTTTCCGCACAGATTTTGCACGTCCTTGGTGTTGCAAACTCTGATTTTGAGATTTTTTTGGTTGCATCTCTCACATATAGCACCTTGCAAAAAGTATTCAAACCCCTTTTTCACACTTCCTCAAATTGCAGCAACAAAGTTTTGCACATTTGTGAACTGCAAGAATAATGATTCATCTTTTTAAAAGATTGCAACAATTGAAATCTAACAAGTGTGGTGTGCACGTGCATTCTGCCTTCATTCCTTGGACACTTGAACCTTTTGGGCAAAATGCAAAACGCTGCATGTGGTGGACGAGTGATTTGGAGAAAGTCACCCTCCCTGCAGATTGACAGGGAGGGATCTCCTGAGCAGGAACAAGGAAGCTGGTCAGAGCTGAAGGGAAGATGGACGGAGCAAAATCCTGGAGGAAAACCGTCCAGAGGCTGCAGAAGACCTGAGACTGGGCCGGAGGTTCACCTTCCTGCAGGACGACCACCACAAACATTCAGCCAGAGCCACAATAGGATGGTTTAGACCAGGGGTGCCCAAAGTTTTTGGATCGTGGGCCGAAATTATCAAGTGAAAAGCACTCGGGGGCCAAAAATTTAATAAAAAAAAACATAACCAAAAACTTTTTTACCTGCTCTACAAAATATGATCATTTTAAATAAACAAATTAGACTATCAATTTTAATAAATGCATTCCAATTAGACTTTAGTGCAACAAAGTCTGCATTTAAGTTAAAGTCGCTGGATAGATGTTTTTTGTGTTGTACCCAACATTTAACTGTAACATTTTAACTTGTCTGTAATAATTATAAATAATAAAGTGTTGGTTGGCCAAATCTTTCTACAAAGTCAATTGGGGGGGGGGGGGGCACACTTTGGACACGCCTGGTTTAGACCCTGCATCTTCATGTGATAGAATGGCCTAGTCAAAGTCCAGGATGAACTCTAACTGAGAATCTGCAACAATGATGACGAAAAGTTATTTGCACGGGTGTATCTCCATCCAGTCACCGCTTTGTCCTGCTTTCACATAAAAATCCCAAAAATATGAAGGAAAGTTCAAAGGGCCTGAATATTCCTTCATCTTATTCATTTTAATTTGCCGAACTGTAAACTGCTTTTTGGCTTTATAACATGTTTTGAACACACTGAGGTTATTGATCACTTACATTAACTTGTAACAGAATAAAACGCCAAGGTTCAGCACTGCTGTCTGGTTAAACTAGCATCCTTTTCTCAGCTTGTGTGGTGCTGGTGTTGCCAGGCTGATGCTGGTCAGTGGACCACACACAGCCGTCGAAAAACACTTCTAGCTTCAGTCCGTCCGTCCGTCCGTCCGTCCGTTGTCTTCCGCTTATCCGGGGTCGGGTCGCGGGGGTAGCAGCTTCAGTAGGGAGGCCCAGACGTCCCTCTCCCCAGCCACTTGGGCCAGCTCCTCAGGAGGAACCCCAAGGCGTTCCCAGGCCAGCCGGGAGACATAGTCCCTCCAGCGTGTCCTGGGTCTTCCCCTGGGCCTCCTCCCGGTGGGACGTGCCTGGAACACCTCTCCAGGGAGGCGTCCAGGAGGCATCCTGACCAGATGCCCGAGCCACCTCAACTGGCTCCTCTCGACGTGGAGGAGCAGCGGCTCTACTCTGAGTCCTCCCCAGATGACTGAGCTCCTCACCCTATCTCTAAGGGAGAGCCCAGACACACTACGGAGAAAACTCATTTCAGCCGCTTGTATCCGGGATCTCGTTCTTTCGGTCACGACCCAAAGCTCGTGACCATAGATGAGGGTAGGAACGTAGATCGGCCGGTAAATCGAGAGCTTCGCCTTTTGGCTCAGCTCTCTCTTCACCACAACTGATCGGTACAGCGCCCACTTCACAGCAGACGCTGCACCAATCCGCCTGTCGATCTCCCGCTCCATCTTCCCCTCATTCGTGAACAAGACCCCAAGATACTTGAACTCCTCCACTAGGGGCAGGACATCCTCCCCAACCCGGAGAAGGCACTCTACCCTTTTCCGGTTCAAGACCATGGTCTCGGATTTGGAGGCACTGATTTTCATCCTGGCCGCTTCGCACTCGGCTGCGAACCGCTCCAGTGAGAGCTGTAGATCACGCCCTGATGAAGCCAATAGGACCACGTCATCCGCGAATAGCAGAGACGCAATCCTAAGGCTACCAAAACGGATCCACTCAACACCTTGGCTGCGCCTAGAAATTCTGTCCATAAAAGTTATGAACAGAATCGGTGACAAAGGGCAGCCTTGGCGGAGTCCAATTCTCACCGGAAACGAGTCCGACTTACTGCCGGCGATGCGGACCAGACTCTGACACCGGTCATACAGAGACCTGACAGCCCTTATTAAAGGGTCCGGTACTCCATACTCCCGGAGTACCCCCCACAGGATCCCCCGGGGGACACGGTCGAATGCCTTCTCCAGATCCACAAAACACATGTAGACTGGTTGGGCAAACTCCCATGCCCCCTCCAGGATCCTGCTGAGGGTGTAGAGCTGGTCCAGTGTTCCACGGCCAGGACGAAAACCACAGTGCTCTTCCTGAATCCGAGATTCGACTATCCGACGGACCCTCCTTTCCAGAACCCCTGAATAGACCTTACCAGGGAGGCTTAAGAGTGTGATTCCTCTGTAGTTGGAACACACCCTCCGGTCCCCCTTTTTAAATAGGGGGACCACCACCCCAGTCTGCCAATCCAGGGGAACTGCCCCCGATGTCCACGCAACTTCTAGCTTCAGGATTCATAAATCCTGATTAAAGCAGCTTATAGAAAAAGTGTTTGCGGTTTTATTGAATACCGTTTGCCCGGATCGCTGCTGATCCATTTCTTCCTCGCCTTGCTGGGCCTTCATGTCCATCAGCTGCAGCTGAACAGACATTATAGACTAGATTGTTGCCGTTAAGACACAACATGACTAACCGGTGGACCCCACTTCGTTGTGAGACAGCCGTCCGGTAAAATATAAACTGGAAAATATCCTTACAGTCACGTCGTTTCATGGCTCTTTTTCTAAACCAGGTCAGAACCAGCTCAGCCGCTGCACTGATCCTGACGAGTCGTGTTTTTAGCAGAAACCTGAAGTTACTTTTAAAAAGCAGCAGTTCAGATTCTCCACGTGATGAAGGGGGCAGCAGCCTGGTTGTAAGCTGTGCTGCTGTAATCAGGCAGACACGCAGGTCTGAAGGCCTGAACCTGCTGTCAGTGGCTCTTTCTCTTCATCACCTCTCAGGTTATTAATACATACGCTGACCCAGATTCCCGCTCGCTGTAATTATCGTGTCGTTCACCGCATTCAGGCTCGCCCTGACAACGCCTCCGTGATTAATGAGTGTGATCATTGCAGGTGGCCGCCGCGGCTTTCGGCGTGATTAACTCTCTTTCACAGCCAAAGTCGTCTGTGGGGCGCAGCAGGTGGATTTTCCTCCTGCACCTCCTGTTCGCCGAGGAAAACAGGAGCTGTCTGCGTCTTTTTAAATGTTAAATCCCAGTTTTTTTAGATGTTAAAATGAAAGGATGATTAAGGGATGAATACCTGCTGAGGTTAATGTGCAGTCAGATTATTTATGTAAGAATTATAAATACCTGAGAGGAGCAGATACCAGGCGGGGAGGTTATTATTACTATTACTGCTGCGGTGCCGGCAGGTTCTTCTCTCAATCAGCTCCTAATATGTAAAAATAGAGGAACTTGATCTCGTGTTTTCAGACGGAGAGAAGGGGCTGGAGGTCAGGTCTAACAGCATCTCTGAGGAATATTATGTTTCTGTCTGAGCTGCTTTCAGTTTATTAAGCAGCAGAGTAATTTATTCATAATGGATAGAAGAGATCAGATTAATCTGAGCGTGGACAGCTGAGCCGTCCGCTGAGAAAACAGAGATCTGTGCAGAAGAAAGGTGATGTCTGATGAGAGAGGCTGGATGGAACTGTGCTGAAGGTCAAATAATCCAGAAACGTCTTCAAACGGAGACATTTTGTTTTAACAATCCTAATCCTGGCAGAATCCGATGATGCAGATGCTTAAAGTTCTTTGCAGCTTGCCGTCCTCGCTTTTCTGTCTGATATCTGTGAGTAAAAGTTTGAATATATATCTGTGTATATATACTGTATATATATATATATATATATATATATATATATATATATATATATATATATATATATTAACTACCTGCTAGAATCCGGAAAAGAGTCCAAACAATAAATTCTGAAGAAAATTAGAAAATTCCAAAATAACGCAGAAGCTGATGAGATATTTGGTACTGTTGAACAAAATCACAAAATTATTGTTATAATTATTTTTACTGTTCTCTATATGTTTTATTTTATTTGCTATGTTCATTGCATTTATCACGTATTTACTCATTACTAATAAAAAGGTTTTAAGGTTTGAGTTTGTTCAGACATCAGAGTGTTTTTCAGATGACTGATATCTCTCTCCTATGTTACAGACAGAGTGAGTTCTGGTGCAAGAAACAGCCTCACCATCAATGTTTCTGTGAGCTCTGTCTTATCTGTGATAAGCCATCTGTTGATCCTCCTTTTCCTGATCACTGAATGCTCCATTGTTAAGGTTGTTCTGCACACCTGAACTGCTAGTTTATGATGTCAAAGGTCACATTGCAGAATGTGTCGCCGCTTCCTTAAGCCCTGTAATGTGTTCTGTAACTCGGGTCCTCCATGAAAATAAAAAGCGAGGCTGAAACAGAGAATGTCTGAGAAGAGTAGGAGAGATGTAACTGAATGCATCTCTCTGCCGTTCTCCTTGCAAGAAATTAACGGCTGTTGTCTTTTTTTCCATTGTGTTATTTAATGAATATTCTAGGTGTTTGAACCTGACAATTATTTATATATTTAACCAACTATAAAACTGATCCAGGAGGTTGTTACACAATTGCAACTTGAGCACACTGCCCTGGAGATGTTTTTGCTTCAGCCAACATGTTTTCAGATTGCTGAGGCCTGTTCAAGATTTCGCCGTTGATGTAAAGTTTCTGTGTGATTGCAGGGTGAGACGGAGGTCCCCTCCGTGGCTGTCACCAAATCTCCCAAAGGACCTGGGCTGGAGGGCTTGGAGATTGAGCCGGATGCCTACGACATCCCCGCGGACCTCTCCTCCGACGAAGAGTACCTGAGAGACGAGGAGCCAGATCCCTCTCGAGCCGCTCGAATCAAGAAATCCATGGTGAAGAGCACGGAGACCCTGAAGGCCGCCTTCTCTAAGGAGAACATGAGCAAAACTAAAGGCAACCTGGGCACCAGGTTCCACAACCTGGGCGAGAAGGTGATGCCGCCGGAGAGGAGGGAGAAGATGCACCAGGCAGGGGAGAGGCTGAAGCAGTCCGGCGAGCGGCTGAAGGAGAACATCGCCAAGAAAGCTCCAACCAAAGAGACCTTCCGCATCAAGCTGAAGAAGGAGAGGGCCGTCGCTGAGGGCCAGGAGGGAGCCGAGGCGGAGGCCGAGCCGGCCGGCGTCATAGAGGAGAAGCCGGGGAGCTCTGTGGAAACAAAGAGGGAGGGACCGGTGGAGGACGCTGGAGCTACCCGGATATCAGAGTAACAGAAAAACTCATAGAAGCAGGAACCAGGACACTGGAGCAAGGTCTGAGATCATAGATGGTTGTCCCAATAAATAGAAATTGTTTGGGTGGGTGGGGGGGCTTTAAATCTTAAAGAAGGAATTATTTATAAAGTGTATGAATCCAGGGAATCAGATGTTTGTTTCTAATCTTTTAAACATCTAAAGCTGTGAGACGTGATCAGGTTTAGGGTTCAGTAGGAAGCTTCTCTGATTCATACGAAGGATCGGAGAACCGATGAGGCGGAGCAGGTTTGTCGCTTAAACATGACCGCAGGGAAGGAAGGTGAACTTGGGAAGTGATGCTGAAGGTTTTCACTCGCGTAACAGTCGTTTATCTAAATGTACATATAATCCTGTACAAACGTCCAGTTTCAGAAGGCGAATTGGCTTCAGCTGGTCTGACGTCAGACTGGTTTCTGTCTGCAAGCCAGAACATCGGCCGGAGCTTAGATAGAGCAAAGCGTAGAAGACAAAGAGGTTCGACCGCCTAGAAGCTGAAAGCTGCCTGCAGAGCACACGAATGCCACGCGGCGTCGGTTTTTAAACATAGATCAGGCTGCACACTGTGTTTGTTTACAAAAATGTCAGGATTGTCACATCATAAACGACTTTTTTTGTATTTATGATGCACCTGAATAAAATTGGTGAACGTTTCCCCAACATCTGGCCTACGAAGCCTGGAAATCTTTCTCCAGAGCAGCAGTTTTATCATGATTTTTGTGATAAAAACTAATAGAAATGTAGATTTTAAAGTAATGCAGCCCTCTTCCAAGCAGCGCTGACCTTAAACAGTCTGTAATTAATCATCTGGAAGTGAACAGCTTCCATTTTAGTTCTGGGGTCATTTTCTTACATGATTGTTAAAATAATTGCTGCTTTTTATGACCAGATTTTTTAAGTGCAGCCAGCGCACTGAGTTAATTCACCTGAGATGATTACTGAGTTCACCGCTTTGATTGGACTTTAAATTTTCTACTCTTCAATCATCGGGTGCTCTTAATTTTTCCAGTAGAAACTTGACTTTTAAAACACATACAGTTCATTAGATTTCTTCAGGAGAATATCTCTATGGTATTAATGTCTTTGTACTGCTGCTATTCATGTACTGCAGTAGGGAAACTTATTTAGGTTTATTCTTTTTCCATTTTTTGACCATATTTTAGTTTCGACATCTGTTTTGTTTTCAATAGAATTACTCAGAATGTCCTAAATGCTGAAACGAGAAAAGAAACCATAACAGTTAGTGTCTCTCTCACTGTATTGTTTGTGTTGTGATTTTGTATTAATAAAATTCACCAGAAACAAAATAATCACCTCTGCTGGATCAAAAAAAAATACAACTGTGTTGTGTGTTTCTTTTGGTACCTATTTCTTTTTTATCTGACCAAATTATCAGGTCTTTGTTTTGAGGGTGTTAATTTAAAAAAATATATTTATAACTATGTTGAATTCAATTACACAGTAGAATAGACAGTTAAACTTAAAACAAATACACTTTAAAAGGGATAGTTTTCTGATATAAAGAAGATTGCAGGTTATTTTATTGCTATATATTTTACTGCACTTGGCTTTTCTTTGTTCAACTGTCAAAAAGATTGGTTGAAAGTAGTCAATACATTATGTATACAGAAAAAGAAGGTTAAAAATCGTTCTCTGTGGGAGCTGCAGGCCTATAAAAACTGACCAATCCCTGCTGTTCGGTCCGAATGGCAGTGATTGGTCAGAGTTTTGTTCCTGCTCTCACCTTCACGTTCCTCAAGTTCTGGGGGGATCATCTTATCTACTGGTTGTCCCACATGTCAGTCATTCTGACACGCTCACATAACACCAGTGTGCGCGCTCGTTCCCTCTGAGTTTCTCCTTGCTGGCTGCGCATGCGCACTTCAAGTGTTTATGTATCCGGTTAGCTTAGCGGTTAGCTTCGGTGTTAGCCGTTCATTGTAGCTCCGCTGCTCTCACCGTAGACTTTGAACATGGCTGAGACTCGCATGAAGCGAACTATGTTCATATTTATGAGAAGAAGAGGAAGGTCTCAGTAGAAAGAAAAAGGACCAAAGTGGAAGTGGGAGACTTTTTCCACATGATCCCCCTGAAGAGCGCAAGAGAGAGGTAAGACGGTCTTCTATTCTTTCAGAGTGCTTCTGAACGGGATAGCCAACTGTAGCTTTAATTGGTCTCTCTGCATTCCCCTTAAATGTGCATGCGTGGTTGTTTGTCCTGTATGTCTGTGTTGTCCTGTGATGGACTGTGAATCTGTCCTCACCTGAGAGCCAGACTCCTGCAGACGACACAGTCCCCACCCTGCAGGGATAATGGATACATCGCTTTTTTAAGGTCAGTGTGTTATGTATGATTTCTCTGTATGGATTTGTTGTCTTTTTATTGCTTTTTCTGCACAAACTTAAAAATCACGTTGTTACAAATTGCCCAGACATTGAGGAGAGGTTAAGTTTCAGGTGAAAAAATAAAGGCCAAGAAATATATACAACTGTTTAAAAGATGTTCTCCGATTTTTTTTTAATTCTTTTTTAAATAAACTTCATTTAGTAATTTATCATTATGTTTGCACTCATTAATATTTGTAACAATTTTTTTGACTTTGATGTTTATATCAGTTTTAAGGGAACCAGCTTGAATGTGTTCATCGATGCGCGGCAGCGACAGCTTTAAACGTGATCGCCTGATCCGCTCTGCAGCTCGCTCTAATTTCAGCTCCACCACCTGTTCTTACAACCAGAGATATTACCACTTTTCACCTGTTACAGGTCGACAAACATCAAAGCTTCAGAGGAGGGGAGGTAGAAACGGCTGTGATGAATTCCTCCTCAGCCGCCCGTGACTCGGGGCCAAATCCATCCAGTCCCAAAAACCATAATTTTGATTTATTTCAGCACTTCAGAGAGAAAGAGACGGAGACGCCACGGCGGACTGATTGCGCTCAGCTTCATCTGTTTGTTATGCATTAGCTGAGCACAATTGAACTCTTCAAGCAATCTGCTGAACAGCCTTGGGGCGGGGAAGGAAAAGAGGAGCTCCATTAAGACGTTTTCATTTTCCCCTTCAGAGTGGGAGCACTTCCCCGGTGCCAAAAACACTCGAGGAGTCTGACTGAGATTAAATTTGTTCACAGGTAAAGCAGGGACACAAGGTCCAGGACTATTCTCTGCTCCTTTTCATAAAGTAAAAATGCTGCATTCAGAGGCTGCAGGCAACTGGTGTTTCTCCTTTGTCTGCTCTGACAGCTGCAGGAATGAGTTAAACCAAGAAAAGATCCGACAACACAAATACAGAACCCAATTCTGCTCCACATTCACCTGCAAGAACGCAACGCATCAGCAGAACAGGAGCTGGATGTAAATAACCAGAAGGAGAAAATAAACGGGTCAGATTTTTTAAAAAAAATGCATGAAACGTTGATAAAAAGTGTTTTACAGCCAGCCTGCAGAGGGAAAACAGCTTTAACTGCTGCAGCTTTTTCCAGCTTTATTTCAACAACCAGCATCAAACTGAGCGGCTACAGTCAATCACTGCAGGTTAAGGCTGGCTTAGCTTCTCACTCTCGGCGGAAACTGAATAAATTGGACATAATGCAACATGAAAGCATGAAGTTATCTCTGCTTGAGAGAATGGATCTGGTTTTAGAAAGCAAACATCAGCCTAACAGCTGTCTGTTTGAGGCCCTTTTTGAACGTGACCCAGTAAATGGTTCAGATGTGGGCGTCGGCCTTGTTCCTCTCCTGACAGCCACTTTCAGTCCTGCTGCTTTCACTGACCCGCGGAGCTGGAAATCAGAACCTTCTCTCCTAAAACACAGACGTGGTGCCTTTAGTTTGCAGTCAGAGGTTCATACAGGGATGTCTGGTTGTGAGTTATAAAATTCACTCTTCTGTGCCTCCTTCAGGTCGATTCACTTGCAACCTTTTACACCCTCTGGTCTGGACTTTGACTAGGCCAGTCTAACACAGGAACCTGGTTTTCTTTCCCGTTTTCCTCCCGTTTTTAGCTCTAGTCATCTTCTCATGAACTCTGACCTGCCTCTCCGTCCCTGCTGAAGAAAAGCATCCCCCACAGCATGGTCCTGCCACCACCTTCTCTCACCATAGGGGTGGTGTCGTCATGCTGATCTGCAGGTGTGGTTTGCATGTTGGTCAAAAAGTTCTCTTTCCGCCTCATCTGACAAGAGCACCTTCTTCCACGTTCGCTGCGTCCTCCATGAGGTTTGTGGGAAACTTCAAGCAGGACTTTGTTAGGCTTTCATTCAACAACTCAACCGTCTCGTCCCTTTTTCCATAAAAATCCATAAAAATCAGACCCGAGCTCTGTGAGACGTTCAAAGCTTGGGATCTTGGTGTTGCTCTTAAACCCGGACCTGTCTGCCCTCATCCTCGGTCTTCAATGTGACAAATGTGGAAAAAGCCCAAGACGTGTAAATACTTCTGAAAATATCTTCTCAAACAGTCACAAACCTGCTGCTGCTGTGAACATGGGAGAGCTCTAGGTCCAAACAGGGAACAGATCTGGTGCTCAGTACCAGTCTCTCAGCAGGTGGGAGCCGATAGATCTGCCTCTCAGTCCGCGCTCAGGGAAAATAATGACTCCTCAGGCAGGTGAAAGGGTAAAGCAGCCTTCTGTTGGGGAGCACCACTGAGCTATATAATACACTGGAGTGCTGATTTTGCCGAAAAACTGAAGTCACTGGCCGCCATCTTGCTCCTCCCTACTCTCACAGAATCCCATAGGATTTGGTTGCAACAACAAGCAGTTTTCTGGCTGTGTGAAAACGTTTCACAGGTAATTCTACAGTCAGTGGATGTACTGACACTATCAACTACTACAAAATTAGGTGCTGAAATATTTTACATGTTATTCATATTAGATATATATATATATGTATATATAAGTATGTGTATATGTATATATGTATATATATATGTATACACATATGTAAATATATGTTTTTGTATATTGTTATTTATATATTTATAAATGTTAAACATATATATTTAAATAAATAAAATGCAAAATATTTCAGCACATGACTTTCTCAGTACTTGATATTTTTAGAACATAACATAAAACTATATGGCATTTGACATTTTAAAAGTTTTAAGCTCCCCCTGAACATGAGAAAATCCTCGTTATTCGATGCTGTAGCGCACATATTCCTTAGTTACTGGGGGGAAATAGGGAGTACCAATATGGCGGCTGGTGGCTTCAAAGCGACTCGTTCTAACAGACGGTGATTAGCACTCCAGTGTATTATATAGCTCAGTGGGGAGCACAGCCTCTCCTCTGGGGCAGAGGAGGAAGAATGGAGATGAAGCAGAGTCACACCCGGGTTCAAACAACTATTAAAACCAGCTGCTGATGATGATTTTCACTCTTACTGACCTCTATCTGCTAGTTTCTGCTAGTTTCTGCTGGTTTCTGCGGTCTGCAACCTTTCCAGCCCTAAGGGCTATTATCCCCCTCAGCCCAGCTAAATAAAACTTGTTTAGAGCCTCAAATGCTACCTGACGACCTGAAAAAACACAACTTTTAATTTTTGATACTTCTCCACTGTAGGGATTATTGGTAATATTTTTTTATTTCTGTTTTGATGGATTAAGATAAAGAAAAACATAAAATAGTTTGCAAAAAGAAGATTAGCTATATATTTTCTTCATTGGGATGTCATGTGTAGAAAATGATGTAAACTAAGTGCATCCTGAGGTTTATTTCTAAGCCTGGCAGTAAAAAAAAAAAAAAACTGCCACATTTTTCAGATTTTATTTGTATTTTTGAAATAGTCCTAAAACATTTACACGCTTCCTCCCACTGCAATACTTTGACTATTACATAAAATCCCAATTATTTGGCCATTTCTAAAGCTGAAGACGTTTAAAGTAAAAAAAATAAATAAAAGCTAAAGTAAAACACACGCGGGGGACCTACTCCACTGCATTTTTCTACCTGGATAATTAAGAAGCACCAAAATAAACTGATGCTTAGAAATATTTATTTTGCAGCTAAGCCTGGTGGAAACATCCTCCTCCTCACCTTGACAAGCATGCCCAGCCCCGTGTGGTAATTTATAGCTGAAAACACTAAAACCCTGTCACCTATCACCTCTCTCTGAAAACATCCAGGGGTGTAATGATCCTCACACCTGAGATATTTCTCAGTAAAAACGGCATAAACAGGCTGAGTGAATGATGGCCAGCAGGCTGATGAGGCTCCCCCGGCAGCCGGAGATCATTACCGCCTCTCTCAGGTTAAGTCGTGGGTCCACCCTCGTCTCTCCTCCCAATTACCTCTCCATCCGGCGGCAGCGCGTCCAGAGGAGGCGGCCGGGCCGCCGGCTGATGCGGTGTCTGGCTGCAGGGAGGCGGAGGAGAAGCTGTGCAGATATGTAGCAGATATGTACCTGTTTCAGTAAGCATGCAGTCAATTACCTGTTGTTTTTGTTACATATGCTCGTGCCTGTATGAGTTCTAAGAATTTTCCAATGATTTTTCAACTATCCACCATAGAGATGTTTTTACAGTCAAACTTTCCTTAAATGGATTGTTTAACACATCTTCATTCATTTGATGGCCCCTAAAAAAGGCTACAATTTGAAATTTATAAATTTATAAAGGCCAAATGTCTAATCAAGTAAATCCTAACTAGACATCAGCAGGTCTAGTCAAGGACTGACTTAGCCTAATGCGATGTTTTTCTTTTGGTATTAAATGAATAGAAACAATTAAGCTTTAAAATTTTTAGTGATGAAGCTCATTCCAATGAAACAAAAGAAGTTTTTCTAGTTGTAGCTTTAGAAAAGTTGGACAAAATTACTTTAGATCAGAAACCCCCAAGGATTTACTTAGTTTAATGTGATTTTATGCTTTCCATATGTTTGTTAATGTATGATAGAAGTCTAGTCAAGGATTTACTTAGCTTATTCATTTGTTGATGTAAACTTTGTATTTTCCTGTGTAATATTTCCCTCTGTAATGTTTTTCTGTTCATGTACAGCACTTTGAATCGTCTTGTTAGTGAAAAGTGTTGTAGAAATAAACGTGGATTGCCTTGGTTAGCTTCTCTGAAGGGTACAACAGCTCTTTGCAAACATGATGCCAAGGCGGAAAGACATCGTCAATGGACGATCAGGGTTAAAAGATTGTTCCCCGCCAACCTGAAGTCCAACCTTCTGCAGAGAAAAGGAATGTACAACGACAATGTAAAGTGCTTTACATGATTAAAACAGGAAAATAAAACAATAAAAGCAAGTTGGAATAAAATGTAGATACAAAATAAAACATGGGAAAATAGAAACTAAAAGCAAAAATTAAAAACAGTTGGACTATAAAGTTGAACTAATGATGCTTCAGTCATGCCGTGCTTTTAGGCCCATACTTTTCATTATGAAATCAAACTTTCCACCCTGGGGAAAAGATTGAAGACCAAAGTATTAGAGAGTCATAGTCTGGACCTGGTCCAAACTGGGTCCTGAACAGGACAATGATCCCAAACACAACAGTAGGTCTGCAGCAGAACGACTGATAAAGAAATAAATCAAGGTATAGCCAAAGCATTCATACGATTAGACGCTGATCTGACTGACGTTCTGAAATAAAACCTCTTTGTTAAAGCTATAGTTGGTAAACCGGTTCAGAAACACTTTTTGTCATACTGGGTAAAATCATCCATACATGCTGAAAGTAGTAAATACATTATGTACTCAGAAAAAGGAGGTTAAAAAAATAATTTTCTTTGGGAGCTGCAGGCCTGTAAAAACTAACCAATCCATGCCGTTCAGACCGAATGGCAGAGATTGGTCCCTCTGTCCCTCGAGTCTGGTGGTAACACCTTATCTATTGGTTGTCCCACATGCCAATTATTCTGACGCGTTCACATAACACCAGTGTGTGTGCTCGTCCCTTCTCTGTTTCTGCTTGCTGGCTGCGTATGCACAGCTCTAGTGTTTCTGTATCCTGTTAGCTTAGCAGTTAGCCGTTCATTGTAGCTCCGCTGCTTTCACCGTAGACTTTGAACATGGCCGAAAGTGGCAAAAAGCGAACTGCGTTCATTTTTATGAGAAGAAGAGGAAGACCTCAGTACAAAGAAATGGAGTGGAGAGTGGAGATTTTTTTTCACGCGATCCCCCTGAAGTGCGGCAGAGCAGGTAAGGCGGTCTTGCGCATGAGCAGTTATTCAAAAAGGGACTTGGGCAAACTTCCAGAAAGATCGCTGACCCTAGCTTTAAGCAAACATTCCCACCTAAGGTAGCTGGGTCTTTGTTCTGACATTTACCACGAGGGGGCATTGTTTTACCTGAGCAATAAGCAGCATATTACCTTTTTATATGTATTTTTAATTAAGGTGTTTCCTTTTCTTAGATTTTTTACCAAACATTTCTGCACCCAGCAAAATGAATGGTCCTGCTGAGCTGTCTTCTTTCATGCCATGTCTTCACCCTGCCGGTCGAGACTGCGGCTCACCGGGCGTTGTCAGCGAGGCGGCGCTGCTGACGGTGAGCCTGTCAATAAAAACTGAGACAGGCAGGCAGGGAGCAGCGTGCAGATAAAACAAACACGCCCTCCCTCCTTCTGCAAACCTCCTGCTGCACCACCGGGGGGGGGGGGGAGGCATGAATTATTCACCAACACACACTGAAGGCCTGTGAAGGCCTGAAGGTGGAACCTGTGAGCATCACTGGAGAATATTTTACATGTGGAGGAGAACAATGATGCTGCAGACGTTTCTGTCCTATATTCCAGTTTGTGAGAACAGCAACACAATGAAACGCAATCTGTTGGCTCCAATCCTTCACAGGTCTAAGACTTTTATTGGAAAATGCATCACGTGCCCAAAGAGTGGATATTTATGTGGTCGATCCTCTTGTGCAACTCCAGACTTGCTGAACATCAACATCGTGGCTGAATTCTGGGGAATAACACAGGTTCTTCGTTATTGAACAGTTGATCCAAAGCTGTCAGGATTTTGGGGTTTATCTGGACACTGTTTGGTGCTTTGAAAATATAATGAATGTCCCAGAAGCAAAGTTAATATGGCCATCCAGTCCCAAGCCAGCGCTCAGGGTGAACACCGTCAAACTCAGTGCTGCTGTCTGTCTGTCGGCAGCGTCCACACGGGCTGGGCTGGACATTTTAGAAATGTGTAGTTTTGGTCGTTCTGTGATTTTTTTCAGATCTGCTACCGCCTGTTTTAGATGGCAAAGGCTCTGGAGACCTACCCCTATACATGGGAGTCATAATCTGACTCAGACATTAAAGGTTAGTCCTCTCTCATGTCCATCCGAGTTGTCTTTCGTCAGAAAAAAAACAAACCTTGTAGATGAAAATACTTCAGAATCCACATTAGATTCCTCCAAGTAACTTATTGATAAGGCGGCCTCTAGTTCTTCCCGTCTCAATCACTGCGGCCCGCCTCACCCGGGTCGTAGATTTGGCAGAAGAGGGAAGAAAACAATTATCAGAGACAAAACACTCAGAATATAGATATATTTATTACAATTGGAATTCCAAGAGGAGACACTTACAATGTTATCATAAAGCTCATGTAGTAAAACCCGAAGTCCGCCCTTTCGTCCCGGTTGTAAGCGTGTCGGCCGGTTGCATCCTTTGCCTAAGCTAGCCGGCCCCTCACGGAGTGACGCACACACTCAGTCTCTATAGTGCTTATCTTCTCACAAGCAAAACAGATCCATATTCCAGTGTCAAACAGGTTCTTGATATATTTCTGACAGATGTTTTAGGAGTTTACTCAGATAATAAAGAACAATAAAAAAGCTTTTACTAACCTTCTTGACTGGTACCCCCATAAACCCCATGTGACTCCCACTTTGCCCAGTATCCCACAAGACGGTTGAGTGAATTTATAGATTTCAGTGAGTCTGCAAACCCCCATCCCATGTCGAGTCCAGGCCACACAGTTTAGTAATTAGAACTTAGGTAACGATTACTGATTTAAAGAAAAATACATGATTAATAGAAAAATTGAATGTATATTTCCATAACGTTATCCATCTCATTTTTAATTTTGTTCTAGGTACCAGTGGCTTTTGTTTGACTGTAAGCTGACAGGAAATGGGTTTCAGAAAGAAGACGTGATAAAGGTCATTGGGCTGGGACTCAAACCCAGGACGGCCACGTCAGGGTCTGAGGCCTCCAAACAAGAGTCATGTGCTCCGACCCTGCCCCACCACGCCTCGGTTGTTTTATCATCAGTATGCGGCCATCAGCGCTGAGAGGTTGGAGGAAGCCACTCAGGAACAGAGCAGGTCCACCTATGGCATGATTCTGGGAAGGTGAGAATCACTGCCAGCTCTGCCAAAGAGTTCCTGTCAGAGCCCACCCCAACGGCTTCTTAAAGGCACACTTTTATCCCAGCTTTCATGGGAATGCAGCCACCAGACACGGTGATGAGAGTGAAATCTGGGCCATCCAGTGCTTAGAGGAGCGGGGCACACCGTGTTTGGCAAAGGTACTGCGCTGTGTCCCCAAGAACCCTGGCTGTCTGCAAGTCCTGATGGACTTTTAGAGACGGGAGAACTTTTAGACATCAAACGGCCCTTCCTTAAGGCCAAACATTACAAACCCTGATGATGAGCCCCAGATATGATGTGAAGCTGCTGGGTGGTCTGCCTCAGCTGACAGAAAACGCTCCTCAAGGTTTTTCTGTCCAGGTTCAGCTTGGACTGCTCTGTACTGGGCTGAGATCATGTCTGCTGCTTACCTGGACTTCATCACACCAGGTGATGCTTCATGTTCCTTTCAATCAGCAATTCTGCTCCAGGACCGCTCTGAGGCTCAAAGCTTTTTATTCTAAAGATTTTCTCCCTTTAGTGGCGGCTGAGCATCAGGAAAGTGGCTTGGTGCTTTGTGAGCGATATTCTAGGCCGTGTTAAGTATGTTTGTTTAGTGCATACATACCAGCAGTGTTAGGGGACAATATCCACAAACTTCTCTGTTCTTTGGCAGGAATTGGGTAAAAAATTGTAATTTTGTTTGTTAATATTTAGTTTCTTGTTGTAATGGACTGTTTACATTCATATTTTATCCTAACATGTTAAAAGTTGTCCGTCATGAAATGAGCACTTATTAAATGGTTGGTTCCACATTAATCTTATTGTATTTTTTACTTCATCTTCTAGTTTAACGTGTTATTTTCTTTTAGCAATACATTCAGTTAGGAACCTTAACACCTGAAGGTCAGGTTGCAACCAAAATAGATGAAACATTCTTAGCTGCTGACTTGCATTCGTAGAAAAATGAAACAAAAAACACAAAATTCTGCCTGAAAATCTTTGCTGCACAAACACAGAAGATGCTGCAGGAATTAATATTAGTCTGATCAGTTGTTGCATTAAAGGTCTGCAGACTTTTGTCTGGCAGTGAATGTTTAGCTGTCACAGCTGATCAGTTGAGGAACAACTTGAACATCAGTTATTGTCTCTTTATGCTTCAGCTGAACATCTCGCTGCTTTCATTATTAGAGATCGCATCAAAAATAGATTCAAGAAGTTGGAACCAAGTCTGGATCCTGACTTTACAACCAGCAGTGAAACAACATGACATGAAATCAGCTCAGGTCCACTAAGAGACCATATCTGTTGTCTCATGTGTGTCTGGACTCAACAAAACGGGTCCAAACCAGAACCGGATCAAAGAACTGGATCCACTTTTTCAACCTGGGGAATAATTTGACATTTTATTACTGAGTTTGCAGTCTTTGCTGCTGAAAGCAACAAGGAGGAAAAACAGCAAATATTCTGGTGCTGATCAGCTGGTTTAGAAAACAATGTTGAGAAATGAACAAACCCAACAGAACCAGAACATCAATTCTAAAGAAAAACAAGTGCTGACAATCTCTGACTATTGATTTCTGTGCAGTTTAGACATAAAACAACAACCATCAAGAAAATAAAAACCAGAATCAAACTCACTGAACCTTCAGTGGATTCTGTCTATTTGGGTTTACAGAACTCAGCAGAACTTCCGTAGTTGTAAACATTAACTCCAGCATGTAGCGGCTGAGTGAAGGTGGTCTGGACTCTGTGGAGGAGAGTCATGGTTTCAGAGACGCTGTAGAAGGACAGAATACCTGCTCTGTGATCCAGGTACACTCCTACTCTGGAGGAACCAGGACCTGAGATGGAGGTCCAGATGCTGTTGTGACCAAATTGATAACTTTCTTGGAAACAATTTAATGCCCAAGATTTGTCATTATATCCAAGTCTACATTCATTCCCACTTCCTGCTCTGCTGATATTCTTGTATGCGACTGCTACAGAAACTATCCCTCTCCTCTCTACCTCCCAGTAACAACGTCCAGTCAGACTCTCTCTACTCAAAACCTGCCACCAACTAGTGAATCTGTCTGGATGACTAGAATAAGACTGACGTTGATTCATCAATGTCACCTTCCTGTTTCCCTCTGATAGTAATAGGTCACTGTATGCTGTGTTTGGATCCAGTGTGATTTCACATGAATATCTCAAGAATCCAGCTCTGCTCTTTGGTTCTGGTTCTGACAGTAAAACATCCACCTCAGTGAGTCTCAGTGAGATGTTTGTCCATGCGTCTCTCAGGATGTCCTGTAGTTGATCTCTGAGCTCTGACACAGCTGCTGTCACATCCTCAAAGTAGCTCAGAGGACGGATCTTGATGCTGGATGAGTGTGTAGACTCACTGAGTGCTGACAGTGAGGGGTAGTTGTGGAGAAACTGGTTGTGATCCTCTGTGTCTGAGAGCTGCTTCAGCTCAGCGTCTTTCCTCTTCAGCTCAGTGATCTCCTGCTCCAGCTTCTCCTGAAGCTCTTTGACTCGACTCCCTTCAGTTTCCTGCTGGGATCTGATCTGCTGCTTCACATCAGAGCTTCTTTTCTGGATGAGACGGATCAGCTGAGTGAAGATCTTCTCACTGTCCTCCACTGTTTTATCAGCAGAGTGCTTGATGGCCTCCAGCTCCTGTTGAAGCAGCTTCACATCTTTCTCTCTGTCCTGGATTCTCTGCTGGATGTTTTCTCGTCTCACCTCCAGCTCTCTCTGCCTCTCAGTCCTTTCTGCTGCAGCTGACAATGTGTTGTGGCCTTTATGTTCATCCTCAGGGCAGAGATAACAGATACACTTCTGATCAGTACGACAGAACATCTTCATCACCTCATCATGACGAGAGCAGATGTTCTCCTGGAGGTTCTTGGAGGGCTCCACCAGCTTGTGTTTCTTGAATGCAGCTGAATCATAATGAGGCTGAAGGTGTTTCTCACAGTAAGAGGCCAGACAGACTAAACAGGACTTGATGGCTTTCAGTTTTCTTCCAGAGCAGAAATCACAGGCCACATCTTCAGGTCCAGCATAGCAGAGATCAGCAGGAGCAGCTTGGAGTCCAGTCTTCTTCAGCTGCTCCACTAAAGCTGCTAACATGGTGCTTTTACTCAGCTCAGGCCTCGGTAGAAAAGTTTTCCTGCACTGAGGGCAGCTGTGGATTCCTTTCTGATCCTCTTCATCCCAGAAGTTTTTAATACACTTCATACAGTAGCTGTGTCCACAGGGAATAGTCACCGGATCCTTCAGTAGATCCAGACAGATCGAACAGGACAAGGTTTCTCGGTCCAGCTGGTTCTGCTCCATTTCTCCTCTCGGTCACAGTGACTGTGTGAGTTTCACTTCCTGAAAACAGCAACAGCTCTGAGCTCTGATCTACGAATCACGTGTCAGAGCAGAGAGGCTGCAGCCAATCAGCTTTCACCTCCAGCAGATGTTGCTCCACCAGCTTCAAGGTGTGTCTGAGAGCAGGAAGAACAGGGAGGGTTATCAGGTTTTACAGCCTGCAGGATAAGGAGCAGAGCCTCATTTATACAACATGGAATCTGTACTAAAAGTGTACGTACTATTTTTGCCCCTTTTTTTCTTTTTTTACTCAGCATTAAAAGTGGAGTTGAAGTATAACTGGAAGGTTATTTGTTGTCCACTTTAAAATATTTTTTCAAACGCTAAGCAGTGAACTTTAACCTTATTATTCAGTAAACTAATGACACACCTAAAAGGTTTTTAAGAGAACTTCCAAACCAAAACTGGACTTGAAAGTTTATTAGAAGCAAAGCAAATGTATAGCTGGAAGACTTCAAAGTTAGTTTAAATTGGGCCACTTCAGTCCCAAGAATATATTTTTGGTGATCTTCTAGCATACCTGCATAAATTAACTTGGTGATCTTGGGATGTATACTTCTGTAAACTTTGTTCTGGGAGAGGTCTACCACGCTTCAGATGGTTATCTAACTCCTCAGCATCGTCTTCCGGCACAAACATCCGGTCATGAGAGGTTTTGGTTGAACTTTCCAGTAAATCTCAGCTGAAATATTGTGGGAAGTTTCTGCTTTCCTGGTGAGCTCTGTAGGAAATCTTTCTTTCTTTGCTCCCATCAAAACTAATCAGTTTTAATCCCTTTAAAGCTCAACAGACGCTGATTTAGATGCTGCAACGGTGACACCTGGTGGACGCTTTGCATAATTACACCTAAAAATAATTCAGCCGTTTAAAAAAAAAAGGTTTATTTAAACATCAAAAACACAAAATATATTACAGAATGAAATAAATAGTTTTAATAATACAAAACAGATTCTTGCTGGTTTTCTCCTCAGTCTCCAGGACAGAACAACACTCCCGTCCCGTCTGGAAGAACAGAACCTGCTGAGGGCTCTGGGGCCCGTCCCGTCGGCGGTTCTAAGCCAAGGGCCCGGCGGCGGGCTCGGGGATGTTGGTGGCGTGCATGTCCCGCGTCATGTTGGACTTCTCTTTGAGTTTGGCCTGCAGCAGCGTGTGCTGGACCACGCCTATCCTCACGTCCATCTGGACCATCTCCTGCTTCAGCTTGGTGAGGCTCTGTTTGATTTTCACCAGCGGGGCTGGAGAGGAGAGATGGGAACACAGACAGAGGAGGGATGTCAGACACGCTGGGGGCAAAAACAAGGACTCCTCTAGAAGTCTGCTTCACCTCCATCACACATGCTGCTGCCCTTGTCCAAAATCAATACACGGTACCAGGAGTGGTTAAAGGAGCAATAAATGAAATTTTACAATTTAGACAGAACAAACTAAAAAATAGTTTTGTGAAGAACTAAAAAATATGTTTTTATTTTGCTGTTTTTATCCTAAATGTCCAGTTGTTGAAAACGAGATGAATGAAATAAATTGGCTAATAACAATCTTGTAGTATTTCTGTGTCAAATCCCATCTGGAGAGATCTCATTGTTGTGTCTTGTTATATGCTGGATAAACTGTCATTTAATGCATCTTTAACACATGCTGCTCTTTTCACTCTTTTATTATTTGTATCATGTCTGAGGCAAAGACGCATCTGAACGACAAGCAAAGCAAAGGGAAACATTTGCCATAAGGAAATCAAATTCATAATAATAATCTGCATCACCTCTTTAAAATGCTAATTCTGATCCAAATTGTCCTCTATCATTCCTTCCAGTAACACTTTCCTGGCCTAAATGATTTTTCCATGTCTGGCTTCTAAACTGAACGAGTCTTCTGGACGTTTCTGTCTTCCAGGGATCTCTGTTTCTGGTCCTCATGGACCGATGTCCAGCAATGTTACATCTGTCTCTTCCTCATCAAACATGAAACAAATAATCGGGCCCCTAGCAGGACTCTGCAGTATGTGCCTGCATGCTGAGGAGGTGATTCAGCCACTTGGTTCAGGTGTAGGTAGCACTGTTGCCTTGCAGCACGGAAATAAGTGAATAAATACAAATAATAACAGCAATGAATGAAAACCATCAACATCAAAGATTAAAAGTACAAAATCACACAGTTTGAACACAATAACTCTATACAAAAGCTACATTCACACTTTGCAGATGCTTTATACAAAAAGTTAATAAAACAACTATAAACCAAAGCTGTAAAACTACTTTTATCCAACTAGATTTAAAACGGTGGATAAAAAGGAGGCATTTTACAGACGTCTAGTGGTGCTTTTTACCACAGCCACTGGAGATGGAAACTATGCCTCAACTCAAGCTCAGCTCTCCTGCTACAGCTGTACTTTCCTAGGTCTGCAAAGCAAAGTTTTCTATGATTCTGTTACTACCATTTATAGCAACATTAAATGAGAATCGCTTTATGTTTCAATCTACTTTAGCTTTTCCATTTTAAAACTTAACAGTAGTAACTGATTTTAATATGATTATTTCAAACCGTTTTCTTCTGTTTTGTGGTGCCCACAGGGGGCCAAAGGGCCCTTGTTGTTTATCTATATTGCTGAGTGGACCAGTCAGGTCTAAAGGATGGATGGACGGATTTAGGTGTGTTAGACCAGAGAGACATCTTTAAGGTGCAGTCCTCGAGAGCTGGAGGTAGAGGCCCCTTTTTAGAGCCATGAATCCCATCTCCAGGAGAAAGTGGTTTGTGCAAATTGAGTCTTTGCAACAAAAAAAAAAAAGCAAACAAACAAACAAAAAACACGACATGTTTGAAAAAATCACCATCAAAGCTTCACAAAAAAAAAAAAAAAAAAATGTTGATGCTGAGCAGGCAGCAAGATCCAGACAACTGTTGTCATATTTTTCTCTCAGAATCAGTCACCAACATACAGAAACGGTGGAAATCATGATTTGACCGTAATGAGTTGAAGAGGCACACGAGGAAATAAAAGGAAATAAACTCGCAGATGAGCTAAAGGTGAAGGTCTGAGTTACAGCTAAAAAAAAGTTTGGAGGAGAAAAGAGGAAACAGCATTTATATAATAGAAAAGTGTGTCATAGTAAAGAATATAAGAATAATGGAAGAAGAAACAACAAATCAATTAGGATTGGCAAGTATAATGTTTATTATATGGAACAGGAGCAACAGTTTGACCTGCAGCAGATATGAAAGAGAAAAGAGGAGGAGAGTGGACTTTGATGGAGGTTTCAGGGACAGACTGGGAGGCAGAGGGTCCAATAAACACCAAGAAAGCATTTTACTTGTTACTTTAAGCGAAACATGAAATAAATCAAGTCAAAAGATAATCAAGTGCATTTGCGCCACTGGTGTACAGTAGGTGGCGGTAGGCACCTTCAAGTTCTTGTAATCCGTCAGTAAAAACAAGAAGAAGAAGACCGGGTAGCTTCGCCACCGCGTCAAACTAAACGCAGTTTATCACCAGAATCGTATCTATACTATTCAGACTTTAAAACATCTTTAAACGCAAATCTTAAATGTATAAACACGGTTAAGGTTGGACTTAAATATCGTACTAGCAGCTAGCATTAGCCACATCTGCGGCTAGCGGCGGTTAGCTTTCCGTTGCCGTGGCAACGGGCAGGGCGAGCATCGAGGAGGCCGCGGAGCGACTCCCTGAGCGCCATTTAGCTGTTTTTATTGTCAGCGTTAGTATTTAGGTGATTAACGGATGGCCGAGGAGGGGAGACGCGGAGAGGAGGAGGACCGGGGGCCCGGGGCGGCTCACCGGGGCTTTGTGCAGATGGAGGAGCTTGTGGAGAAGCTGAAGCTGCTGAACTACGAGGAGGAAGTTCTGGTGAAACACAACATGAAGAGCCTGAGCAGGTGAGCCCCGGCGGGCCCCGAGAGGCCCTGTAAGGCCCTGGAGCTCCATGGAGAGCCGTTTTCTTTTTACTCCGGGGGGGAAATGTGCAGCTTGGGGTGTAGAAGGAGGACAACATGGCGCCCTCGGTGTGTTCAAAGTGTGGAGCAAATCTTTCAGGTTTTCCCAGCAGGAGGTCTGGAGACACGGAGGCGTGAAGCAGGTTCCTCCTCAGGTCTGTCATTAAGATGGTTAGAGAGCTTTGGAGCCTGAGCCGATCCGCTAGGATCCAGAACCAGAACCGCCCAGATCCACTCCTCTCCTCAGACTCCTTGCAGCTTTGCAGCAGTCAGCAAAGCAGCAATCTGACTGAAGCTTGTTTCCTTTGCTGTAGAAGAAGTTTAACTGTTTGAGAAATGCTCAATAAATCAAGTTTGACTGACTGAGATCTAGTTTAAGGTCTGAATGAGGCCAGAAAAAGACCTTCCATTTATTCTGCTGCCCTCTGCTCATCTCACATTCTGACCTTAAACATGTGGAAAATGATCTGGATTCACTTTGATGGTGAATTGTTCTGCTTCTAATTTAAAATAATCTGTGTAGAACCCTGACAACGTGCCTCCTTTACACAGTGACCATGTAAACCACGCAGAACTGAGAACCGTGTGTTAAAATCTGCCCATAAACTGAAGCACTGCAGGGGAACGAGTTCCACCGACGGAGAACTAGAACACATGAAACATGTGAGGAAAACGTTCTGATGCTGGCCTGAATTTTAGAACGTCTGCTAAAGAGAGAGCAGACGGTTGTGGACGCGTTGCCAGCGGCTCCATCCAGGAGCGTCAGAACGGTGCAAACAGGAAGGTTTAATGTGAGCTGAAGGAGACGTTTGTTTCCTCAGACGTTTAACGCTGCCTTTCTGCAGCTTTTGGTGAAGAAGGCCAACTGGATGTGGTTGGTGTGGATCAGGCCAGACATGAAGGGCTCAGAGCGTCAGTGTGGACCGGCTCCTTCTGCTCCTTTCCACACATCTGCTGCACGCCGCTCTCTTTGTTACACTTCTTCACAACAAGGAGAGCAAAGAGACTTTTTAGGTCTGTGTAGAGCCGTCAGAGCAGCTCACACTGACCTCAACTACAGAGTTCCTGCGAATCCTTAAAAAGTCTTAAAAGGCATTGAATTCTTCAGTATAAAACTAAGGCCTTAATTGGTATTAAAATGTCTTAAATCAGTCATTCATAGGTCTTAAATTTGTTACCACGTCATAAATAGGATTTTAGTTTTGTAGCATTAAAATAACTACAACAGTTATTTATTTATTTTACCTACTGAACGGCTCGCTGTACCCTTTATTGGTTCTGTCCCAATAGAGAAACCAATAAAAACCATGTTGTGGACTTTGGGGAGATGCGCCACTTTTTATCTGGACAACATGGGGAAGTGTAAATTCGTCCAGCCAAGAGTTTTCTGCATGGCTAAAACCAGGACCAGGGAATGTGTATGAGGCAACGGTGTATTTTGTGCAAGGAGTCATTGAAGCTCGGCATGATGGGAATGAAGGCGGTGGAGTCACACATGTGAAGGTGAAACACAAAGCGTCCAAATCAAGTTACCCAGAAATAGCAGGTATGTCTCAGTTGTGTTCCTCCTCGTCTCTGCGATGCCTCCACAGCCGTCTCCGTCATCAACGACAGTGATGTTGGTCATCGCTGTGGCATAGCAACAAACCTCTGGACAATGTTTGGCGGTACCAAAGCAGAGGTGTTGTGGACTTTGAACACGGTGACGGCACAACTTATCACCAAATCAAACGCGCTAAGAAGGCGATATAACGACAAAATGGCAAAGTTGGAGGTGGAGGAGGAACTGAAGAAAGCCTGCAGTACCACGCCATGCTAACAAAAGGAGCTAGCACTGATTATGTTGTGGTTTTTAAAACTGATTTGTTTGTTTTACTAGGGAACAAAACAAAGTTCATCAATTCAGTTCAATAGTTGTTAAAAAATATATCTGCCATTTATGTGCTTTTAGCTTTCTTCCTGGGAAAGTTTTTCAAAATTAGAAACATTCTACTGACCAGAAAGTAACGCTTTATGTTAAAATAAACATTTGGGTAAAGCAGTTTGTTTATTATGAAGTTGGTCTTAACTTTTTATTTCAAGTGGCGTTAAAAAGTCTAAAGTAGGAACCCTGAACTAAGTCAGGGATGGTTTCCAGCAGGTCTGCTAGAACGGTTGTGGGTTGAAATCCCAGCCCAGCTGGAAGGAAACGTGTTGAGCAGCTTGATGAAGCCTTCTGCTCTTCCTGCGCAGACATTACTTTGTCTCCAGTCCCTACCTGGCGTCCAACCCCGGCGAGCAGTTCTACATGTTCACCATCATCGCTGCCTGGCTCATCAACGTGGCGGGGCGGCCGTTCACAGAGCCCCAGGAGTACGACGAGCCCAACGCCACCGTGTCCAACATCCTGGCAGAACTCAGGGCCTTGGTGAGTCCATCATGCTGGAGCCGGAACGGCGCTGAGTTGCTGCAGCAGCGGCCATTTAAAGCCATCGCTGTGGTTTCTGTCTCTGCTTCTTAGCTGAAACGCTCCAGCTGGGGGTTTCTCACCTTTTTCAGCAAACGTCTGCTTTTTATCTGCTGCAGTAAATCTGCTGAATAAGTTTGCAGTGACGGTGAATGAGCTGCTGAATGGATGAAAGTGTTGAAAGAGAAGCAGCAGAGATGTAGGGATGGTCTCTCCCGTCTCTGTCAGGGTGTCCAGGTGGACTTTCCTCCCTCCAGACTGAAGTCGGGCTCAGGTGAGCACGTCTGCCTGGTGCTGGACCACCTGGCTGAGGAGGCGCTGAAGAGGAGAGGCTTCACCTTCACCAGGTTCTCCCACATTTCTTCCTCCCTGCGTGTTAGCGGCCGCTAGCAGAGCAGCTTGTTGATGCGGCCCGTTTCCTCCCTCAGACCCAAGTACCCTGCAGAAAAGCCGGAGGAAGACGGCGTGATGGACGACGACGCAGAGCTGACGCTCAGCAGAGTGGAGGAGGAGATGATTGTAGGGGCCTCGCTGGAGAACTTCACGCTTCTGATCAATCAAGGCCAAGCAGCCGCTGATGCAGCTGCTGCTAGAAGGTTCTCAGGGGTTCTGCTGGTTCTGATGCTTGTTGGCTTTTCATGTGACCCCAGGAGGAAGCTGACGATGAGGAGGAGGAGGAGAACATGATGGACCTGGAGGCTCTGAAGCTACCAAGCTCTCACGCGGTGAGATTTGGTCCCGGCTGCTGGCAGAGATCGCAGCTTTGCTTTCAGTCAGGAAGTGAAACAGATTCTGTGTTCTGGCAGCAATCAGAACCGAGCTCCAAGCCGGACCGGATCCTGGAGTCCACTGTGGACGCTGCAGAGTGGAGGCTGGAGGTGGAGAGGGTCCTGCCGCAGCTCAGAGTCACCATCAGGACCGACAACAAGGCCAGAGCTCACCTTCAGCGCCTGAAGCTTAGCGGCTGGCTTCTGTGGCCAGCTTGGTTCTGACTGTGTTCTGCTCCTCCAGGACTGGAGGATCCATCTGGACCAGATGCACCAACACAGAGACGGGATCACGTCATCGCTCAGAGACACCAGGGTGAGTTCACCTGAACACGGTGGCCACCACAGCAGGAGCCAGCCATGGCTCGGTTCTGCTCAGTCCAACCGGGTCACTGCTTCAGCTGCAGAGACTCCGCTTTGCCTCTCTGTTGGTTCTGGTCCGGACCGTCGGTCTGTTGGTCCCTGGTGGTTTTCACTGAGTAACTGGGAGCCAGAAATCTGCCGGGAACAACGAGCCTCCTTAGACTTCAGGGATGAAGCAGCGCTGTTGACCCGCAGCAGAACCTTTTCACAGAACCCGTCTTAAACTGGACCTTTGTCTGCTCTCCGTTCACAGCGTCCCTCGGAGACCAGATCAAGCTCTCTGATGTCAGCAGCTAAAGGAGGAAAGGACCTCATGAGTCCTAAAGCCTTCATCCTTCTGCAGCAAATGCGTCTGAGAAAAGCTGCTTTCCACACTTTAGCCTCCCACAACCTGGAGGCACTTTTCTTCATTATTGCTGCAAAGAACTCGTTTCCTGATGCTGATTAGAACAAAATGCAAAACTGAAAAAAAGCTTTGGAGAGAAACTTTGATGTTTTCTCATATTTCTTCACTTCTAACTCTTGTTGCACATTGACCAATAAAATGTTGCTGCTAACGTCTTCGCTGACCAATAGGAATGCGTCTTCACTCGTCAATCCAGAGGAAAGTCGCCCCAGAAGTGAAGTGAATTTGATCATAAAAACGGAAAAAAAAACAAGAACATATAAAATCTGTACAAAAAATAACTAAATTGACAAAATAAAAATTCATTTTTTTAAAATAAAATCTTACAAAACATGAAAGTACTCTAAAAATCAAACGATACATCTGTATGTATATTCGATATATCAAGGGGAAGTTTTCTGAGAAAACACAAGTTACTATGAAAACCATTTTTATTAAGAAGCTTTCAAAAGTTGAATTTTTTTTTTTCAAATTTCTGTTTCCAAACCGTGTTTTTGTAACAATAAAGGAATAAAATAGTCTCCACAGCAGAAGCTCTTCAGCTGCAGTCTCAGCAGAGATCTCCTCCACAGACCGCCTGTTTTAACCTCAAACATCTTCTGCTGCTTCCAGGGTTCCTAGCCTCAAACTTCTGTCACGTCTCCCTCCGCAGCAACAAGTCCTGGAAAACCTGAACACCAAGGCGGCTGATTGTGGTTCAGAAATGTTCTGATTGAACCTACTTTCATCTCCACATGTATCATCTGGACATGAAAGCTTGGGCCTTGTAGTCGTTTCTCCAGCTGCTGGAGGACTCAGCGCTTCTCTCTCTCTGGACGTCCTTTGTTCTGTCCACCATGTTCATGTCCTCTCTGTGTCCGCAGAGCTACCTGGACAAGCTTCAGGAAGACATGGGGAAGACTCTGGAGAAGGTGGGCAGCAGAGAGAAATACATCAACAAGCAGCTGGAGCAACTGATCCAGGAGTACCGCAGCGCTCAGGCCAAACTCAGCCAGGTGAACCAAGCTCACGCCTCCAACAGCCAAAACATGTGCAGCTTTAAAAGCTTTCTCCTGGAATAACTGCATTAACGTGTCCTCCATCAGGCCAAGGAGCGCTACAAGCAGGCGAGCGGAGGAGTGACGGAGAGAAGCAGAGTCCTGGCTGAGGTCAGCCAACACATCATCATCATCATCATCATCATCATCATCTTCTCTGCTGCAGCTCCAGCAAACATTGACACCAATTCTTCTATTTGTTTCAGATCAGCGAGGAGCTGGAGAAGGTGAAGCAGGAGATGGAGGACAAGGGCAGCAGCATGTGTGATGGAGGTGAAGCAGACTTCTAGAGGAGTCCTTGTTTTTGCCCCCAGCATGTCTGACATCCCTCCTCTGTCTGTGTTCCCATCTCTCCTCTCCAGCCCCGCTGGTGAAAATCAAACAGAGCCTCACCAAGCTGAAGCAGGAGATGGTCCAGATGGACGTGAGGATAGGCGTGGTCCAGCACACGCTGCTGCAGGCCAAACTCAAAGAGAAGTCCAACATGACGCGGGACATGCACGCCACCAACATCCCCGAGCCCGCCGCCGGGCCCTTGGCTTAGAACCGCCGACGGGACGGGCCCCAGAGCCCTCAGCAGGTTCTGTTCTTCCAGACGGGACGGGAGTGTTGTTCTGTCCTGAAGACTGAGCAGATAACCAGCAAATATCTGTTTTTTGTGTTATAAAAACTATTTATATCATTCTGTAATATATTTGGTGTTTTTGTTGTTTAAATAAACAGATTTTTTTCTAAAAAGCTGAATTCTTTTTAGGTGTAATTATGCAAAGCGCCCACCAGATGTCACCGTTGCAGCATCTAATTCAGCGTCTGTTGAGCTTTAAACGGATTAAAACTGATTAGTTTTGATGGGAGCAAAGAAAGAAAGATTTCCTGCAGAGCTCATCAGGAAAGCAGAAACTTCCCACAATATTTCAGCTGAAATTTACTGGAAAGTTCAACCAAAACCTCTCATAACCGGATGTTTGTGCCGGAAGACGATGCTGAACCCTTCAAAATAAAATGCCTACCGTCACCCCAGCTAAATAACCATCTGAAGCGCGGTAGACCTCTACCAGAACAAAGTTTACAGAAGTATACATCCCAAGATCACCAAGTTCATTTATGCAGGTATGCTAGAAGATCACCAGAAATATATTCTTGGGACTGAAGTGAACCAATTTAAGAACTTTGAAGTCTTCCCGGTACTTTTGCTTTACGTCTAATAAACTTTCAAGTCCAGTTTTAGTTATGAAGTTCTCTTAAAAACCTTTTAGGTGTGTGATTAGTTTACTGAATAATAAGGTTAAATCTTACTGCTTAGTGTTTAAAAATTTATTTTAAAGTGGACAACAAACAACCTTCCAGTTATACTTTAATTCAACTTTTAATGCTGAGTAAAAAAAGAAAAAGGGCAAAAATAGTTTATTTCTTGCTGTACGTACACTTTTAGTACAGATTCCATGTTGTATAAATGAGGCCCTGCTCCTTATCCTGCAGGCTGTAAAACCTGATAACCCTCCCTGTTCTTCCTGCTCTCAGACACACCTTGAAGCTGGTGGAGCAACATCTGCTGGAGGTGAAAGCTGATTGGCTGCAGCCTCTCTGCTCTGACACGTGATTCGTAGATCAGAGCTCAGAGCTGTTGCTGTTTTCAGGAAATGAAACTCACACAGTCACTGTGACCGAGAGGAGAAATGGAGCAGAACCAGCTGGACCGAGAAACCTTGTCCTGTTCGATCTGTCTGGATCTACTGAAGGATCCGGTGACTATTCCCTGTGGACACAGCTACTGTATGAAGTGTATTAAAAACTTCTGGGATGAAGAGGATCAGAAAGGAATCCACAGCTGCCCTCAGTGCAGGAAAACTTTTCTACCGAGGCCTGAGCTGAGTAAAAGCACCATGTTAGCAGCTTTAGTGGAGCAGCTGAAGAAGACTGGACTCCAAGCTGCTCCTGCTGATCTCTGCTATGCTGGACCTGAAGATGTGGCCTGTGATTTCTGCTCTGGAAGAAAACTGAAAGCCATCAAGTCCTGTTTAGTCTGTCTGGCCTCTTTCTGTGAGAAACACCTTCAGCCTCATTATGATGTGGCTCCACTAAAGAAACACAAGCTGGTGGAGCCCTCCAAGAACCTCCAGGAGAACATCTGCTCTCGTCATGATGAGGTGATGAAGATGTTCTGTCGTACTGATCAGAAGTGTATCTGTTATCTCTGCCCTGAAGATGAACATAAAGACCACGCCACAGTGTCAGCTGCAGCAGAAAGGACTGAGAGGCAGAGAGAGCTGGAGGTGAGACGAGAAAACATCCAGCAGAGAATCCAGGACAGAGAGAAAGATGTGAAGCTGCTTCAACAGGAGCTGGAGGCCATCAAGCACTCTGCTGATAAAACAGTGGAGGACAGTGAGAAGATCTTCACTCAGCTGATCCGTCTCATCCAGAAAAGAAGCTCTGATGTGAAGCAGCAGATCAGATCCCAGCAGGAAACTGAAGGGAGTCGAGTCAAAGAGCTTCAGGAGAAGCTGGAGCAGGAGATCACTGAGCTGAAGAGGAAAGACGCTGAGCTGAAGCAGCTCTCAGACACAGAGGATCACAACCAGTTTCTCCACAACTACCCCTCACTGTCAGCACTCAGTGAGTCTACACACTCATCCAGCATCAAGATCCGTCCTCTGAGCTACTTTGAGGATGTGACAGCAGCTGTGTCAGAGCTCAGAGATCAACTACAGGACATCCTGAGAGACGCATGGACAAACATCTCACTGAGACTCACTGAGGTGGATGTTTTACTGTCAGAACCAGAGACCAGAGCTGGATTCTTGAGATATTCATGTGAAATCACACTGGATCCAAACACAGCACACAGTCGTCTGTTACTATCAGAGGGGAACAGGAAGGTGACATTGATGAAACAACCTCAGTCTTATTCTAGTCATCCAGACAGATTCACTGGTTATTCTCAGGTTCTGAGTAGAGAGAGTCTGACTGGACGTTGTTACTGGGAGGTGGAGAGGAGAGAGAAAGTTATTGTAGCAGTCGCATACAAGAATATCAGCAGAGCAGGAAGTGGGAATGAATGTAGGTTTGGATATAATGACAAATCTTGGGCATTAAATTGTTTCCAAGAAAGTTATCAATTTGGTCACAACAGCATCTGGACCTCCATCTCAGGTCCTGGGTCCTCCAGAGTAGGAGTGTACCTGGATCACAGAGCAGGTATTCTGTCCTTCTACAGCGTCTCTGAAACCATGACTCTCCTCCACAGAGTCCAGACCACCTTCACTCAGCCGCTACATGCTGGAGTTTATGTTTGGATCACTGGAAGTTCTGCTGAGTTCTGTAAACCCAAATAGACAGAATCCACTGAAGGTTCAGTGAGTTTGATTCTGGTTTTTAAATCTCCAGCAGATTATTTTCTTGATGGTTGTTGTTTTATGTCTAAACTGCTCAGAAATCAATAGTCAGAGATTGTCAGCACTTGTTTTCCTTCAGAATTGATGTTCTGGTTCTGTTGGGTTTGTTCATTTCTCATCATTGTTTTCTAAACCAGCTGATCAGCAGCAGAATATATATTTTTTTAATTGTTTAATTTTTTTTCTGTTGAAAGTTTAAATAAATCAAACATATCTCAGAATCATGAGAATTAATTTGAATTATTTCAAAAACTCTTTCTACGTAAAAAAATAAATAAATAAATAAATCACATACTACTCGGAATCAGGTCAATTAATTTCATTTATTTAGGACTCTTTCTAGGTAAAAGTAAATAATGTATAATTGGTATATTTTTATGATAAGATTTATGTGCGCATAAGGAAATATGAATGCTGAAAAAGAGTTTTTACGGACAAAGAAATTATTCCTAAAAGTACATTTTGGTCAAAAAGTTACTAAAGTAAATGTAACTGAGTAAATGTAACTAGTTACTTCCCACCTCTGTGGACAGTACAATAACCGTAACATAAGTCTAAATTAACAGCAAAAGCTTCTAAAAGCTTAATTTTCTATTCTGACTCCCATCAAAAGCAACTTTTAAATCCATGAAGCGTCTGAATTTAGTGAGATGTCAGCTTTTAGAAAGAGGCCTAACATGAGCATTTTCACAGCAGTGAGCTGAATAAACTTGGCCTTCTAACTGCCCTAACCTTGGCTGCTAAGCAGAGCATCATAGCAAAGCACAACAGAGGCACTTGAAGTTACACTGCTGCTTATTTAGAGAAATATTACCAAGATGACATCATCATTGTAGCAGTTATCAAGTTACCTTTTATTTAAATAAACATACCTTCCACAGTACTGCAGCGGCGTGACTGCATGACCGTCCCAACCCTGCAAAGTCTTATTTCCATTTCTCTATAAGCAGTTTTATTGTTTGAAAAATGCTCAATAAACAAAGTTTGACTGATTAAAATATTGTTTAATGTCTAAATGAGCCCAGAAAAAGACCATCCTGTATCAATGCATCCATCTTCACTGCAAAAAGGAACTAAATGAAGTAAAATCTTTATGAAATGAGTGTATTTGTCCTTGATGGGTGGGCCTGGGTGGGTCTAGGCTCTCCCACTTGTTTGTTGGACATGTGTTGTTAATTGGCGCTATATAAATAAAACTGGATTGAATAGTGTGTTAGCAGAAGAAGAAGAGAGAAGAGGATAAGGAGAAGTTTTCTTCCAGCTGATTCAGACATGAGGTTCTTTGGTTGAGCTCCAAAATGTGGAGCTCAACGTCATTGTAATGTATTTCACAAAGGACTGAGGCCTTCAGGTGATACATCCATCCATTTTCTGAACCGCTTTATCCCTCATGGGGTCGCGGCAGGTGATACAGTGTTTGTATTTATATTTACTGGTATTATAGTTTAGTAATATGTATGGTTTCTTTCATCCTCTTAGACCAATTGATTCCTTTTCATCCAGTTTTTGTTTCACTTCACTAATTCTCACCTGGAAATGATTGAAGGAAACATCCTGGATGAATAAAGAGTGGTTCTGCAGCTATTTTGTTGTCTTATCTGTTCTTAATTTGCTCTGATTTCATGAATAATGACAGAAAGGTTTCAGAGGAGCAGCTCAGCTCTGCTCTTACTGCAGCATCAGGATAAAAACCTGTTTCTCCTCCACCAATCACAGCAGCTCTCTGCCTGAAGGAGGAAGAAAACCTCCTGATAAAAGCAGCTTATTGTCCTCTGTCCCTCTGAACAACAACTATTTAACTATTTAACAACCACTACTTGTTTATTTCTGCACCTGCCATTTCAGAGCCAGATAAAAGCTCATATTTTCTTCTTCTGCTAAGTTCAGAACAAACTCAGCTTCAATAGGAGCCAGAGTGCTGCTCAATGTTCCCCCTATTTTTTTAAATTATTTCCATTTTCTGCTGTGAGATTTAGCCCCAGCAAGAGTTTTCTTTAGCTGGAATCAAAAAACAAATTTGTGCTTTTTTCCCTCCCTCGGTCAGGGAGCCTCACCTGTGCTTTTCCTGCTACACTTTACTGTTAGTTTAACAACTGAATAAACATATATCTCAAATGATCCAATAGGTTTGTTTTTTTAGGTTGTGGCAGTCATATAAAATCTGAATTTTTTTTACTCTGGAACTCTTTGAATGTTCACCCTGGACTAAAATAAGCTTTAATTTCAGGACCAGGATGATTACCTGTCAGCTTTTCCCACATAAGACTGAAATTGTTTTTTTTTTTTTTTTTTTTTTTCATATTTGAGGCACATTAAATTTCACAGAAACCTGCCAAATGTCAGTTTTAGATGTGGAATAACAACCTGCAGCATGGTGTTCAAAAACTTCAATGCTTTCAAATCTCATTCATACAGGTTTCATAAGCAGCAACAAGCAGCTATGGATTCAGTCTACACACCAACGATTTCACCTGTCATGTTGAATATTGTGATGTGCATTGTCATGATTCAGTTAGTTTATTTTCACATTTACAAACTTATTTAAAGGAAGGTACAAGTGTAAGTTGTCCATTTAAACAGTGAACCCGAACCTTTACGATTTTATCTACATTCACATCACATTTATCAAGATGTCACAAAAGAAGAACAGAACATAATCTGCTTGAAGACATTGTCCAGAAAAGCAATAAAAGTGAAGGTTATAGTGAGGAGAGCTCACATGTTACAACTGTGATGGGTCATTCAGGTGATAGATGTAATGATGAACCTTCAAACGATGCCATGATAGAGCAGTTTGATGGTAATGCAGAAAATACAGATGAGGACTTGTTTCTTCAAAATCTGGCACTATTTTATTTAAAGATGCAGGAAAAAATGTTGCTTCCTTCATCTGTTATTCAGACTCAGTCATTGAAGGGTTCCAAGAAATACACCACATGAGCCAGTTGATTTACTGGCTCATGTGGGGCAGGGGGGCCCCAAAAACGATTGACCAGGCCCTGTTTTTTTTTTTTTTTTTTTTTTAACAATTAACTTAAATTAACTTAAACAAGGGATATAAATGATGGGATGAATGAATATGAATGAATGAATGAATAATTTAAGACAAGAAAATTCTGATTTGTCGACAACTGCTCATGCGCATACACTAGACACCTCTCAACGGCTGTCGCGGCTCGCGCGCGTGCATTGACAATTCGCTCGGGCGCGCTAAGCCATGTCAAAAAAGGACGTATCCCTCTGGTGCCGAAAAAAGAAAAAAGAAAAGGACAGAGGAGGAGAAAAAAGAGCAAGATAAAGGTTTGTTTGCATGATTATTTACGGTATGTTTTGTGCAGCAGCAGCACAAATTGTGCTCACGTGACTTGAGGTAGCAGCTAGCTAGCAGCTAGCTAGTCATGACTCGTGTGGTGATATTTATCAGCCATCCATCAACAGTGAAATATCTCCCATTATTAATATACATTTATCTAGGTAGGTGTGTATTTCACGTATTGATAGATATCGGTTTAAGTTGACGAAAACAGCTTAGTTAGCATCGCTGTTTGTGTTGAAGTGACTGTAGCTTCATAGCAAAGCACGTGCGCTCTCTGCTCTAAGACATTTAGTGAGAGATGGTTTTGATCTTTATGAGAAAATATACCAAAAAATGAAAATATGCTTCAGTTTTATTAATATAAAACTGAAGCATATTTGAGTGATGTAGCAGTGCTATCCTCATATTTATAGGCTGCAGTAGATCACCATGTTAAGTTTTCACCATACTGCAATTATGCCTCATTTGCCAATAGAACATGAATTGTTAGATGTGGTGTGAAATTTCTTGTTGTGCAAGTAATGATGACAAAATAAACTCTTTCAGCTCAATCAACTATGCACTTATGCAATACTATTTTTTTACAGGAACATTGTTGAAGTACTTTGGAGAACAACCAACTCTACCTGCTCCTAATGTTTCATCGAGTGTCAGTGCCTCCACAGCTGATGATACAGCAGGTGAGGGTTTTCTTGATGGCAAACGGTTACATAGACTGTTCATATGACATGACACATTTAGCTTTTCATTTATTTATTTGTTTGTTTTATCACTGCAGGTTCATCCACTGCACAAGCGACTGAAAGCGAGGAGCAGTTACAAGCACTTACATTCACTGATACATCGGTTTCAACCTCAGCCGGCATGACAGGTCAGTTAATCTAAAAGTGTTTGTTTTGTTTTGGCTTTACTATAAAATATTCTGTTATGTTATTTTATTATTATATTTTTTTTTTATCTAATGTCCCTTCAGGTCCTTCTACATCTGCACCCACTGCTACAGATTTCCCATCCACTCCCTCAACAAGCTCCAGCTATCAAGATAGATCAACAGCTCCTCCAATTGATCCAGTTCAATGGTCAGCATTCCTGTCAGACTCAGAAAGGACTGATCTGGTAAGAAGAGGGCCAGTGCCAGTAAGTGACACCTTTACCTTCCCCAAGAAGTCAGATGGACGAAGCTTTCACTACCACTATACATACAATTAGTTAATGGGGAAAAAATCAAGCCAAGCTGGCTAATTTACTCAACGAAAAATGATGCGGTTTACTGCTTCTGTTGCAAATTATTCTCGAGAAAGGCCAGAAAACTGTCAACAGAGGGACAGCGTGATTGGGTAAATGTAGGTGCTTTGCTGAAACAGCATGAGAATAGTCAAGATCATTGCAATAATATGGTGAAGTGGAAAGACTTTGCCCTCCGTCTTTCTAAGCAGAAGACTATTGATGCCACAGAAATGGAGGCAGAAACAAATCGTTGGAGAGATGTTCTCATCAGTCTGATTAGCATCATTCAATCTTTGGCAGAGAGGAATCTTGCACTCGGGGGGTCTGTCGATACTTTGCATCAGGCCAACAATGGGAAATTCCTTAAAGAGGTGGAACTGATGGGAAAATTTAACCCAGTGTTAAAAGATCACAGCAGACGAATTGATAGTGGAATGCAGCACAACACGTACCTGGGTAAGACTATCCAGAATGAGCTGATAGAGTGTGTCAGTGACAAAATAACTGAGGTAATGGTGGCAGAAATCAAGGACTGCAAATATTATTCAATAATTTTAGACTGTACACCTGATGTTAGTCACCATGAACAAATGTCTGTTGTGGTGCGCACAGTCACTCTGGGCCAAACAGCAGAAATAAAAGAGCACTTTTTAGGATTTCTGATAGCTCCAGAATCCACTGGCCTGGGTTTGTCCAATCTAATCCTTAACAGGCTTGAGGAATTGAACTTCCCTTTTCAGGATTGTCGGGGGCAGTCCTATGACAATGGGGCTAATATGAAGGGAAAAAACAAAGGTGTGCAGGCTAGGCTATTGGTTAAGAATCCAAGAGCCTTTTATGTGCCTTGCAGTTCCCATACACTAAGACTGACCGTCTCAGATGCGGCTAAAGCATCAAAGGATGCTTCTTGTTTTTTTTGGAAATGTTCCAAATGTTCGCTGGGTCCACTCAAAGGTGGGACATCTTAAGGAAGTTTGTTGACATCACCCTCAAGTCCTGGAGCGAGACACGCTGGTAAAGCCGGATAAAAAGTATTGCATTACATCACGAGCAAGCTTCTACAGTCAACCACCATGCAGCTTGGTGTAGCGGTTAACCTTGTAAAAAAGAACAAAGGCCAACTTATCAGTTACCGAAAAACAGACTTCCGTGATGCACAGAGATCTGCTAAAGAAGTTTCTGAGCGGATGAACACAGAAGCAGTGCTGAAAGAGAAGCGGTTGCGTTCTACAAAAAGGCGCTTTGCCTATGAGGCTGCAGATGAGCCTATAGTGGATGCTATGAAGAGGCTGGAAGTGTCATTTTTTACTGCTGTAGTGGACTGTAGCATTCAGTCATTGGAGGATAGATTTAAGTCTCTAAGTGAGGTTAAAGATAACTTTGGAGTGCTGCTCAGTTTTAGGGAGCTAGATCAAAAGGTCCGGAGGGAACAATGTGAGCTTGTTGGGAAAAACTCTCTTGTGGAGAGGAGGCTGATATTGATGGTAGTGCACTGGCATTAGAGATAAAGAGTCTTCCTGAACTTCCCCAACCTATGAAGACTGCCTTTGAGCTTCTCACATACCTCTCACAGAATGACATGTGTGAGCTTTACCCAAATCTTTGGGCAGCTCTCAGGATAGCCTGCACTCTGCCCGTGACAGCTGCCTCAGCAGAGAGGAGCTTCTCCAAGCTCAAATTGATCAAAACATACTTGAGATCATCAATGGTCCAGCTTCCAGTCCATCTCTGATGCGTCCAACGACTGTAAAGTCATCTGAGTATTTCTGCAGATTACAGGAGTCTGTCTGGTACTGGAAGTCTGAGATGTAAAGGCTGGACCATGCGGCAAGATTTTAAAATAGTCGGCCAATTTCCAAACCCTGAGAGACTCCACACATCACGCTACAAAATCGTAGATATAACAGGTTTGATGGTACAGTGTGTGGTTTCCGGTCAGACAGCTAGCACACCACACCTGAACAGATTTCACTCAGGATCATCAGATATCAGCCTGGAAATCTTGCAGAACCTTTCAAGATCAAACTGAGTTCAGAGTAAATAAACATGGATGACCAGGAAACAATAACAGCGATAGTTTCTGGACTAATTTTAACAGAGAAAAAACATTACACAAATAAAAGCAGTTGGATAAAGGAGTGGAAACGGTGCAAACGGGATTCTACTTCTGGTGCTCAAGATATGCAGCATTGGGTTGGTAGTATCAAAGGGCCACAAAGTTCAACATAATACAGTAGGTAATTTGCGGGAGAATTTTTATTTACAAATTACTGACATGGCCGATTGGCACAGGATTAACAACACAGAGAATCTTTGCAATTGTTACTAATAGCATACGGTCCCTAGGTCAAACTAATCACGTCAGAATAGGGTTTATGATATGGAGGTGAGCTGTGTTTTTGTTCCTCTCAGCGTTTCCATCTTCGCGCTTTCTGATTGGCTACACGTCACATTCAACAGACTGCGTCCTTGTTTGTCCTCTGGAAACACCAAACAAGCTAGAATATACGAACAAGACAATCCAACATGTTGAATATCCCTGATTTGAGGTCAGAGCGGTCCCCATGTTCTAACGAGTGAACCCGATCACTCTTAACAGACCACGCATGGCAGGAATATGTCTCAAGATTATCTTAAAGCCACACTGAGATTGGGGCCTGTCAGAAGGGGGGATCATGGCAAAAATCAGCTAATTATCCTGCTGTGTGAACCAGCCTTATGAAGAAGAAAGGAATGGTGAGAGTGCACGGTGCTCTTGTGCTGCTGACTACCTGCTTAGACACTCAACAGTGTGTTCACAAAACCATCTACACCATTAATGATCTACAGCATCGCTCCCACAGTTGGTGTGTTGACCGTAACCTCTAGAGCAGTGCTTCCCAAACTTGTTGCATCGCGTACCGCTTGGAGCATTTCATCTCCATCCGCGTACCCCCCCCCCCCCCAAAAAAGAAACATTCAACATAGGGATCAGAGTTTTATTAATTTGACTGCAGATACTAAAAACATCTGCATTATAAAAGGGCATAACATAATAACATGTAACAAACAAGAACAAAGACTATAACGAGCCTGTTCAGAATACAGCCAAAACTGCGGAGCGTGACGGAGTCCTTGTGACTCTAATGTGAGGGGTGTGCTTGAGAGGACGCGCATAACCCCTGTATGTCTGGCCGAATCGGCGACAGTTTCAGTCTTAAATCGTCTTCCACACATAGTCTGTGTCAGTATTTAGTTTTCAGGCTGGTCAGACATGAAAATCCTCTCTCACATAAATATGTAGTGGCGAATGGCATTAATTTCTTGGACCAGGCTGTGAAGACCGAGGAGGACCTGGAGGGCTCTCCCCGCCAGCCGCACACTCCGCTGCGCGCAGCTCCTCCGTGCGCTGAGGCGCTCGGCTCCTCTTCACCTCCCGGCCGCATAATGACCTCCGCGGCTACGATGACGGAGCCTCTCCACAGCGGCTAGACCCCGCCGGCTGCGATCAGCGGAGGAACCACACCCCCTCCACCGCCCACTGATGACGGCACTCCTCTCCCTCTGCGCCAGCAGAAACCCTGCGGCTCCTCCTGTCCTTCTCCGGGGACGGCACAGCTCGCCTCTAACCAACTTTATCAGTGTCAAGCCCGAGCCCTACTCCAGCTCGTGCTATTCATTGAATTTAAGGTTGCTGCTTCGCGTACGAGGCCACTATTGTACGGCATTTGATTTTTTTTTCCCCTGCATTTTTATTTTTTTTCCAAAATCTTTTCCCGTACCCCCTGTCATGACGTCGCGTACCCCTAGGGGTACGCGAACAATAGTTTGGGAATAACTGCTCTAGAGAAAGATGCAGGAGCCTTTGTTCCAGGTCCAGCAGGTCTCTGAGCACTTTTTCCCCAATGGGCAATCAGCTTGATTAATGGACAACATCCTCCTCCTCTCACCTGGTCTGAGCATCACAAACTATCCTTGGATGTCATCTACATACATTTTTATGATTTGTTATTTTGTAACTATAAAAAACATATAATTCAAATTTGTACATTTTCTGTAGGTTGATCTGCTATTTGACTTTCTTGACTAACTTTATTTTATTATTTCAGAAAGATGAGTACTCATCCATCGATCCAGCCATCTTCTTGACCAGCTAATGTCATGTTCCTTATAGAATGAAAGTTTCACACAGGTATGAAACACATCAAACAACATCAGGTCACCCTATCTAAGTGAGTAACACGGTACTTTAGTTTTATGCAAATATTCTAAGTACTTTGCACTTTCTTTTTGTATGTTTTATTGTAGGTGATACACTCCCAACGCCTGCGAGAAGCGCCACTCAATCCCTGGGCCATCATCGAGTCATCTGGGGCTATATCCTCTGCTCACTGCACCCTATATGGCGGGCATAGGAGAATCTTGTACACATGTTGCTGCTATGCTGTTTAAGTTGGAGGTAATTGTCAGATGCAGAGAGACAGTGACAGTGACTGGCAGACCAGCATACTGGATGATTCCAGGTAATCTTTCTAAAGTGGAACCAGAGCCTGGATATAAAATTGATTTCACAAGTTCAAAGGCAAAAAGAAAGACTCTGAACAGACTCTTGGAAGGAGGGACTGTAGCTGCACCTGGCATCAGGACAAAACGCACAAAGACAACTAGTACTGTGTCAAATGAGCAGTTGGACTCCTGTTTTAGGGCAATTCACAAGGCATCACCACAAGCTGCTGTACTATCATGTTTGCCTGAATATTGTGAAGCATTTATTGACCAGGTCCAACCATTCACTGTGCCACGTACCCTTCACTCTCTACGTGATGCGACAATGGAGGGCAAGGATATATCTGTTTTGCGCAAGCACTGCAAATTACTTGTTAGTAGGACCTCACTTTCAAACAAGCAAGCTAAATACATAGAATGTTCTACGAGAAAGCAAAACAAATCTTTAACATGGCATCACTATCGTGCTGGGAGGGTAACAGCATCTAACATGCATTTAGTTTATGTAGCATATCTGGACAAACCTTCACAGTCTGTTATTAATGCTGTGTGCTATCCTACAAAGGAAACGAACAGCTCTAGTGCTATTGCATGGGGGAGACAAAATGAGGACGGTGCCAGGGAAATGTACAGACTACAGTCTAACAGAGATCACGTTGGTTTTGAGGTGACACAGTGTGGTTTTTTTGTGAACCCAAAGTTTCCAGAGGTAGGAGCATCACCTGACGGCCTTGTACATTGCATCTGTTGTGGCCGAGGATGTATTGAAATTAAATTCTCATATAAGTACCGTGACCTAACCGTGATTGAGGCTTGCAATAGCTCTGACAGGAACTTCTGTTTGGAATTACATGAAGGGGAGATGCGTTTGAAGCCACAGGACCCCTATTATAAACAGGTGCAAACTCAGATTTTTGTTACCGAGACTGAATACTGTGATTTTGTTATGTGGACAAAAAAAGACCTGGCTGTGATACGAGTTGCACCAGACCTGGAGCTTTGGACAGCTATCCTGGAGAAGGCAAAACAATTTTTTGCATGTGTGAGTCTCCCTGAACTTGTAAGCTGCCATTTCACAAAGACATTAAACAGTCCTGCACTAAATGAGATTCCCCTTTTAGCTTGTAATAACAAAACACCCCAAACATCAGCCACAGTACCGCAGAAAAAATGTAAGCGAAAAAGTGTTGAAAAGTTATGGTGTACTTGTCGTTGTCCAGAGAGCAAAGACAATATGGTCGCCTGTGACAATGACAACTGTAAAATTGTTTGGTTCCATCTAAGTTGTGTGGGTCTGCAGCTTACACCTGCACAAGAAGAGACATGGTTCTGTTCTTCATGTACCAATAAAATGTAATTGTAATGTAATGAATCTTATTTTGCTTAATAAAGATGGCTTTACTTGGCTAAACCCTGTTTTTATCCTATTTGTGTAAATTATAAATATTATATATATATATGTGTATATATATATACATATTTATGTATATATATATACATATGTATATATATATATATTTATATATATATATATATATATAGAGAGAGAGAGAGAGAAACTCTAAAGTATATATATATATATATATACATATTTTATATATATATATATACATACATATATATATATATATACATATTTTATATATATATATACATATTTTATATATATATATATACATATATATATATATATATATATATATATATATATATATATATATACATATATATATATATATATATATATATATATATATATACATATTTTATATATATATATATATTATATACTTTAGAGTTTTTATAAAGAAACACAAAATGCATAAAATCAGACCGGTGTAGTTCAGTAATCTTGAGACAACTGTTGAGCCTTTTGTGTTTATTGTCATTAGCTACTTACAAACAGATGGGCACAGATTTGTCAATGCGCAACACACTGTAACCACTTTATCTAAAAGGGTGACATCCTCACCTTCACATGGCAGTATAAGAGAGATTGGCATTGTCCCTGTCAATATCTTATATTTCTGATTTAAATTTCCAATAACCCTTTCAGCGTGAATTCTCAGATGTGCTATTTTTCTTGTTTTCTCCACATTTTTAGCATCCAGCTGACACATGCCTTTAGTAAAAGCTGGGAGTTTAACCTCCGCACACAACATGCCAACATTTTCCTGAATGTCAAAACCTCTGTCAGCCAAAACGATGTCCCCTGGCAATAGTTTATCCAGAAACCCACTATTCAGGGAAATATGTTTGTCACTTGTACGCCCCCCCCCCCCCATCCCTTTGACAAAAAACAGATGGCTCCCTTGGGTGTAATGCCTATCAGGTACTTCATGGTGTGATTGTGCTTGTAACTTGAAAACTTTTGGGCACATGCTTTGACATTGGAAGGTCTCTCTGTGAAAATTTCGAAGCAGTCAATAATGACAGCAACTCGATTGCCAAACGACTGCACAAATTGATGTGGCATAACTTTGTGTAAAGTGTCTCTGTCTGGCCATATAATGGCATTTTTTAGAAATGTATACAAGTGTGAGATAGTGTCGCTAAAAGCTCTGCACACAGTACTAGGAGACACAAAAAACATATTGGCAAGAAGATAAACAGAAACATCCAGTCGAAGCCGCATACATGTTAGAAGAAGCATTTGATATGGTGTGAGTAGTTTCTTATTGTCTGAAGTGGCAGGCACCAAAATCGACACAATTTCCATGAATGTTTGTTTATTTGGCAGTCCTGTATAGTGCCTAACTTTATCATTGTCATCATCTGAAAAAAAAGTATCACTGAATTTAACCCTGTCAAGTTGGTGCCTCAGATCTCTATTTTCTTCCAAAAGTCGATTTATTTCTGCACATTTGAGGATGCATGTGCCACATTCAGGGATGCCATTCAGTTGTTCATCTTGCTGCTGCGTATCACCAGTCTTGTCTGTAATGGCATCTTCCTGCACAGTAACTGCAGACAGCTCAGAGTCCACCGGGATGTGTTGACCACAGACTTCTCCATTCTGCTGGACCACTCTCTCTGCCTCCTGCAGCATACTGTTCCTCAGCTGCTGGCGTTTACCTCGTCTTGCAGAGCGCGCACTGTCAGTTGGTTGGAGATCAGTATGACCAAGACGTAGGGACGGAGCCCAGTCTGGATCAGTTTCCATCATCTCATAAGCAGGTTGACCTGCAATTACATTTTGAGATAATAAATACAAACTGTTATGTCAAGATTTCTGTATATGTTATAAGTAGTAAGAAGACAGACTTTTATTGGTTCTGTCTTTGTCCTGGTTTAGCCTTTAGTTCTTGTTTTTCCCTGTTTAGGTCCTGGTTTAGTTTTGATTTAGACCAGATTTAATTTTGATCTAGGCCTGATTTAGACCCTATTTAGAAAAACTTCATGCATCGGCAGCAAGGCAAACAACATTAGCATCATGCCACATATAACACACATATCCAACAGATTACTAACTGCAGCATCACAAACTAGAAAAACAACAAATAAAGCATAGGATAGATAATCTACTTACTTTTATGAAAATACAAAGAGCAAACACGCATATTCGGAGATATGTGATTGAATGTTGTCATGATTTTGTTGTGGATGAACCCGGACACAGCACGCACACACAGAGGAGTTCGTTAAGACAGTTTATTGCAGGTGGATGGTGGTGACATGAGAAACCAGAGTTTACCAGTCGGAGGTGAAGGATGCAAGAGCTGGCTGCTGGCAGGTACAGAGTCCAAAAACATGAGCAATAATCCCAAGGCAAAGTGGAGCTGGGCTGCTGCGGAACAAGGAACGAGAGCAAGACGAAGTCATCAAAAGTTAGCAGCGCAGCCAAACAAAACCCAAACCTGACGAGACAGGAACCAAGGCGGGGAAACTGGAGCAGACAGGCATGATGGTCAGGAACAAACATTACGAGCCAGCGACGAAGAAACAACCGAGGTGAGTTTATAAAGGGAGCCTGACAGGTGACGAGAATGAAGGCTAATTAGTGTCCAGACAGGTGTGACTAATTGCTGAAGGAAGGTGAGCTGAGTGAACTGCAAAAATGACACGAAAAGAAACCAGACAAAACCTAAACCATGACAAATGTGATATCTTTCCGTCGGACAGCTGCAACCCAGGCTATCCTGCGTCTCCGGCTAATGTCCTCTATTTGTAAGCCACGATCTTTTCTCCAGGCAGGAAACCTGAAAAATGTTATGCTAGAATGTCCTTTTTTACCCGAAGTAGTACTCCCACAGCCTTTAACACAAGAACGAGCCATTTTATTTACAAAAGAAAGGGTAAATCTCCTCGGGACGTTTGAATAGCAGCTCGAATTTCTCGCACGGTAACCCCCCAATATGGCGCTAATTACCCACAATGCACAGGGCGTGACGTCACGTGCAAAAGACCCATTACAAAGATTCTCTGTGTTGTTAATCCTGTGCCAATCGGCCGTGTCAGTAATTTGTAAATTAAAATTCTCCTGCAAATTACCTACTTTATTATGTTGAACTTTGTGGCCCTTTGATACTACCAACCCAATGCGAAAAGGCATCTCTGTAATTTGGACAGAAGTGGACAAGATCCAATATGTGAATAGGCTTTTTTTGTTTCCTAGGCAGATTTATAATTGCTTTTGGTGAAGAATGAAGGCTGTATTAGAGTTTTTAGAAAACATTTGGTCCGAGGCCACCAAGCTCCTGTCAGAAAACAAGCTCAGTAAGCCCAAAGTCACTTATAAGCAGAAATGGCAGAACTTCTGTTACACAGCCGCTCTCAATACGAAGCAAAGTTATCCGTACATTTCAGCTAAATTAATGGCTTCAGTTATACCGTGCGAATACGGCACATAAAAAAACTGACGTGGGGTGGGGGGGGCAATCAAATTATTAAATGGTGTCCAAAAATGCTGCATATCCCGAGCACCAGAAGTAGAATCCCGTTTGCGCCGTTTCCACTCTTTTATCCAACTGCTTTTATTTGTGTAATGTTTTTTCTCTGTTAAAATTAGTCCAGAAACTATCGCTGTTATTGTTTCCTGGTCATCCATGTTTATTTACTCTGAACTCAGTTTGATCTTGAAAGGTTCTGCAAGATTTCCAGGCTGATATCTGATGATCCTGAGTGAAATCTGTTCAGGTACGGTGTGCTAGCTGTCTGACCGGAAACCACACACTGTACAACCAAACCTGTTATATCTACGATTTTGTAGCGTGACGTGTGGAGTCTCTCAGGGTTTGGAAATCGGCCGACTATTTTAAAATCTTGCCACGTGAACCAGCCTTTACACCTCAGACTTCCAGTACCAGACAGACTCCTGTAATCTGCAGAAATACTCAGATGACTTTACAGTCGTTGGACGCATCAGAGACGGACAGGAAGCTGAGTCCAGGGAGCTGATGGACCGCTTTGTGGCATGGTGTGAAAACAATCATCTCATTATAAATGTGTATAAAACAAAGGAGATGATTGTAGGTTTCAGGAGAAACTGGAATAGTACCAATACTTTTAGCATCCTGGGACCAGAAGTGGAGGCGGAGGAGTATAAATGCCTTGGTGTTCACCTGGACAACAGACTGGACTGGAGACCCAACTGTGAAGCTGTCTACGAGAAGGGACAGAGCAGACTGGACTTCCTGAGGAAGCTAAGCTCCTTCAGGGTTTGCAGCAAGATGCTTCTAGAAGTCTGCTGTGTAGAGCGTGATCTCCTCTGCCATCATCTGTTTGGGTATCAGCATCAGAGAAACTGACTTAAAGAAGCTCAACAATCTGATCAAGGTCTGTTTTGTTCTGGAGATCCTTCTAGAACCTCTACAGAGGACTTTGCAATGAAGGATCCTTCATAAAATGAAGAACATTATGAGAGAACATGAGCATCTTCTTCATCAGACTGTCGTACAGCAACAGAGCGTCTTCAGTCGGAAGCTTCTGGTACAGCAGATCCTTCCTGCCTGTAGCCATCAGCGTCGACAACAGCTCATTGAAGAAACTCCAGTAACATGAGTTATACCTACATTTAATTTCCCTCTGGGGTTAAGAATGTATTTTTATATTAGAATTAAGCTGGGAGGGATGGAGATGAGCAGATCTCCTAAACAGCCTTATTTGACAAGCAACAACCTTCAATGTCTCGTCAAGTACAGCCTAGTCGGTTAAGATGATGAAGAAACTGATGGAGAGGGTGGTGTGACTGTGGAGCTGAGAGATGTCTCTATGGACTCCGCTTTGTGGAGTCAGTCCTGAGATCAGTCCAGGTCGTGTCCAGAAAACAGAAGGCAGCATTGACGTCTGATGGAGGCTTGACAGCAGAAAGATCTTGATACGTGGTTGAAGGCCCAGAGAGATCCAGAACTGGTAAACAAGAGGCAGATTACAGGTGCACAGGATAATCCTGATTGAACGTCGCTGGATGAGCGTGACAGCATGTAGAGAGGCAGACAAGGACACGACAACTCCTCAGTTTAAGATTGAGGTCTAAAGAATTAAAGGTAGCCAGTTCAGGGGTGGGCGATATATTGAGTATACTTGATGTATCTCAAGTTTTCCTCCACGCGATAGTAAAAATGACTTTATCGCGACCATCGCGTGTAAATTTCATGGAACGATTGAGCTGCTGTATTTAATTCACTGTGAGTTTAGTTTTTCCCACATGCTGTGAACGCATCACTCGCTCCTCCTCTAAACCAAAAAGCGCTCTGGCGCGCGCACACAACAATGAACCCGTGTCATTACTTAACGTTGACGAGACAGCGAGAACTATGGCGACAGCGAGCTTTTCAGGCAGTGGAAGGTCCTGACCCTAACTGTCAGGACATCTACACACTGTGTCAGTGTGGTTCCATAATGTAGCGCTGTCTCTGAATGTTAAAAAAAAATAGGTCTGTCTGTTTCTCTTCTAGGACCAAGCCCATATGTGAGGAATTACATTTACAGATAAATGGAGCTAGAAGTATCTAGGACTAATACTTGACTCACAATTGAAATTTGACAGCCATGTAAAAAAAGTGTCCAGGGTAACAAAAGCAAACTTATACACATTCAAACTGATTAGAGATTATCTACCATTTCACGCTGCTCACAGTTTTGTGCACTCCATGATCTTTTCACATCTAAGTTACTGCATTAGTTCTTGGTCACAGGCCACAAGCACCACTATCAAGCTTTTTTAGATGACATACAATAGAGCTATAAAAATCTTAGATAAAAAAACAACCAGGTCCCATCACTGTGTTGGTCTGAACAATTTAAAAATGCTAAATTTTGAGAACTTTGTCAAATTTGCTCAGCTAAAACTGGTTCACAAATGCTTGCATGATCAGGCCCCTGAGGTTTTAAGTGACTGTATGGCTCAGTCACAAGAGGAGCTACCAGTGGAAACTGTCAAGTACCCAGACGCAAAACTTCCTTCGGACAATCAGCTTTCACTGTCCAAGGTGCCAAAACATGGAATACATTACCTGCAGAACTGAAGGGAGAGTCAAACTGGGTCCTTTTTAAATATAAACTTAAAGACTTTTTATTGAAAAGTCAGATATGATGAACATTGATAATCTAACTGACCTGATCTTGTATCTGTGATGTTTTAGTGTGTAATTTGTTCTGTTGTGTCTTGTGTACAGTCACTGTGTTTTGTGTAAAATCCTAACTGGGGACAGGCATTGAGAATTAGCCTTAGCAAAAATGTTGTAGTGTGTGACATGATTCATGAAACCTACATGTCCCTATCAAATAAAATAAAAAATAATAATAAAATAAGGATATCAAGGATGGCAATTTAATCACCCAGAATGCTTTGCTCAAAACTGACCCAGTGTCTGTTGGCTTGATTCTGTATCACGACTCATTTGAGGACGTTAATCCCTTTGGGCTCAGGCAAGAAAAAACACAAACTCCTCGCAGTCTACCTCAGTTTAGCAGACATTTGGCCCTTTAAATCAAGTTTGACTCACTGTTCAATGAGCTAGCAAATGTCCATGTGTGCAACCCTGGCTTGCCCCCATGCATTGCTCATGATCTTCTTGAAGGCATTGTTTCCTATGACTTGGCCCTCTACACCAAACATCTTGTAAACGTTGAGAAACAATTTACATATGTGGACCTGAACAGAAGAATTGATCAGTTCAGGTACCTTGGAAATGATGCACATGATAAGCCACCTGAAGTCAACCCCAGCAGAGAAAAACTTGCAGGACATGCAGCTCAGAACTGGTGTTTCCTCAGACTGCTGCCTGTCCTAATTGGAGACAAAATAAAAAGCTCAGCTGAAGAACCATGTGTGGCAGCTTGTTCTACAGCTACGATAAATGGAAGAGTTCATTTGTGCAGCAGCTATTTCATCAGGTCAGACTGCCTACCTAAAAGTGATGACAGAGGACTACTTGTACTATAGAAAGAAACTGTTTCCTGACCATTCTCTGAGGCCAAAGCACCACTATGTCCTTCATTATCCAGAGCTGACTTGTAAATCTGGGCCACTCATTCACTTGTGGACACTTAGATCTGAAAGCAAACATACATATTTCAAACAGTGTGCAAGAAAACTGCATAACTATAAGAACTTGCGCTCCACTCTGGCTGAAAGGCATCGGCTCCTTCAGGCTTCCTGAAGTGCTGGCAGCCTGTTGCCACCTACTGTAATTGTTGAAAGGGGAACTGATTTTGATCTGGCTGATTACAATGATGACATCAGAGATGCTCTTGCCAGTCTAGACTGCCAGCCTGGTCTGATTTCACATGAAGCAAAAGTCAAAGGGGCAACGTAGAAGAAAAATATGTTTCTTGTGGAGGATCAATGTGAGGAAGGCATTGTCTTTGGAGAAATCAAAGCTATTCTACTTAAAGAAAACTCTGTTTACTTCTTAACACAATGCTACAGCTCCGTAACACTCAGTGATCAAGGCCTTACCAAAAACCACCAATAAGGCTGTGCTGTGTTAGTCAGGAAGAACTCTTGGATTACTTAACCTGACGCCGCCAGATAGATTTGCTTCGCATATCCATCTGGAAACCTTCCGTTGAAGTAATTTTGGGAAGGGGCGGAAATACTGGTTAGCTGATTGGCCTATGTTGGTGATAGACGGGCCAAATAAACCAATCAGATCAACGAAGCATATGACGTACTCGTCAACATGCTTCGTCGTCGCTCTGTTACGAGCGACAACGAAAACACAACCACAAGCCAAGCTACTCTTGCTGCTGCAGGTAAAGGCTCATTGGCTCAGCAAAGAAATACTCTGTAATTCCGATAAAACTTGCTCGATAGCCACGCTAACGCTAGCTTCATCGGCTGAAGCCGCCATGTTCTTTAGACTGAACTGTCGCGCTTCCCGTTGCGTCACACCTCAACCCGCCTCAAAGCCAACGCTGATTGGACGTTCGTTTGGTGAACGGCTCCAAATTTTCTTTAACGGAGAGTAGCCAGACTGATCTGCGAGTGAAACTTTGAAAGCTCGCGAGATCAGGATGGTCTCACGAGGCTATGGATTACTATCCATTACCCATGTATAAACTGTGTGCTTTGTCAGAGCTTGCTCTTCACCACTCTTTTCCTTCTCTAGAATAATGTCAGCAGTTTCTGCGGAGGAAATTCAGAAGGCTGTTACTAAAGCCCTTCCTGGACTTCCTCAAGTGAAGATGGAGAAGCTGGTGGAGAGGCTTGTTGGCTGGCGCGTAGAAACCATTGAGGATCTAAAATACGTTGAAGGAGCTCCTGGAGCAGACCTGTCACATGTTCTTCCTCCCAAACTGCTTGACAACTTCAAGACAGGTTAATAATACATTTTGTCAGTTTTAATGACTGCTTTGTTAAGGTTGCTGTTGTTCATATTGTTTTTAGTACAGTTATGGTAAAAGTTTAGAAAATGTTCTTTGCTATACAAGAAAAAAATGAAATACTAAAAAAAAATGTATTACTCTTTCAGTTGGGGAAAAAATGCGTGTGACAATATTCCACTAAGAAGTCCACCTTCATCTTCCACTGGTTTGGACATTGTGACTCCACCAACCTCTTCATCAGCTCCTTCAAGTTGGCCAGAGACATTTCAGATTCCCTGGGACCAAATGCCAAATGATGTGTGAACTGCAGCAGCAAGTGGGAAAAGACCACTCCCACCTGTTGGTAGAAACATGATCAGGACTCTAGTTGATGAAATGAGGAAAAATTAAAAGAATATGACTAAAGCACAACGCCTCACTGTTGCTCTTAAACTAGTCAAACAATATCCAAAGAGTTCTGCAGATTATGACAACCCAGGATCCATTATGAAGTGGGATGCTACTCCTCACTGAATCAAATTAAAACACGGGTTGAACATGTAAATAGAAACAACACACTGACAGCAGGCTGACGACATTCAAGAGGCATTTCAGAAAATGCTGAGATGACATAGAGCAGAGGGCCAGCAGTGACTTATGGAGGCACCAGAGGGCAACCTGAGCCACCGCTTTCAGAGTGTGATGATATATTAGAAGACAAAAGACAGACTTTGCTAAACATTTATCACCAGTACGGCCACAGTGGAGCAGACAGAGCTGATGTCTGGGCTTTAATGAAAGAAACCTATTATTTACAAAGAGAGCATATACATGACACACAGGAACCTCCTATTGAAGAAATTAAATACAAGTGGCCATACTTGTTTGTGCAGAAGAACCTCACTTCACATTTTGAACAACTTACTGGTGTTAATGTACAAAATCAACTCAACGGTGCAATGGAGGATTGTGGCCCTCTCTCCTTATTGACTTCTTTAGGAACAAACCAACAAATGAACACATTAAAAATAGATTGTCAGCTGATGAAGAGGTTGGGATCATGGTTGCCAGCTTCTCCTCGCACATTTCCCAGAAGATCAGGACTTCTGTTTTATGCAGATGTAAGAATACAAAAGTCAGATGTGCCATTAATCTACGATTTTGTCTAACCTTGTGATGTTTTTAGAGGTGAGCTACAAGCTGCAGATTTTGAGGAAGACACAATCTGCTGCCAAGTCCACGACTTATTTCCCTTGGTAAGTAGCATATGCACAATATACTCTTCAGTGTGTCTGTATCTTCCAGTCTTCTGTCTATAGACACATGGATGGAAGGTCCAGAGAGAAATTGACATCTTTAGTATCTGCTAGCCCTACATCTATAGTCAGAAGGGTGGGAAATGCATGGTGTCTGCAGACATAGCATGTGGACAGAGACAGAAGAAGTGCCTGAGGAGTAGCAGATATGTCTCTATGTCACTGATATAGGGATGTATCTGCCATCCCTCTCTCTGTCTGCTGTCCCTAGAAATATCTCTATAGACAGTGGACACATCATCTCATTGTGTCCATAGGCAGAGGGACGGCACATCAGCTGTTTCTGTAGTCCCTGTCTGTGGAGTTCTGAATAGTCTGAATATTATTAAATGTACTTACCTGGTAACACATAGAACTAGGAAACTGGAGAAACAAAGTACCTGATCATTAAATTGAAATGAAAAATATCAGTGAAGATTGTTTTTTTTGTTTTTTTTCAGGAGACACCAATAGCCTTCATCAGTGGATGATAAGCATTGAGGGTGAAGTTGTTTGTGAGGACACACAGCCTAAGGTCCAGGCTGGTCTTGCTGCACTTTTTGCAGTTTTATGTTTTTAACCTTGAGTATCCAGAGGAGGCAACATGTACACTAGAGTTTATCCAAAGGTGAGAACAAGTTCACTAATCCTTATGTAAGAATCTATGTAATATATGGATGAAGAAATGGGTCTTTTGAATACTGAGCTATATATCCCCATCTGTTTTAGACGATTCATGGGCCTTAATCCAGAAAGGGGAACAAAAGCTGCAAAAGGAAAATTAAAATCAAAAACAAATCAAAGACAGGACGGCTGGAGCAAAGGAAACAGGCAGCGGTGAAGCCACATGTCTCCACTCTGCTTTGCCAGCTGATGGACTATCAGTGGAACTTCTAAAAAGGTCAAATTACACATTTACACACAATCTGTTTTCTCAATCTGTCCTCCTGTCCATGACATGAACAGGAGGACAGATGAAGAAAAAACAGTCTGTCCCCCTCTCAGTCTTTCTCTCTCCCTCTCTCTCTGAGAGTCTCTGGCCCTGTTTTACTGTCTCTCTCTCACTCTGACTGTCGTTATCCCAGTTTGTCTGTCTCTCTCTTTCTCTATGTCTGTCTTTCTCTGTCCCTGTTTGTCTCTGTGTGTCTTTCTGTCTCTCTCACTTTGTCTTTTTCCTTGTCTATCCTGTCCATTTCTAACAGAAGGACAGGGAGACAGCTACAATAAGGGAAGGTCAGAGAAGGATTGTCCGTCCACCAAATCTGTCCTTTTCATCCTGTCTTTCTTAAACTGACATAAATGCGGTTACATTTAATGAAAATTTCATGTGTTAATAAAACATTTTTCCTTTGGTTATCGTCTAGCGACCCCTTGATGGTTTCTGGTGGTGTTCAGGAACAGGCCCTACTCAATACTTATGTTGACTTTGATTGGGTCTTCACTAAGTTTTAACCTCCAATTTTAAAGCTTGACTGTGTTGGATCCCTTTCTTCCTTTATAAGGATAAAGATATTTAGCATTTTGACTGAAGGTTTCTTACCTGACTCCGCCAGATGGATTTGCTCCGCATATCTATCTGGAATTCTTCCGTTGAAGTAATTTTGGGAAGGGGCGAAAATACTGGTTAGCTGATTGGCCTATGTTGGTGATAGACGGGCCAAATAAACCAATCAGATCAACGAAGCATATGACGTACTCGTCAACATGCGACGACGAAAACACAACCACAAGCCAAGCTACTCTTGCTGCTGCAGGTAAAGGCTCGTTAGCTCAGCAAAGAAATACTCTGTAATTCCGATAAAATTTGCTCGATAGCCACGCTAACGCTAGTTTCATCGGCCGAAGCCGCCATGTTCTTTGGACTGAACTGTCGCGCTTCTCGTTGCGTCACACCTCAACCCGCCTCAAAGCCAACGCTGATTGGACGTTCGTTTGGTGAACGGCTCCAAATTTTCTTTAACGGAAAGTAGCCAGACTGATCTGCGAGTGAAACCTTGAAAGCTCGCGAGATCAGGATGGTCTCACGAGGCTAGAAGGTTTCATGAAATACTGTAAAACCTTGTTCTTGTGCCTTTGTTTGATAGTTTGGAAATTTTGACCCTTTTATAACTTTTATTGTGAAGGCTAAGTGTCCACCCGTATATTATATTCGGTGCATATCCAGCTGTAAATTTAGTTCACAATACTAGTTAAAATAGATAATATAAACTAGATAATATATCATACTCAAAGGACAAATTTATCAGTAAAAATATTGTTTATAATAGTATCCATCTCTATATTTATTCAGTAAAAACCCATGTCCTGTACTTATGGAACCATTGTTTATCCTTCACTTGCTGCTATTGCACTAGATCTAAACTGCATTTGTATATAAACTGCATTTGTGTATATAATAATAATATACACTTATATTATAATATAATAAATGTATGTGTAAAAATAAAAATTTCAATATAATATCATGTGGGTTATGTATTTTTTATTATCAATTACAATGTTTTGAGATCAATCATTGTAAAAAGTAAATGGTGTTGTTGGTTTTGTTGTTATGCTGCAGTTTGTTGGTTTTAAATTGTCAACAAAACAATTTTAAAATGTTTTGGTATTTTTTTGTATAAAATTGGAGAGTTTGGTACAGAAGGATTCAAAATGACATTTTATTTCATCAGCTAGCAATACCTAATATTTTTTTGTATTTCTATTACAGGACTACTGTAATTTTATTACATTAAACATTTCATCTAATAAAACTGTAATGTAATTAACCTAATATAATTAGAGCAAAGTTGCACTAAAATTACAGTACACATTTAATCAAATTAATGTTGTGATGAATTACTGTGAAATATTAATATCACAGTAAATTTGTCATAAAATTACAGAAAAGCTATAATAGAATTATGGGAAAACAGTGAATAGAATACAGTAACCTGACTGTAAATAGTAAAGTAACCGGCTGGAAACCCTGGTGCCAGTAATTTACTGTAGATAAATACAAATATAAATACAAATATATATATATATATATATATATATATATATATATATATATATATAATAGGATATATATATATATATATAAAATATACATATAGCCTATATGATAAATATAAAGTGACGCTGTCCTTCCAAAGCCTTTCCTAATCAATCCCCCTTTGTTGTTTAAATGAGTGAAGTGTGAGAAAACAGCTGTAATTCTCCATCAAATAACTCTCATATCACTCATACATTAACCTTTTCAGCTGTTATCTGCCACCAACTCGCCTTTTCCGCAGCAACATTATTGTTTCTTATGGTTTAATATTCTCCATATGCCTTCATTAAAGGTTTCTAACTCCACTGGTGGGAAATTCCACTTCCAGGCTTCTTGTTTCCTGCCGTTTTCATCCTGAATCACCTTATCTGCGTTCAGGAGGACTTTTTTCATGCTCCTGCTCGCCTTCACCTCCTGGTTGATCGGACGCTGTGTTTCGTTACCTGACTGTTATCACCTGTTCTGAGACCGGAAACGCTGAGTATGACACAGTGAGGTAGACCTACTCAGAGCAGCAGCTTTCTAATCAGCGTAGATCAGCCATTCTTTCTGAATCGGAGCCCAGAACAAAGACGCACACCGCAACCTGCCCAACTATAAAGACGTCAGCCCCACCCACCAATCAGCGGTGAGCTCCGATCAGCACCTGGCGCTCACAGAGCGGGCCGTGGAACACCGTCTCAGCAGAGCTGCTGAAAGTTACACAATAACTTGGTTTATTATTATTTTCAGCTTGGATGTTATTTACTGCGCAGCATAGATTTGCTGTGAGCGCTGAATCCAGATGCCGTGCGCCACTGCGCAGGCGCGGAGCTTAGAGGGAACTCTGCTGCTGCTGTGTCTCAAAGCAGCAGTTAAATCTTTCCGTCCCGCTAAAACATGAAGACAGTAGAGACATTTATTGAGGGGAGCTGCAGGGGCCGCAGCTGATCCTAAAACCCTGAACCTTTTTAACTTTAAATCCTTTAATTTAGACACTTTTTCTCTGTGCTGCACACTGGAAGGCTGGAGACGGCCCTAGCAACGGTTGCTATGCTGATGGCGTTCCTTGGTGGAACTTCTGATGACAGCAGCTTCTTTGATGCTTATGACATCACAGCAGCTTCTAGACCCTGTAACGCAGATTTTCTTTCCTTCTGATACTTTCCTAGTGAGAGACAGACGTGTTTCGTGAGAGAAAACCAGTTAGCGATAGTTTGTGATAGTTTGCCATCGATAGAAAATACCAGAGTTTGCTTTAAGAACCAGCGCAAACGGAGAAGCTATGAACGCCTCCACCAGTTCAAAGGCTCCAAGAGTCCCAGTTATTACTGTGGACATGATCACACCAACGATCCAAGATTTCATTTTGTCCATCTCCTTGAAGCAGAGCATGGATTTGACCTCAGGAAAACCTGATGGTGACACCAAGTCCAAGGTAAAGGAGCTGCTGTTGAAGCTAGAGGAGAAATGTACCGCCTTCGTTCTGCGTAAAATCTACAAAGGACGCCTCAGATCTTTGGACGTGGAAACCGTTGTGGGCGACTCAGTGCTAAGATCATTTGCAGACGTCCTTTGGGTTGAAGGAACCACTCCCCCCAAGAACTTTGACAAGTTTAACAAGTCATTTGTTAAACATGTCAAAGGAAAAGTGAGATCTTCCCTCTGCTGCATGAATGATCCAGCAGCTTCCTTCGTCCTGCAAATCTCTGAGAAGGACACGGTGGATTCAATGGTTCCACTTGCAGTGCGATTGATAAAGGAGCTGTTAGAAATGAAGAATAAAGAACGTCAGCAGAGGCTGCTGCGAAAAGCTGCAGAAGGCCAGCTAAATGCCCTCAAGGAGCAGCACACAGGAGAGCTTCACCGCCATGGACGGTACCAGGTGCTACCAACAATCCCAGAGGAACCAGAACTTGAAGAGGCAGCAGCAGAGATGAACGAGGTAAATTAATTTAACTTTAAAGGAAAGGAATCAGAGCTTTAGATGGTGGATTAATTTATATCTGATGAGATTTCTGAAATGATTTAGTTAAAAATTTTTATCTCTTAGGAAAAGGAGTCAGAGCTAAAGATGGTAGACAGATTTATCTCTGAGGAACTAGGAGAGGTCAAAGACGTCCACAATCCACAGAAGAAAAAGCGTCCTCAGAGCTCTAGGAAGTCCTGCAGTAGGTACCGCCATGGACGGTACGAGGTGCTACCGGTCACCCCAGAGGAAGCAGAACTTGAAGAGGCACCAGCAGAGATGAACGAGGTAAATTATTTTAACTTTAAAGGAAAGGAATCAGTACGGAGCCCCTCTGGTGACATGGACAGATTTTTTTTTTGAAGATGTTAAGTCATGGCCACCAGATAGATAAGTTGTGGCCACGCATTAGTAACACGTGGCCACCAGATAGATCAGATAAATACTGCCTTCGGTTTAGCCTCCAGGATGATGTTCAGCAGACAGGAGTGGGTCCAGGGATGAGATGATTAACTGTACATCCTCCTTTTTCGCTAACAGTGGAAAAAAATTATTTTTTTTGGCAACGTCTGGTATCAGCATAATTTATAGTTAATAAAACGGGATTGGGCAGATTTCCCCCCGATTGGTGCACTGTGCGATGGGAAAAATGCATAAATAAAGAGTGTAAAGGGCTCCTTTAGAGGGAACAGGAGGAATGATGGATCTGAGCTGAAGCCCCCGCTGTTACAAGTTCCTTAAAATGACCCTTAAAAGTGTGCACCTAAATTACATGTAACGTAATTTTGCACACCTGAATTCAAGCGCAAGGCAGTATGCCTGTTTATCAGAAGGAAAGTCATAAACAAAATGTCATGGTACCAAGTCTTTTGACCCACATGCAGAATACACTGAGGAGGCAGAGAGCTGAGTTTTTAAGAGGTTTATTAAATATAGAGCTCAAGACGTGCTGCGAGTCCTCCAGACGTCTGGTAACAGCAGGAGGTGGCAATCGCGTGATATAATTGATTGACCGGGGGAGTGAGCGGCTGCTGTGGGGCAGCAAAGCAGGCGTGGAGACTGCCAAGGGGGGTCGTGGGTTCTAGGTGGATTCTGGTGATCATAGAGGGTGCGGTGGCTGACTGGGGGGGGGGGGGGCAGGTCCGGTCCGGTCACTCGTGCAACGCAGGCGGCGGCAGGGAGGCTGTCAGCTGATCACCGCTCTGTGGACACCGAGACTTTCCAGGATGATCAGGGACTTTCTGAGGTTTTCTTCCTAAGCAGCTGAGCGGGCCGAGAGCTTGCCGGCCAGGAAAGAGGTTCTCCGGAGCCTGATCCGAGGCAGGTTCCACCTGGGAAACAGGGAGACAGAAATTAAGCTCTTTCCAAGGCGTAGAAAGACGCTGGCCCACTGAGTCCTACCACATAAGGCTGACACTCTGGCGATGAGGTGCTGGCAGCAGCCTGTTTAAGAACCGTCCCCGCTGACGAAGGAACGCAGATCACCTGCAAGCGGCGCCTCCCTGCTTGTCAGCCGCCACCTGTGGAGAAGAGACAGGAAAAAAGGCAGCGCCCAGCCCAGGCACGCCTGCAGCACCCTGACACAGAATAAGAGGCTTTTTAGACTGGATCTGGTTAGCAGAACTGTTCTCTGATCCAGCGTGCAGCCATGACTGGTTCAGAATGAAGGATTTATCTGGCAGCCCCTCTCCCTACTTCCCTCTTGTGTGTGCGGTAGCGGACGGTACCGGCTTACTGTCACCACTGGTTAAGACCAAAAGTATTTAGAACTCTGATCGCTCTTCCTGCTGCTCTGTTAACATGAACTGCAGCAGGAATTATTATTGATGGCCACAAGCTGTGAAAGAAGCTGAAACAGCTCCGCAGAAGGCCGAGTTTAGACTAAGCTCTGTTGCGCGCGAGCGTGTGAAGTCAGTGAAATGCGCGCGTCACACGGTCAATGCCTGTAAGATGAGAGCTTTGCTTATTACCACTCTGTTTAATTGCAAGAGATAGCAGGATGTCATTATAGTTCATTCCAAGGACGAAATAAAATGAAATCAAGTCTATGTTCTCCTTGTTTCTTGAATGTATGCAACACAACCATAAAGGAGCTCCCTCACAAATAACCTGTGGCCTCAACTTATCTATGTCTGGGCCACGCGTTAGTAATGCGTGGTCACGACTTAACATCTTAAAAAAAAATTCTGTCCATGTCACCAGAGGGGCTCCATAAATCAGAGCTTTACATGTTGGATGAATTTATATCTGATAATATTTCTGAATTGATTGAGGTAAATTATTTAATCTCCTAGGAAAAGGAGTCAGAGTTAAAGATGGTAGACAGATTTATCTCTGAGGAACTAGGAGAGGTCAAAGACGTCCACAATCCACAGAAGAAAAAGCGTCCTCAGAGCTCTAGGAAGTCCTGCAGTAGGTACCACCATGGACGGTACCAGGTGCTACCGGTCACCCCAGAGGAAGCAGAACTTGAAGAGGCACCAGCAGAGATGAATGAGGTAAATTATTTTAACTTTAAAGAGATGGAATCAGAGCTTTAGATGGTGGATTAATTTATAGCTGATAATATTTCTGAAATCATTTAGTTAAATTGTTTTATTTCTTAGCAAATGGTGTCAGAGTTGAAGATGGTGGATGAATTCATCTGTGAGGAGCTTTCAGAGATGAATGAGGTAAATATTTTTGTTTTTAAAGGAAAGGAATCAGAGCTTTAGATGGTGGATTAATTTATATCTGATAATATTTCTGAACGGATTGAGGTAATTTGTTTTATCTCTTAGGAAAAGGAGTCAGAGTTGAAAATGGTGGATGAATTCATCTGTGGGGAGCTTTCAGAGATGAATGAGGTAAATATTTTAGTTTTTTAGGGAAAGGAATCAGAACTTTAGATGTAAGATTAATTTATATCTGATAATATTTCCGAAATGATTATGGTAATGATTTAATCTCTTAGGAAAAGGAGTCAGAGTTGAAAATGGTGGACGAATTCATCTCTGAGGAACTAGGAGAGGTCAAAGACGTCCACAATCCACAGAAGAAAAAGCGTCCTCAGAGCTCTAGGAAGTCCTGCAGTAGGTACCGCCATGGACGGTACCAGGTGCTACCGGTCACCCCAGAGGAAGCAGAACTTGAAGAGGCACCAGCAGAGATGAATGAGGTAAATTATTTTAACTTTAAAGAGATGGAATCAGAGCTTTAGATGGTGGAATAATTTATAGCTGATAATATTTCTGAAATCATTTAGTTAAATTGTTTTATTTCTTAGCAAATGGTGTCAGAGTTGAAGATGGTGGATGAATTCATCTGTGAGGAGCTTTCAGAGATGAATGAGGTAAATATTTTTGTTTTTAAAGGAAAGGAATCAGAGCTTTAGATGGTGGATTAATTTATATCTGATAATATTTCTGAACGGATTGAGGTAAATTGTTTTATCTCTTAGGAAAAGGAGTCAGAGTTGAAAATGGTGGATGAATTCATCTGTGGAGAGCTTTCAGAGATGAATGAGGTAAATATTTTAGTTTATTAGGGAAAGGAATCAGAACTTTAGATGTAAGATTAATTTATATCTGATAATATTTCCGAAATGATTATGGTAATGATTTAATCTCTTAGGAAAAGGAGTCAGAGTTGAAAATGGTGGACGAATTCATCTCTGAAAATGGAGGCTTGAAGGATAGAGCTGCTGCAGCTTCAGCAAAACAGCAGAACAGAGGGGTTGGAGTCAGGATCCAAAGGTTCCTTCAAAAATACAGTGAGGGACGATACAAGAGAGTTTCACCAGAGGAGTTACTGCCTGTTAAAGAGGAACTAAGAGAGCAGGAGACGGATGTTACAGAGGTTCAAAAATCTGTGTCCAAGGAGCAGATTCATCAAGTAATGAATAGAAAGGAAAGAGAAGTTAAGCCGGCACCAGAGGCTACCACACAGGTTGATGAGCCGCTGCCCATGGATTCAGGCTCAGAGAAGGAGGAGCAGCAGTCATTCATCAGCCTGCTGGTTCATGCACTGATTATAAAGGCTGTTACTAAATCAAAGATGAGGTATAAATACACAAAGTTTCAACAAGTCACCAAGAGGCTGTCTGAGAAACTCTGTGCTGAGTTGGAGGGAGAAGATTTTAAGAAGAGCCAAAGTAGCCTGAATAAGCTCAGCGCTGACATCTTGAGAGCCTCCTGTAAAAAGACTGGCTGCTCATATACAAACCTTCTTATAATAGTGGGCCATAAGGACTCAAACGTAGAGGAGGCTGTACTTGCTGTTTGCAAAGAGAAAATCCTGAAGACAGCCAAGGAACCCATCCTGAAAAGGTTCTTCTCCTCTGTCGGCAAAGCCCTCTATAAGCCCTTTAAAAAGGCCTGAGGGCCACCTGAAGGGATCGGGTTAAAACACTACCTGCTAAAATCTACATGGCAGGTTTCCAACCAGAAGTCTGGAAATAATCAACACAGCTACATTCACTGACCAAACATTTCCACCAAATCTTCACCAAGTCGGCACCCAGTAGACATGGTCTGAATGGGACATTATTTAATCCACAGGCAGACAGATGGATGATGGTGTCAGAAATGTTGACTTTCAGGAGGCCGCTACGTCAGAAAGGGCCACCAGAGAGCATGAGTGGTGGCATGGTGAGTGAAGCGGTGGTGTCACAGGCAGCTACCGGAGCGTCTGGCAGTCAGTCAGAGCAGCAGGTGAAGGTCAGTGAACACAGAGTCTGTCTCGCAGACTCCTTAGACAGCATCACCAGCACTTGATGGAGTTGGATGGAGTTTGTGTTGTGGGTTTGTATGAGGATGGCTTGTAGAGATCCACTAGCCTAGCTGATGGAGCATACCGATGTCTTGGTGAACAATGCTGGAACCAGACATCTGTAAGCCCCACATGCTGCGTATTTAGGCTGTTTGAGAGTTTATTTGTTACCATTGGTGAGCATGTAGGATATACAGATGTTGCATATTTTAGATCTATAATTACATATAAATACAGTATATATATACAGTATATATATATAAATACAGTATATATATACAGTATATATATATATATATATATATATATATATATATATATATATATATATATATATACACAGTATATATATATATATATATATATACTGTATATATATATACACAGTATATATATATATATATATATATATATATATACACAGTATATATATATATATATATATACTGTATATATATATATATATATACTGTGTATATATATATATATATATATATATATACATACTGTGTATATATATATATATATATATATACTGTGTATATATAAATATATATATATATATATATATACTGTGTATATATATATATATATACTGTATATATATATATATATATATATATATATATATATATATATATATATATATATATATATATAGCCTGGGTGGGCGTGTGATGCTGTTGCCTGGCATATGGGGTATACAGGTGTTATTGTGGCAAAGTGTTGGCTCCAGATCTGAGTACATCCCACAGGCCAGGCAATGAAACTGGGTGGGTTGCTATATCCTGGCATAGTTGTAAAGGGTACCAATGTCAGAACCAGATATCTGGAGGCCAAAGAGACCTGACAATGGCTCTGTCTGAATTCAGGGGCTGCATCCTTCAAAGGACCTGGTCTGCTTGGGCTGGGTCCTTCATGCGCCGCCAGAAGAGAAGATTGGAGCAAAACGTTAATCCTGTTGTCTCCACTGTACATAACTGCACATATTTTTTACTTTCCCATTTATATATTCATTATGGCCAAAAATCTTTTATTTAAAATGTTGTTTCATCAACTGTTATAATATCCTAATTTATTAATCAGCCAAATGTTTAATTTCATATTAAAATATACCACAAAACAAAACTAATTGATGACAAATACCCTTTTTCCAAATCAATAATAATAAATTAATAAAAATTAATTAATTCCAAGCTAAGCACTAACCCTATAACTTTGGGAGGAAGGTTTAAATCAGTTTATTGTAGCAAATAATAATGAATAAACCGAACATTGACATTATATATCTTGTAATGAAGATAGATAAGATTAGATATCTTATTCCTCATAGCGTAAAGCCAGCACATGTCTGAAAGCAGTGTGTCGGTAGAAAGCTCTTCTCTCTCGGCGTGGTGAGCCTCGGCTGCCCAGTGGCTGTAAACTGACAACAGGATCTGGCTGCGGTCCGATCACTCTTGAGCGTTTTTGTAATTCAAGCGATGTGCCAACTAACCGAGCACATATTCCGGTTTTACAAAGCTAACTTCTCACCTAAAAACTTTTTAAAATTTACTTTTATGCCATAAAAAACGTAATATAGTCAACTTTATTCACAGCTTTTCAGTCCCCGTCACCATTGCTGTTTCTGGATAAAACGTTCTCTACAACCTACAATGAATTATAGGATAGGATTAGCAGTGAAGGACACACCGGACCCATCGTTTAAATTCTACAAAAGAAGGACACGTTTGTCGACCGCATTAGAAGGAGTCTTTGAAGGATTTGAGAATTTGAATAGCCTTCGTCGCTTAATTTTATATTGAAATATACCATTAAACAAAATTAATTGATGACAAATACCATTTTTCGACATTATTAAAACATTTTCCAAGCCAAGCCCGAACCTTATAACTTTCGGAGCAAGGCTTAAATCGGTTTACTTGTAGCGAACAATAATGAATAAACCAAACATTGACATTAGATATCTTGTAATGAAGATAGATAAGATTAGATATCTTATTCCTCTTAGCGTAAAGCCAGCACATGTCTGAAAGCAGTGTGTCGGTAGAAAGCTCTTCTCTCTCGGCGTGGTGAGCCTCGGCTGCCCAGTGGCTGTAAACTGACAACAGGATCTGCCTGCGGTCCGATCACTCTTGAGCGTTTTTGTAATTCAAGCGATGTGCCAACTAACCGAGCACATATTCCGGTTTTAGAAAGCCAACTTCTCGCCTAAAAACTTTTAAAAATTTACTTTTATGCGATAAAATACGTAATATATTAAACTTTATTCACCACTGCTTTTTCCGGTTAAAAAATTCTCTTCAACCTACAGTGAATCATAAAATAGGATTAGCAATGAAGGATACATCGGCCCCACAGTACAAATCGAGGAAAAGGACACATTTGTCAACCACAATGAAAGAGTCTTTGAAGGGTTTTTAGAATTGGGACAGCCTTCATCGCTGGGCTGTGAATTAATCAGCTTATAAATTCCTCCTTCGAAGGATGCAGCCCCTGAATTGAGACAGAGCCAATGAGCCTGGGTGGGTGTTTTGTGCCACTGTTTGGCATGTGGCGTGTACAGGTGTTACTGTGGCCCACTGTTGGCTCCAAACATCTGTTCTCCCCACATGCCAGTCAGTGAGGTGTGGAGGGTGTTTCGTGCCATTGCCTGGCATGTGGGGCTTCCAGATATCTGGTACCATCATTGGTCACCGTGACATCTGTATGCCTCATAAGCCAGGTTAATGGATCTCTACAACCTGCTCCATACACACCAGCAATACAACCCCATCAAACTCCATCACCTGCTGGTGGTGCTATCTGATGCGTCTACGAGTCGTTCTCTGTGTCTGCTGACCTTCGCTCACTGTTCCAACTGACTACTGGACACACCGGTAACTACCTGTAACACCACCACCTCACTCATATTGTCATCACTCATGCCCTTTGGGGGCTGATCTAGACTTAGCGGCTTCCTGCATGATTTATTCTGACACCTGGCAGTGGTCTGTCTGTGGAGCAGAAATAAACCAAACTGGACCATTTCTACTGGGTGCTGACTTGTTGATTCGGGTTTTGGTCAGTGGGTGTAGCTGTGATTAAATTAAACTGCCATTACTGGCAACCTGCATGTGCCCATGTGTTGCAAGGGCTCCTTGAAGATTTGTAGTAAATGCTAGCTGGTGTGTACTTGTATAGCGCTTTATCAAGTTTAACAACCCCTAAGCGCTTCACAGTACATTCAGTCATTCACCAGTTCATTCAGCCAGTCACACTATGGTGCTGGTAAGCTACATTGTTGCCACAGCTGTCCTGGAAAAGACTAACAGAAGCAAAGATTCCAGACAAAACAACTGGTGCCATCGGGCCCTCTGACCACCAACTGCAGAAAAAGCAGGAGAAGTGTCTTGCCCAAGGACACAATAACCCACTGGTTAAACGAGGTTGAAGTTAGTTTTCAGGTAAAGCTCAAAGCGTTTTGGGAATCAATTCAAAGTAAAACCCTACTTTGTTTGAGGCCTTGCTGTTTTTTATGTGGTCTGAAAGGAAATGAGGCAGAGAGACGTGCAGCAAAGTTCTCTGTCCATGAGGACTCAAGGATAAGGACACCTGCATTGAGGATTGACGCCTCTGTGCATGAATTACTCACCCTACCCTTGCTAAATTTCTGCAAACTGATTCACTCTCTGCTGGACTCATGAACCTTTAGGATGTACTCCATCTCTCACCCAGTCAATGTGTGATATTGCTTCCAGCCTCCCTAGACTCCCTAAGACCAAACTGATGTAGGCATTGGATGGATGATAACCCATCTTTCTAAGATTACTAAAGGAAAACACGGCCAAAACACAAAAAGCTTATGATTAGCTGCTGAGGGCATAAAGAGAGAGATAACCATTGTTAGTGGTCACAACTTTATATGTTCTAAATCCAGTGATTCAATTTACAATTTGGATTTCAACAGGTTATTTTAAAGGAGTCCAATCTAAAAGCTGACTATTACCTGCATGTTAGAGGTGCTTGTCTATTTCTGTACATTAGTGGGGGGAAAGTGACTCCAGTTTGCACATACTCATTTGGAGAGTCCACAATTACTTGGCAATTTATAAACGATCCTATTCTTCAAAAGTGACTTCATGACATATCATGGAGGATGGCTCATGGGATTCTGCCGGTCAGGACCGTCATGCACTCCCAGGACATGTCAGCTCTATCTAAGTACTCCCGACCTGGTTGTGGCGCGCCTGAGTCGGTGAGGCACCTGGTCTAAGAGTGCAGTGCTGCCGTAGACCAGTGGGCGAAGCCTGGTTCCTTGCAATTCCCGTACTTACCAGCAGGGGAGGTCCTTCTTACCAGAGTGGATTCTTAATGGGTGAGCTGCAGCACACAAGTTGTAAAGAACACTGTGCCAAGCATTAGCTCACCCTTGCTGCCATCAAAGATACCATATAGACCTCCGGAAACTTGCTGGTGAGAAAGCACAAGCAGATTCCCCCCGTGGCTGTGATCCAGGTGGCAGAAGCAAAACAAAGCCCGGCACAGCTGCAAGCTGCTGGGAGCAAAGAGAGGACACAGCCACAAAGAAGCATCGCCTCTGTGCCCATTCGGACGAAGGAACCAGAGCCACACAGGAAAAGGTCAAAGCAGCAGCAGCCTGGCTCTCCGGGTGAGGCAGGTGGGCAGGAGCATCAGGGTGGGCATCCCCTCTGACCATCAACACTGTTTGCAAGAATGGGCCGGTTATTTGAAATTGTTAAGACATCACCTCACTCCTGTGTAGATTTTAAACGTGCAGTGTCACTTTTAAAATGTTCTATGTGAAAATCTCATACAAACCATTTTTAAATATTATTTAAAACGTTGACATTATGACCAAAGTCTGAGAGACAACCTTGGCTCCAGTTCCTACCTCCTACATGCCCCAGCATGCTAATCAACAAGCTGAGCTTTTAGGAGTTAGCTGTAGTTCTGTTTTCTGCCCTCTGGTTCTAGTATTTGGATATGCAGGGAGGGTGACCTTGTGACAGTCAACTGCAAGGCTGGTCTGAGGCTTCTTCACTTTTATTTGTTTTGGTCAAGATTCCCAGGTTTATTATGTGATTATCATTTTTCTTTAAAACTAACTTCAACCTCTGCTATTGGTCAGAACTTTATATGTTATCTGTCCTTTGAGTATCTTTAATGTACGGAGAGAAAGAGGTTGTTAAAACCTTTGTGCCTCAGGACATGGAAAACATCATGCTTATGATACATAAAAACGCTGATTACCTCTGTGGCAGACTGGTGAAATCTCCAGGGTGTAACCTAGCCCCTGACCAAATGACTACTGGATATTACCCACAGCTCATAAAATCCTCTTAGTTTGAAGGATTCTTTAAAGTAGTACAACAAGTCAGTACCACTATCATACAGACTTGACAGATTCTATGCCGGATGCACTTCCTGACACAAAAGGGCTTTAAACACCGACACTTCTCAAGAATCCCCAAATTGTTCCTCTGGCCACCCTCGTAGTACAAGTGCTCCTCTACAATGCAAACTTTATCAACTGTCAGTGCCCACTTTAAGATTCACCGATCCACAACCAGGATCAGAAGGACAATAGAAGGCAATCACTCCCTCCACCAATCTCCTGCCTAGCTCAACCTGTGTGGAACTACTCACCTCATCTACACCAGTAAGAAATTGTCTCCTCTCCTTTTACAACACATTCTCAATCCAATCCAGTTTCAGTTAGTAATCCACTTACTTCTCCTTTTAAAGAGGTCCACTGTTTCTTGTTCCCTGCATCCGTTTGAAGACCTTTCCATCAGAATCTTCAAGCCGCTCCTCTGGTGGCTCTCCTGGCACAAGAACTCCTCTGTAACTCACCACTCACCGACCTGCCTGTCCACCCTTCAATGTTTCACTGATCAACAACTCCAACAAGGAAAAGAAGCACCAAAGGAGACATTAATAACTCCACCAATCTGGATATCCTTGCCTCCTATGCACCGGTAAGAAACCATTTCCACCTTTTTCTGTGTATATAACATTTCTGAAGTCTTAGAATTACTTTTGCCATCTCTCCTTAAACAAAATCTGATTTATTTGTCATTGCTCAGATATTGGGCTCCAGCAAACTGTTCCTAAGTCCCTACATTTGTTTTAATAACGCTCCCTAAGAACCACCACACTGCTCCTCCAGCAGTCCTCCTGGCTCACCTGCTTGTCCATCCTTCAACAATTCACTGATCAACAACTCCAACCTGGAAAAAAAAGGACAAAAGAAGACAATGACTAACTCCACCAATGACAAATCTCCTTCCTAGCTCAACCTGTGTGGATATACTCAGCACATCTGCACCAGTAAGAATTTGTCTCCTTTCCTTTTACAACACATTCTCAATCCATTCCAGTTTAAGTTAGTAATCCACTTACCTTTCCTTTTAAAGAGGCGCTTTTTTCTTGAGGCAGACGCCACATTGTTCACCTCATACAAGTGGTAATCAGATTATCTTCTTCTTTATATCTAATATTCCTGGAGTTCTCACACTTACCTTTGCTGTCTCTCCTTAACAGAAATCTGTTTTGTCTGTCAGTACTCAGATGCTGGATTCCAGCGCATTGTTCCTCAGTCCCTCCATCTGTTTTGAGAACTCTTCTTAAGAACCGCCTCCTTTCACACCTGCCTGTCCATCCTTCAGAGATTCACCATAGTCACCTTGCCTGCACCAGTAAGAAACCTTCTCCACACATTTTACAACACATTCTGAACCCATTTCAGTTTCAGATATTAACCCACTTACTTCTCCCTTTAAAGACCAGCAGGTTTCCTGAGGAAGACTACAGACTGTTCACCTCCTACAAGTGGTAATCCAGCTCTCTTCTTCTTTGAGAATAATGTTCCTGGAGTTCTGACATTTGCCTTTGCTGTCTCTCCTTAACAGAAATCTGTTTTCTTTGTCAATCCAGCATACTGTTTCTCATTCCTGGATTCTATTTATTGAACTTTCCTTAAAAATCTCCACTCAGATTTTCTGGCTGACCTCCTGGAACAATGGCTCTTCTTTAAATCATCGTTCTCTCACCTCCTGGTGGACCCTCCAACATTTCACAGAGCCACAACTCACACCTTGACAAGAAAGACCAAAGACACTTGTCATCTCCACCAATCTCCTGCCTAACTCAACCAGTGTGGATAAAGTCGTCTTGTCTGCACCAGTAAGAAACCATCTCCACGCATTCTCAACCTTCACACATTTCACTTTCAGATAGTAACCCATTACCTTTCCCCTTAGTGCCGTCCTGGGTTCTTGATCCATAGCAAGAAGAATCATCAAACTTTGCAGATTCACCAATAAACCTTTTAAACTTTCCTTTGGTTTCCATGATTATTACCTGAGTGAAACTTTCATTCTATAAGGAACATGACATTAGCTGGTCAAGAAGATGGCTGGGTCGATGGATGATTACCCAGCTTTCTGAAATAATTAAATAAAGTTAGTCAAGAAAGTCAAATAGCAGAAGAACCTGCAGAAAAATATACACATTTGAATTATATATGTTTTTTAAAGTTACAAAATAACAAATAATGGAAAATGTATGTAGATGACATCCAGGAATAGTCTGTGATGCTCAGACCTGGGGTCCGTTCTTCGTACGTCGCTAACTCAGTTAGCAGGATTTCATTGTTGACGATTTGGCATGATCTTGGATCGTTTGGTTATTCGAAACTCATCCTGCACTTGTTGTCATGGCAACATGTGCGCCAGCTTAAGCCTGCTCGAGAGCAGGCTTATTTCATGTAAACAAGATTAGATCACGGCTGTATAAGCGGAGGAGATAGGGAAGTCTGTCGTAGCCATGTCCATTTTTACGACAGCAACCTGTTGCGGAAGGTGCAAGAATAATTTGCAGAGTTTTTCGAATTAATCGCGTATTGCGCAATAAAAAGGATCCTTCAGCGCAGCGCGACAGTGTAATTGTAGAGAGATTTTTCTTGGTGGATGTTATAAACAGACAAACACATAATTTAACAGTGGCTTTTAAAGAGGAAAAAGTGGTGTTGGAGCCATAAATCTAAAATATTTAAGTTATTTGTATGACGGTTTGCTTTTTATTTTTATCCTATTCATTAAGAAGATTTGTTCGGGCCATTTTATTGTGAAGTTTAGTTTACTTTGAAAGGCTTGCTTCCTGTCGAGCCGTTTATTGTATTAGAAAAAACTATGGATGGATTATCTAGACACGGAGCAATACAGTTTTTGACCGTGTAAACAGTGGATGACTTGGAAAAGGAAGATTTTCATTTTTTATGGATAAAGATTTTTTTTTGTTAAAATTCCCAGTTTGCACGCATCCTTTACTTCCAGTGTCTAAGGAATGACACTGAAATTTGGATCTCTTGACATAACAAGTGCCTTTTTTAAATAAAGTATAATAATTAAAGGCTACCATTTTGTAGAATATTCTTGTACTTCACTTTTACTTGTCCCCATGTTCTAGTGGGTCCTGTGGAGGCTCTGATATAAAAGAACAAAGTAAATATGAGATTATTAAAATGCAAAAATTCATACTGTAGAAAGTGATAGAAACATCTAACATGGACAGTATTTACGCATTAATTTGTCTGCTGCTGTTTGCCAGCCCTCTCTCCTGGCTTAAGCAGATTTTGAGGTGTTCCCTGTCGTTTTAATTAATGACTCAAATTCGGCATAACCTTCCAAGCTCGTGTTCTGCTTGGGAGAAAAACTGTGGGCGTTCATGGCCATGCTGAACAGCCAATAGCAGCGCTGCTGATCATTGTTTCTACTATCGATACATTTCCCCTTTTAAACAAACGCATGAACGCGCAGTTGTCTCAGATAACTCAATCCAGCCATACTAATCGTAAACAACAGGTGTGTTTGAAGAACCCAATTAGCCGGATCATAATTAGCCGGATGAAGTCATCTTGGATGTGTCATTTGATCTCGGATGTTTTAAGCAACGTACGAAGAACGGACCCCAGGTGAGAGGAGGAGGATGTTGTCCATTAATCAAGCTGATTGCCCGTTTGGGAAAAAGTGCTGAGAAACCTGCTGGACCTGGAACAAAGATGATCTGATGATCCTGAGTGAAATCTGTTCATGTGTGGTGTGCTAGCTGTCTGACTGGAAACCACCCACTGTACGACCAAACCTGGGGTCCGTTCTTCGTACGTTGCTTAAAACATCCAAGATCAAATGAGACATCCAAGATGACTTCATCCGGCTAATTATGATCCGGCTAATTGGGTTCTTCGAACACACCTGTTGTTTACGATTAGTATGGCTGGATTGAGTTATCTGAGATAACTGCGCGTTCATGCGTTTGTTTAAAAGGGGAAATGTATCGATAGTAGAAACAATGATCAGCAACGCTGCTATTGGCTGTTCAGCATGAACAAAGAACGCCCACAGTTTTTCTCCCAAGCAGAACAAGAGCTTTTAATGGAAGGTTATGATGAATTTGAGTCATTAATTAAAACACCTAAAAATCTGCTAAAGCCAGGAGAGAGGGCTGGCAAAAAGCAGCAGACAAATTAATGCGTAAATACTGTCCATGGTAGATGTTTCTATCACTTTCTACAGTATGAATTTTTGCATTTTAATAATCTCATATTTATTTTGTTCTTTTATGTCAGAGCCTCCACGGGACACACTAGAACATAGGGACAAGTAAAAGTGAAATACAAGAATATTCTACAAAATGGTAGTCTTTAATTATTATACTTTATTTTAAAAAGACACTTGTTATGTCAAGAGATCCAAATTTCAGTGTCATTCCTTAGACACGGGAAGTAAAGGACACGTGCAAACTGGGAATTTTAACAAAAAAAAAATCTTTATCTATAAAAAAATGAAGTTCTTCCTTTTCCAAGTCATACACAGTTTACACGGTAAAACTGTATTGCTCTGTGTCTAGATAATCCATCCATAGTTTTTTCTAATACAATATACATCTCGACAGGAAGCAAGCCATTCAAAGTAAAACTAAACTTCACAATAAAATGGCCCGAACAAATTTTCTTACTGAATATGATAAAAATAAAAAGCAAACCATCATACAAATAACTTAAATATTTTCTATTTATGGCTCTAACACCACTTTTTCCTCTTTAAAAGCCACTGTTAAATGATGTGTTTGTCTGTTTATAACAGCCACCAAGAAAAATCTCTACAATTACACTGTCGCGCTGCGCTAAAGGATCCTGTCTATTGCGCAATACGCGATTAATTCATAAAACTCTGCAAATTATTCTTGCACCTTCCGCAACAGGTTGCTGTCGTAAAAATGGACATGGCTACGGCAGACTTCCCTATCTCCTCCGCTTATAAAGCTGCAATCTAATCCTGTTTACATGAAATAAGACTGCTCTCGAGCAGGCTTAAGCTGGCGCACATGTTGCTATGACAACAAGTGCAGGATGTCTTTCGAAGAACCAAACGATCCAAGATCATGCCAAATCGTCAACAATGAAATCCTGCTAACTGAGTTAGCGACGTACGAAGAACGGACCCCTGTTATTTCTACGATTTTGTTGAATATTATTGTTGATGTTCTTGTTGACTTCCTGTTATGGGCGGAGATTTACACAGGTGGGCGCAATCTGCTAATAAAGGGCCACAGGCTGCTCTGGTGAGCACTGCACTCAGGCCAAATGAAACAGAGAGCTATGTTGTTTTTCCTTCGTCACGACCCGGCATTTCCAGCCCTTTAATGATGGCAGCGTCAACAGGTTATGGGCCCAGGAAGGAGTCTGGAAGCCGATGGAACCGATTATGCTTTGACGGAGATGAAAAGATGTATGAGTTGTGGGAAACAAAGTTTTTGGCCCACTTACGTCTGCTTGAGCTGAAGAATACCATATTACTGAAGGGTGAACCCGATGACGTGGAAGAAGACGCCACTAAAAATGAAGAGGCATATGCAGAATTAATTCAAGCATTGGACGATAAGAGTCTTTCCCTTGTGGTGAGAGATGCTGCGGATGATGGCAGAAAAGCCCTAAAGATCCTCAGAGATCACTATGCTGGTTCGGGTAAGCCACGAGTGATTAGTTTGTATACGGAGCTGACGTCTCTTCAGAAAGGTGTCAATGAGAACGTGACTGACTACATTATCCGAGCAGAATCTGCAATTACAGCGCTGCGTAATGCAGGAGAAGTTTAAGTGATGGCCTGCTGACGGCAATGATATTAAAAGGCCTGCCTGATGAGTTCAAACCATTCTCTGTTTATGTTGCACAGAGTGATAAAGAGTTAAGTTTTGCCCAATTTAAAATGAAGCTGAGAAGCTATGAGAGCACAGAGAAGTTGTGTGTTGCTGGCTCAGCTGAAGATTGTGTGATGAAAGTTAAAGGAAGAGACAATTGGAGCATAAAACTCACCTGTTACAACCAGAGAGGGCACAAAGCCCTGGATTGTCCTTCAACCTCGAGCGAGCGCAATGAGCTGAAACAGTGGTGTAGTTTCTGCAAGACCACCACGCATAAGGATGCAAACTTCCCGTTAATGGGGAGTTTTTCTTCCCACTGTCGCTTCATGCTTGCTCAGTATGAGGGATTGCTGCAAAGCCATGTACAATGCAGACGACTCTCCCTGTGGCTCTACGCTTCTCCAGGAGTGAATGCTGCTTGTCGGGACTTTGAAGCAATCAACTGGTTTCCTTATATAGGACATTTTTGACCAATCTGTATAATCTGACCCAATCTGTATAATATGATTGAACTTGATTTTGTAAAGTGCTTTGAGATGACATGTTTCATGAATTGGCACTATATAAATAAAATTGAATTGAACTTAGCAGTGTCATGTTTGTTTACTGATGTACTCAGGACGCGCACACGGGACTAAAAGTTTAAGAGTCTTTATTGTAAGCGGTTAGCTGGATGGTGGGTGATGAAGACCAGAGGATCACGATTGCAGAGGGTCAGAGGTGTAGGTGACGGCAGGGGCTGACGGCCCGGAGCGAGAGTCCATAATCACTAGGTGGCTGGAAATGCTCAGCGCTTCTCGGCTAGCACGCCCCATAACTCTTCAGTGAAGACAGGACACAAATCAGAGTTTCTCCAGGGCGTTCAGTCAGGTTAGCAGGTCTTCAGCAACCCACAACAAAGTTCAGAGTCTTTCAGAGAGTCTGGCTGGACTAACCTTAAACGAGAGAGCAGAAACCAAACTTCCAACTGTTCTAGTTACCTGAATCACCACTTTTTTGTCCTATTTTCTATCTACATTTTATTCCTACTTGCTTTTATTCTTTTATTTTGCTATATTTTAATCATGTAAAGCACTTTGCATTTAACCTGACAACAGCCAGCTGCATGTCTCGCTCCGCCTAGCTCCACTCACATCCATCTGGGACACCGCCATAGGAATTGCCTTTACAGAAGGCTGGGCCTTATCAAAACTTCTTGCATATGATTGGATAAGCCACTTGTCTGTCATCTTTATTGACGTGCTATTTCAACCACTCACACCGAAGCTAACCCGTGACGCTGATGAGAGCGACGCAGGAAATATTTTGTATGTGTTTGCGGCTCTAGTGGCACACGTTTTATTGACAGTGAGCTGACAGGAAGAGGGGAAAGACAGGCGGCAAAGCGCCGCGGGTCGGAGTCGATCCCGGGCCGACTGCGTCGAGGACTAAAGGCCTCCTAACATGGTTCGCGCTAACCGCTAACCGCTCCGGGACGCGTTCGCGTCTGCAGCGGACGCGCCCCGGAAAACAAAACTTGCCAAATCCGGTCGGGAGAAGGGCGAAAACTTCGTTTCCACCAACAAAATCCTTCAGAGGCGTTCTCTGATGTTCTTTTAATGAAACAATATTAGGTAGATTGGACAACACGGAAGAAATAGCAGCATCAATGTTAACGCTTGCTTCCTCGTCGAGCCGCCATTGCTATCAAAACAGTCTCACGTCATGGTCGCGTCTCCACTAAGTCACATCTATGAAATGCCAGCCCTGCGTCCTGATTGGCCAGACCATAAAATTGGTTGGAGAAATCACTTTCAACTGACGATGTCCCAGATGTATGTGAGTGGAGCTAGGCGGAGCGAGACATGCATCTGGCTGTTGTCAGGTTACTTTGCATTGTCTTTGTACTGAATTGTGCTATATAAATAAATTTGCCTTGCCTTGCCTTGCCTTGCCTTGGCTGAGGTCAGCCAACACATCATCATCATCATCTTCTCTGCTGCAGCTCCAGCAAACATTGACACCAATTCTTCTATTTGTTTCAGATCAGCGAGGAGCTGGAGAAGGTGAAGCAAGAGATGGAGGACAAGGGCAGCAGCATGTGTGATGGAGGTGAAGCAGACTTCTAGAGGAGTCCTTGTTTTTGCCCCCAGCGTGTCTGACATCCCTCCTCTGTCTGTGTTCCCATCTCTCCTCTCCAGCCCCGCTGGTGAAAATCAAACAGAGCCTCACCAAGCTGAAGCAGGAGATGGTCCAGATGGACGTGAGGATAGGCGTGGTCCAGCACACGCTGCTGCAGGCCAAACTCAAAGAGAAGTCCAACATGACGCGGGACATGCACGCCACCAACATCCCCGAGCCCGCCGCCGGGCCCTTGGCTTAGAACCGCCGACGGGACGGGCCCCAGAGCCCTCAGCAGGTTCTGTTCTTCCAGACGGGACGGGAGTGTTGTTCTGTCCTGAAGACTGAGCAGATAACCAGCAAATATCTGTTTTTTGTGTTATAAAAACTATTTATATCATTCTGTAATATATTTGGTGTTTTTGTTGTTTAAATAAACAGATTTTTTTCTAAAAAGCTGAATTCTTTTTAGGTGTAATTATGCAAAGCGTCCACCAGATGTCACCGTTGCAGCATCTAAATCAGCGTCTGTTGAGCTTTAAACGGATTAAAACTGATTAGTTTTGATGGGAGCAAAGAAAGAAAGATTTCCTGCAGCGCTCACCAGGAAAGCAGAAACTTCCCACAATATTTCAGCTGAAATTTACTGGAAAGTTCAACCAAAACCTCTCATAACCGGATGTTTGTGCCGGAAGACGATGCTGAACCCTTCAAAATAAAATGCCTACCGTCACCCCAGCTAAATAACCATCTGAAGCGCGGTAGACCTCTACCAGAACAAAGTTTACAGAAGTATACATCCCAAGATCACCAAGTTCATTTATGCAGGTATGCTAGAAGATCACCAGAAATATATTCTTGGGACTGAAGTGAACCAATTTAAGAACTTTGAAGTCTTCCCGGTACTTTTGCTTTACGTCTAATAAACTTTCAAGTCCAGTTTTAGTTATGAAGTTCTCTTAAAAACCTTTTAGGTGTGTCATTAGTTTACTGAATAATAAGGTTAAATCTTACTGCTTAGTGTTTAAAAATTTATTTTAAAGTGGACAACAAACAACCTTCCAGTTATACTTTAATTCAACTTTTAATGCTGAGTAAAAAAAGAAAAAGGGCAAAAATAGTTTATTTCTTGCTGTACGTACACTTTTAGTACAGATTCCATGTTGTATAAATGAGGCTCTGCTCCTTTATCCTGCAGGCTGTAAAACCTGATAACCCTCCCTGTTCTTCCTGCTCTCAGACACACCTTGAAGCTGGTGGAGCAACATCTGCTGGAGGTGAAAGCTGATTGGCTGCAGCCTCTCTGCTCTGACACGTGATTCGTAGATCAGAGCTCAGAGCTGTTGCTGTTTTCAGGAAATGAAACTCACACAGTCACTGTGACCGAGAGGAGAAATGGAGCAGAACCAGCTGGACCGAGAAACCTTGTCCTGTTCGATCTGTCTGGATCTACTGAAGGATCCGGTGACTATTCCCTGTGGACACAGCTACTGTATGAAGTGTATTAAAAACTTCTGGGATGAAGAGGATCGGAAAAAAATCCACAGCTGCCCTCAGTGCAGGGAGACCTTCACACCGAGGCCCGTTCTGAAGAAAAACACCATGTTAGCAGCTTTAGTGGAGCAGCTGAAGAAGACTGGACTCCAAGCTGCTCCTGCTGATCTCTGCTATGCTGGACCTGAAGATGTGGCCTGTGATTCCTGCTCTGGAAGAAAACTGAAAGCCATCAAGTCCTGTTTAGTCTGTCTGGCCTCTTTCTGTGAGAAACACCTTCAGCCTCATTATGATGTGGCTCCACTAAAGAAACACAAGCTGGTGGAGCCCTCCAAGAACCTCCAGGAGAACATCTGCTCTCGTCATGATGAGGTGATGAAGATGTTCTGTCGTACTGATCAGAAGTGTATCTGTTATCTCTGCTCTGTGGATGAACATAAAGGCCACGACACAGTGTCAGCTGCAGCAGAAAGGACTGAGAGGCAGAGAGAGCTGGAGGTGAGACGAGAAAACATCCAGCAGAGAATCCAGGACAGAGAGAAAGATGTGAAGCTGCTTCAACAGGAGCTGGAGGCCATCAAGCACTCTGCTGATAAAACAGTGGAGGACAGTGAGAAGATCTTCACTCAGCTGATCCGTCTCATCCAGAAAAGAAGCTCTGATGTGAAGCAGCAGATCAGATCCCAGCAGGAAACTGAAGGGAGTCGAGTCAAAGAGCTTCAGGAGAAGCTGGAGCAGGAGATCACTGAGCTGAAGAGGAAAGACGCTGAGCTGAAGCAGCTCTCAGACACAGAGGATCACAACCAGTTTCTCCACAACTACCCCTCACTGTCAGCACTCAGTGAGTCTACACACTCATCCAGCATCAAGATCCGTCCTCTGAGCTACTTTGAGGATGTGACAGCAGCTGTGTCAGAGCTCAGAGATCAACTACAGGACATCCTGAGAGACGCATGGACAAACATCTCACTGAGACTCACTGAGGTGGATGTTTTACTGTCAGAACCAGAACCAGAGAGCAGAGCTGGATTCTTGAGATATTCATGTGAAATCACACTGGATCCAAACACAGCAAACAGTCTTCTGTTACTATCAGAGGGGAACAGGAAGGTGACATTGATGAATCAACCTCAGTCTTATTCTAGTCATCCAGACAGATTCACTGGTTATTCTCAGGTTCTGAGTAGAGAGAGTCTGACTGGACGTTGTTACTGGGAGGTGGAGATGAGAGAGAGAGTTTATGTAGCAGTCGCATACAAGAATATCAGCAGAGCAGGAGGAGGGAATGAATGTAGATTTGGACATAATGACAAATCTTGGGCATTAGATTGTTTCCAAGGAGGTTATATATTTATTCACAACAGCATCTGGACCTCCATCTCAGGTCCTGGTTCCTCCAGAGTAGGAGTGTACCTGGATCACAGAGCAGGTATTCTGTCCTTCTACAGCGTCTCTGAAACCATGACTCTCCTCCACAGAGTCCAGACCACCTTCACTCAGCCGCTACATGCTGGGGTTTATGTTTGGATCACTGGAAGTTCTGCTGAGTTCTGTAAACCCAAATAGACAGAATCCACTGAAGGTTCAGTGAGTTTGATTCTGGTTTTTAAATCTCCAGCAGATTATTTTCTTGATGGTTGTTGTTTTATGTCTAAACTGCTCAGAAATCAATAGTCAGAGATTGTCAGCACTTGTTTTTCTTCAGAATTGATGTTCTGGTTCTGTTGGGTTTGTTCATTTCTCAACATTGTTTTCTAAACCAGCTGATCAGCAGCAGAATATATATTTTTTTAATTGTTTAATTTTTTTTCTGTTGAAAGTTTAAATAAATCAAACATATCTCAGAATCATGAGAATTAATTTGAATTATTTCAAAAACTCTTTCTACGTAAAAAAATAAAAAAATAAATAAATCACATACTACTCGGAATCAGGTCAATTAATTTCATTTATTTAGGACTCTTTCTAGGTAAAAGTAAATAATGTATAATTGGTATATTTTTATGATAAGATGTATGTGTGCATAAGGAAATATGAATGCTGAAAAAGAGTTTTTACGGACAAAGAAATTATTCCTAAAAGTACATTTTGTTCCAAAAGTTACTAAAGTAAATGTAACTGAGTAAATGTAACTAGTTACTTCCCACCTCTGTGGACAGTACAGTAACCGTAACATAAGTCTAAATTAACAGCTAAAGCTTCTAAAAGCTTAATTTTCTATTCTGACTCCCATCAAAAGCAACTTTTAAATCCATGAAGCGTCTGAATTTAGTGAGATGTCAGCTTTTAGAAAGAGGCCTAACATGAGCATTTTCACAGTAGTGAGCTGAATAAACTTGGCCTTCTAACTGCCCTAACCTTGGCTGCTAAGCAGAGCATCATAGCAAAGCACAACAGAGGCACTTGAAGTTACACTGCTGCTTATTGAGAGAAATATTACCAAGATGACATCATCATTGTAGCAGTTATCAAGTTACCTTTTATTTAAATAAACATACCTTCCACAGTACTGCAGCGGCGTGACTGCATGACCGTCCCAACCCTGCAAAGTCTTATTTCCATTTCTCTATAAGCAGTTTTATTGTTTGAAAAATGCTCAATAATAAAGTTTGACTGATTAAAATATTGTTTAATGTCTAAATGAGGCCAGAAAAAGACCATCCTGTATCAATGCATCCATCTTCACTGCAAAAAGGAACTAAATGAAGTAAAATATTTATGAAATGAGTGTATTTGTCCTTGATGGGTGGGCCTGGGTGGGTCTAGGCTCTCCCACTTGTTTGTGGGACATGTGTTGTTAATTGGCGCTATATAAATAAAACTGAATTGAATAGTGTGTTAGCAGAAGAAGAAGAGAGAAGAGGACAAGGAGAAGTTTCCTTCCAGCTGATTCAGACATGAGGTTCTTTGGTTGAGCTCCAAAATGTGGAGCTCAACGTCATTGTAATGTATTTCACAAAGGACTGAGGCCTTCAGGTGATACATCCATCCATTTTCTGAACCGCTATATCCCTCATGGGGTCGCGGCAGGTGATACAGTGTTTGTATTTATATTTACTGTTATTATAGTTTAGTAATATTTATGGTTTCTTTCATCCTCTTAGGCCAGTTGATTCCTTTTCATCCAGTTTTTGTTTCACTTCACTAATTCTCACCTGGAAATGATTGAAGGAAACATCCTGGATGAATAAAGAGTGGTTCTGCAGCTATTTTGTTGTCTTATCTGTTCTTAATTTGCTCTGATTTCATGAATAATGACAGAAAGGTTTCAGAGGAGCAGCTCAGCTCTGCTCTTACTGCAGCATCAGGATAAAAACCTGTTTCTCCTCCACCAATCACAGCAGCTCTCTGCCTGAAGGAGGAAGAAAACCTCCTGATAAAAGCAGCTTATTGTCCTCTGTCCCTCTGAACAACAACTATTTAACTATTTAACAACCACTACTTGTTTATTTCTGCACCTGCCATTTCAGAGCCAGATAAAAGCTCATATTTTCTTCTTCTGCTAAGTTCAGAACAAACTCAGCTTCAATAGGAGCCAGAGTGCTGCTCAATGTTCCCCCTATTTTTTTAAATTATTTCCATTTTCTGCTGTGAGATTTAGCCCCAGCAAGAGTTTTCTTTAGCTGGAATCAAAAAACAAATTTGTGCCTTCTTCCCTCCCTCGGTCAGGGAGCCTCACCTGTGCTTTTCCTGCTACACTTTACTGTTAGTTTAACAACTGAATAAACATATATCTCAAATGATCCAATAGGTTTGTTTTTTTAGGTTGTGGCAGTCATATAAAATCTGATTTTTTTTTACTCTGGAACTCTTTGAATGTTCACCCTGGACTAAAATAAGCTTTAATTTCAGGACCAGGATGATTACCTGTCAGCTTTGCCCACATAAGACTGAAATTGTTTTTTGTTTTTTTTTCATATTTGAGGCACATTAAATTTCACAGAAACCTGCCAAATGTCAGTTTTAGATGTGGAATAACAACCTGCAGCATGGTGTTCAAAAACTTCAATGCTTTCAAATCTCATTCATACAGGTTTCATAAGCAGCAACAAGCAGCTATGGATTCAGTCCACACCAACGATTTCACCTGTCATGTTGAATATTGTGATGTGCATTGTCATGATTCAGTTAGTTTATTTTCACATTTACAAACTTATTTAAAGGAAAGTACAAGTGTAAGTTGTCCATTTAAACAGTGAACCTGAACCTTTACGATTTTATCTACATTCACATCACATTTATCAAGATGTCACAAAAGAAGAACAGAACATAATCTGCTTGAAGGCATTGTCCAGAAAAGCAATAAAAGTGAAGGTTATAGTGAGGAGAGCTCACATGTTACAACTGTGATGGGTCATTCAGTTGATAGATGTAATGATGAACCTTCAAACGATGCCATGATAGAGCAGTTGGATGGTAATGCAGAAAATACAGATGAGGACTTGTTTCTTCAAAATCTGGCACTATTTTATTTAAAGATGCAGGAAAAAATGTTGCTTCCTTCATCTGTTATTCGGACTCAGTCATTGAAGGGTTCCAAGAAATACACCACATGAGCCAATTTAATCACTGGCTCATGTGGGGCAGGGGGGCCCCAAAAACGATTGACCAGGCCCTGTTTTTTGTTTTGTTTGTTTTTTAACAATTAACTTAAATTAACTTAAACAAGTGATATAAATGATGGGATGAATGAATATGAATGAATGAATGAATAATTTAAGACAAGAAAATTCTGATTTGTCGACAACTGCTCATGCGCATACACTAGACACCTCTCAACGGCTGTCGCGGCTCGCGCGCGTGCATTGACAATTCGCTCGGGCGCGCTAAGCCATGTCAAAAAAGGACGTATCCCTCTGGTGCCGAAAAAAGAAAAAAGAAAAGGGCAGAGGAGGAGAAAAAAGAGCAAGATAAAGGTTTGTTTGCATGATTATTTACGGTATGTTTTGTGCAGCAGCAGCACAAATTGTGCTCACGTGACTTGAGGTAGCAGCTAGCTAGCAGCTAGCTAGTCATGACTAAAGTCCATTAAATTTAAGGGACTTTAGTCATGACTCATGTGGTGATATTTATCAGCCATCCATCACCAGAGCTAAATCCCCGCTATCAACAGTGAAATATCTCCCATTATTAATATACATTTATCTAGGTAGGTGTGTATTTCACGTATTGATAGATATCGGTTTAAGTTGAAGAAAACAGCTTAGTTAGCATCGCTGTTTGCGTTGAAGTGAATGTAGCTTCATAGCAAAGCACGTGCGCTCTCTGCTCTGAGACATTTAGTGAGAGATGGTTTTCATCTTTATGAGAAAATATACCAAAAAATGAAAATAGACTTCAGTTTTATTAATATGGTGGTGAATGATGCAGCAGTGCTATCCTCATATTTATGGGCTGCAGTAGATCACCATGTTAAGTTTTCACCAGACTGCAATTATGCCTCATTTGCCAATAGAACATGAATTGTTAGATGTGGTGTGAAATTTCTTGTTGTGCAAGTAATGATGACAAAATAAACTCTTTCAGCTCAATCAACTATGCACTTATGCAATACTATTTTTTTACAGGAACATTGTTGAAGTACTTTGGAGCACAACCAACTCTACCTGCTCCTAATGTTTCATCGAGTGTCAGTGCCTCCACAGCTGATGATACAGCAGGTGAGGGTTTTCTTGATGGCAAACGGTTACATAGACTGTTGATATGACATGACACATTTAGCTTTTCATTTATTTATTTGTTTGTTTGTTTGTTTTATCACTGCAGGTTCATCCACTGCACAAGCGACTGAAAGCGAGGAGCAGTTACAAGCACTTACATTCACTGATACATCGGTTTCAACCTCAGCCGGCATGACAGGTCAGTTAATCTAAAAGTGTTTGTTTTGTTTTGGCTTTACTATAAAATATTCTGTTATGTTATTTTATTATTCAAATTTTTTTTATCTAATGTCCCTTCAGGTCCTTCTACATCTGCACCCACTGCTACAGATTTCCCATCCACTCCCTCAACAAGCTCCAGCTATCAAGATAGATCAACAGCTCCTCCAATTGATCCAGTTCAATGGTCAGCATTCCTCTCAGACTCAGAAAGGACTGATCTGGTAAGAAGAGGGCCAGTGCCAGTAAGTGACACCTTTACCTTCCCTAAGAAGTCAGATGGACGAAGCTTTCACTACCACTATACATACAATTAGTTAATGGGGAAAAAATCAAGCCAAGCTGGCTAATTTACTCAACGAAAAATGATGCGGTTTACTGCTTCTGTTGCAAATTATTCTCGAGAAAGGCCAGAAAACTGTCAACAGAGGGACAGCGTGATTGGGTAAATGTAGGTGCTTTGCTGAAACAGCATGAGAATAGTCAAGATCATTGCAATAATATGGTGAAGTGGAAAGACTTTGCCCTCCGTCTTTCTAAGCAGAAGACTATTGATGCCACAGAAATGGAGGCAGAAACAAATCGTTGGAGAGATGTTCTCATCAGTCTGATTAGCATCATTCAGTCTTTGGCAGAGAGGAATCTTGCACTCAGGGGGTCTGTCGATACTTTGCATCAGGCCAACAATGGGAAATTCCTTAAAGAGGTGGAACTGATGGGAAAATTTAACCCAGTGTTAAAAGATCACAGCAGACGAATTGATAGTGGAATGCAGCACACCACGTACCTGGGTAAGACTATCCAGAATGAGCTGATAGAGTGTGTCAGTGACAAAATAACTGAGGTAATGGTGGCAGAAATCAAGGACTGCAAATATTATTCAATAATTTTAGACTGTACACCTGATGTTAGTCACCATGAACAAATGTCTGTTGTGGTGCGCACAGTCACTCTGGGCCAAACAGCAGAAATAAAAGAGCACTTTTTAGGATTTCTGATAGCTCCAGAATCCACTGGCCTGGGTTTGTCCAATCTAATCCTTAACAGGCTTGAGGAATTGAACTTCCCTTTTCAGGATTGTCGGGGGCAGTCCTATGACAATGGGGCTAATATGAAGGGAAAAAACAAAGGTGTGCAGGCTAGGCTATTGGTTAAGAATCCAAGAGCCTTTTATGTGCCTTGCAGTTCCCATACACTAAGACTGACCGTCTCAGATGCGGCTAAAGCATCAAAGGATGCTTCTTGTTTTTTTTGGAAATGTTCCAAATGTTCGCTGGGTCCACTCAAAGGTGGGACATCTTAAGGAAGTTTGTTGACATCACCCTCAAGTCCTGGAGCGAGACACGCTGGTAAAGCCGGATAAAAAGTATTGCATTACATCACGAGCAAGCTTCTACAGTCAACCACCATGCAGCTTGGTGTAGCGGTTAACCTTGTAAAAAAGAACAAAGGCCAACTTATCAGTTACCGAAAAACAGACTTCCGTGATGCACAGAGATCTGCTAAAGAATTTTCTGAGCGGATGAACACAGAAGCAGTGCTGAAAGAGAAGCGGTTGCGTTCTACAAAAAGGCGCTTTGCCTATGAGGCTGCAGATGAGCCTATAGTGGATGCTATGAAGAGGCTGGAAGTGTCATTTTTTACTGCTGTAGTGGACTGTAGCATTCAGTCATTGGAGGATAGATTTAAGTCTCTAAGTGAGGTTAAAGATAACTTTGGAGTGCTGCTCAGTTTTAGGGAGCTAGATCAAACGGTCCGGAGGGAACAATGTGAGCTTGTTGGGAAAAACTCTCTTGTGGAGAGGAGGCTGATATTGATGGTAGTCCACTGGCATTAGAGATAGAGAGTCTTCCTGAACTTCCCCAACCTATGAAGACTGCCTTTGAGCTTCTCACATACCTCTCACAGAATGACATGTGTGAGCTTTACCCAAATCTTTGGGCAGCTCTCAGGATAGCCTGCACTCTGCCTGTGACAGCTGCCTCAGCAGAGAGGAGCTTCTCCAAGCTCAAATTGATCAAAACATACTTGAGATCATCAATGGTCCAGCTTCCAGTCCATCTCTGATGCGTCCAACGACTGTAAAGTCATCTGAGTATTTCTGCAGATTACAGGAGTCTGTCTGGTACTGGAAGTCTGAGATGTAAAGGCTGGACCATGCGGCAAGATTTTAAAATAGTCGGCCAATTTCCAAACCCTGAGAGACTCCACACATCACGCTACAAAATCGTAGATATAACAGGTTTGATCGTACAGTGTGTGGTTTCCGGTCAGACAGCTAGCACACCACACCTGAACAGATTTCACTCAGGATCATCAGATATCAGCCTGGAAATCTTGCAGAACCTTTCAAGATCAAACTGAGTTCAGAGTAAATAAACATGGATGACCAGGAAACAATAACAGCGATAGTTTCTGGACTAATTTTAACAGAGAAAAAACATTACACAAATAAAAGCAGTTGGATAAAGGAGTGGAAACGGTGCAAACGGGATTCTACTTCTGGTGCTCAAGATATGCAGCATTGGGTTGGTAGTATCAAAGGGCCACAAAGTTCAACATAATACAGTAGGTAATTTGCGGGGGAATTTTTATTTACAAATTACTGACATGGCCGATTGGCACAGGATTAACAACACAGAGAATCTTTGCAATTGTTACTAATAGCATACGGTCCCTAGGTCAAACTAATCACGTCAGAATAGGGTTTATGATATGGAGGTGAGCTGTGTTTTTGTTCCTCTCAGCGTTTCCATCTTCGCGCTTTCTGATTGGCTACACGTCACATTCAACAGACTGCGTCCTTGTTTGTCCTCTGGAAACACCAAACAAGCTAGAATATACGAACAAGACAATCCAACATGTTGAATATCCCTGATTTGAGGTCAGAGCGGTCCCCATGTTCTAACGAGTGAACCCGATCACTCTTAACAGACCACGCATGGCAGGAATATGTCTCAAGATTATCTTAAAGCCACACTGAGATTGGGGCCTGTCAGAAGGGGGGATCATGGCAAAAATCAGCTAATTATCCTGCTGTGTGAACCAGCCTTATGAAGAAGAAAGGAATGGTGAGAGTGCACGGTGCTCTTGTGCTGCTGACTACCTGCTTAGACACTCAACAGTGTGTTCACAAAACCATCTACACCATTAATGATCTACAGCATCGCTCCCACAGTTGGTGTGTTGACCGTAACCTCTAGAGCAGTGCTTCCCAAACTTGTTGCATCGCGTACCCCTTGGAGCATTTCATCTCCATCCGCGTACCCCCCCCCCCCCCAAAAAAAAGAAACATTCAACATAGGGATCAGAGTTTTATTAACTTGACTGCAGATACTAAATACATCTGCATTATAAAAGGGCATAACATAATAACATGTAACAAACAAGAACAAAGACTATAACGAGCCTGTTCTGAATACAGCCAAAACTGCGGAGCGTGACGGAGTCCTTGTGACTCTAATGTGAGGGGTGTGCTTGAGAGGACGCGCATAACCCCTGTATGTCTGGCCGAATCGGCGACAGTTTCAGTCTTAAATCGTCTTCCACACATAGTCTGTGTCAGTATTTAGTTTTCAGGCTGGTCAGACATGAAAATCCTCTCTCACATAAATATGTAGTGGCGAATGGCATTAATTTCTTGGACCAGGCTGTGAAGACCGAGGAGGACCTGGAGGGCTCTCCCCGCCAGCCGCACACTCCGCTGCGCGCAGCTCCTCCGTGCGCTGAGGCGCTCGGCTCCTCTTCACCTCCCGGCCGCATAATGACCTCCGCGGCTACGATGACGGAGCCTCTCCACAGCGGCTAGACCCCGCCGGCTGCGATCAGCGGAGGAACCACACCCCCTCCACCGCCCGCTGATGACGGCACTCCTCTCCCTCTGCGCCAGCAGAAACCCTGCGGCTCCTCCTGTCCTTCTCCGGGGACGTCACAGCTCGCCTCTAACCAACTTTATCAGTGTCAAGCCCGAGCCCTACTCCAGCTCGTGCTATTCATTGAATTTAAGGTTGCTGCTTCGCGTATGAGGCCACTATTGTACGGCATTTGATTTTTTTTTCCCCTGCATTTTTATTTTTTTTACAAAATCTTTTCCCGTACCCCCTGTCATGACGTCAAACAATAGTTTGGGAATAACTGCGCTAGAGAAAGATGCAGGAGCCTTTGTTCCAGGTCCAGCAGGTCTCTGAGCACTTTTTCCCCAATGGGCGATCAGCTTGATTAATGGACAACATCCTCCTCCTCTCACCTGGTCTGAGCATCACAGACTAATCTTGGATGTCATCTACATACATTTTTATGATTTGTTATTTTGTAACTATAAAAAACATATAATTCAAATTTGTACATTTTCTGTAGGTTGATCTGCTATTTGACTTTCTTGACTAACTTTATTTTATTATTTCAGAAAGATGAGTACTCATCCATCGATCCAGCCATCTTCTTGACCAGCTAATGTCATGTTCCTTATAGAATGAAAGTTTCACACAGGTATGAAACACATCAAAAAACATCAGGTCACCCTATCTAAGTGAGTAACACGGTACTTTAGTTTTATGCAAATATTCTAAGTACTTTGCACTTTCTTTTTGTATGTTTTATTGTAGGTGATGCACTCCCAACGCCTGCGAGAAGCGCCACTCAATCCCTGGGCCATCATTGAGTCATCTGGGGCTATATCCTCTGCTCACTGCACCCTATATGGCGGGCATAGGAGAATCTTGTACACATGTTGCTGCTATGCTGTTTAAGTTGGAGGTAATTGTCAGATGCAGAGAGACAGTGACAGTGACTGGCAGACCAGCATACTGGATGATTCCAGGTAATCTTTCTAAAGTGGAACCAGAGCCTGGATATAAAATTGATTTCACAAGTTCAAAGGCAAAAAGAAAGACTCTGAACAGACTCTTGGAAAGAGGGACTGTAGCTGCACCTGGCATCAGGACAAAACGCACAAAGACAACTAGTACTGTGTCAAATGAGCAGTTGGACTCCTTTTTTAGGGCAATTCACAAGGCATCACCACAAGCTGCTGTACTATCATGTTTGCCTGAATATTGTGAAGCATTTATTGACCAGGTCCAACCATTCACTGTGCCACGTACCCTTCACTCTCTACGTGATGCGACAATAAAGGGCAAGGATATATCTGTTTTGCGCAAGCACTGCAAATTACTTGTTAGTAGGACCTCACTTTCAAACAAGCAAGCTAAATACATAGAATGTTCTACGAGAAAGCAAAACAAATCTTTAACATGGCATCACTATCGTGCTGGGAGGGTAACAGCATCTAACATGCATTTAGTTTATGTAGCAAATCTGGACAAACCTTCACAGTCTGTTATTAATGCTGTGTGCTATCCTACAAAGGAAACGAACAGCTCTAGTGCTATTGCATGGGGGAGACAAAATGAGGACGGTGCCAGGGAAATGTACAGACTACAGTCTAACAGAGATCACGTTGGTTTTGAGGTGACACAGTGTGGTTTTTTTGTGAACCCAAAGTTTCCAGAGGTAGGAGCATCACCTGACGGCCTTGTACATTGCATCTGTTGTGGCCGAGGATGTATTGAAATTAAATTCTCATATAAGTACCGTGACCTAACCGTGATTGAGGCTTGCAATAGCTCTGACAGGAACTTCTGTTTGGAATTACATGAAGGGGAGATGCGTTTGAAGCCGCAGCACCCCTATTATAAACAGGTGCAAACTCAGATTTTTGTTACCGAGACTGAATACTGTGATTTTGTTATGTGGACAAAAAAAGACCTGGCTGTGATACGAGTTGCACCAGACCTGGAGCTTTGGACAGCTAATCCTGGAGAAGGCAAAACAATTTTTTGCATGTGTGAGTCTCCCTGAACTTGTAAGCTGCCATTTCACAAAGACATTAAACAGTCCTGCACTAAATGAGATTCCCCTTTTAGCTTGTAATAACAAAACACCCCAAACATCAGCCACAGTACCGCAGAAAAAATGTAAGCGAAAAAGTGTTGAAAAGTTATGGTGTACTTGTCGTTGTCCAGAGAGCAAAGACAATATGGTCGCCTGTGACAATGACAACTGTAAAATTGTTTGGTTCCATCTAAGTTGTGTGGGTCTGCAGCTTACACCTGCACAAGAAGAGACATGGTTCTGTTCTTCATGTACCAATAAAATGTAATTGTAATGTAATGAATCTTATTTTGCTTAATAAAGATGGCTTTACTTGGCTAAACCCTGTTTTTATCCTATTTGTGTAAATTATAAATATTATATATATATATGTGTATATATATATATATATACATATTTATGTATATATATATACATATGTATATATATATATTTATATATATATATATATATAGAGAGAGAGAGAGAGAGAGAGAAACTCTAAAGTATATATATATATATATATATTTTATATATATATATATATATATATATATATATATATATATATATATATATATATATATATATATATAGAGAGTTTTTATAAAGAAACACAAAATGCATAAAATCAGACCGGTGTAGTTCAGTAATCTTGAGACAACTGTTGAGCCTTTTGTGTTTGTCATTAGCTACTTACAAACAGATGGGCACAGATTTGTCAATGCGCAACACACTGTAACCACTTTATCTAAAAGGGTGACATCCTCACCTTCACATGGCAGTATAAGAGAGATTGGCATTGTCCCTGTCAATATCTTATATTTCTGATTTAAATTTCCAATAACCCTTTCAACGTGAATTCTCAGATGTGCTATTTTTCTTGTTTTCTCCACATTTTTAGCATCCAGCTGACACATGCCTTTAGTAAAAGCTGGGAGTTTAACCTCCGCACACAACATGCCAACATTTTCCTGAATGTCAAAACCTCTGTCAGCCAAAACGATGTCCCCTGGCAATAGTTTATCCAGAAACCCACTATTCAGGGAAATATGTTTGTCACTTGTACGCCCCCCCCCCCCATCCCTTTGACAAAAAACAGATGGCTCCCTTGGGTGTAATGCCTATCAGGTACTTCATGGTGTGATTGTGCTTGTAACTTGAAAACTTTTGGGCACATGCTTTGACATTGGAAGGTCTCTCTGTGAAAATTTCGAAGCAGTCAATAATGACAGCAACTCGATTGCCAAACGACTGCACAAATTGATGTGGCATAACTTTGTGTAAAGTGTCTCTGTCTGGCCATATAATGGCATTTTTTAGAAATGTATACAAGTGTGAGATAGTGTCGCTAAAAGCTCTGCACACAGTACTAGGAGACACAAAAAACATATTGGCAAGAAGATAAACAGAAACATCCAGTCGAAGCCGCATACATGTTAGAAGAAGCATTTGATATGGTGTGAGTAGTTTCTTATTGTCTGAAGTGGCAGGCACCAAAATCGACACAATTTCCATGAATGTTTGTTTATTTGGCAGTCCTGTATAGTGCCTAACTTTATCATTGTCATCATCTGAAAAAAAAGTATCACTGAATTTAACCCTGTCAAGTTGGTGCCTCAGATCTCGATTTTCTTCCAAAAGTCGATTTATTTCTGCACATTTGAGGATGCATGTGCCACATTCAGGGATGCCATTCAGTTGTTCATCTTGCTGCTGCGTATCACCAGTCTTGTCTGTAATGGCATCTTCCTGCACAGTAACTGCAGACAGCTCAGAGTCCACCGGGATGTGTTGACCACAGACTTCTCCATTCTGCTGGACCACTCTCTCTGCCTCCTGCAGCATACTGTTCCTCAGCTGCTGGCGTTTACCTCGTCTTGCAGAGCGCGCACTGTCAGTTGGTTGGAGATCAGTATGACCAAGACGTAGGGATGGAGCCCAGTCTGGATCAGTTTCCATCATCTCATAAGCAGGTTGACCTGCAATCAGGCATGGACTGGTAATCGGGCGTACCGGGCATTTTCCCGGTGGGCCGACGTGCTGTTTGGGCCGGCAGACCCGACATGTATATTAATAATATGTATTATTATTATTTTATATATCTGCCTCGTTATATTTGCATAATGCATGAAGAAAAATATCAGCAGTGCAAGAGTCTGTTCCGATCATCCGGCCCTTACCACAGGCTACTGCAGCCCATTGGTTATCATCCCTGACAGTCTAAAGGGCTAGGCCAATCATAAAGTAGAAAAACACCTTCATGCTCCATGTGGAACTTTGTGCAGCGGTGTTCACAGTAGTAATGGATAAGAAACGCAAGGGAGGCGCAGAGAAACTGCACGAAAAAAAGAAACGAGTTCTTCAAACGGACGCTGCGAAATGTGTCAAACTGACTGACATGTTCCCAACAGCAGGCCCTTCATCTGCTCCGGTGTCTGGTGTAAATTTTTTTTTTTTTTTTTTTTTTTTTTTTTTTTTTTTTTTTTAAATAAGCTTTATTAGAAAATGCTTTGCAATACAGAAAGAAGTACAATATCCTATGAACAATTGCCAGGGGTTTGTTTAAAAAATAAAGAAATAAATAAAAATTAACTGAATAAAGTAAAAGTAGCAATAAATAAGCAATAAGCATGTAAAGGGATTACATAAATACTTTAAATTTAGAGCATAAAGATAAAGTTTTAACAGCCTTTTTGTTATTGGAGGAGGACAATGTAGAAAAATAAGTTGTTGCTTCCTTTAAAAAAGAGATACATGAGGGTTTAGTCATAATAATTTTACATTTGTGAATATAAAATTTGGCCAACAGTAGCAAAAGATTACATAAGAAGAAATGGTCAGAAAGTTCCTTTTTATATTTTGTGATTCCCAATAAGACATCTTTAAAATAAAGTTCAAATTTATCATAAATATTGTCCAGAATGAAGCGACAAATTCCTTGCCAAAAACGCCTGGTGTGTTCACAAGACCAAAACAGGTGAGTGACAGACTCTGAGTAAATGTTACAGAAAGTACAAGCAGTATCAATGTCCTTTTTGTATTTAACCAAAAATGACTTTACTGGATAACAGCGGTGAATGATTTTAAAGGAAACCTCTTTAACCTTATTTACTAGTAAATATTTATTGGGTAAAGACCATGTTTTGTTCCAGCATACCTCTGAGGCCAGACCAGACCAGATTGAAATTACGTAGGGAACTGAGATGCAGTTTGCTTGGAATAAAGTACGAATATGTTTATTATTTTTAGGAGATTTGGGTTGAAAACACAATTTACCTACATAAGTGTCAGTTAGTTCAATTGGAGGTCTTGGGCCTTTGGAGAACAGAGAAGTCTGACCTTTAAATAACATTATAACACCTGGTGGAACAGCATCAAAGACAATAGCAAACTGTTTTGGGTTTATAGGAATCTTAAAATGACACAAAAATTCTTGATAATTAAAGAGGTTGCCTTTTTCATTGAAGAGTTGACTCACCAGTGTAATACCATTCCTAAACCAGTTTTCAAAAAACAGAGATTTTTTCTTGTAACATATATCTTTGTTATTCCAAAGAAAGTACCTATTAGGAGAGAAATTATGTTTGAAAATCAGTGACCAGGCCAAAAGGGCTTGTTTATGAAAATTAGAGAGAGCGACAGGAATGCGATCAATGTTATAATTACACAACAATACAAACTTAAGACCACCAATCTTAGAGAACAAGTAGTGAGGAATAAAATTCCAGATTGAGGTAGGATTTTTAAGGCAATTTTTAATCCAGTTCACTTTGAGTGTATTGTTGATTGTTGTAAAGTCAAGAAAGTTAAGACCTCCTGCATCATAACTATTCATTAAAACAGATTTTTTAATGTAATGAGTTTTGTTTTTCCAAATAAAGTTGCATAGTGTCCTATCAATTTCTTTGCACATCTTTTGGTCCACAGCCAAAGAAACAGCAGCATAGGTTAATCTGGATATTCCTTCAGCTTTGGAGAGTAATATTCTACCCCGAAGGGATAAGTCTCTTTGAAGCCATGAGTTAAATCTTTTCTTTGTTCTTTCTAAAATTGGGCTAAAGTTGAGGTCACATCTAGAGTTCTGTTTTTTGGTTAACGTTATTCCTAAGTAATTAACGGTTTCTTTAATTGGAATATTGCAGAGATGAGGCAGCTCACAATTCTTAACAGCCATTAATTCACATTTATTCACATTTAAGTAAAGACCAGAAGCCTCAGAAAATAATTTTATCAATTCAAGGGCCAGAGAAACTTCAGACGAGTCTTTTAAGAAAATTGTTGTATCATCAGCCAATTGGCTGATGATAATTCTTTTGTCCAGAATTGACATTCCACCCAATTGACTATTTATTATGTGACTAGCCAAGAGTTGAGTTGATAACAGAAATAAATAAGGGGAAATGGGACAGCCTTGCCGTATACCACGTTTTAAGTCGAATCTTGGGGATGTTCCATTTTTCAATTTGATTGAACTATTTCCATTATTATATAATGTTTTAATAGTACTGCAGAAAAAATTACCAAAACCAAATAAGTTTAATGTTTCAAAAATAAAGTTGTGTTCAATTGAATCGAATGCTTTGTAAAAGTCCAGAAAAAGGATAAAGCTTTCATCGTATATCAAATCGGGGTAATCTAATATGTCAAGCAGAAGCCTAATATTATTTGAGATGTGTCTATTTCTTAAAAAGCCTGATTGTGTTTCTTCAATAATATCATCAAGAACTAACTTTAATCGCTTAGCAAAAATTGTGGCCAGGATTTTGTAATCGTTGTTTAGTAGACTAATTGGCCGCCAGTTGTCAATAAGTAACAGATCCTTCTTTGGTTTGGGAATAAGAGTAATGAGTCCTTGAGTTAAGGTGGGAGGAAGGGTTCCCTTAATAATACTTTCATTATAAACCGCCAATAAGAATGGAGCAAGATCTTCAGCGAATGATTTATAAAACTCAGACAGCAAACCATCTGTTCCAGGTGATTTATTATTCTTCAGGCACTTAATTGAATCAAGTATTTCTTTTAATGTAATAGGACGATCGCAAAATTCTCTGTCATCAGGAGTGACTTGCTTTATGTCTATCAAGGAATTTAGAAACTTATTAGCATTATTCTCACAATATTTAGAGCTGTATAAATCTTTATAAAAGTTAGAGCAGAACTTAGCAATGTTGGTCGTGTCATTACATACAACATTATCTATAAGAAGTCGGTGAATTGTATTAGTAGCAATTTGCGATTTTTCCAATCTAAAGAAATATGCTGAGTTTTGCTCCCCTTCCTCTATCCACTGCCTTCTAGATCTAATATAAGCACCGTCAGCCTTAGCTTGATATAATTTGTCTAACTTGTTTTGGTTTTCCGATAATTCCACTTTTTCTGCAGAAGACAATTTATCAGGTGAAACAGAAGACAAAGCTGCTATCTTTGAAATAACTTTTGCTTCATCGGATCGCTTTTGCTTTGAAAGATCGCTGCAATATTTCCTAAAAAACTTTCCTAATTCGAATTTCAAAAGTTCCCATTTTTTCCCATACATTTTGTCGACCTTACCTTCATTCCAAAATTTCAATATCAACCTCTTGACCATAAATTGAACGGCTTTATGAGATAAAATAGAACTATTGAGTTTCCAATATGAAGTATGTGGACGGCAAGAGGAAGGGATCAGAGAAACGTTAATTTGAATTGCCTTATGATCGGTCAAAGGGGTGGAGAGAATATCAACATCTGTGTTGTCTTTAAGATTACTCGAAATTAACCACAAGTCTATTCTAGATTGTCTAGATCTTGATTTATTACATCAAGTAAAGTTTCGAGCAGAGGGATTTTTTTCTCTCCATATATCTATTAAGTCAAATTTTTGCATAAATATTTTTAAATTTGCATTGGAACTAGCACGAGTTCCAGCTGGCCATCTATCCATTGAATCATCCAAAGTGATATTAAAATCCCCTCCACAAATCAGGTAAGCATTAGGAAATTTGGCCAGCCAAAAGAGAACTTTGTTTTCTACCTCATTTATCAGGTCTTTATTTTCATGTACTGTGTTGTAGCCATAAACATTAATAGTTATAAAATTAAGGTCGTAAACATTAAGAACTTGGCAAATATAATGACCTTTGCTGTCGCTCTCTGAATGTAAAACAGAACCTGTAAATCGGTTTTTAAATGTGCAAACCCCAGCAGAATGTTGTGAAGCATGTGAGAAAAAAGCTTCATTGCCCCATTGGGACCTCCAAAACTGCATGTCATTAGATACAGTGTGAGTTTCTTGAAAAAAACAGAAATCCGTTTTACATTGCTTACTGAACAAAAAAAGAGCTTTACGTTTCAAATTATTCCTTAAACCCCTGGCGTTAAGTGAAACAACAGACAAAGACATACAATGAAAAGAGTCAGCTAAAGAGCTTTGACGATGAAAACTGTAGTAAATGATGCGAGAACAGCATCAGAATGAAAATCAAAGTATATTGGTAGCCTTCCAAAAAAACAATGTTCAAACAAGAGGCCAGCAGCAAACAGTTCCAGGGTTTTTCATTATTTCGCTCTAAACTGGAGGGAGGATTTCCTTTTTATCAATGAAGGCACGACCGCCCACAAAGTAGGCAACCTTCCCAGCTCTCCGAGCCTCACTTACAAGGGGCCACAACTTCATCCTGGCTTCTCTGTCGGCTTTGCAAAGATCCTCAGTGAAGCGAAGATTGTTCTCCTTAAGATAAGAAGAATTCTTGGCTGCCGCCCATACTGCTGCTCTGTGCATGCGGGAGGAGAACTGCAGCATGATGCTCCTGGTGCTGTTAGGCTTCTTTATTCCCACACGATGCACGGAGTCAATAACATCTGGAAGTTTCTCAGCATTCTCAGGAAGCAGCGCTTGGCAGATCCGAATCACCTCTCTCCGTAAATCCTTCTCTTCCCCGCGCTCCGACACGCCGTGTAGCTTCAGGTTCCACCGCCGAGAGTATCGCTCCATTTCTGTGATGCGTGACTCCAACATATTACCACGTTTCTTTTCTTCATCCAGAGCATGTTCAAGCTGTGAAACTTTCCCCTTCACCTCACTCATTTGGTTGCAGAGAATTTCCACATTTCCCCTCAGAGTAGTTATCTGCACTGCGTTCTCTTGAATCAGGGATTTCAGCTCGTCTGACCTGCCGTTTATTAGCTTCGACAAAGTAGCAACAATGTCTCCACTATCTGCATCACTTTTACCTTTTTTAACAGGTGGTTTCTCTGGAGTAAGAGGCAGCGGAGGGAAGTCTTCTTCTTCCATCAGAGAGATTTTCGGGATGTCAGGACGGGCGGCATAATCATGACAAGTCTCGATGGGAACGTTAGAATCTTTGCCGCCGCCAGTAGCTTCCGGTCCCGCGGCCTTCCCCGAGCTTTTTCTCTTTCCACTAGAACTTGACATTTTTCGCAAAAGCAGTTTCTGGGGCTGACGTAAACAATTAAAAGTTCAATAGAGCTTAGGAAAGAGTGAAGTTATGCCGTTTAAAGGCTACCTGTGCAAGTAAAGTTCAATCTGAAGGCTGCTCTCAAAGTTTGTGACCGTTCACAGCGCCATCTTGGACCACCTTCTGTCTGGTGTAAAATATGGTGGTGGTGGTTGTAGTCAGTGACGTGCGGTAGGGTTCATAGCTGGTGAGGCACTGACGTCATCAGAGTCAGATTTACAAATATATACACTCTACAGAGTAGACTCGTTGCAAAGTGCTGAAGGAGACTGATTGAGCCAAATAAATTCACCAAGATACATGGAAAAATATTGGTTCTTTGATGAAAAAAAAATTGTCATTTGATTGGTAACAGTTTATGAGTTATGATGGATTTCTGCATTTGTAACACATTCTAAAACTATAACCCACATTACGCACATTTTATCACAAAAACTAAACATGAATAAGTATCGCTGTCTTACCTCTACTTATAATTTAAGTCCCTGTGGCGCTCTTTCTGAACAAAAATATCATCATTTTCCGGTAAAAGTTCTCTTTATCTTCTTCAGTTTTAAAAGTCTCTCAGTCTCAATGGAGCTCACTGCCAGGGAGGAAAGCCTTCCCTGATCAGTCCTGTTCCAGCTGTATGTTTAGAGTCTTTTTAGTGCTTTACTTGTTTAGCAAAACTCGCTAATAAAACATCAATAACTTGTTTTGACTCTACTATTTGGGGATCACGAGCGGTGCCCCTTGAGCGCCCCCTGCCTAGCGGTCAAGGAACTGCCGGCCTCACCTACAACCAGTTCTTTGCTGTTTATGATCGGCCAGCACCACGAAAACATGTTATCTGCACACAGTTTGATGACCAAAACACAATTCGTAATCCACATATATTAAATTGTGGAAAATCAGTTCATAACTGTTTGAACAATTGAATTTATGATCTAGAGACAGGAAGATGCATTCACAGAATGGAAGTCAGCGCAGTTAACATGGGATTGCGCAATCCCAGGGGAGGCCAAGCTCGCTGCGGCCTCACCGGCTTCGCTATGAAGCGCCACCAAGGATTTACATGAAAAATAGCGAAAAGTCTGCGATTTTAAAGAAAATATGATCAAAAATTAGGAAATTAGATAAATAAAATACTTATTACAAATGACTGAGTAAATCAAAATTTATATTATGTTATTATATATTTTCTTTCTTTCCATGATGACAAGTGAGGCATTTCTCTGGTTCATTTTGTCATTGGCATCCTTTTTTACACAGTGAGTGCACATTAGTCCAATGTTACCCTACAGTATCTGGAAGACTGAATAGATCTGATGAGCAACTTACAATAACTTCTTATAATAATGTAACGTGATAATATGTGTGATTAACCGTGACCTCTCTTTCTCTCTCTCTCTCTCTGATCTAAGAATAGTTGCTGTGCTGTGGTGGAGTTCACATTTTACAGTGTTAATAAATTAAGATTTTGGAAGTATTTTAAGTGTCCACTCTCACTAATTTCCATTAACCTGGCCTCAAGGTATTGCACAGTTGGTATTGCAAAGTTGGTATACACATTCAGTACACAAAAAAAATGTGGTGGGCCAGTCTAATCCAAAATGCCAGGGCCGATTTTTTTGTCCCAGTCCACCCCTGCCTGCAATTACATTTTGAGATAATAAATACAAACTGTTATGTCAAGATTTCTGTATATGTTATAAGAAGTAAGAAGACAGACTTTTATTGGTTCTGTCTTTGTCCTGGTTTAGCCTTTAGTTCTTGTTTTTCCCCTGTTTAGGTCCTGGTTTAGTTCTGATTTAGACCAGATTTAATTTTGATCTAGGCCTGATTTAGACCCTATTTAGAAAAAATTCATGCATCGGCAGCAAGGCAAACAACATTAGCATCATGCCACATATGACACACATATCCAACAGATTACTAACTGCAGCATCACAAACTAGAAAAACAACAAATAAAGCATAGGATAGATAATCTACTTACTTTTATGAAAATACAAAGAGCAAACACGCATATTCGGAGATATGTGATTGAATGTTGTCATGATTTTGTTGTGGATGAACCCGGACACAGCACGCACACACAGAGGAGTTCGTTAAGACAGTTTATTGCAGGTGGATGGTGGTGACATGAGAAACCAGAGTTTACCAGTCGGAGGTGAAGGATGCAAGAGCTGGCTGCTGGCAGGTACAGAGTCCAAAAACATGAGCAATAATCCCAAGGCAAAGTGGAGCTGGGCTGCTGCGGAACAAGGAACGAGAGCAAGACGAAGTCATCAAAAGTTAGCAGCGCAGCCAAACAAAACCCAAACCTGACGAGACAGGAACCAAGGCGGGGAAACTGGAGCAGACAGGCATGATAGTCAGGAACAAACATTACGAGCCAGCGACGAGAAAACAACCGAGGTGAGTTTATAAAGGGAGCCTGACAGGTGACGAGAATGAAGGCTAATTAGTGTCCAGACAGGTGTGACTAATTGCTGAAGGAAGGTGAGCTGAGTGAACTGCAAAAATGACACGAAAAGAAACCAGACAAAACCTAAACCATGACAAATGTGATATCTTTCCGTCGGACAGCTGCAACCCAGGCTATCCTGCGTCTCCGGCTAATGTCCTCTATTTGTAAGCCACGATCTTTTCTCCAGGCAGGAAACCTGAAAAATGTTATGCTAGAATGTCCTTTTTTACCCGAAGTAGTACTCCCACAGCCTTTAACACAAGAACGAGCCATTTTATTTACAAAAGAAAGGGTAAATCTCCTCGGGACGTTTGAATAGCAGCTCGAATTTCTCGCACGGTAACCCCCCAATATGGCGCTAATTACCCACAATGCACAGGGCGTGACGTCACGTGCAAAAGACCCATTACAAAGATTCTCTGTGTTGTTAATCCTGTGCCAATCGGCCGTGTCAGTAATTTGTAAATTAAAATTCTCCCGCAAATTACCTACTTTATTATGTTGAACTTTGTGGCCCTTTGATACTACCAACCCAATGCGAAAAGGCATCTCTGTAATTTGGACAGAAGTGGACAAGATCCGATATGTGAATAGGCTTTTTTTGTTTCCTAGGCAGATTTATAATTGCTTTTGGTGAAGAATGAAGGCTGTATTAGAGTTTTTAGAAAACATTTGGTCCGAGGCCACCAAGCTCCTGTCAGAAAACAAGCTCAGTAAGCCCAAAGTCACTTATAAGCAGAAATGGCAGAACTTCTGTTACACAGCCGCTCTCAATACGAAGCAAAGTTATCCGTACATTTCAGCTAAATTAATGGCTTCAGTTATACCGTGCGAATACGGCACATAAAAAAACTGACGTGGGGTGGGGGGGGCAATCAAATTATTAAATGGTGTCCAAAAATGCTGCATATCCCGAGCACCAGAAGTAGAATCCCGTTTGCGCCGTTTCCACTCTTTTATCCAACTGCTTTTATTTGTGTAATGTTTTTTCTCTGTTAAAATTAGTCCAGAAACTATCGCTGTTATTGTTTCCTGGTCATCCATGTTTATTTACTCTGAACTCAGTTTGATCTTGAAAGGTTCTGCAAGATTTCCAGGCTGATATCTGATGATCCTGAGTGAAATCTGTTCAGGTACGGTGTGCTAGCTGTCTGACCGGAAACCACACACTGTACAACCAAACCTGTTATATCTACGATTTTGTAGCGTGACGTGTGGAGTCTCTCAGGGTTTGGAAATCGGCCGACTATTTTAAAATCTTGCCACGTGAACCAGCCTTTACACCTCAGACTTCCAGTACCAGACAGACTCCTGTAATCTGCAGAAATACTCAGATGACTTTACAGTCGTTGGACGCATCAGAGATGGACAGGAAGCTGAGTCCAGGGAGCTGATGGACCGCTTTGTGGCATGGTGTGAAAACAATCACCTCATTATAAATGTGTATAAAACAAAGGAGATGATTGTAGGTTTCAGGAGAAACTGGAATAGTACCAATACTATTAGCATCCTGGGACCAGAAGTGGAGGCAGAGGAGTATAAATGCCTTGGTGTTCACCTGGACAACAGACTGGACTGGAGACCCAACTGTGAAGCTGTCTACGAGAAGGGACAGAGCAGACTGGACTTCCTGAGGAAGCTAAGCTTCTTCAGGGTTTGCAGCAAGATGCTTCTAGAAGTCTGCTGTGTAGAGCGTGATCTCCTCTGCCATCATCTGTTGGGGTATCAGCATCAGAGAAACTGACTTAAAGAAGCTCAACAATCTGATCAAGGTCTGTTTTGTTCTGGAGATCCTTCTAGAACCTCTACAGAGGACTTTGCAATGAAGGATCCTTCATAAAATGAAGAACATTATGAGAGAACATGAGCATCTTCTTCATCAGACTGTCGTACAGCAACAGAGCGTCTTCAGTCGGAAGCTTCTGGTACAGGAGATCCTTCCTGCCTGTAGCCATCAGCGTCGACAACAGCTCATTGAAGAAACTCCAGTAACATGAGTTATACCTACATTTAATTTCCCTCTGGGGTTAAGAATGTATTTTTATATTACAATTAAGCTGGGAGGGATGGAGATGAGCAGATCTCCTAAACAGCCTTATTTGACAAGCAACAACCTTCAATGTCTCGTCAAGTACAGCCTAGTCGGTTAAGATGATGAAGAAACTGATGGAGAGGGTGGTGTGACTGTGGAGCTGAGAGATGTCTCTATGGACTCCGCTTTGTGGAGTCAGTCCTGAGATCAGTCCAGGTCGTGTCCAGAAAACAGAAGGCAGCATTGACGTCTGATGGAGGCTTGACAAGGCAGAAAGATCTTGATACGTGGTTGAAGGCCCAGAGAGATCCAGAACTGGTAAACAAGAGGCAGATTACAGGTGCACAGGATAATCCTGATTGAACGTCGCAGGATGAGCGTGACAGCATGTAGAGAGGCAGACAAGGACACGAGAACTCCTCAGTTTAAGATTGAGGTCTAAAGAATTAAAGGTAGTTTTGATCCAAGTGTGGTTCTGTTTGATGGTGAGAAAATCCTCAGTTCTTCAATCAAGGTAAAAGGTTCAGATGTCAGTTGAGTCACTTTTCCATCAAAACTGGTCATACTGGTTGATGTTGGCTCCAGTGTGGAGGACTGGAACGTTTCTATCACCAAGCTGATTGTTTACCACCGTGCATCACTGTTCTCCCTTCTCACCACCAGGCACTAATCTCTGTTGGTCTAAGACAGAGGTGTCCAAAGTGCGGCCCGGTGGCCATTTGTGGCCCTCTGAATGCTTTTGGGCGGCCCTCAATCACAGTTCAAGAATGGCCTGAATTTGGTTTTGCCAGCTCAGATGGTTGAGGCGACACACTTTTAAAAAGTTGAGCAATTTTCACTGATACAAGGCCTTTCAAAAAAGACACAAATTAAAATCTTCTTAAAAGGTAAAATATAAGGTGTGAAAACATTTCTATTTCATATAGGCTTCACCCTTTAAGGCTCTCGCTAGTGAGAAGGTTTATTCGGTTGGTGACATCTGCTGTTACTTGTGTTGATCTTAAATTGACTGGACAAAAAGCTCAAAGAGTTGAACCTGTTTCAACCAAAGTCAAACATGATTTGTTGGAGCCACCCTGCAGGTTTTATGTGAACTTCCTGCAGAGTTGCACAGAAACATGTTTCCATCAGACATCTGGACCTTCAGCTTCGTCTGGAACAGAGACGCTTTTCTCCAGAGAAAAGGATCTGCCCTGTTGTTGTGAGGCTTCTCTGTGTGGTGAAAATGTAAATGTGATGGAGCAGCCAGGTTCTGTTGTTTCCTCTGCTGAGTCAAAGCTTCATTTTATAAAACCATTCTACACAGCAGCAACTTTCTCCTCTGATAAGAACTTTTGATCAAGAGTTTCTCTTAATTAGTTGATTGATGGATCCCAGCATGACGGAAAGAGCAGAGGAGAGTTTCCCAGAGATTCTTGCAGCCAACAGCTTTGATAGATTTAGGGAACAGTTTGGTTACCAACGCCTGAAGAACTTAGACCCAGAAGAAACCTTCAAGTCAGGAAAATGTTGAGTCAAATTTGACTTTTGCTTTTATGTAGCTGCCAAATTGCAGAGGAGGTCTGCTGAGAGGCTCCTGGAGCAGAAACCTCCTTCCTGCTCTGACGCTCCTCTAACCCTCCGGAATGGTCAATAGTGCCAAATAAAAAGTTTCTATAGATAATACAAGTATTATCTGGATAAACTCTGGGGTTATAGTTTAACACCTATGACCCCCCCCCCTTGTTTTCTAGTGTAGGTATTTGTAAAGGTATGTTGAGCAATCCTCATACGTGACGTGTCTGTGAGCACTACTGTTAAAAATGTGTATTTTATTTTCCAGTGATTATTTTTTATTTGAATACTCAAATAGAGTAAGAAAATAAACATGTATATTTTTTGTCAGGATGCAGTTTTTTCTCACTGCATCCTGGTTTAGTCCTGACACCCTCTGCCTTCCCTAGAGCCTGTCACCACACCTCACAATAATCAATTACACCTGTCAAGCTCCAATCAAGCCAGACTCACTCCACCTGCTTACCCCTCTATAAAAGCCCTTCTCAGTCTTCTCTTCCACGCTGGATTGTCTTCTCCCATACCTCATTTGTCAGTCTGAGCTTCCCACGCCTGCTAGCCAGAGCTCCATACGTCTCCCTACCAGAGGTTTCCTACAACTGCCTGCCTGCTGGTAACTTCAACTGATGAGCTGCCAGCTGAACCTCACCCCAGCTCTTCTACAATTCTCTCAGCTGAGCTCCTTCCAGTCCTCCAGCTTCAGTCATCTTCATCCTCCTGCTCCTGTTCAGTCAAGACTCTGGTTCGTTCTCTGTCCACAACTCATCCGTACTTCAATAAAACTCTTAAAGACTAGCTCTGTGTGCGGCTGAATTCTGGGTTCATCTAAAAAAAAAAACGTGACAGTACAATCCAGCCAACATGAACCCATCACCCACATGGTGCCTGGAGTTCATATTCGAGGAGCTGAGGGGACTGTTGGACTCCTACGTCACCCTCGATCCGCTACAAGCGGCAGAGGCTTTGTGGGACCTGTGGAGGAACAAGACCACTCTCCTATCCAACCTGGGAATAGTCGGCCTTGCTGAAGAGGTCGAGTGGATTAAGGCGACAGCCCGCGCCCAGACCCTCCACAGGCCACCACCTCCAAGACCTCCTCTGACCAGGTTGTCCGTCCCATCCACTGCCAGTGTTGGGCACGTTACTTTGAAAAAGTAATTAGTTATAGTTACTAGTTACTTCTCCCAAAAAGTCACTGATTTACTAACTGAGTTACTCCTCTATAAAAGTAACTAGTTACCAGTAAAAGTAACTATTACGTTACTTTTTCGTTTCTCTCCCCCATACCCCCCCCCCCCCCCCCCCCCCGGCCCCCACCTTCTCAGAGCTTGTTTCATAAGCTAGATGTGCACGACAACAAAGACAAGTACCTGCACAGAGGTTTGCATTTATTGCAACTCAACGTAAACAGCGGATCTGAATCTAACAGAGGCTTTAAACTGAACTGAAAATATATATGGATTTCTTCAATCCAACTTAAAGTGCATAAATGCATCCGTTCATTTTGCATTTGTGCAATCATTTATCCACCCAGCCAACCCAGTTGTCTCACCAACAGCAAAGACAGTTACCTGCACAAATTTTCACTTAATGCAACTCTAACTTAACAGAAGTAGTACACAACGGATGGACATAAAGTGCTCCAATGTTGTTTCTTGAAGAAAGTAAATAGCTTACAGGAGTGCAAATTGAACTGGAAATGTTCATGGGTTTGCTAAATCCAACTCTTAACATGTATGCGTTCCTCTCTCCATCCATCCACCCAGCCCAGTCATGTCAACATTGTAGCCCTGAAACCAGTGGTTGTATCACAAGAGAAGCAGCTTCTCAAACTTGTGGTCAGAGAGTCTGTTCCTTTTTGGTGTGAAAACCAGCTTCCCCAGGCTAAACAGTCTCTCCACCGGAGCACTGGATGGAGTGGCAGCATTATACTTCAGGGAAATTCTCTTTATAAAGGGAAATCCATGAAGTGAGTCAATCCCTTGGGCTCCTGATTTCAAATAATCTGCCACTTGATTTTCTGCAGTAGCAGAAGTGTCGTCCTCATCATCAAAGGAGAAGAATGCATCCTCAACAGTTGAGCTGGTACATGTGGGTGTGGTGGTGCTTGTACCTTTATGCTGGTCTTCACTTCTTACACTTGCACGACATACCGCCAGCAGCTCTGCTTTGGCCTTGACCTTTCTTTCTTGGGTTCGCAGCCGACGTAACTTGAACCTGGGCAGAGTCACAGCAGCCAGGAGAGCGCTGTCACTGTCCAGCACCTCTGCAAATATGTTTTTATTCAGAAATCTGGTCACCTTACCGTTGAGCCTGGGTAAACACCATCCAGCGCCACGCCGTCTTTGTCACTGCCTTCACGACGTTCAGCTGGCCGCTCTAGTGCGATACAGGATGGTGTTTTTCGGGGCTCATTGAGACATTAAACAATATTTTAATCAGTCAAACTTTATTGAGCATTTTTCAAACAACAAAACTGCTTATACAGAAATGGAAATAAGACTTTGCAGGGTTGGGACGGTCATGCAGTCACGCCGCTGCAGTACTGTGGAAGGTATGTTTATTTAAATAAAAGGTAACTTGATAACTGCTACAATGATGATGTCATCTTGGTAATATTTCTCTCAATAAGCAGCAGTGTAACTTCAAGTGCCTCTGTTGTGCTTTGCTATGATGCTCTGCTTAGCAGCCAAGGTTAGGGCAGTTAGAAGGCCAAGTTTATTCAGCTCACTGCTGTGAAAATGCTCATGTTAGGCCTCTTTCTAAAAGCTGACATCTCACTAAATTCAGACGCTTCATGGATTTAAAAGTTGCTTTTGATGGGAGTCAGAATAGAAATTTAAGCTTTTAGAAGCTTTTGCTGTTAATTTAGACTTATGTTACGGTTACAGTACTGTCCACAGAGGTGAGCAGTAACAGTTACATTTACTCAGTTACGTTTACTTTAGTAACTTTTTGACCTAAATGTACCTTTAGGAGTAGTTTCTTTGTCCGTAAAAAGTTTTCAGCATTCACATTTTCTTATGCACACATACATTTTTAACACAAAAATAAAACAATTATACTTTTTTACTTTTACGTAGAAAGTTTTTGAAATAATTCTAATTAATTCTCATTATTCTGTGAAATGTGCAATATATTTCCATGTTTTTTTTATTTTACGTAGAGAGAGTTGAACCAACAGGAACCAACTCCCAGTTTTGGTCCGTGAGGCAGACACCCCGTCTACTTTTAAGACCAATCATAAAACTTTCCTTTGTGACAAAGCTTCTAGTCAGAGCGGCTCATGTTACCCTGAGCTACCTCTATAGTTATGCTGCTATAGGCTTAGACTGCTGGAGGACATCAGGATCTATTTCTCTCACTCTGATGAGTTCTACTGTTCTTCAATTAAGCATTGCTTGTCATCATTTCTGCTTTAACTTTCTGCTCTCTCTCTTTTATCTTCATAGTAGGTACACCTGGTCTGACGTTCTGTTAACTGTGACATCATCCAGAGAAGACGGCTCACCCGCTATTACCATCTAATGTAGAACAGATTACTAGATCAATGTGTGCTTCTGTGCTTTTTTGTCTCTCTTGTTGTGTCTCTGCTCTGTCTTCTGTAACCCCAGTCGGTCGAGGCAGATGACCGTTCATACTGAGCCCGGTTCTGGTTCTGCTGGAGGTTTTCCTTCCCGTTAATGGGGAGTTTCTCTTTCCACTGTCGCTTCATGCTTGCTCAGTATGAGGGATTGCTGCAAAGCCATGGACAATGCAGACGACTCTCCCTGTGGCTCTACGCTTCTCCAGGAGTGAATGCTGCTTGTCGGGACTTTGATGCAATCAACTGGTTTCCTTATATAGGAAATGTTTGACCAATCTGCATAATCTGACCCAATCTGTATATTATGATTGAATTTGACTTTGTAAAGTGCCTCGAGATGACATGTTTCATGAATTGGCGCTATATAAATAAAATTGAAAATAAATCAAATTATGATTTTGAGGTATGTCATTTATTTACATTTTAACACAAAAATAAAACAATTCTTTTTTTACTTTTCGTAAAAAGAGTTTTTGAAATAATTTAATTCTCATGAATCTGAGATATGTGTGATTTATTTACATTTAACAGAAAAATGAAACAAATTTATTCTGGTGCTGATCAGCTGGTTTAGAAAACAATGTTGAGAAATGAACAAACCCAACAGAACCAGAACATCAATTCTGAAAAAAAAAACAAGTGCTGACAATCTCTGACTATTGATTTCTGAGCAGTTTAGACATAAAACAACAACGATCAAGAAAATAATCTGCTGGAGATTTAAAAACCAGAATCAAACTCACTGAACCTTCAGTGGATTCTGTCTATTTGGGTTTACAGAACTCAGCAGAACCTCCAGAACAAACAGAAACTCCAGCATGTAGCGGCTGAGTGAAGGTGGTCTGGACTCTGTGGAGGAGAGTCATGGTTTCAGAGACGCTGTAGAAGGACAGAATACCTGCTCTGTGATCCAGGTACACTCCTACTCTGGAGGAACCAGGACCTGAGATGGAGGTCCAGATGTTGTTGTGACCAAATTTATAACTTCCTTGGTAACAATTTAATGCCCAAGATTTGTCATTATATCCAAATACACATTCATTCCCTCTTCCTGCTCTGCTGATATTCTTGTATGCGACTGCTACATCAATTTCCTCTCTCCTCTCCACCTCCCAGTAACAACGTCCAGTCAGACTCTCTCTACTCAGAACCTGATAATAACCAGTGAATCTGTCTGGATGACTAGAATCAGACTGAGGTTTATTCATCCCTGTCACCTTCCTGTTCCCCTCTGATAGTAACAGATATCTGCTTGCTGTGTTTGGATCCAGTGTGATTTCACATGAATATCTCAAGAATCCAGCTCTGCTCTTTGGTTCTGGTTCTGACAGTGAAACATCCACCTCAGTGAGTCTCAGTGAGATGTTTGTCCATGCGTCTCTCAGGATGTCCTGTAGTTGATCTCTGAGCTCTGACACAGCTGCTGTCACATCCTCAAAGTAGCTCAGAGGACGGATCTTGATGCTGGATGAGTGTGTAGACTCACTGAGTGCTGACAGTGAGGGGTAGTTGTGGAGAAACTGGTTGTGATCCTCTGTGTCTGAGAGCTGCTTCAGCTCAGCGTCTTTCCTCTTCAGCTCAGTGATCTCCTGCTCCAGCTTCTCCTGAAGCTCTTTGACTCGACTCCCTTCAGTTTCCTGCTGGGATCTGATCTGCTGCTTCACATCAGAGCTTCTTTTCTGGATGAGACGGATCAGCTGAGTGAAGATCTTCTCACTGTCCTCCACTGTTTTATCAGCAGAGTGCTTGATGGCCTCCAGCTCCTGTTGAAGCAGCTTCACATCTTTCTCTCTGTCCTGGATTCTCTGCTGGATGTTTTCTCGTCTCACCTCCAGCTCTCTCTGCCTCTCAGTCCTTTCTGCTGCAGCTGACACTGTGTCGTGGCCTTTATGTTCATCCACAGAGCAGAGATAACAGATACACTTCTGATCAGTACGACAGAACATCTTCATCACCTCATCATGACGAGAGCAGATGTTCTCCTGGAGGTTCTTGGAGGGCTCCACCAGCTTGTGTTTCTTTAGTGGAGCCACATCATAATGAGGCTGAAGGTGTTTCTCACAGAAAGAGGCCAGACAGAATAAACAGGACTTGATGGCTTTCAGTTTTCTTCCAGAGCAGAAATCACAGGCCACATCTTCAGGTCCAGCATAGCAGAGATCAGCAGGAGCAGCTTGGAGTCCAGTCTTCTTCAGCTGCTCCACTAAAGCTGCTAACATGGTGTTTTTACTCAGCTCAGGCCTCGGTAGAAAAGTTTTCCTGCACTGAGGGCAGCTGTGGATTCCTTTCTGATCCTCTTCATCCCAGAAGTTTTTAATACACTTCATACAGTAGCTGTGTCCACAGGGAATAGTCACCGGATCCTTCAGTAGATCCAGACAGATCGAACAGGAGAAGGTTTCTCGGTCCAGCTGGTTCTGCTCCATTTCTCCTCTCGGTCACAGTGACTGTGTGAGTTTCATTTCCTGAAAACAGCAACAGCTCTGAGCTCTGATCTACGAATCACGTGTCAGAGCAGAGAGGCTGCAGCCAATCAGCTTTCACCTCCAGCAGATGTTGCTCCACCAGCTTCAAGGTGTGTCTGAGAGCAGGAAGAACAGGGAGGGTTCTCAGGTTTTACAGCCTGCAGGATAAGGAGCAGAGCCTCATTTATACAACATGGAATCTGTACTAAAAGTGTACGTACAGCAAGAAAGAAACTATTTCTGTCACTTCACTGGAAGGTTATTTGTGTCCACTTTAAAATTTATCTGTAAAGCACATTTCAGTACAGAGACAATGTAAAGTGCTTTACATGATTAAAATAAAGGAAAATAAAACATAATAAAAGCAAGCAGGAATAAAATGTAGAAACAAAATAGAACATTAAAAACATCTTGATTTAAAGGAACTCAGGCTTTCTGCACTTTTACAGTTTTCTGGGAGTTTGTTCCAGATAAGTGGAGAATAGGAACTAAATGCTGCTAAATGCTGAAGGCTGTTAAAGGTATACTATGCAACCGGGATTGATTTTCCAGCGAGGCTCCCTCCAGAGGGCGAAAGTAAAAGTGCACTGTCGTAAAGATGCTCAGCTGTTCTCCTGGTTTCTCCATCAAGCCAGGCGCGGTTGTTTTGAGCTTAGCAGACAGGCGAACGCAACGAATACAAAAGTCGAAAAAACGGCAGTACAAACAATGACTAACAGTGAAAGTAAGAACATGCACACACAGAGAGAGAGAAACAATTCCAATGCAGTGTTTCCCCTAGGAATTTGCTTACGGGGGGGGGGGGGAGACAAGCTTTGCACGCATATGGAGTTAGTTTTTTTTTTTTTTTTTTGGAATGTTGGGAGGCGGTAGCGTGAGGGAAACCCTACAATGTTACTTACAATCGCATCAGCAGAAACGCGAGGTCCGCGTCAGCCTTGCAGCCTTCTCTTTCTTTTAGCTCTCGCCATTCGGAAAAAGCTTGCCCGATGTTCACCCGTGTACGACTCCTCTCTCTGTCCACAGCCCTTTTTCTCTTTCTTGCCTGCTCCGACATGGGCTTTCGCTGTTTTATCGCCGGTTCCGCCATGATAACTGCACAGATATCGCCACTGCGCTAGCAACAAACATGTTCTCGCCGTAAAGCAAGACCGACTCTCGCGATCTTGCACGAGATTCTGAGCCTGTGGGCGCGGGCCGAGGGCTCCTGCAGTTGCAAGTGCGGTATTTCCCCCACAGACCACCAGGGCGGCCAAGAAAACCTTTGTTCAACCTGAAATGACTCATTTAATCATCCAAAACGGTATGGAACACATTAATTAACTGAAAAATGTTGCATAGTATGCCTTTAAATTTATTTTGTGAAGCAGGGAAATTGACGGGGTCCTTCAACAATAATATATATAGAGATATAGAAATAGAGAGAGTTATAATGATATAGACATAAAGAGATAGATGTTAATAATAACTCCTTCATAGTCACGCAATGGGGAAATTCAGGTGTGACAGTGGCAAACACACGGACAATTACAGCAACGAGAAGAAAAAGAGTAGAAGAAAAGAGAGAACGGGTCTAATCTAAAGTTTGCTCTAAGGAAACACCAAGAGCGGAGAGTGGCTGGTTTGTTAATTATTTATACATTAGAATATTATCCTCAGGAGGCTGAGGTCCTTTGGTAGGGTGACCACCTGTCCCGCGTAGCGCGTGCGCGCACAGCGTTTGAAGCCCAATTCATGCGTCCCGCAAATTGAGACCGTGTCACGCATAATCAATGCTTTCTCAAAAAAAAAGTTGGTCGCTCTATCCATCTTATTTTCGAACGCGGAAGTAACTATGGCCACAGCTTCAAAGTATTCATGACTGAGAGAATGACATGAAGAAGTGGCCTCATAACGTACGAGGACATTTTAACCTGTTTTGTGTCACTTGGCACGGACGGTGTTGTGCGCAATTCTGTTCCCCCGTGAAAATCTGTTTCCCCCCGTGTCGGGAGCGCGCTTTGCAGCCGTTTTCCAGGCGCTTCTAATTGATTTCTCGGTAAAACAACTCATATAATCATGTCAAGGTTGTAACAGTCAGTTTAATCGGCAGCTGTTTACAAAATTGTAAAATAAAAATAAATAAACGAGGTCTTCTTACGCTGTTTTGTGTTATTTTAAATGGCAAGATAAACGGTCTTTTTCCAACTTTTGTCACTTTAACCTGACAAATAAAAGTAAGCCATAAAACACTATTCCAGCACGTAGTGTGTATTTATGATTTTACATTGCTGATAGAGGAGGATGGGATGGTTGATAGCAGGACACAAACATTGTGGCTGTTTCTCAATTCACGAGAACGCGAGCGCGTTCTCGTGAATTGAGAAACAGCCTAAGACTTTCTGAAAACACAAGAGTGTAGACTTCCCAGTACATCCCTATGTAATGTAAAATATGACAGTTTACTGGATTAAGGAAATTTCTAGTATGCTATCACACATAATTTTTGAGAATTTAGAAACATTTGCTCTTTATTTCCCAAAGTTTTCGGGAGATGTCTGAAAGACCTCGTTTATTTATTTTTATTTTACAATTTAGTAAACAGCTGCCGATTAAACTGAATGTTACAACCTCGACGTGATTATAGGACTTGTTTTACCGAGAAATCAACTAGAAGCGCCGGGAAAACGGCTGCAAAGCGCGCTCCCGACACGGGGGAAACAGATTTTCACGGGGGAACAGAATTGCGCACAACACCGGAGCGCTCTGGTGCTGCAGCTCCAGGAGAAGCCTTCAGTCATGCAGCGGCGATCTTATGGAAGGTAGGCTGATGAATCATCTGATTCAGAAACATCCTGGCTGTTGGCTCGTTGTGATTAGATTGCTAGTTAATTTTGTAATGTTTTGGATTAAACTGATGTTATAAGTGGACATCTAAACATTCTGCCCACTTCATGTTTTGGCTTGAAAAGGTTTGAGTCCTAAAGGTGACCCCAATGACCTAAAAGTGTCCCCAGAACACTGAACAGTTTTTTTTTTCCTGCGCCTGCCTTTACCAACATCCAAGTTCACCATCCTTCCTCCCCCTTCTCGTTCTGTGAACCTCTGGAGTCGTGAGTTAAGACTTTTGTACAGTTCCTGTGGTGTAGAGCAACTACAATTCCTGTTAATCCTTTAATTTTAAATTATAATATATTTAAAGTGTAATGAAAATAAATAAAATTAAATAGCTAAAGTAAATCGGAATTGGAAGTGCATCTGTTCATTGAATGTTCAAAGTATTATGAATCTTTATTTAGAAAGAAATACACATTGGTTGGCCTATTCATGAGTATACATCAGCAATTACACATGTTTATGGGAATAGGGCATTATTAATATACCATGTAAGGTGGTATGTGCTAGAAATGTGTAAACCACTATCAGTGAGTCTGCCCGTGAGGTAGGGGCACCGCCGCGCCAAGCAGTGTCCCACTTTGTCCCTCAGAAACATACCCCTTGTCCCCCCTTGGGCTTATTAGCAGGTGGTCACCCTATCCTTTGGTGTGAACAGGCTTCTGCTTAAAACCTTCTATGATTCTGTGGTGGCCTCAGCCCTCCTCTACGCTGTCGTCTGCTGGGCTCCTGGCAGCGCAGAGAGGGACAGAAAGAGGCTGAACAAGCTGGTGAGGAAGGCCACTTCTGTCCTGGGCTGCTCTCTGGACTCTGTGGAGGAAGTGGCTGAGAGGAGGGTGTTGTCCAAGTTCACATCCATCATGGAGAACACCTTCCACCCCCTGCACTAGAATGTAGAGGAGCTGAGCAGCTCCTTTAGTGACAGACTTAGACATCCTGTCTGTAAAAAGGAGCGTTACTGCAGGTCATTCATTCCTGCTGCTACCAGATTACACAATGCTGTAATAACTAATGTGCAATAACTACTGTGCAATTCTATTTAATACCCTGTGAAATAACCTGTGCAATAATCCTGTTAAATAAGTGACTTCAGCCGTTATAGTTATCTCACTACCTCACTGTTCTTTACCTGGTACCACTTTAATGTACAATGTCAATCCATATGTATATAAGTCACCTTAAATGTACATAAGTCATCATAAATCTCGGCTTTATTTCATTTTTTTCTCTCGATCCACTGTATATATGTGGCCACTGTATATATGTGGACGCACTTTATATACCTTATGCACCTTTTCCTCCTTTCGGCACCTTCTTTGAGTATTGAACTGATGTGACACGTGATTTTCTCCACTGTGAGATCAAGTCTATCTTATCTTATCTTATCTTATCTTATCTTATCTTATCTCTTATATTACAGTTAACTTCACTTACAATATTTAAATACAGTGAACATGTATCTTTATACATGTATATATGATAGCTGTATGTTTAAGGCTACAGTGTGTAAGATTTTCACACTGCACCATCAAGTGGTGCGCCTACTGAATTACAAACGTTAAGCACGTACGGGAGCCACAGATTGTGATAAATGTAATAAATTAAATTAAATTTCAACATAAAACGGCAAACAGAATGATCTACGGTTGTCTTTGCTTGTTTCTTCTCCTCCTCCACCGACAGCACGTCTTCATATAGAAGAAAGATACCAGTTTGTCTGCATGCAGCTACTGGAATCAGAATCAGAAACAGAGAGGCAGCATGACGCCCCCCCCCCCCCCCTTCACATAAAACCTAAAAATATGAAGTGGAAAATAGCCTATTATCTGAATTTCTACATGTATTTGCATCCAATAGACATATATTGGTGGTAATTGTGCAGCATAAATTAAAAATTAAATGTAATGTGCCAATGTTGCAAAGCACAAGTGATAATTAAGTGTTTTAAAGTGATTTCCTTTATCTGTTTGACAGTGGCACGTTATTTTTACTCGACTTGAAGAAAATAAAGTTTGTTTCAGTCGCTGTGCGTCTGAATCACCAACTGTCACCCAGCCTGGTCTCCCTGTCGCGCTTCTCTCTGCTTTTACTCTGAAATGTGTAACCGGAAGTTATCTTTGTTTCTCGGTCTTGACAGCATCTGCTGCTTCCGGTGAGGCGAGGCTGCCAGACAGACTTGTCAGGGCGAGACTTCTGCTCGGTTAAAAACCGAAACAAGCTTGAACGTCATAAAAAAATAAGGAAACAACAACGGAAACGAAGAGCGGAAGTTTAGCAGAAGAAGGTCGAGTTGTTTTCAACTTCCGGTGAGGAATCGAGCAGAAAAACAAACCCGTGAGTTCAGCTCCGTTATTTTCTCTTTGTCGCGATCTGTGCAGCAAATCCCGCTGGAATAAACATTAAAACCTTACAAATACAAATAATTAAACACGGTTTAAGCGTTTCATCTGACAGAAACAAACTCAATAACTTTTATTATCTATTTTCACGATTATTGGTTGTAAAAAACAAACAAACAATCCCCTCTCCCTTTATTTACATTAAACATAAAACAGATATTTTCCCTTAAATTAATCCTTTATTTAACTGTGTAATAAAGTGTAATAAAGCTAAATTTGCATAACAAAAAAACAATAATTACACCGGCCGGGATATTATAGGTAGAAAATATTTTAGGCGTAATGCAATAAAATATCTGTATGACAATAAAAATCTGAAATAAACGTCTAAAGTTTAACAGATTCAATTAAAAAAAATTGAAAGATTCCTGAAGATTCTCCGCCTTGTTTATTTCCAAACTTCCCGATCGGAGCCCGTGGATTGGACCCTGGTTCTGATGGTTCGGTCCACCTCTCTGTTTCCTGTTACGCGTTTTCCTCCAACATCAGCGGCTCCCACAGACTGCTGCTGCAAGGCATGCTGGGAAGAGACTGTCTACTGGGGAACATGGGGAGGGGGGTCTGCATGGATCCGATGGAATGTGCATAAAATTCTATTTAAATCTGTTAAATTCTGCAGGTTTGGTTCGGTTCTGTCTGGTTCTGTTCCCTCTGAGCTCATTGTGTCAGGAAATGTTTGCCTCCATCCTCCACAGCCGCACAGATCAGTTTGGTCTTCCTCTAACAGGAGGAGAAATAATGATGGTTTTATTCCCGGGTTTTGGACCATCGGAGCTGCTCTCGTTTTTGGCCTTATTTAGGCTCAGAAAGTGGATTGAATAAAAACTCAGACAAGAGTCACGCCTGTTGCACATTTAACCTCTGACCTGTCCTCCAGCCATTTAAGCAGAATTCCCAGCATTCCTGGGAAAAACCTGGAAAACTCAGATTTTTGTGGTTTTCAGGTTTGAAGAAATATTTTTTTCTGTGTTTGCAGACTTTATTCCTTACATCTTGTTTCCTGATGGCTGAATATCTGATTGAGACACACGTCTCATTTGTTTAATCTGAGACTGAAACAATAAACGCTTTAAAACTAATTCTATCTCATCCCCTTTTATCAGTGTTTTTTCTAGGGTTTCTATTATATTTTCAGTAAATAAGTAAAAAAAGCAGAACAATTACATGCAGTTGTTGCTGTTTGTGTTCTAGAGTTTACATTTCTGAATCAAAATTCATTTGTTTGGAAATAAAAGACTAAATGAAAGATGTTGACTTCACAGTTTAACCGCTTCCAGCTGACTGATTTCACTTTCTAGGTTTTAAGAGTTTTAATTATCCTCTGGGGGAAATCAGACCCGTTTCCAGGCTCTGACCTCGTTAATTAATCAGCACTGACCCCTCTTAAACTAATAGAAACAGTAAATAAATAAGATAAGATGCATATTGGTGATAAAAATGAATTAAATAAAGACCAGACTTTGTTGTTAAGTTGCCACAAACCATTTGCCAACATTAAAGTTTCTGTCTCTGCATCTCCTTTATCTGAATCTGCATAAAAAGCAGAACTTTGTTTGAGTTTTCTTGGATAATTCGTGTTTCTGAAGGTTAAAAATAACAAAGCAGACAGAATCCTGGTCTGTCCGGCCCTTTAAATCAGGAAAAAAGTCAGAAAGTAAACATTGGGTTAATTCACCCAGAGCCACTGAGGGGACATAAAACTGAATTTGATCTGGGAGAAGTCCAGCTGGAGGGTTCCTCCCCGGCCGGGCAACAGTTAACAGGAAACCCGAGCTCAGAGTCACGGCCCTCCTTCTTGTTTTTCTCTCTTCTGCAGCTTCGTCTCTGCAGGATGTGAACGAGCCGCGGCTCAGAAACTTTCCCCTGTGAGCCTGAAGCTGAAGGTAAGAATAAACTTTTAAAAATAGGCGGCGATTAGAAAGCTGCCGCCACGCGTTTGGAGTGGATTCTGTTAATCTGTTAATGAGCTGAGAGGGAGAGCTTGAAAAGATTTGTTCTGCTGCTGGCTGCCCCACGAGAACAGCTGACGCTTCGTCGTTTATTACCAACAACGGTTAAACGCTTCTGCCCCCGGAGCCGAACCTCAGGTGTCTCTAACCGTCAGAACAACTGAACAATTGTTGATTTCCGTCCACAGATCGGCCGACGAGACGCTGCAGACGAACATGGCCCTGTTTTTCTCTGGAGCCGTAACAAGTACGTCCCCCACCCCCCCACCAATGCACACACCTCCACCTCCTCACAGTCAGAGTCAGGCAGGACAGACAGGCCTTTCTAACAGAGCCCAGAGCATTATGCTGCCACCACCGTGCTTCACAGTGAGGATTAGTAACTGATTAAAGGAGATTAAACATGCCTGTTAGTTTACTGTGTCTGCAGTAAACTGACAGGAACGTTTCCATTTTTCGCCCATCGCCACCAGAGCATTTTTAGGAATGTGACCAAAGTTCTCCTGTTCTTCAGGCTCCCCAGTAAAACGGAGGCTGCGTGGGAACCGCTCCTGTCAGAGGTAACGACACACGCAGCTGTCTGGGGACCTGGGATTTATGCCCAGGCGTACTTTCTATAACGATCACCATGTTGGCATTAAAACCACTTTTAGGGTTTGGAAAGGGGGAAAAAGAAGCAAAAAAATGTTTGTTTTGAAGTCACAAACAGCTGCTTATAAGTTTTATTACTTGTTAAAGTTGATCTTTTCAGCATGATTTTAGCTTCCATAGATAAAAACCTCAGTTTATACCCAACAGTTTATCACCAGAGACAAAGAAAATGGACCTTTGTCTTTAAATAAAGCCAGAAACTAACGCAGGTTTCATGCTCTGATTAGTTTAATATTGGCCCCATCGGTTTGAAAGAAGCTGACATTTCCCCCGCAGCCTGGACGCCTCCCTCCTGTCGCCCGACTCCTCGTACGTCTGCTTCTCCTCGGCGGACGCCGGGGCTCCCTGCTGCTGCCGCCGCTCGCCGCGCCTCCTCACCAACGGCTACTACGACGTCACCGAGGACAGCTTCTGCCTGGACCAGGACGGCAACGTCTCGCTGACGGGCTGCAGGGCCAGCGTGTCCTACAAGGAGAACCTGGTCAGGTGAGGCGGCGCCTGCGGGGGTCAGGTGGGTAGCCATGGGGAGGTGGGGGGGGGAACCTGCGCCCGGCTCGGCTGGATGTTTCTTCTGCAGGGTTGAGCAACGTCTGCAGAGCGTTTCCACACGCCTCGTTTCAGGGCCTGAGGTCATCCCCTGCAGCCAATCAGAGCGCGGCTCTCGGCTGCTGTCAGCCAGCTCCCAGAAAGCTGTAAATTCTTCAGCGGTGACTTCAGCTGCGTTTGGGGGCCCGCCGGGACGTCACTGGTTGCTGTTGCTAGGAGACCTTTGGTGTTATGGGGTGTTTGAACGTAGAGGCGCTTTCCTGGAGCGAAGCTTTGAATCCGTCTGAAGCTCCTCCAGCCGTTCCTTCCACCGTGAATAAAAGCTGCAGGACATTCAACATGTCTGTTGTTCTTAGAGGCTTTTAGAGGCAGTTAGCGCCCCCCGGTGGTCCTTTCTGTCACCTAAAGTTAGTTTCTGTGTCGTATCTTGATTTCTGTCTGTTTTGTTTCTTAGCTGTAACCTTTAAAAGTTCAGTTTTTACATCTTTGTGTTGCTTTTTATTTTTTGTTATCCTTTTCCCCACTGCTGCACATCACTGCAGACACTTCTGGACAGTTTCTGTTACTTTAAAAGTGTTTTCGATGGCAGCCTGATCCATTGGTGAAGTTAATAACCATTTAATTTCAGTAATTTTGTATAGATTTAAAGTGGATTGGTGCAGCCAGGATAGTGTTAGTTTTAGTGATATTTATTTTGTTGCCACTTTTCCCTTCATCTCTACGGATATTTACCGCCCTTGTGGACATTTTTGGTCACTTTGACTTTATTTTTTATGCATTTTTAAATCATTGAGTCATTTTGAAGTTGTTCAATTCCACTATGTTCCATTTTATGATCCTTAGGGGTCATTTTGGCCATTTTGGAGACTTTGCCGACATTTTGTCACCCTTGAAGATTCCCTTTTATAACTTTTAACGCAGCATCAGGACATTTATTTTATTCGTTTCTTGGCTGCTTCGTGTCCGTTTCTTCTTTCTCTCTCATTTTTCAGCTGAATTAAAAGTTTAACCTCAGAGTTTTTCACCAGGACGTTATTTTCTGCCACGAACAGATTGAGACAGTTTATTCGGCATTTAAATCATTTTGTATTTTAACTCGCCGTCATCTCATTATGACCATGTATGCATTGCTCCACCTTGTGGCAACTTTCCTCATCAGTTGCACCATTTTTGGTTGTTTTGTCTCCTTTTGCAGCTTCTTCCATCATTTTTGATGAATCTCTCTCACCTTTGTCAGATTTCTGTTTAAAAAAGATGCCCACAGTCAGGGCTTTTAGTGTTTTTCAGGTGTAAAAACACATTTTTGTGTTTATCTAACAGTTGCGTCCCTCCCTCCTTCCTCTGAGGCGTATTTCCCGACCTCTGCAGAAGTTCCAGCAGAACAAGTTCTGCTTCTTGGGCTGAATCTCATTTTCTAGTCCAGGCGGATCCGTTTTAACTGTTTCATTACAGACAGACTGGGTCATGTTGGTGAGAAGCTGCTGGAACCAGATGAAGGGGAGAAAATAAAAACCCGATCCATGACGTCGGCTCCGCTTTGTTCCCCCAGAGTCTTCAGACGCAGACGGAGACCTCGCCGGTCGCTGGTCTCTCTGCTCAGCGACGTCACAGAGAGCTGCCACTCATGGCTGGACCAGAACGTCTTCAGAGGGATGTTGGGAACGGGACACAGGCAGAACCTGGACCTGGATGAGGACCCGGACCTGGACTGGGCCCAGGTCAGCCAGGAGGGACCGTCTCTGTCTCCTCTGGACGAGTCTCTGTGGTCGGGACCAACCGGCGCCGAGCTGGAGGACAGCTGGAGCTTCACGTACGGTGGGTCTGCAGGGTGATCGGATGTAACGTCCTGGTCCCAGACGTCTCCTTGAAGTCACATGACTGCTCTCCCTGGTCCAGATCCCACCGAAGCTCCGCCTCCTCCAGACAAAGAAGCTGCGAAGCTCCTGATCCAGGAGGAGATCTGCTCTGAGATCTGTGAGTCCAAGCAGCGCTTCACCCAGCCGTCGCTGGGCGGCCTCTCTGAAGTCCCGCCCCCTCCTGCTTTCTACAGCCGCTGCTGTCAGGCCGCCCCTGAGTCCACAGGTGAGCCGCGTCCCCAGCCGGGTCCTCGGGACTACAGGAACTTCCTTCCTAGAGATCATGTGACTCACACAGCGGCTAAGCACTTTATTCGTTTTTATTTCAGGGCTGACGATGAAGGCTCTCCTCCTCATCACCCTCTGCATCTTCCTCCTCGGTGCGCTCTACTCAGGGTGAGACGTTGAACCAGAGTGTTTTTATTCTGACTCTTCATGACGTCATTACTGACCTGAAGATGGAGGAGCCGGAAGATGCTGAGACTGAAACCTTTTCCCTCCTGCAGGTGTTTACGGTGGAGCGCAGCGGCGACGTCCGCCATGTTTCTGGTGATGTCAGCAGTGATGTGTGAGTATGTCTCAGATGTTCTGGCCCACTGAGTCCCTTAGAGCAGGGCTGTCATTTCTATACTGGGCCACTTTGGCATCATGAGGTCATTTCGTTCTGTATGCACTCTGTGTATACAAAATGACAATAAAGAAAGTCTAAGTCTAAGTCTAAAAAGGAGTCGGTTGCACCTACATAGATGAAACTTTTGATTTTATAATTTAATTTCAGTTCACATAAAACAGGAACAACAATGTAGTTTATAGAGTTTATCTGCAAAAATTTGGGGTGGGTTACACTTTAAACTCATCATTCTGCGTCACTTTTTCTCTTTTTGGACATTTCTGGGTTGTTTTAATGTGTTGTGGGAAACGCTGACATCTAGTGGCAGCATGCTGTAACTATGCAGTTAAAAAAATCAACAGGAGGCACACTTTAAAATAATATATGACTCTACCTTATGACATTATAGGCCTTTTTTGGCTCTTCAGGGTCAGATGAGTTTTTCCTTAAATCCCATAAAAAATAATTTATTTTCCTTTAGTTAAACCTAACTTATCTAAAATAAATAAAACAAATCTATAAGTTTGGATAAATTCATCAATTTAAATGTGGCAAGATCAAATTAAATATTGGATATTATTATCTGAGTCAAAATAAAAATAAATAAAACATAAAACAAACAAGAAAATTACTGTAAATAAAGAGCAAGTAAAAATAGTTACACCTAAAATAAAAATAAACAAACAAAAAAATGGATATGTTTATAATAAAACGGGCAATTTAATAAATTAGCAATATTTTAAAAAGTTTAAATAAGATTGCTATATAAAAGTGAACCAAAATGAAGTAAACATTCAGATAAAAGAAGAAGAAAATTAAGGAAATAAATATAAATGGGTTTAAATAAGTAAACCTTCTAATATTAGATACATTTAATAAGAAAACAAATAAAAAAAAACAAAATAAATGCATTAATTAATTATTAATAATACTAATTAGAATTTATTTTAAACTTTTATTTTGTTTTACTTGCTTTCCAAAATAACCTAAAGCTAAAGAAAATAAAAATGTATTTTCTGCTCCTTACATAAATATGATATTCATTGGATTTAATATAAAATTATAAAAATAAAAGCATCAAATTAATTCAACAGTAGCCATTAAAGTGACTTTCATACATAAGGAAGTGTTTTCTTACATGTTTGCCGTTCGGTTCTTTCAGTCGTGACGAAGTCCGGTCCGATGGGCGAGTGGCGGCGAGCCAAAACGGAGGTGAGTCTGAACCTGATGGTCCGTGACCTCCAGAGGTCAAACCTTAACGAGCTAACGCCGTTTCCTGCCTCCTGCTTTAGGATATCACGTCCAGAAACGAGTAGACGACGGGTTCCCTGTCCAGAGAAGAACCAGAACAGAACCAAGTGTTTGGATCCAAGCTGGGACTGAAGGGTGGAACATGTTCTGAGCTCTGGAGGCATTTTAGAGCCAAACTAGCTTCGTTTTTTACAGAAAAGGCTTAAAGGCCGTCAATCGAGACGAAGACGAGGGCGACGTGTGCCTCAGGAAACGTTCAGTGATCCGATTCTTTTACCAGCATCATGTTTAGGAGGAAAACGAGCCGGTTTGAAACCGCTGAAGGAGCTCAGAGTCCCTGTGTTAGCTTAGCAGTGTGGGAAACTTCCTGTGTAACGTTAAAAACACAGAAACGGAGTCCTTTCAGGACAAAATGAGCCCAAAGTGACCAAAACGTGAAACTTTTTAAGCTGTACCAATCAACTCCAGACAGAATTTGTATTATTTTATGCACAAAGATCCCCTGAAACCAGAGGTGATGATGCAGCGCCGTCAGGTAGAGTTCTGGTCCGCTGTAACGCGTCAGATCCAGGCTCTGATAAACCGTGGAGTCATTCTGGGGTGAACCTTAAACCTTTGGTGCCTTCATATCTCCCTGCAGCGTCTGAAAACTAATTATCACTAGTTACTCAGTTTATTATCCGTTTTCCTTCTGAGCTGATTGGGTTTTTACTCCCTGTGGGTTCTCAGTCCTTCAGCCTTTTCTGTACGGAACCCCAGAAATGCTTTAAATGATCTAATCCTAAAGACATAAATAGCTTCAGGTGAGACTCATTCGAGCAAAACTTCTGAAAACATTTTGTTTTTAATTTAGTATAAATGTGAATTCAGGGAAAATCCAGCAAAAACATTAAACAGCTGCTTATTTCTAACCATAAATTTATAATTTTGTCCAGATGAGACTTTTAACTCTCGGCACATCAGGTCCTCCCTTCATCTCCAGGCTTTTATTTTGAAAGAATTCATCTCTGCAAACAGAGCCCCAGCTTTCTAATTTTCTAATCCTGGGTGCATTTGTGCTAAAAAATAATGTATAAATACACAAATCAATAAACACATTTTCCTACATGTGTAGCTTTAGGTGACAAAATAATTTTTAATGATAAAATAAAGAATAACATTGAAAATGCACTGAAGTAAAGCGCAGAATGCTATTTAAATATTAAAACTATCACAACTGTAAATACATAATCAATGTTGGCACAAATTTTAATTGTGAGAGAATGCTTTTTTTTATTATGATGAATATTTAATGTTTTTTTTTTGTGAAGCTCACTTCCTCCACGAGGTTTTATTTTGAAAAGTATCTTTTTCAGTATGAAGCTCCAGAAGGGTTGTTTGTTTTATTCCGTACACACAGGTTAATAAGATTATTATAAACTCCGTGTTCATGAAAGCTTTAGTTGTTGAAATAATATGAAATCAAGAATAAATTAAAAACTCCTTCATGAATTAATGTTCAGGGAAGAAATGAAGCCAACCTGCTCCAAGATTCAGATGGAAAATGTTATTTCAGATAATTTTGAGAAAAAAATTATCCTATTTACCTCTCATGTATATTTAGTACTATGTGAAAGTTTTCACTTTTATTTTTAAAGGGATTTTGTCACCATGTGGAGCTTCTGAAAAGCTTTTGTTTATAATCCACACAAAAATAATAATAATAATAATCTCCCCACTTCAGAGGCTCCATGTTAGTATTATTACTGGAAGATAAAACAATATGTATTTAATATTTGTCTCTCTGAGGAGAAGAACTGTAGCACAAAGCCCTGACACAAAGTACTGTTTAACTTTATAAAGCTGAGTTTTGTTTTAATTTTGGGTCGCGCAGAGATGAGCTGAGCTCCGGTTTCAGCTCTAAGGCTCTAAAGCAGAGCTGAGGAGTCCCTCACAGCCGCCGTGGTGCGTTCAAGGGCTCGGAAAGTTCAGCCCCGGAGCCAAATAATGTCTGATTCGTCCTGTAGGTTCCAGTCTGAGGAGCTGACAGGAAAGTTTTCATCAAAGTGCCAACATTTTTTTATCCTGAGCTAAAATGAGGAGAAAAGTCTGAGCTTATCAGACATATTTTTGATACAGCGCTCTGCTTTACTTCGTCCTGACGGCTCTGCTTCCTGACTGTAGTATATTACAGATCTAATCTTTGTTTGTGATGTTAAATGTGTTTTATTTTGTAGTTTTAAACTATGTTTAGCTCGTTTTTTATTAGAAATGGGAAATATGGGTCACTCTGCTGCCCCTGGTGGTCATAACCAGCCAGTGCAGCTTAAGGTCAACTTTAAATAGGATTTTTATATCATATTAATGTGACTTTTCTGAAAGCTGTGTTTTTTTTACCTTTAAAGCTTTAGATCTGTGTTAAGCACCTAACATTTTATTCTCCATGTTCTGTTTTATTGTGATTGAATGCACTTGGAAACGTGATGCTCTGCTTGTGACGGCACTTGTTTTAGTTGTTTTAGCGTCTGACAGCAGGAATTAAATCTTATTACATTTAAAGTGGAATAAATGGAACGAAAATAAGTCCATAAAAAGGAAAACTTGGAACTTAAATGAATAAATGAATAGAATTCTGAAAAATTAATTTTTAATGGTTGAATTTATTCATTTAATGTGGCGCTCTGCTTTAAGATTTAATTTCTAACCACCTGCCTGTTGTCAGAGAGTGTTTTAAATGACTGTTTATTACTAAGCTAATAAATGACAAAGACATTCTGTGGTTCTGTTTATTTTTTATTTAATGTACAGCCCCTAAAAAGGTCCAGTTTTTGTTTCTAACCTCTGTTTCAGTCGGTCTTTTAACTCCATGACCCTAAAACTGTCCTGAAGGCAACATCTGATCTGTCAGAGAAGACCTGGTTTGGACCCGCGGGCTTCCCTGTCCTCCAGAAACGGCTGAGACCTTAGAGCCGGTTTCAGTTTGGTTTACACTGCTTCAAAATGAGGTTATGGCCCTTTATATTACAAATAACAGAAGTAAATGAGTCATTTTATAAGAAAGTGACATAAAAACTTTAATTTTGACCCAAACAGAAGTTCTGTTCTGTCGTCAGCGCTAACGAGTCACAATAAAACCAGAAGCTTATGACAAACATGAAGTTTTTAAACACATTGAAGGAAAGTTCAGAGTTTGGACCCAAACCTGCAGCTCTTACTGAACCAGAGCCAGAAATAAATGAGCTGAGCTTCAAACAGCTGAACAGAACCGGACCTGACCACCAGGAACCTGTCAGGTCTTCAGCTGACGTCCTCTTCTTTAGTCAGATCCAAAACGCAGACGGCTAGCAAAGCCAAGAAGGAGGTCTGAGGAGGAAGGCTAGCCCTCCAGTATGGAAAATTAATACATATTATTAATACAAGACACAGAGACACTAAAATGTCCGTTTTTAATTTCTGTCCCAAGCAGCCGAACCTTCCTGTAATCTTTAAACCCTCGTCGGTGGTTCTCCTTTCACCATTGCTACTTTTGGCATTTTGTCTCATCTGTTTCTCTCCTTTTTTTCCGCTTCTACCTTCTGTGTCCATTAAACATGAAATAGTCCCTGGCTTAATAGCTTAAAATGCAATAAAGCTTCCTGCATATATAAATCAAGCGGAGCAACTATGGCCAAAGCAGTGAAGCTCCGCTTGTGGTTAAATAATATCTGTTGGCATTAAGACAATTTTAATGCTACACAGCCGGAGAGGAGACAAAACAAATAAAAAATAAACAGGGTGTGATTAAAATAGACCAGGGCTTATTGATAGATGGGGGTGGGACTTATAGACAATTGGGGGCGGGGCTTACCTACCGATGGGGGCGGGATCTACAAACAGATCAGGGCAGGGCTTACAGACAGATGGGGCGGGGCCTGAAGACAGATGGGGGCGGGGCCTTAAGACAGATGGGGGCGGGGCTTACAGACAGATGGGGGCGGGGCTTACAGATGGGCCAGCCAACCCACTCCCCTGCAGAGTTCAGCCCCTTTCAGATCATTCTTTGATTGTGTGAGCGGGCTTTGGGTCTGGGTTCTGCCTGCTCTGGGGCCCGGAGAACCGCTGCTCAGACCCACTAGTCCACAGGCGGTACCACAGAGCACCGAGTCCTGCTTTCAAGCTGCTCAGGGAAGCAGCGTCTGGTGAAGGTCGGGTACTCGTCTGATCCACTGCTTCTGGGCAGGCTCTGGGTGAACGTCGTCACGGTGACGCTGCGGCCAATCATTTCTCTCCAGCGTGCGTGGCGACGTGTCTCCTCAGGTGTCCGCCGGACGTGAAGGTCTTCCCGCAGGAGGAGCACCTGAACTGCCTGCAGTCGGTGTGCACGCTCATGTGGACCTTCAGCGAGCCGGACTGAGCGAAGCGCTTCCCGCAGTGAACGCAGCCGTAGCGCTTCTCGCCGGTGTGGACGCTCTGGTGCCGCTTCAGGTTGCTGGAGTCGGAGAAGCGTTTCCCGCAGAGGGCGCAGACGTAGGGCTTCTCGCCCGTGTGGACCCTCATGTGGGTGGTGAGGTTCTTCAGGCAGGCCAGGGTCTTCCCGCAGAAGCTACACACGAACGTCCGCCCTCTGGGGTCGTCGTCACCGCCGCCGACCACCCGGCTCTGGCGCCGCCACCCGTCCCTCCTGATGATGCTCTGCGCTCCCGCGGCCTGACTCTGTGGCGCCCCCTGCTGGTCTGCCGCGGACAGAGCCGCCTCGCCGTGGCCGAAACCAGAACCGCTCCCCGGATCGGCAGAAACATTCCTGCTGGGGACCAAACCGGAGGAGCGGCCGGGTTCTGCTGCCGCTGCCGGGTTGCGGGTCGTGCGCTGCAGCATCAGGGGGTCGTAGCTGCCGCTTTCTGGCCCCTGATTGGTGCTCAGGGCTCGCTGGCCGGAGCTGGAGCTCGTCCATGAGACGCAGCCGTCTTCTCCTTTATCGGTAGCTTCCTGTTTGACGGGCGAGGACGAAGCTCCGGTCTCAGCTGGCTCCTCAGAAACGCCACAGAACCCGCCTGGAGAACAGAACCGGACGCTCGGTCAGCGTCTGCATGTCAGAGACACACAGAGAACGAGGAAAAGTCTCACCGTGTGGGTCAGACCGAGACCAGGACTCGCCTTCTTCGTCCTCCACTTTGATGACCACCGTCGCCGTCTCTACTGCAGCCGCCTGAAAACAGAACGCGGGGTTAGAAAGCGCCGAGCAGCAGCCAGAACCGGCCTGAGCTGCGTCTCACCGCCTGAGCTGCGGCTTCCTGTCCGGATTCTGGCGCCGGACGGGTCTCTCTGCACAGAGACGCCTGCTGGGGGGGCGACAGGGGCAGCTCTGCTCCAACCTCTGTGAAGACAGGAAGAGATCCGGTTTACGCCGGTCTGCAGCTCTCACACCCAGAGGCTCGGGTCTGAACTTTGACTAGGCCAGTGCTGCGCCTCGCTCCTCCTTCCTGTGGATGTTTGTCTTCGCAGCTGAGAAGTCGTTAAGTTTGGCCGCCAGAAAACCCGTCTGTCAGCGTAATGAGAATTAAGATTTCTGACATCAGGGTTTTAGTTCATTTAAACGACGACAGCCGCTCTGCTTTTAAAGGTTGCCGTTAATCAAGTTTGGATTTCATAACAAGAACGTCTAACATGTCTTGATTTATGTTTATTTTCTACGGTTTTCCTTTGTGCTGTCAAGCTTTCAGAGAATATTCAATAGAACTTCATGATTCTCAGATTGTTTTACAACTTTGACTAAACCTTCAGTAAATACATATTTCTGGATAATATTCACTAAATTTAGTTTTCTTTGATTTTGTGAACGCTTAAATTTAGTACATTTGATTTTCTGATAGTTTATGCATTTTAAATTTATATTACTATTTATTTTATTAGAGTTTACATCTGAACTTTTTAAATTTTTTCTCAGTTTTCAAAGGCTTTCAGCTCAGCTTAGAATAAATGTGTTTCTGATAGTCAGAGCATAGAAATTTACCAATTTTGAAAGAAATTCAAATAATCTTTCTGTTAATTTGAATTTTTATTGTTTGCTCAATGTTGCCATTCTGCTTTTTTAAACTACTTTAGCCATTTAAAATTATGAAATCTGAACAGATTTACTGCACAGAAACACAAAAACACAGATTTTCTTCAGGTTTGCAGAATAAAGGTTGTTAAATTATTATTATTATTATTATTATTATTGTGTATTTTAAATGGTAAAGTTCAGCGTCTTGTACTGACATACTGAGTTTTGGAGGAGCTGAATCTGGATCCTTTTCACAGCTTTTAGGTCGCAGACCCGAACCGAACCGGCTTACCTGTGCGCGCCTCGGTCCTCCGCGGCTCGTGGACGCGCGGGCGGCCGCTCGCGAAGAGCAGCGCGGCGCCGCTGCCGCTAGCGGCGGCTCTGAGCGCGGCGGACCGCGCCGCCCGGAGCTCCAGGAGCCGCAGCTTCCTCCGCAGGACCTCGTTCTCTTTGCGGCCCCGGGAGATCTCCAGCTGCAGCACGGCGTAGCCGCTGTCCACCAGCTCGCAGATCTCCGCCACCGCCGTGTTGGCCAGGACCTCCATGATGGAGGCGAGCTGAGCGTGAAAGGTGGAGGCCGGAGACATTTTCCCCGCTCGTCCAACCGATGCAGCGCGAAAATAAACTGGAACCAGGAGAACCGCAGGAGAACCTCCGCTGAACCGACTGTCCGCACAACAACCAGGAACCGAAAGGGTGCGCGGTGCGCATGCGTGAAGTCACGTGTTCAAATAAATTCCAGGGACACCAAACCTGGATTTACGATAAATGCCGAAGTCCACGCTGATTTTACTTAGAAAGTTAAAATAAAAAGAGGATAAAATCTCAAGGAAACATAATGTTTTTAGAAATGTTTTTATTATTTGCTTTTCTTAAATAAATTATTAAAAAAACAGGTTAAAAGGTTGTTTTATATGTTAGACCAGCGGTGTCCAAAGTGTGCCCAGGGGCCACATTCAAAAAATGGCACAAATGTAATTGGCCAAGCAGGCGGATTCGGATGAGACCTTTTAAAGTAGATAGTCAAATTAAACCCTGCTTAAAAGGAAAAATGTGAGATACAAGCGATCACATTTTATAAAGAAACAGTTTTGGAGAGTCAATGTTCTCGGTGCTGAGAATACACTAAAGATGCCTTGAGAAAAAGATTATACAAGACCACCCAGCACAATATTTATGGGCATTGAATTTTGTTTATTTGTCATTTTTAAGAGGGAAAAAAACATGCAGGATTCCTTTTATGTCTGAGTCTTATAACAAGTTACACGTCCCTCTTTAACAGAAGTCAAAGTACTTTGTTTTGTTTCATTTAAAAATATAGTGAATTTAGCTTAAAAACATTTTACTTTCTTGCTTTTTTTCATTGCTAAAAAAAATTTTTGGCCCTCGAGTACGTTTAACGTTTTTAGCCCCCATGGCAAAAGGTTTACTCACTACTGTGTTGAATATTTAGAAGGCCTAAGTACCAGTCTGGTTTGCTTTATTATATAAATTCATACCCTTTCATAATCAGGATGGCTTTTTACATTATTTACATTTTTATTCAAGTCTTTATTCTTAAAATATCTTTGATAGTTTCATAATTTTATTTCATTATGATAAAAATTTAATGTAAATTTAAAATAAAAATTAAATTCAGTTTATTTATACAGTTTATACAATTAATAACACATGTCATCTCAAGGCACTTGACAAGCAGCATGGAGTGGAGAGGAAAACTCCCCTTCAACAGGGAGGAGAACCTCCAGCAGAACCAGAACCAGGCTCAGTGTGAACGCTCATCTGCCTCGACCCACTGGGGGTCAGAGAAGACAGAGCAGAGACACAGAAAGACCAGAAGCTCACATTGATCAAAAACAAATACCAGTCAAGGCTACAAGTGGAGGATGACTTGCGGCTGTTTCTTTCTGCTGTACATCCCCACAGCTTTGCGCATCTAAGTCACGTCCTCATTGTTCGCATTGAGAATGCTTGAGAACATGGCTGTTAAAATAGCAACAGGTTTAATTTGTGTATAATTAGCCTAAAACTAAATCGGAATATGGAATATGAATATGTTAAGAGTAGGCCCTCTGTTTGTGATGTTTCAGTAAAAGTAGCCTCTAAAATGGAAATATTTGGATGGATATTTTGTGAATAGGCATTTTATATGAATGTACTTTGTTAAAAGAAATGCAATAAAAAAATGTATTGGGATATCAGTTGTTTTTTAAACACAGCATTCCAGGAACACAAATGAAAGATGTATTTACTGCAGGGACCATGTGTGCGGTAGGTTTGTGGTTGGGGGGGGGGGGGGGGGGTCTTTAACTATTCCAATGGGAGGGGGTGGTAATAGCGGATGATCTGCCTCCCCTGGATGATGTCAGAGCTAACAGAACGTCAGACCAGGTGTACCTTCTATGAAGAGAAAGATGACAGAGAACAAAAAGTTAAAAGCTGAAATTACAACAAAAAATGCAAATTGGAGAGTAGTAGGAGAAATCAGCAGAGTGAGAGAAATAGACCCTGATGTCCTCCAGCAGCCTAAGCCTATAGCAGCATAACTATAGAGGTAGCTCAGGGTAACATGAGCCACTCTGACTATAAGCTTTGTCAGAAAGGAAGGTTTTAAGATTAGTCTTAAAAGTAGACGGGGTGTCTGCCTTACGGACCAAAACTGGGAGTTGGTTCCACAGGAGAGGAGCCTGATAGCTAAAGGATCTGCCTCCCATTCCCACTCTTATCTATATTCTGGAGGTTAAAAAAGGAAACCCAGGAAACCTGTTTAATATGGATTTAAATGACATGCCCAGGTCAAAAATAACAGCATGTTTTTTTCTACTTTATTACTAGAGGCTAATTCAATGCCATCCAGATTAAAATGAAATATCTATTATAGTAATGCTCCAACAAAAACCTATTTAGTACCTTCAGAGATCCTGGAGAACTGTTGATCAGAGCCACTTGGAAGGATTTAAGGAATCTTTGACTGCTTGGAAAGATCATTGGAGGTAGTCTGTATAATTTCCTTCGTATCTACCCAGGTTTGGTTTATCCTCGGCACCAGACCGGTTCTAAAATGGGTCAATCTAAATTTTAACTCTGTCCCTTTGGTTGGGTCCGGTAAACTTTCTGAACCGTGGAAATATCCCACCAAGAAAGTTCGGCATTCTTCAGGCACACATAACAGTAACTGTGAGAGGATTTCATGTTTAAGATAGGCAAGTCATTTGAGACCCAATTAAATAAGTTATTTTAAATAGATTTTTTTGAGAAGTGTTTGGATTTGAGGAGTTTTTCACCGTCCTCTGCTTACCTGTGATGTTTGGAAACATGACTAGACTGATGTTTACATCCACCCTCCACCTTTTGACTGTAAACTCCTGATATCACTCAGCACCTATTATCTCTCAACACTGCAAGGCCTCACTCATCTGGAAACAGATCAAACCAAATCAGCAGTACAATGACTCCATGAGAGGAAAACGACATTTTAGAGCCACCTGGTTAGAGTCCAGAACCAAACCTGGGAGGTTTTCAGAACTTTGACCAGGCCCAATGGGTCAGTATTGCTAAAGATGCTACATGCTGATAAACGGCTGCTAAAGAAACACCAAACCCACGATGTAACACGGCGGCGTCATGCTGTGGGCTTCATTTTCTTCTGAAGGAGCTCTTTTTCTGCCGCACTCAGTTTATTCAACTGAAATCTTTCACATCACACCCTTCCACTGTCACTACTGGTGTCCCTCAAGGCTCAGTTCTTGGCCCCCTCCCTCTTCATTACCTACCTCCTTCCCCTTGGCAATATTTTCCGCAAATTCAACATTCATTTTCACCGTTAGGCGGATGACATCCAGCTCTATTTATCCAGCAAACCAAACTTCCTCACTCCCCCCCTTGTCCCTTACTAACTGCTTACTTGAAATTAAAAACTGGTTCACCTCAAACTTCCTTAAACTAAACAGCGACAAAACCGAACTCCTCCTCGTTGCCACCAAATCCACCCTATCCAAAATCAAGTTTCTCACTACCCATTGACAACTCCTTGGTCTCCCCCTCCCCTCTGGCCAAGAGTCTGGGTGTCATCCTCGACTCCTCCCTAGTGCTTAACCAGGTAAAGCACTTTGCATTGTCTCTGTACTGAAATGTGCTATACAAATAAATTTGCCTTGCCTTTCAGTCACACATAAATAACATTAGCCGGTCTGCATACTTCCACCAACATTAACCGCCTCCGTTCCTCCCTCACCACTCACACTGCCTCTGTCCTTATCCACAGCCTCATCACCTCCCGTCTTGATTATTGTAATTCTCTTCTTTTCGGCCTCCCTCAGCCGCTCTGGAACTCACTCCCACCTGACCTTCGGAGAATTGACTCTCTCTCTCTGTTCAAATCCAGACTCAAATCCCACCTGTTCCCGCTCGCTTATATGTAAATACACTGTTCTTGTCCCTCCCCATAACTGTTTTTATGTTCCTGAAATTTTTTTTTTTTTTTATTCTCTGTAAAGTGACCTTGAGTGTCATGAAAGGCGCTGTTAAATAAAACAAATTATTGTTACTTCTGCTACTTCAAGTATGTATTCCACTTAAATTGTAAATATTATACATCAGCATCTAAATTTGCACAAAAAAACAACAATAAAAACACAGGACACAGCATGTATCAAATGTTATTTTAGTACTTTAGCACCAAAACATTGAAAACAGAACAGGGTTGTTATTGGAGAGCGCCTCTGGTGGTCAGGAGTGGAATAGCATGCTGCTGGGGCTCAGTTTCCTGAGCATCTCGTTCCCACCAGAGCGAGGATGAACAACCATCTCTGTGACACCTCTGCAGCTACAGAATAAAGAAGGCGATAAAAGCACAGTTACAGATGCAGCTGCTCTTCACTGATCACACAGCTTCTCTTCAATACCTCCAGTGTCGGTGAAATACTTAAAGGAGCAATAAGTAAGAAATTTACTGTAAAATCAACCTAAATCATTCTCATTTCCCACCCAGGATGGAAGTAACGCTCCCTATAAGCAATCTGTCCTCTCCATCAACAATGTCTTAGTCACATTTTTCTCCTTTAAAACCTAGAGGAACAGTCAGAGTGTTAACTTCCTGGTTCCTGAGCCAATCATATGAGAGTTCCCACAACAGAGCTCAGCATTTGGTGTTTTATCTTTGCAAAAGAGCAGCAGCCTGCAAACATGGAAGCCAGTAAGAGAAGCGGACCAGAACCAGAACCAGAACACAACATCATAGACCCGCCCTGGAAGTAAACATTCAGTGGAGTTTCACAGCAGCAACGAACCACTGAGGAAATGGATATTTTGGTGGCAGGCCTTGTGCGTGTGTTGTTGTTCCGATTTGCAACACTGGGCGTCAGTCTTACTTATTGCATTTTGTTTATTTTGTAATTTTTTAGCGGGAAAAATATGCAGGATTCCTTTTATGTCTGTTATAACAAGTTACACGTCCCTCTTTTACAGAAGTCAAAGTACTTTGTTTTGTTTCATTAAAAATTATAGTGAATTTAGATTAAATCCATTTTACTTTCTTACTCTTTTTCATTAATAAAAGTTTTTTTGGCCCTTGAGTACGTTTACCTCGACAGTTGTGGCCCACGTGGCAAAAAGTTTACTCACCACTGTGTTAAATATTTAGAAGGCCTTTGCTTTATGATATAAATTCATACCCTTTCATAATCACAATTGCCTTTTACATTATTTACATTTTTAAAGTCTTAATTTTTTTTTTAATTTCTTTAATAGTTTCATAATTTTATTTCATTATAATGAAAATTTAATTTAAAATTAAAATTCAAACATCATAGACCCGGCCTGGAAGTAAACATTCAGTGGAGTTTCACAGCAGCAACAGACCGCTGAGGAAATGGATATTTGGGTGGCAGGCCTTATGCGTGTGCTGCTGTTCCGATTTGCATCACTAGGTGTCAGTATTGCTTATTGCTCCTTTAAACCTCGGCTAGGCTCATGGATTAAAACGCCATCAGTAGTTTTCTCACCAGCTTTCTCACCATTTTCAAGTGTTACAGCTCTAAGTCTGTCCATTTCCGTTCGGATCAAACGGTTCCATTTGTGACATGTTTTAAATTATTCGTAAAACTGCTACGGAGCTTCACAAAGCCTGAAATCCGCATGTTTAACAGTCTGACTTTGCGAAGAACATGCAGAAAGCAAATCTACCGTCTAATCGTGTGCTGAAAAGCAGTTAAAGTGCTGCTGTGATTTCTGGAGGGACCCGTCGGGGCTCAGTTGTTGGGGTGGCACTTCTTCATGTGCAGCTTGAGGCTGTACTTGACGATGAAGCTCCTGGAGCAGAGCGAGCAGCTGTACGGACGCTCGCCTGTGTGCACGTTCAGGTGCGACCTCAGGTGCGCCGACTGGGTGAACTTCTTGCCGCACTGGTCGCAGGCGAAGGGCCTCTCCCCCGTGTGGATGCGCGTGTGCACCTCCAGGTTCTGTGCCGTGGCGTACGTCTTGTTGCAGATGGAGCAGACGAAGCGCTTCCTCTGGGGGTCGTCGTCCGAGTCCCCGGCGGAGAGCTGCGACTGGCCCGGCGGGTCGCCGTACAGGCCGAAGCTTAGCGCGCCGCCGCTTTCGTACTCGAAGGCGGCGCCCCTGCTGTCCGCCGAGGCCGAGCCGGAGACGCCGACCATCTTCAGCCCGAAGGCGTCGCCGTCCATGTTCTCGTTCTCGCAGAACTGGGCGAAGCTGATGGAGCCTTTGGGCTGCTTGGTCCACGGCGGGTCCAGGTTCAGGTCCAGGTCGGCCCCGGTCGACGGCGGCTCCATCAGAGCGCTGCTGCTGAAAAACACCTGCCTGCTGGGGCCCGGGGGAACCAGGGAGCACTCCTGGACCAGGTGGACGTCCGGGTCCATCTGACCCGGGTAGGAACACACCGAGTCCCCCGCTTTCATCTGGACGTCCTCCAGGAGCTGAGCCGAGCAGCTCGGGTCGTCCAGACTGTAGACGGGCCCGCTCTGCTGGGAGCCCGCGGCCGGTTTGGGTGTTTTCAGCGCCAGGTGCTCGGAGGACGCCGTCTCGGCATCTTCGTAGATCCGACTGCGGCGCCGCCTCCTCCGGATGACGGGGGTGGAGGGAACTCCTTCGCCGACGGCGGCCGCTCCTCCGTCATGTTGCTTCCTTTCTCCTGAACAAAGACAAAAACAACCAGAACTTCACGGATCAGCCGGGAAGATTTTACAGCATGAGTCGCCGCTGGGTTTATTCTGTCCCAGAACACAGGACCAACTCTTTTGGACCGATCTCAGAGCAAACCTGGACGTTCACCCTGGTCCTCCTCTCACCACTGGACACTTTTCCTCTAGATCGGGAATATTTTCCCCTGAATCATCAATTGGATCCTGATCTGGTTCCAGACCAGAGGCAGCAGTGCTACCAGCTGCCGCCCGTCTATAAGGAAATCAGAATATTAGCTCAATTTATTCAATTCTATTTTATTTATATAGCACCAATTCATCATACATGTCATCTCAAGGCTCTTTCCAAAGTCCAATTCAATCAGATCCTCCATGTTGGTCAGAAAGTTTCCTCTCTAAGGAAACCCAGCAGGTTGCATCAAGTCTCTCCAAGCAGCATTCACTCCTCCTGAAAGAGCGTAGAGCCACAGTGGACAGTCGTCTGCATTGTTGATGGCTTTGCAGCAATCCCTCATACTGAGCATGCATGAAGCGACAGTGGAGAGGAAAACTCCCCTTTAACAGGGAGGAGAACCTCCAGCAGAACCAGAACCAGGCTCAGTGAGAACGTTCATCTGCCTCGACCCACTGGAGCTTAGAGAAGACAGAGCAGAGACACAGCAGGAGAGACAAACAAGCACAGATAATCATGATTTAAAGTTAAAAGAAAGGCTGAGCTGAGGTTAAACTAAGAGATAACTACTAGCTCGACGGTTCAGGGTCCATCAGTCAAGCTCTGCCTCCCTTCCAGAACTGTTTTCTGGGCCAGATTTCCTGTTTCCTGCAGTGGGAACGCGTCTCTAATTCCTAACCAGTGTTCTGCTGTAAGTACCGCTCACAGCGACCAGCGGCGACTCAGCGTTAAATCACAGTTACAGCTTTAAAAAAGACTTAATAAAGTCTGCTCACCGTCCTCTATGATGTCGAAACCGTCTGAGTCTTCGTCTTTAATCAGCACCACGTCTGGAACCTGAAGACAAAGTTCATCCGTTTACCCCACAGACACAAGAAAAGGCGTTTAGAGGAAGTGCACATGCAGGACGTCAGTTTATAACCCGGATTAAACAGTCAGCTTGATCCATTAAAGATTCGTTTTGGTTTCCCCAGATTAGGAGCTTATTAACTTCATCTCTCTGCCTGCAGCATCGACACAGAGATGAGCGCCGGTTTTATCTCCGCACCGACACGTCTGCACAAGCAGATTCAGGGCGGAGATTAGAATAAAATGATTATTTGATGCAGAAACCCAACCGAGCCTCTTAAAGCCATGTGAGGAGGCAGAGGTTCATTGAGGAGCAGACAGCTGACCTGGTCTGCTGCTGTTCCTCTGGGCCAAATCTTCTTTAAGCTTCATTACACCTGCCGCCTTCCGCTCTGTGCAGCTGCAGACTCTGGTTTGTATCGAAGGTGTGAAACTTTCTGGCCACACATGCTGCCCTCAGGGTCAGTTTTTGGTGCATTTGTGAGAAGAAAAGGTCAAGTGTCCACTGCATGCGGCACGCGTTGTTATGTAATCTGCTTCCAGGCAGTGCTGACTGCTATAAACAGAAGCAGAGCTTCCTCGACGTTGGCAGAGGGAACTTCTGAGCACCAGAATAAACCGGTGCTCTCCAAGAAAACCACTTCACAGAACCAAGAGCCAGAACGCTGACATGTAGGAGGAAATAAACGTCGCCTGTTTGATCGTGTTCAGCCTGATCTCTTTTTAACCTGCTGGAATTTTTATTTAAATATTGGGGGGAAAAAAGGTTTGGAAACCATTTTAAATCAGACTATAATCTTGAATGCTATTTATTATTGTTATTATTATTACAAGAACCGGAAAAAGACGACAGTCCCTTTTCTGTATTAAAGCTACAGCAACATTTTAAACAGTGACAGTTTCCAAAATGCTTTTTATTGATTTGTTCGAGCCGTTCTATGGTGTTTAAAGATGTTTTTAGAAAGAAGTCAGAGCGTCTCTGGTTTTCTCCACAGAGCAAACAAATAAGTTGCCCACAGTGACAACATTCTCGTCCAATCACGTGTTCCGCTTTGCACCTTGTTGCAGGTGAACCCACCTGTCCATCACCCTGACAGTGTCCAGAAACTGCAGCAGGGACGGCCGGCCCATAGGGGGCGATGGTGCACCGCCCTCCTTAAACCACATGAAAAACAAGAGGGGAAGGACTTTATTTTGCCGCTCTAAGTCTTAATAATTTTGTCCAATCAGCAGCCTGAATATCGCAGTGACGTTCAGCAGCCAGAAGCTCCGTTTTATGAAGTATGTTTTATGGCCACAGTGTAACTGTTTTATTATGGAACCAAATATATTGTATTTCACAATTTAACTTATTAGCTGTACTAAAGTACTGTACAGCACGTGTGTCAAACTCAAGGCCCGCGGGTCGAATCCGGCCCATCAAGGCAATTTATCCAGCTCTCATCGGCCCAAAAAAGGCATATTATGTGATAAAGTAGAGGCATATATTCTTTTAAATCGTATAAAGTGCATAAAACTGTGTCTCCTGTAGCGAATGTTGATTATTTTAACTGTGTAGTAACAGCATCCTGCCACTAGATGTCAGCTTTTCCACAACACACTAAAACAACCCAGAAATGTCCAAAAAGAGAAAAAGTGATGCAGAATGATGAGTTTAAAGTGTAACTCATCCCAATATCAACTTTTTTGCAGCTAAACTGTTTAAATTAGGCCTAAGGTGCTACTTTTATGTTACTATGCATTTTTATTTTTACATTTTTATGTCACTTATGAATTGGACAGCCTTGCTGTACTGTACGTACAATTCACATGTTCTGTTGCCATCTAGTGGCGGAACAAGAAACCACGTTAAACATTGCAATGTAACACTGTGAAGTTAGCTATCTGACTTTTATTTATTAGTATTTTACCTATTAAACGGGTCATCTTAGCATTGATCATAACATTTGCCCCCCCCCGGAGAAATTTGTCAGGAGACGCCACTGAACTACAGCAGCAGTTCATGAAACAACCTTTACTATCCAACTCCTAAACTCAGCACATGTTTATTATAGCCTTATTTAAAGCATTTTTTTTAAACTAATAATCAACGTGTTAGCGTAGCTGTTACATTTCTGGAGTAAGTTTCAGAAAGGAGGTCAGCGGTGGTTCAGTGGGGCCCAAACAAACTTCCTCCCCGGGCCTCGGACACCTTTGAACCGGCCCTGGTTCAGCTCCACTAAACATAACAAACCCACTAATTAAATTAATTAATGACAGACGATCCCACCCGGGTTCCTCTAGCGGTAATCATGGCGGTACCTCCTCCACCTCCACCTCGGCGGCTCCTCCGTCTCCTCCGTCTCCAGCAGCGGCTTTCCCCCGCTCTCTATCCCGCGGCTCCCGCGGTGTTTCCGGCCGACCCGCGGCCCCCGTCGCCCCGGTTCCGCCCTCCGGGGCCGCCGCTCGGCTCTGCCCGCAGTCGCCGCCGCCGCCCCGGACCACGATGGACTCGATGAGGTGCAGCTTCTTCCGCAGGTCCTGGTTCTCCTGGTGGCTGCGGCTGATCTCCAGCTGCAGCACCGAGTAGCCCTCCTCCACCAGCTCGCAGATCTCCACCAGCGCCGCCTTGGTCAGCGCCCCCAGGATGACGGACAGCTGCTCCTGGAGCCCCTTGCTGCTCAGAACCGACATCCCGAAGCTCCAACAGAACCGTGACCGAACAGAACCAGCCCCCGACCGGAGGGACGAACACGAGGCGAACGGAAAAGCCTCGTGAGTAACGGAGAAGAGCCGCGCCGAGAGTTTGGACTACAAAACAAGTCTGAGACTACAGAAAGACGACGTCTGTTGTTCCTTTTTTTTTCCAGTTGCGTCACTTCCGGATTAAGCTTCTGTTTCAAAGTAAAAGCACTTTATTAAATGTAATGAATTACACAGGAAGCAGTTAACAAAGCAGCATTAATAACGGAATTACTTATGAAATAAACTAATTAGGATACTAAGCCACATAAAGTGTAAAAGTTAAGCAAGGAATAAACATTTAAAATTAAACTGTCTGCACAGAGTCAACACTTTGAAGAGGCACCTTTACATAAAATAACAGCTGGAAAATATAGACTGGAAATATTTTTGCCTGTTTTGCTTTGTAATATATCCTGATGTCTTTTGAGGAAAATATTTCTGCTTTTATTTTTAATCTGTCCGTTTCACTCCTCCATAGAGCTCAGAGTGAGAGGTGCAGAGAGTCTCTGGCCTTGAATTCTCATGCCTTGGCACCAGTGGTGTCTCCGGCACGATACCTGACTTTCTGACTTTGATAATTTAAAATAGAACAGATATGTTGGCATAAACCAGCACACTAAAAATACCATTTTATATAAGCTAAATGTAATTTTTATACATGAAATTACAAATAAAGGCTTACTCATATTTTTCATTCATTGACCAGAAAAGATTCACAACAATCCTTCCATGAGCCAACAAAGACAACCAACACTAGATGGTCGCACACTTTCCGGCAGAACGTAAACGTAACGTGTGCAATTCCAGTATTTTGATTTGATGTCTGTGGGGTAAACGGATGATCCAAGCTTGGGGCCGTAGTATTTGTGCCCCACAGATGTCTATTGAGAGCGTGTTTGGTATGTGCACTGCGATTTCAGATGTGTATTATATAAACAAACAGCTTTTAACTTTTTGTTCTCTGTCATTTTTTCTTCTTCATAGTAGGTAAACCTGGTCTGGCATTCTGTTAGCTGTGACATCATCCAGGGGAGGCAGATCATCCACTATTACCATCTAACATAGAAAGTACTCCTGGATCAATGTGAGCTTCTGTGCTTTCTGTGTCTCTGCTCTGTCTTCTCTAAGCCCCAGTGGGTCGAGGCAGATGAGCGTTCACACTGAGCCTGGTTCTGGTTCTGCTGGAGGTTCTCCTCCCTGTTAAAGGGGAGTTTTCCTCTCCACTGTCACTTCATGCATGCTCAGTATGAGGGACTGCTGCAAAGCCATCAACAATGCAGACGACTGTCCACTGTGGCTCTACGCTCTTTCAGGAGGAGTGAATGCTGCTTGGAGAGACTTGATGCAACCTGCTGGGTTTCCTTAGAGAGGAAACTTTCTGACCAACCTGGAGGATCTGATGGAGTCTGACTTTGGAAAGAGCCTTGACATCACTGGTACTAAATAAATAAAATTTAATTGAATTTCATTTATTGGGGTGAATTACCTCCCAACTAAAGGAGTTTAAATGTATATACCCACAATATATCTTTATAAAAAAGGAGCAAAAAACGTTTGAACATGAGAAATTTAAGCTATATACACCATGCCTTCATAGTGTTTTGATAGTCCTTTTTGAAGCTAGATAAGAATCCAGCGCCAGGTGCGATGAACAGATACAAACAGACGTGTCACCACCTACCGGCAGTATCGCAGAACTATCATAATGCCAGTTGGCTTAAATAACAAATCACTTGTAAACAATGCCTGTCACTACCCTTATGTATCCGGTCTGTACCGGGTCATACCATCAGCTCCTTTGCGCATACGCGAACAGAATAACTTCCGGGAAGACGATTTTTCGTTTTTCTTACTTTTTTCATGGGATATTTATTTTTGTATTTCGGTGTAATTGTATGAATATTGCATGATTTAAAGGAAATAACAAAAATACAGAAAATGGATGCTTTGCTTGCTCTGAGCATGTGCTCTGATAATGTCACACAGAGCAAAATCTTAATTGAATATTTTTACGCTGTACTTTACTTTGATCAAACCGTGTTGATCAAAGAACAGATCCTGTTAAGCACCGTTTGCTGTCTGATTGTTAATCCATTACTAAAAAAAAGTCTACAAATAAATTAATTAGCATAACAGTTGTTAGTTGCAGCCCTTTTTATAGTGTCTACTGTTTAGCCAAACAGGGATCTATTATGAAGCTATGATAATTTTACTAAGAGGATCTCGTTTTAGATTAAGCAAAAAAATAATCAATAGATTAATCAATTATTAAAATAATCAATAGCTGTAGCTAGGGCTGGGCGATATGGACCAAAAATAATGTGTTCATATTTTTAGGCTGAATACCAATATCTCAATATATTTTTCTTTTCAGAAAGTAATTACAAAAAGGCATCTCTGAATCAAAGCTTTATCACAAATGTCTCAGAATTTTTTTTAAAAAACACCTAAAAAATAACCTACTGGATAGATAAAAGTAGGTTTAACCCAACGTAGACCACCTCAATTTAAACAATATATTCTTATATCTGTTTTAAAAAAAACCCTATTTTTAAAATCTTGATATATTCCTTCCTGCCCTCAGTGAAGGTGGACGCTTTTCTCCTCTCCTTTCCCCGTATCTTCACTGCTTGCTTCTATCAATCTTTTTTGGAACCTCTCTTTACATTTCCTCAAAACTATAAAATATGGATCTGGTCAGCTGGTCTCTCAATGCAATTGATCAAATTTTCTCAAGGAGAATACTGGGCGAAGGAGAACTCCCTGGTGCCCGATGGGAGAGGTGCAGACGGACACACGGTGGGAGGAGGATCGTGTGTCTGTCCATTTAGTCAGTCAAGGATGTTAAAAACTTTGTTCAAAACTGGATTTATGATAACAGGATTTCTGCTTTTTGGAGCTGGCGGTTATCTGGTACATCAAATTGTGAAAACGTCAGCAGCTGTTTCAGCCCATGTCAAGGATGCCTGAAGTGATATGTCCGCTACCAGCACTCAGACTGAAATGCTGAGTAAGCAGAACTGCAGGCCAGCTGTTATTCCTGAACGACCTTGGAGAAAGCTGGAAGCAGGACTCTGGTAGAATGGCCACAATTTTGGCTGTTTTGGAATCGCCATCGAGAAGAACCAGTGAGCTTTTAAGGCAGACAGAAAAACAAGAGTTTGCCGGCCCAAAACAAATGCTGCTATCAAAATCTAGCCTCCCCGTCGGCGTCGAAAGGCAAACAACCTTAATTTCTCATGGATGTGATGTAAAGAAGACGCTCTGTGACCTGGAATGGAGCGCTACTGAACTGCCTGATAACATCATCACTATCAGACTGTGGCTGCCAGAGCTAGCTGCCACAGTTTACAGTCTAACACACACACAATTACACTAAAACACACACAACGCCTCTACTGTGCTCCCCCCCCCCCTTACTCTGCTTGCCATTTTAGTTTAGAAAGGTCAGATCAGAGACCTGAAGCTGTACCTTTATAAACAATTAACCGTAGAAATTTTAGTGATGAAGTTCATTCCAGGGAAACTTTATCCTGAATAGAAACAATTCTCCCATTTTAGCTGAGATTTAGAAAGGTCACATCAGAGACCTTAAGTTGTAGCTTTAAGGAATGTATAAATAGAAACAATTTAAATGTTAGTGATGAAGCTCGTTCCAGTGAAACCATGAAACAAAAGAAGTTGTTCTAGTTGTAGCTTTAGAAAGGTTGGACAAAAGTACTTTAGATCAGAAATCCACAAGAAAATACTTAATTATTTCAATTAATAATAAGAAATAATCTAAGTCTTTCCGTATGTTTGTTAATGTATGAAAGAAGTCTAGCCAAAGATTTACTTTGCTTATTCCTTTGCTTATTTGCCTTATCTACTGAAAAGTGCTGTAGAAATAAACTTACCTGGCTTTGCCTATTCCCCAGCCCTAGCTGCAATCCTACTATTATTATTATAATAATGGGGAAATTGTGAATAAATTTAAACATGTGCATCTAGTTCTTGATTTGAAAAATCATTTCACTCTGCAGGGAAAAACAAACGGTTTTATTGAATTCATCCACGCCCCCGACTGCTGGAGGTAAATGTCTGAGCAGCGCTGCTTTACGACACAAACACTCAGATTTCCTGCCGTCCTGATGGTCAGAAGCTGCTGTTGATCCTGCAAGGAGAAAACGCCGACAGTTTCTACCTGGTAACACAAAATCCTCGCTTTTGATTGGCTGCCTTCCTTGAGAAATCAGAAATCCAGTAACTTATAGATGAAGTCCCACTAACTGTAAACAAAAGACTCATTCTGAATTCAGTTTCTGTCATTTTAACTTCAGTTTGGATTCAGAGACAGAAAAGAAAGTTTTCTCAAAGATTTCACTTCAGAACCATGAATTATTTTATGTTCTTCACTGCAAAAAGGAACTAAAAGTAAGCATTTTATTAAACGAGTGTATTTATCCTCGATTTGTGCAGGTAAATAAGATTATTTGCCAACAGAATAAGATTTTTGCACTTAAAATAGAAACAACTTGTCTCCATCGTCCTATTTTAAGAGCAGTTTATCTAAATATCTTATTTTAGGGGTAAAAGAAAATACTCATTCCATTGGCAAATAGTGTCATATAGCTGCTCAAATCAAGAAGAAATAAACTTATTTCAAGCTAATTTTACTTGCTTCTAGTTGCCTTTTTGCAGGGTGAACTGATCCCGACTGACCCCGTTTTTTTTCAGCATCACACATGCAAAAGTCCACCGGAAAATCCTTCTAGGCAGATGTTGGAGAAAAGGAACTAAAAAGGCAGTGAGAGGAAGTCTGGGGAGCTTAAACCACGGAAACGTCATGAAAAACAGATAAATAAAGGCTTGGCCCCCTCCGGTCCGTCGCTCACAGTGACACCGGTCTGTCCCAGCTGGGCTCTGCCCGTCAGAGTCAAAGCGGACCCACGTGGTGTTTCTGCTGGTGGATCCTCAGGTTCTGCTTGGCGGCGAAGCGTTTGCCGCAGTGCTCGCAGGGGAACGGCCGCTCGCCCGTGTGCACGCTCTGGTGGGTCTTCAGGTGGCCCGACTGCGTGAAGCGCTTCCCGCACTGGGCGCAGCTGTACGGCCGCTCGCCCGTGTGGACGCGCACGTGCGTCTCCAGGCTCCGCGACGACGTGAAGCACTTGCCGCAGTAGTTGCAGGCGAAGCGCTGGTCCCTGCAGAACCTGCTGAGCTCCAGGGGGTCCAGTCTGGATCCGCTGAGGGCCAGCAGCACGGAGCGGTGGGCGACCGGCACCATGCCGGGCAGGCCCTGGCCGCTCCAGGAGGAGCCCGGCTCCAGCTCCACGTCGCAGGGGAGCGACCCCATCAGGGCGGAGCCTCGTTTCAGGTCGGACATCCCGGGCAGAGGCGCCGGACTCCCCCCGGTCCTCAGCAGGAACGTGTTCCTCATCTCCGCCGCCGACGGAGCGCCGCTGTCCGACTCCGAGGCGAAGTCCAGCTCCGCAGAGCTGCTCTCGGCGGCCCCCGAAGGGCCCGGAGACTCCTGGGCGCTGCAGGAGCTGTTCTGGTCCCAGGACCGGATGTCGGAGATCCTCATCCCGGACGGCCCCTCCTCGTGGAGGCCTGGTTCTGAGGGCGGCGCCTCCGTTCCTGGAAACGGATCAGAGGGAAAAGGAGTGAAACCAGCCTTTAGGGCCCGCAGTGCAGAAAGAACAGGCTATGTAAGGCATTGCCGTTGGTCTGCTCTGTGAGCAGAGAACACTATTGTTTTTCGTGTGTTTTTTCATTATTCTCGCATTATCATTATTCTCCGCTAAAACGCGTTGTGCGGCCCATGCGGACTTGTAACGAATCCATTGAATCAGGTATCCAAGTACAGAATGTGCACCGCTACTCAAACCCAGATATTCAGACCGCTCAACAACTAGGGGGCGCTATAACAAAGGACAACGCGTTTTGGCCTGTAACCACCAAACTACTGGTCCCACACTCAAAAACTTCACATCACTTTGTTTATTGGATGATTCTGCATCAAAAAGGGAATTGGCCTTTCTTGTTAAACTCCTCCTACATTTTTTGTGCAATCCGCGCTAAACTCCATATATAACCTTGTAATGGACAAATAAAAAAAGTCAACGCGGCGGATTTTTTAATTTTGACTTTTTCGTAAAGTAATGCTAAAATAAGTGATTGTTAGCTAGCTAGCTCTAAATGTAATTGCTGATTATTCTAAAACCATAACAGATTTTAACATTTCATTCATAAGCCATACTGAAAAAAATAAGATTTTGCACATGTGACCCGCGTTTGAGGATCGTCCATCACTAGGGGGCGCTGTGATGTCAAGAAATCTACTACGCAAGATTGGCTGTTCTGATTTTTACAAAACCTTCTTTATTCCCTTCTAGTCATATCCCTGAACTAAAGTATTAAATATGGTAACGATTGAAACAAGTGGGCGGGGCCTATTTCCAAAAGTGTGAAAAAAACCTTGAAAGTAATTTCCCTCTGGGATTATTGAAGTATGTCTGATCATGATTTAGTTCCTATGCTCCACTGATCTGGAACAAACTCCCAGAAAACTGTAAAAGTGCTGAAAGTTCTTTTAAAGCAAGATTAAAAACACATTTGTTTAGGATTATCGTTGACTGCTCTAGTTAAACTGTTTAAATCATTAGTTCAACTTTGTAGTCCAACTGTTTTCAATGTTTGCTTTTACTTTCTATTTTCCCATGTTTTATTTTGTTTCTACATTTTATCCCTACTTGCCTTTATTGTTTTATTTTCCTATATTTTAATCATGTAAAGCACTTTACGTTGTCTTTGTACTGAACTGTGCTATACAAATAAATTTGCCTTGCCTTGAAAACTGATTTTTCTTACCGTCCTCCTTCAGAAGCAGCTGCTCAGCTCTGAGGACATCTTTCTCCTCCTCCTCCTCCTCCTCCTCCCTGTCCTCCTTGATCACAACAACGTCCTGATCCGTCCGGAACGGCTCCTCTGCAGCCGCTGCTGAAGAAACCTGTCCCAGACGACATTGAAACCAAACACGCCGGCTTTATTCGGCCTGAAACCGGATTTTAGTTTAGCAAAGTACAGAACCGGCGTTCACCAGTAACACAGTGAGTTCAGGTCCAACTAGAACCGCTGTCCAAAACCCGGGAGGTCCACAGGGCAGGCGGTGAGAGGAGGACGTCTTCTCACCTCAGCAGTCGGCTCCAACGCTGGAACTGATCCGTGTCCTCTGAACTCGGAGGTCTTGGTGTCCTTAAAGGAGCGATCAGCTTCTGAAGCAAACTCTGGGTGGAAGAAAGAAGACGAATACGGTCAGAAACAGCGCTGCTAGCGTGGCATCAGGATAAAACCTATAGAAATGCCCATCATGCTAGCAGGACGGACAGTAAGACGCTAAATTCTGTCTGCAGATTTGTCTCTCCAATGCAGAATAACCTTTATTCTTAGAGGTTTTCTGAGCTTTCTGAAGGACTTTCAGAGATTTTCCCTGGAGTTGGGTTGACCTAATCCCTTCAGTATCAAGGGAACGATCACCAGTAGAGCACGGTATTATGGTTTGTACTTAAATATCAGCCTGCGGTGTTGGGAATCCCATAATAGTAATATGATAATGAACAAAGAAGACGATGAAAACGTCTCTGAATGCCTAGGCAGCTGTTTGCCAGCACAGCTTCAGGACACTCTGCTTGATGTCTGACGCTATGAAGAAGAAACAGCGTCCAACTACAGACTTTTAGGCTTGCTCCAACGGTACAAACAATATTTCTGCTTTGGTATAAATAATGTATGGTTAAAATTTCTCTTTCAGCTGTTCCAGATGAGTTTCCAAGCAGAACACGTGGATCTTTAGATCAAACTGTGTTTCGTCTCCTTTGACGCTGGCAGATTTAGTAGAAGCAGAAGAACCATGGCCAGAATACATTTACACTAATTATTTAACCGTCCATTTCATAATTGAATAGTACATTAAATTATTTAATGGCGCATTAAATAAATAAATGGTACATTTAATAATTTAATGGGACATTTCATGGTACATTTATTTATTTATTCCATGGTACATTTATTTATTGCATTTTGTCCCAAGATTATTTTGCTTACAACCCTTAAAAACAATATAGATAGATAGATAGATAGATAGATAGATAGATAGATAGATAGATAGATAGATAGGAATAATCTTAAAAAGACCAGTACACCAGAGCACTAGATAGGTGTTTTAACATTAAAACAGGTGTGTGTTGCAGTTTTCAGCTTCTTTAAGAGCCCGAACTAAAAAGTGTCTAAAACGAAACCCATCCTGCTTAAAAGTCCATTATTAGTTGGTTCCGAGAAGAGACGAATCCGAATTTTCACGGATTTCTCATGGAGTTTGGCGTAAACCTGAAGGTCTCGTAGGTTCTGACTCCCCAGCTAGTTTTTCTCGCGAGACAGACATGGTAAAAAGTGAAATAAAGAAATATAAAATCCCGAGCCGGTGAGAGACCCTCAGCAGCTCGGTTCCACCGAACCCACCGGCTGTAGCGTCCTCCGGTCCCCCGCCAGCCTCCTCATCCTCCCCCGGCCCGCCGCAGTCCATCGCCGCGCCGTCCCTCCGGCGGCTGCCCCGGGCGATGATGGACTCGATGAGCTCCAGCTTCCTCCGCAGCGCCTCGTTCTCCTTGTGGCTGCGGGAGATCTCCAGCTGCAGGACGGCGTAGCCGTCGTCCACCAGCCCGCAGATCTCCGCCACCGCGGCGCGGGTCAGCGCCTCCATGATGGATGCCAGCTGCGACTGGAAGCCCTTCAGACTGGTCATTCTGGCGGAAGCCTCCGAGGCGGAACGACGCCGTGAAGACTGCGGGGGTCAGATCCGACGACCAGGAGCTTTGTGCGGTCACCGAGCTGTTGCCGAAGCCGAACAGCGGCTCACCTGCCCGGGAAGAACGGCCGGATGCTGCGGCTGCTGTCGGACTTCTCTCCTCTGCTTGCCCTCCCTGGATTTTCAAAATAAAAGCCAGGAGCTTGGTGGGATGCTGTGTTCAAGAACAATCTCGAAACACAGGCTTCCTTTGTGTTTGTTTTCATTTCTTACATGGTCGCTTAAACCTGACATATCAATTAAAATATGCAGTAGATAATATATTATTGAAGAATATCCAAGAATAAAGAGATTTTGTTGTGACCTCAAAAAACCTCATCAACAAGGAACTTAAAATTAACTTTTCACTCCTACCGGAAGTATTAACTGATTTAGAACATTTCATCACATTCATACTACTCAGCAGTTAAACTATGATGTAGAGGTGTAATCTGTTTTTTTTTACAGTATTCTCAAAGAATATTTCAACAATAGATACATTTAAATTGAAGTAAGACCAAATTTTCACTGTCTCTATCTAAATAGTATGTCAAAATTCAAGTTTAATACGTAAAAAAAATATCCTCTAAAACGAGATCCTCTTACTAAACTCTCGAATCTTGCCAAATTAATAATGAATTTAAGGAATAAATGCATAACTTGGTAATTCATTTAAATCAGACTATACAATGCTGCACTATAACTGTAATAACTAATGTGCAATAACTACCGTGCAATTCTATTTAATACACTGTGCAATACCCTGTGCAATAATACTGTTAAATAATCCTGTTTAATAAGCGACTTCAGCCTGTATAGTTATCTCACTACCTCACTGTTGCTCTTTACCTGGTACCACTGTAATGTACAACGTCATCCTACTTGTATATAAGTCACCTGAGTGTACATAAGTCATCCTAAATATCTGCTTTATTTCCCTTGTACTTTTATTTTATTTTTTATTTTATATTATTATTATTATTTTTTGATACACTGTATATATGTAGACACACTGTATATACCTTATACCTTATGCACCTTTTTCCTCCTTTTTGGCACCTTCTTTTGTTTATTAAGCCGATGTGTGACAAGTGAATTTCTCCACTGTGAGATCAATAAAGCCCTATCTTATCTTATCTTATCTTATCTTATCTTATCTTAAATTACAATAAATTACAGTAAATAGTCAAACACATTTATATGCCATTAAGTTGTATTGCATTGCAAATGAACATTTGCTATAAGTCACATTAGTTTTATCAACCTTTACTAATAATCTTCATTATTCAAGAAAAACTACAGTAAAAAGTGGAGGCTGCACCTTTAAAAAAAAGTTTCATTATTAGACCCTGACACGAGGAATTCATGTTGGAAAAAGGATGCTGCAACACGGCATGTCATTTACAACAATAACTAAATGTGGAAAAAATACACATATTATATAAAATTAGGATAACAACAGAGACCATTTTTAACAGTTAAAGAATGAAACAGAGGTTTGAATTTATATGTGATTTATCGATCAGTTATTGCATAAACCTCTTATGATTCGGTTGCATTTAAATCTTTAGTAATACAGTTATCATCGCACTATTTCTTAATTTCTCTCTTAATTCTTTATTTCGGTGGTTTTAGACCTTCTCTGTGATAGTTTTAAATTCAGCAAAGAAAAAAATGCTTTAGATTTATTTTGAAAAAAAAAAAGAAATTTTCCTACAGACATTGAACGTGGCTTGAAGAAAGTCGGTTTCCACGGCAACGCGTTACAACGACCGAGACGATGGTTTACAGTAAGTTTAGGGGGAAAATACAAACAAATAAAATAAAAACCAATGAAAACATTAACACTTTACAGCAACTTCATATTTTACCTTGCCGTTTAAACCCAATTTATTTGTCTTCATATTTAGTATGTAGTTTATTTAGCTACTACTTTGTAACTTTATTGCTTTGAATTCATGCTAGTTAGCAAAGTTAGCTTAGCCGCTAATAGCAGCTGTTTTTCCTCACACTCTTAAATGGGTAGAATGTTTGAAGAGAGTCCAAACAAAATATATACAGGTATTAAAGACAGGTTAAGTTTACTTTAAAAAAAGGCCAGTTATTTAATCAATGTGAGTAAAGCATTTATAAACATGAGGATTAAAACAGAATACTGTTAATTATATATTCTAATGATTTCAAATAGTCTCATGGTGAATGAATTAATTGTGTTATAGTTTCAAAGGAAGCCTGACAGGCTTTAACAGAGAGCGTAAAACATGAACCACGTACAGTAGGTTAATATAAAAGCCCAGAGCTCCACCTGGACTCCTGTGTGCTTTCTCCCATCCAGTCACAGAGGAGCTGATCCGGCGACGGGCCGAGCACAACGACTGCGAGATCTTCACCCTGGAGGAAGTTTCTATGCACCAGCAGGACATCGAGAGGATCGAGCACATCGACAGGTGGTGCCGGGAGCTGAGGATCCTCTATCTGCAGAACAACCTAATCCCCAGAATCGGTACCTCCCAGTTTATACATGACACTCATGGATGTGTGCTTATGAAACACACTGGCAGCCAGAAATTACCTGCACTCTCAACGGGATATATACTGTATATAAACTGAAGACAGACAACATCTTAATAGTTTTTCTGCTTTTACTTCCACCTGACGCAAAAAGATGCAAATACGTGATAGATATTCTGATGTGTATGTGAAAATTCAAGTTTAATAAGTTTAAAAAAAAAACTCTTATCCTGTAAATTCTGGAGCAAATCTTGCCAAATTAATAATGAATTTAAGTAATAAATACACAACTTGGTAAATTACAATAAATGACAGTAAATAGTCAAACAGATTTATATGCCGTTAAGTTGTATTGCATTGTAAATGAACATTTGCTATATGTGAAACATCACAATAGTTTTATGAACCTCTACTTATAATCTTCACTATTTAACAAAACACAGTAAAAAGTAGAGTATGCACCTAACAAAAACAAAGTTTCATTATTAGACCCTGACACGAGGAATTCATGTTGGAAAAAGGGTGCTGCAACACGGCATGTCATTTGCAACAATAAATAAATGTAAAAAAAGTACATACATTATTATTATCCTCTCAACGGGTATTATATTGTATTTATTTGGGGGCGATAATCAAATTGAACCATTCTTTTTCCAGGGTAGACAAGTTATGCAACATACAATGGGAATTGTCTATATATCTATATATATATATAGTCTGGATTCACAAATTTTTATTTATTATAAGAATTTTTCTCTAATCCACAAATGTTTAAAATCACACACACCTCACCAGTATGTGGCTAAATGGCTCAAATTGCACCTTAACCACTTGCTTTGTGTCAGCATCAACTAGCTTCCAGGGTTGAGCTTGGGGTTGAGAAGTATACTGTCAGTTTACGCTCTATGGAGAGAAAACAGACTCATTATAGTCGTGTGTCTGTAATAATAAATCTGTAACCTGTGTAAACCTGTTTGTGTGTAGCTTTGGGTACTTGCAAATGTCTGCTGAAACCCACACACAAATACAAAAAAGTTATGAATACAAAATAAATGTACACATGTACGAACACAAATTACACACACGTGTGTATATGTTTGCACAAATCGCCTGATACACACAAACAAAGCTCCTCTGTGCAGGAATCACTTTACAACAGCACCAGACTCATTTCATGCTTCAGATCTGTGCGTACATGGTGCGTTTAAACGCTGTCGGAAAGCTGGGCCTTTTGAGTTTTCTTCAGAGTCTAACCTTAATATGTTTTTCGGTGGAAAAAAGAATATCTCAGCATTTCTTATTTAGAAGATAGAACTATATTTACTTTGACATTCAGCTCAGGTGGAAAAATATACATAAATAGCGGAAGCCACTAACAAAAAATGCTTTCATGGGGATTATTAGTGTTTGATAGATTTTATTCTCTTCAAATCAAATTATTTATTTGTATTGAAACCCCTTAAATACCTTTTTTTAATATTTTATAAATATGTCAAAGTTGAATAATATGTGATAAAACCCAAATTTTTGTTTACAGTATTTAATACAGGTGGCACAATATATTGTTAAAATATATTGATGTGCCTCTTTTAAAATTCAGCATATTGAAAAAAAAACCTTCGTGTTATGGAAAGACCCTCTTTATACAAGATAAAATTATCAATTAATCGTTAGTCGATCAATAAGATAACCCAACTTTAGATTAACTCATTAATTGATCACCTGCAAGCCTAGAAGATAAAACTTACTTATAGATTAAAAAAATGCTAGTGAAGTTTTGTGAATATTTTGGATAAGACGGAATCCAAAATTGTGCGCTGTTGATTTATAAAAATCATTGCAGATGAATGATCTATCATCATTTCTGTCTTTAAGATAAATGATTCAAAGCCCCGAATTAACGAGATTGATGTTGATGCTGAATGTATGCTGACCAGAACTGGATTCGTCTTAGAAAATATTGTATAGGGCTGAAATATTTCAAATATTGCCGCAATTATAGAGCAATAAATAGGAATTTTATTCCTTCATAATTGAGTTCCTGAGGAGTTTTTATGTTTTCTTCTTTTCTAATTGAATTCTTGTTGCTGCCGTAGAGAATCTGGGCCGCCTGAAGAAGCTGGAGTATCTGAATCTGGCCTTAAACAACATTGAAGTGATTGAAAATCTTGAAGGTTGGTGCTAGTAATAGTAATAGTAATGCTGAGGATCGTTTTGTGTTTTAGGGTTTTACTTGGAGATGAATGTCTTCCTAGTCTCAAACTGTGTTTGCTTTGTGTCTTCAGGCTGCGAGAGCCTCCAGAAGCTGGATCTGACGGTGAACTTCGTGGGGCTCCTGAGCAGCGTGGAGTCCCTGAAACACAACATCCACCTGAGAGAGCTCTTCCTGGTGGGGAACCCCTGCACCGAGTTCCAGGGCTACAGGCAGTACGTTGTGGCTGCGCTGCCTCAGTTAAAGGTCTCCTCACCGCACTTCCTGAAGTTTCATCACTCGTCGCTGTCCGTAAAAACTCAAGTAGCTTTCAGGACAGAAATCTTGATTTGTAGGAAATGCTGAGAGCCCAAATGCAGCTGTTAGCACCCAGGAGTGTTATCCTCGGTTCCTGGTGTGAGAACGTCCTTTGGGTCTGTGTCACCAGTGGCTGGATGGGACGGAGATCAGCCGATCGGAGCGGATTGGAGCCTCGCAGGGCCTGGAGCAGGTGAGGAGACGAGTGAGGGAGCAGGAGACTGAGTACCTGAGGAGGAGAGAGGAGCAGAGAGAGGAGGGCGCGCGAAGAAAGAAAGAGAAGAAGCCGGGTTCTGACGGCCGCTGGTACACCGACAACAACAACACGGAGTGAGTTCAGATCACAGGACCTACTGCTGGTTTTATAGCAGGTTTCTTTCACTGATCTGATCACCTGAAGTTCTTCTAATCAGAAGGACAAAGTTTGTTCCTGTCTAACGACGTCCCTGATATTTCCTCTTAAAGGCAGGACCCAGGCATCCGCTGTGTGCGTGCTGAAACTGAAAGTCACAACTAGGCTGGTGGTGTTTAAGGTTCCCCTGATGGTTCTAAAGATCTCTGAATGTTGCTCCACAGCTCACAAGACGACAAGGAGAACCGGGAGCTGCAGGAGAACCTGAGGAGCCCAGAGAAGGCGGCGCAGGAGGAAGAGGAGCAGGAGCGAGAGTTCTGGCACACGCCCTGCTCCTTCACCCCCGAGTCTCGTCTGGAGGCTCATCGGCACCTGGAGGAGAAGAAGAAGGCAAACAAGAAGTAAGCATTTCGTTGCTCACGGCCACTAATACGGTGGCCAGGAGGTGCCAACACCAAAAGTACTCCACACACAAAGCTGAGGCTAAAACACAAAACACACGCAAAGGAAAAATGCTGCAAATATGAATAAAAACTTCAAGGTAATAAAAGCTGCAAACCAACGTCACGTAGCGGACGTGCTCCAGACCACTAGGGGGAGTCGACCCCCAACTAAAGCATATGGACACACAGACCTATGACTGGCACATCAGAAATACAATATATTATTATTATATATATATATATATATATATATATATATATATATATATATATATATATTATATAATCTTGTAAAACATTAAGTCTTTAAACAGACATGAAGAAAATTGTACCTTTTATTTCTTCTATCCAAGTTTCCTTTTGTCATCCCGTTGTTCATGAAGGCCACTGGGGTCCAGTCCATATGACTTGGTTGGTGCTCGGCGCCCCCTAGTGGTCTGGAGCTAATTCGCAGCTTTTATTAACTTGCAGTTGTTTTTTTGCCATTTGTTTGTTTTGTGTGTGGAGAACTTTTTGTGTTTGCAGCGTATTTATGTACTTGAAGTGCGTTTGCACTTCTCAGCCTCCGTGAACTAAAGTCTCTGCATTGCTGCAAACTCTTTGACTCTATTTGACTGGTTGTGTTTGTGCCAGACGTTCGATTTAACACAGGCAAGATGAGGGAGGCCTTGTCCCGTCTCGTAAATCTGACCTTGAGCTGCAAGTTTGGAGAAGTTATTGAACTTTTTTTTTTACTTTTACAGTGAAAAATCTAAAAACCTTAAACTTTGCTTCAGAATTTTTTAACATGCACCTCAAATAAAATACTAGCAGATAATAATTACATTTTGTGAAGCAGTTTTACTTGAAACTCAGATGTGGTTTTGTTCACTGAGAAAATCCTCAATAATTCCCTGTTGTGCAGATTATTGTGGTTCTGACCTCAAACAGTAAGTAACTAAAGCAGAGAGAAATAAAAGCTGCAGTAAAAAACATATCCAACCTTATACTGTATATGATGTTTGTTATAAAACCGACTGATAAATAGGTGCCAGTATCAGAAAATTTGTCAAACAAACAAACAGACTTATCATTTTGTTTCTTTGGCTGCAGTTTAGGATCTCGGCCACAAGGTGTCACTATAACACCTGAGTAGAAAGACGTCACGTGAACAGGTGCAAAGCTCTGCAGCCAGTAACCAGAGACTGAACTCGTGCGGGCCAGGAAGCTGAGATACGGAGCCATCAGTTCAGTTTCTACACTTTCTTAATCCTGGCAGGGCAGCTGGTCTGTTCTCATGGAAAATTCAGAAAAACGTGGCTGGAAGCCAGCAGAGATAAAAACTGCTGCAGCGTACATCTCCTTAGTGGCCCGCAAGGATGGATGGATGATGGATGGATGGATGGATGGATGGATAGATGGATGGATGGATGAATGGACGAATGATGATGGATGGATAGATGAATGATGGATGGATGGATGGATGATTGATGGATGGATGATGGATGGATGGATGAATGATGGATGGATGATGGATGGATGGATGATGAATGGATGGATGGATAGATGAATGGATGGATGGATGGATGGATGAATGATGGATGGATGGATGGATGGATGAATGATGGATGGATGATGGATGGATGAATGATGGATGGATGATGGATGGATGATGGATGGATGGATGATGGATGGACGAATGATGGATGGATGGATCAATGATGGATGGATGGATGGATGATGGATGGATGGATGGATAGATGAATGATGGATGGATGGATGAATGATGGATGGATGGATGGATGATTGATGGATGATGGATGGATGGATGGATGGATAGATGAATGGATGGATGGATGATGGATGGATGGATGAATGATGGATAGATGGATGGATGGATGGATGAATGATGGATGGATGAATGATGGATGGATGGATGGATGGATGGATGGACGAATGATGATGGATGATGGATGGATGGATAGATGAATGATGGATGATGGATGGATGGATGGATGGATGAATGGACGAATGATGGATGGATGATGGATGGATGGATGATGAATGGATGGATGGATAGATGAATGGATGGATGGATGGATGGATGAATGATGGATGGATGATGGATGGATGGATGGATAAATGATGGATGGATGATGGATTGATGATGGATGGATGGATGATGGATGGACGAATGATGGATGGATGATGGATGGATAGATGAATGATGGATGATGGATGATGGATGGATGGATGGATGAATGGATGAATGATGGATGGATGGATGATGGATGGATGGATGGATGGATGGATGGATAGATGAATGGATGGATGGATGATGGATGGATGGATGGATGGATAGATGAATGGATGGATGGATGAATGATGGATGGATAGATGAATGGATGGATAGATGAATGGATGGATGGATGAATGATGGATGGATGGATAAATGATGGATGGATGGATGGATGATGGATGGATAAATGATGGATGGATGGATGATGGATGGATAAATGATGGATGGTGTGATAAAACCCAAACATCTACCCTGATGCTCATAAATCCAGACGTGTGTTCAGTAGCGAGGGTTTGATGTCATCACTGCCAGGTAAAGCAGCAAGGCAGCCCAGACCATCACACTGCCACCGCCGTGCTCCACTGCTGCTGTGACGCCTCTGTGGGGTCAGCTCAGCCCTTCTGGCAAACGTAAGACGGCCTTTATGGGCCTCTGTTGTTTTTGTCCAATCTCTTGTTCATTGGACCGTGACCTTTGACCTTGTGAAGCACGAGAGGTGTGCAGTGCTTTAAATGCTGCTCTCGGTTCCTCAGAGACCTCCTGGGCGGGTCGTGGTCCTCACTGTGGTTCTCTGGAGCCTTGGAGCTGTGCAGCCCTCCTCACACCGACATGTTTCTGTCCGTCGGACCAGAACCCGATGTGTCGTTCTTTTAACACCTTTAAACCTACTTCATGTTGCCACACAGGTTCTGTTTAAGTGATTCCTTGTTTCTACGGGTCCTCCATTAGTTCACCATTTTGGCTCAGCTTTGATGTCTTCTTCAAAACAAACAGCTAAATTATTGCAACGAGGCAAAGACGCTGCAGGTTCGACGAGCTCCGTGACCTCTGACCTTCTGAACACCATCACAGCGCGTACTGAAACACACGTACAGGAGTATAGAGTATAGTCGTTACAGGAGGTAAAGGGAAGCTGACTGAAGGAACACGGGAGGAGATGAGAGACGTTAATCTGACGTCAGCAGCTCAGATTAAAACGAGGAGTCAGTTCAGGTTAATGAGGAGCTTAATGAGCAAATTGTTCTGGAACTGTTCTGGTGCCGTTGGACCGAGGAGAGACGAGCCGGGTCAGCTGGAGGAGAGGATTTAGCTTTAGCTGCAGATGAACGGACACTTAATGCCTCAGAACTGGACTCTGAGTTCTGTGGCGGCCCGCTGGGCTCAGACAGGACGTTTGGTTTGATCCAGGTCAGAACTGCTGGATTTAAGAGTTATTTAAAAGTTAGAGACCTGCTTGAAGGTTAGCTGGAATAGCATAAGGTAAAAATAAATAAAAGTTGCTAATGTGTAAACGTGTCTTACAACCCGAGGTGGTTGGAGGGTGAAGAGTTGCTAGTCCTTGGCTTCTTGAGAGGAACCACCTCAACTGCTTCTGGATCACATGGACTTCTCTGGTTCTCTGGAACCAGTGGAGAAAACAAACCGAGGTCCAGTCATTACTCACAGCATGTGTCAAACCCAAGGCCCGCGGGCCCAGCCCGGCAGGTCAAGGCAGTTTATCCGGCCCTCAAGAGCCAAAAAAGGCATATCATGTCATAAAGTAGAGGCATATAAACTTTTAAAGTGTATAAAGTGGTTAAAACTGTGAATGTTGATTTTTTTTAACTGTGTAGTTCCAGCATCCTGCCACTAGATGTCAGTTTTCACACAACACATTAAAACAACCCAGAAATGTCCAAAAAGAGAAAAAGTGATGCAGAATGATGAGTTTAAAGTTTAACTCATTCCAATATCAACTCTTATTGCAGATAAACTGTTCAAATGGGTCTAAGGTGCTACTTTTATGTCACTGTGTGTTTTTTTTATTTATGTGAACTGGAGTGAAATTATGAAATCAAAAGTATCGTCTATACGGGTGTAACCGGCCCTTTTACTGACTTCATGATGCCAAAGTGGCCCATTATAGGAATGAGTTTGACAGCCTGCTGAACAGGGCCAGCCTCTCTGGTTGGTCTGAAGGGTAAATGGTCACATTAACGATTGTGAAGCGTTTTAAAAATCTTGGTTCTGATGCCGTTTTTCAAACTGGCCAAAGCCTCGGTGCGGGTTGACCGTCTGTCTTCCCGCTGCCTCCAGGACGCAGCGCTGACTCACAGCTTTCAGCTTCCCTGACACCTTGAGCAGCGGAGCAGCTGAGCTGAGGGTGATGGATGCAGTGCGGAGGTCCCGCTGGGTTGCTGCTCTCACTGCCGCTTCATCTCCTGCCCACGAGGAACCCGCTGCCCCCGGCCTGCAGGAGTTTCACTGGCTGCTTTCTGCCGCGGCGCAGCTTGTGTCTGACACTTCGGTTCTCCGCGTTCTGCTGCTGGACGTGCTGAAAACAACTGCTTCAGTTTAACTCTTCAGTCAGCGTCAACCTGAAACTCCCATAATAGAAAGACCTCGACACCAGGGGCTTAGGGATCATTTAATGTGGGGTGGGTGGGGGGGGAGGGGGGGGTTCCCCAGAACATTTTCAGTGAAGTAAAAGCCATTCTCTCCATTGTGGTGTATTCTAACATAGATTTATATCTGCAGTGAATAATTTATTTACTATTTATTTGGGCTGGACGATATAGAAAAGAAAGCATATCGATAAAATAGAAATCATATTGATCGATATCGATAATTATCAACAAATTAAAAACATGTATTTTAAGCGCAGCCCTGACCGTTTTATGCTGTTCCTTAATTTCTTATTTTTAGATACAGACACAAACACTGAATTCAAACTCAACCCTTTATTCAACCAACTTTTTGTCAAAACTGCAAGTATTTTAAAAAAGAAAAAAGGAACCGTGCCCTCTGAACTCTTTGAAGGGGGCGGAGCGTTCCCGGGTCTGCGTTGTGATTGGTTGAGAGGATGTAATGATGTAATATTAACCTACATGATAGGCTAGAATGCAAAAGGAAAGAAAATTTTTGTTCTACTGAACTGTTTATTGACCCTTTTTTTTCTATCAGCGATATATATTGTTATTGAATTATCGTCCAGCCCTACTGTTTATTATTTATTATTTACTTTTATGACAATTTCTATTTTAGAGACAGATTCCTCGGTCAACTAGTCCACACATGCAACATCCTGTTTTTAAGCTCACTGCTCACAGCATCTTACTTTTCTTTGGTGGATTGATTCAGGTTCGTTAGTAACACAACAGGCCATTGTGCTCAGCAGTGATGACACTCAGCTGCATGTTTAGAAGTAAGAATATTAACAGCTTCACCCAATGAACAGGAGCGATTCTGATAACCACCAACAGTGACTTCTCTCTGATTCAGTGAGTCTATGTCTGCTCATGACAACAAGCGACGCGGCGTCATGCCTCATTCAGTCCCCCATGAAACGATTTCCCCAAACTCACTGTACAGAAAACTTCCAACATGGCCGATCCATATCAGCCTAGATTTACATTGTTGAGTTGAGCAGTAGTTTAACACGGCCTGAGGCTAATTATAAAAACAATAAGGTTTTAGCGAAAGCTGGGCATTGTGGGATGTCAGTGGGACCGACGTTACCTCCTCTGGTTTTTAGATTATTCACTCGGTCGTTTATGCTCGCCGCGCTGCGATGAGTTGTTGTTGGTAAACCCGGAGTGGAGGGACTGGTTTTCCTACTACTACCTTCCCTACCGTGCTACACGGTTTCCAGTGATGATTCTGCTTAGCAGTGTGATGAACCTCAGCGTCTGTTGTTGCTTCCTGTGTCTCTAAGCCCTGATTAGACGTTCGTTTGTCTTATCCACTTCCCAAAAGCCGACTCCGTCAAGTAAATTCACCAAAGGTTGCCTTCTTCGCCTGACTCTCCGCAAAAAGCAATTATAACCAAACATAACTTCCTGAATGTTACGGGCGCCGCAATTTTGATTTGCTTGATTTCCTCCTTCAATCCTAGAGAGCAGTAGTACCGTAGATCAACACTAGGAGGTGAGGAACCGTGCTAGCTTGATGTGTAAACGGTCGTCAGAACCAAGCTCAGCACGGTTAACTGATCCAAGCTTGGACCGAGCTCGGCATGGATCGGTTTAACAAATGGGGCTTTTGAGACAAGTGGAATGATTCTCTCATTAAACAAACGCTCTGGGTGATTTTTACTAGTATCAAATGTCAATGGGACACGTCCACTTCATAAACCACACAGATAAAAAGTTGGGTTGGCGCTCTAAAGTCATCTTCCCTGCATGCCGGTCAGAGTCCAAAGACCCAATGGAAGCGTTCGTGGCGTCACGACACTGTCAGGAAAGATGAATTTCCTGCTCCTGTAGTTGTTTCCACAATAAGGTCGACCAGGAGAAGTTTGTAGCGCTGAGACTGAAAACGCAAAGAAGCTTTGAGGTCAGAGGAACCGACAGCCTGATTAATGGCTGCAGCTAATTGAGTTGCATGGAGGAGACGGAGGTGGAGATTAGCGTGGAAGGTTTCTCTGAGGCCTCGTCCTCTCTATTCTGGGAGTACGTGAAGGAGAACGTCTGGTCACCTGCTGGAAAGCATGTTGGTTTAGCAGCGATTCTAAACGGTTCCCTGGATGGTTTACAGGATCAGCTTTGTTCCAGCAGGGTGCCCCATCAACAGCGACCTTAGTGAAGCAACTATGGCTGCCCGTCGCTCTGGGAAGGGTGAAAAGGTGCTTTCACCACAACTGCACAGACAGAGAGATTATTCGCTGCTGGAGAAGATTTCAGACAGCTGCCAGCAGCAGGTTTAGCCCACAGTCACATCCTGAGCTACTCAGAGGAAGGACAGAAGCACAAGAACTCCATATCAGACGCTACACGCCTCAGTTAGCAAGCTGAAGGTTAATGTTCATGGCAGGGCAGTCAGAAAATATAACGTGTGGCTTGTTAGGAGGAGATAAACTCTCCTCTGGAACCAGGTCTGTTGACAGGAGGACAGAAAACGACCAGGAGAATATAAACAGCAACATGTTTGGAGGAAAAGTGGTGGATGGTGATGGTTTGGGCTTGATTTGCTGCCACAGAACCTGTTCATCCTGCAGTCACTAGCCTCCTTCTCAAAACATTTCCATCATAAAGACGAGATACCCCCTTTCTTAAGGTGCTTCATAAATCACCAAGCTTTCCACGCCGATGCCGGCCCTCCTGTGGTCCTGCACTGCCGGCTTCTTTTCTGAAAGCTCACAGACGTCCAGGCTCGGCCTTCTGGGCTGATGACAGAAATGTTTTGCGAAAGAGGCTGATGCTTTATACTTAAGCCACCAGACTCAGTCTTCTCTGCAGACTGAGTTCAGCACGGCGAACTGAGAACTGTCTGAGGAGATCATCCTCACCTCCGGACGCCATGCAGGCCAGCAGAGCTGTCACCTCTGATGTCTGCATGACCCGGCCGGCTCTTCACACCCTCTGGAGAAGACGAGCTACAGAGCCACGGTGTCCCCGGCAGGCGGAGGACAGGGAACAGTTAGACAAAGACGAGGCTGCTCATTTGTTCTGGAATCAGTCTGATCGTATTTAACAGCTGAGGTGTGAAACCTGCTCCACCTGCAGCCCAGTTACAGCGTTTGAAACCTGCAGGATTCGTTCACAGACCAGGTTTCCTCTAATTGGCCGTTCAGGCTGATAAAGAACAATCTTCTTTCTATTTTGCACTTTTAGACACCATAAAAAGTTTCAAAAGTTAGTGCAGATTCTTGAAAATCCAAGAAGAGATTGAATGCTTGGCACCGGAAATATCAAACTTCCAGATATTGCATCTAAGCGATCATTTGTGTTATTTGGACTTATAAATATAAAAAAATAGACATGAAACATTTCACTTTATTTTTATTGCCTGAATAATTGACTCATAAACGTCCATCAGGTGCGAGACATGAAGAAATCAAACATCTGAACAACAAGAAGAGAGTTTTCAGTGTATTCTGCAAACCTGCAGGTGGTTCTTCGTCCCTGCAGCCCGCGGCTCTGGCAGAAACCTGAACTCAACACCTGAGAGTCCAGCAGGCTGAAGGCTCCTCAGCGCCAGAGGTCGGGCCGGCCGACCCGCCTCAGAGCGCTGAAACACCCGCCTGCCTCAGACGGCCATCTGCTGCACGGCGGCGCTAACCGTGAAGAGCGTGTTTCACCGCAGCTTCATGCGGCTAAAGGAGCGAGGAGCTGTGTAACGCTTTAACTTCCAGATGTCCTGCTTCAGTTGATTAAATGTTCAGAGCAGGAATGAGGCGGGGGGGCAAACCGTCTGTTTCATCCTCTGCAGCTGTTATGAACCTGCTTACTTAGAAACAAACTAACGGCCCCTTTTCCATTTTTAATGCAGCGAAATCAGCCGAAAGTCAGAAATGGATTTATGTGTAATCGACTGAAGCGGGTCATTGAGGACTCTAACCCAGAACCTGGTGGAGTGACGTCACACAGGAGATGTTGTTCAAAGTCCATACCTGAAAGCTTCAGCTGCCTCCACCTTGTTCCTGTAGGACGGAGATCGGCCAATTAAAGTCATCCAGACTTACCTGTTTGTTTGTCCTTTGAGAGCTTTTTTGTTCTCATTTACGGTGAACAGGAGGAAATGGAAGAACTCATTCTTTCAGATGCAGTTTCTCACATTGTGGCCTTCATGTCACAAACATGAACTTACAACTTCATCTGCATACAAAATGACAATAACGTTTGTCTAAGTCTATCTCTGGAGCCTTCAGCCTGGGTGTGACTGTAGGGTCAGATCTTACTCCCTGGGTCGGGGAATCATTAAACCACTGATGCAACATCATTTCAGGTATTAATGTGGATTATATATATTTTATATTTACTCATTTTTCTTCTATCAAGTCACTTCTGAAGGTTTGAGAGGCTGATTGCGTAGATGTGCCACAGGCTGAGGAAAGCTGCAGTGATCAAAACGTTACAGGAGACCCAGGATGGATGGAGCCAACTGTAGTCGAGGTCAAAGGTCAAAGGTCAAAGCCATTGCTAGTTGTTGCATCAGAAGCTGTGACTCAAACATGAAGTCTGCCTCTGAAAACACCAGAGGGGACGACCAGCTCCAGGCCTCTGGGGTCCTGCATGTCTGGCTGGTTTCCCCCAGCCAGAAGGTGCCCCCCCAACCCCCCCCCCCAACCACTGCTTGGCCTCCATGATGAAGGAGTTCGTCCTTTTCTCTCTCCCCGTTCAGTCGTAACAGAGCTCTGTAGTTGGCCCTGAGGTTTCCTGTTTCTCTGCAGGGAGACGGAGAAGAAGACCAAGACCCCGAGGACTCTGATCACTGCTGATGGACGAGTGATGAACGTCAACGAGCCCAAGTGAGAGACACACCCCTGGTTTGGGTTTTTACTCAAGTTGTCTGATATCACGGCTAGTTGGGAGAAAACTCTAGAAATGAGGAAATAGGGTGAATAACGTTTCAAAGATTCACGTATGACGTTAGTAACAGTCAGTGTTGTGTTTCTATCTCACTGTGATTCTGCCGTCCTATTTAAAGGCCCGTTATCATCCAGGTGTTTCTGTGAAATTCTGGTAATTTCTGCCCTGATGTTTGAATCCGACAGTCAGCTTGGTTTCTGAAGCTGTCTGTGTTCTCCAGGCTGGCCTTTACTCTGACTGAGGACGAGGAGAACAACGCTGTTGTGTTGGACCTGGCTGTCTACAGGTGAGCCAGCTTCACGCATCACTTTTTATACATTTCTTTAAATCCTTATTTTATTTTTTCTATAGTATAGAAACAACCCAGAGGGGGGGGGGGGGGGGGGGGGTCTGGTTGGGAGAGACGGAGGAGTCGGTCAGCAGCAGACGTCGCCCCCTCTGGGGACAAGTTGAAATGACACCACTGCTGTTCACGGGAGACGATCTGCTGCTGCGACTGTACGGCTCCATTTACACTACCCTTGTTAAACTGATCCATGCCGAGCTCGGTCCGGGCTTGGATCAGTTAACCAAGCCGAGCCTCGTTCTGACCACCGTTTACACATCACGCTATCTCGGTTCCTTGGTTTCCTCGCCTCCTAGTGACGATCTGCGGTACTACTGCTCTCTGGGCTTGAAGGAGGAAATCAAACAAATTAAAATGGGAGCGCCCGTAAAATTCAGGCAGTTATGCTTGGTGATACATCGTTGTTTGCGGAGAGTCAGGCGAAGACGGCAACTTTTGGTGAATTTACATGACGGAGTCGGCTTTTGGGAAGTGGATAAGACAAATAAACGTCTAATAAGGACGGTAGGGAAGCTTGTATTTTTATGAATGTCTGAAACCGCAAAATTAGTCAGCTGGCTGTAAGGAGATGACGCGGTCTGCTCATGCGCTCTTTGTTAGAGAGACGAGCCACTGAAAAACCGGGCTGAGCCCACCTCTGGAACTGGTCTGCATTTAGCGCGGTCCGGTTGTGTCTGGCTCGGTTCGGTTCAGTTTGCGTTCCATTTACACTCGATAGTTATCTCAGTTACCGAGCTCGGACTGGTCTCGGCACGGTTAAAAAGGGGTAGAGTAAACGGGGTATATGGCTCTTTGGTTTAGAGACCTAATGCCTTCTGAGGTAAGAAAGCTATAAATGTTGAATTTAGCCCGTCTTCTCTCGATGATGCATCAATGGCGGCGGAGATTCAACAAAGTAGCCGAGTGAACAAGAGCGCGCAGAGAAAACGACCCAAATCTCTCACTCATGAACTGACTAATGGAGCCTATAGAGGCAACCGCAGCAAATAGAGAAGAACTCAATTTACACGTCGTATGGGAAAGAAAGTAAATCATATTTTACTTCAAAACTCACTATGCACCTTTAAAACCCAGAGTGAGTTATGGATTTCTTGCATGATCAGACTTTGCTGTCATTGATACACATCATATGTGCACAATGTAGACCTTTAGGTTGATATGAATAGACCTCTGCTGTATCCAGCAGTTTGCATATCGTACATTCACCAGGTAAAGGAAGAGAAGCCGTTATACTTACAGTAAAACATTTCTGACGTGTTTATTTGACTGCAAAGTAAATAAATGAAGCTCTGATCTGTTTTATACCAATTTGATCCTGTATCCAAACTCCTGGTCTGCAGTGCACATGGTAATGATATTAATGAAGAGATTTATACAGGTAATTGGTCAATCTTTACACACTAGAGTGACCACGATGTCTCACAGATGAAATGAGATAATGAAACGGTAAAAACAATAAGCAATAAAACACAATGTCTCAGTTAGGATAAATGAAACAATAAAAGCCAAAACATTAAAATAATTCCAGATGGAAACTATAACAGTGAAGGCTTTTAACTCCAACTGCTGCAGCAGAGTGTCTGTTTCTCTTTTATAGCTGTTTTAGTAGTAAATGTGATTAATTCACTGAGGAGCTCAGTTTGGAAACAGGATCTTTATTCACTTCAGGGTAACCTGAGCCGAACCTTCTCCTCCGACAGACACATGGACACCTGCCTGATGGATGTGGACGTTCAGCCCACGTACGCCAGAGTCAGCGTCAAAGGAAAGGTATACGGGGAAGTGAAAGACGACTCTGAAACAAAAGTAGTACTCCAGATTTCCAGCAGCTGGACTCCTTTCTGCAGCGTTTTCAATTAACGAGGCCTTTTGGTGCTGATTCATGGTTCGCTGTGGTGCTTAAAGACAAACCATGATTTAAAGCAGCTCCTTTTACTCTGTGTGAGTAAAACAAGAAGTTCTGACTGGAGAAATCCCTCAAGTTTTTAATTTACATAATTTTCTATTTAATTGTCCTCGTCCAAATTCAGTATTCTTTCCTCAGATTAACCAAAAGCACCACAGTTCAGCTAAAATGTGCTTTAAGTGCTTCAGCACGATGGATCTGGTTGATCTGCCAGCCTGTGCCATCAAAGTGAGTGGGGGGGGGGGGGGGGGGGGGGCTAAATCTGCCCAGTAAGTTTAGTCCATCAAGCATGTCTCCAAAAAATCCATCTTTGCTGTATTATTTCCTGTTAAATGATCAGTGGCCGACCCCTGGAGGCTCAATAGAAAAGCTGCATTAAACCACTTAATGTAAGACATTTGGAAATAAAACAAAACTTTTTGTAGGTATATTCTATTAATACTTCCCAATAACCGTTTAAAGCTATAGTAGGTAATCCTGTTCAGAAACACTTTTTGTTATACTGGGTAAAATCATCCTTCCATCCTGAAAGTAGTAAATATATTATGTATTCAGAAAAAGGAGGTTAAATAAAACAATCTCTGTGGAGCTGCAGGCCTGAAAAAACTATAACTAATCTCTGCCGTTCAGTCCGAATAGCAGTGATTGGTCAGAGTTTTGTTCCTGCTCTCACCTCCTTAAGTTATGGGGGTATCTACTGGTTGTCCCACATGCCAATCATTCTGACGCGCTCACATAACACCAGTGTCCGTACTCCTTCCTTCTCAGTTTCCGCCTGCGGCTGCCCATGCACACTTCTAGCGTTTATGTATCCTGTTAGCTTAGCGGTTAGCTTAGCGGTTAGCTTCGGTGTTAGCCGTTCATTGTAGCTCCGCTGCTCTCACCGTAGACTTTGAACATGTTTAAACTATATGTTCTAATCCTTTTATTATGTCAGCATGAGTTTCTGTTTAGAAACAAAACATTAAGCTTGAATTAACACCAAAACAGTCGTCAGTCTATGTTTTAATAAAAATAAAGCAGAAGCAGAGGCACAAGTCTCTACATAACCCCTAATGTCCCAATTCTCCAATTTTGCACACTTGAATTTATGTGCACTTCAACAAAGTGAACACTTCATAGAGGGGCGTAGGGTGTAGTGTGAGTATTGGGACTGGGCTTTAGGCTCCCAACGTTTTTTACTTTAGGAGCTCTCCTAAGGCCTAAGATGCTTTATGAATAACTTTTATCTTTCTGAGGTAAAATTCTAAGAAGCATCTTAGAACGTGGAAAAATCTAAGATTTCCCTAAAGTGCTACTTTTAGTCTAAGTTTTCTTTGAATACGAGCCCTGGGCTGGGTGGGAAATAGCTTTAAATCAAACGTTAACTTCTAGACTGAGGGACATCGTCACCATCTAAGCTGAATATTTGATGGTAAAATTTAAAAAATGCGTCAAACTTGAAATGTGTGTCAAACCTGTAAGCTGCTTCAGGGGCGTAAAGTCCCACTTTTTGTGCCGTGTTTCTGCTGGAAAGTCTGACAGAGCTGCATGTTGTCACTACTTTGACCAAAGCTTTGTTCTTTCTAAAAAATTACCTCCTTTTTTACGTGTTATTTTAATTTACTACAAACAAAAATCACACATGAGCTTCTGCCTAAAGCAGTGCTGGGAGAAGTAGGAAGCCAGAAATCATAATGGAAATAAAACAATGTACCTCTGGCTTTTGGACTGGCACACTGAAAACTCTTTAATAAAAAACAAAACTAAATATGAAAAAAGATGTAATTTCTTTTACATCAGCCGGTGTGCTGCTGTATCCGGCTGCGTGTTTCTTGTCTGGTGCTCCTACTCGGCCTCTGCTGCTTTACGACGGAGGACAGCTCATCTCCTCCTGCAGCTTTTAAACCAGCCGCTCTGAGGAAACCTGCTCAACATTTTAATCTCCCACAAACACTCGTCGGTGACCTGTAAGCCTCGTCAAACGGCTGCGTAATCATCCAGAAGCTGGGGGAGCGTTTGTTTTCATCCTCTAAGACGCGTTTCGTCGGCCCAGACCCCTGCAGGTTGGAGTCCTGAATGCCACGGCTCCTCTCTCAGGATTTACGCGCGTGTGTTTTATGCCAGGAATCAGCCTGATTGGACGGGTGGGTTGATTGATGCTGCGATGCATCAACTCAGGCTTTCACAAAGTCTCTCTTTACCATGAGCTCCTTCTGATGAGCAGGAGGAGGCGACCGTGGAGTTTCCTTCTTCCCCTGCTGCTGTCAGCTCAGATCCCACTAAATCCAGCCTCCCAGTCTGGAATTACTTCCCACCAGAAGCTCCAGTTCTCTCTGTGCTCCGACAGGAACGGTCTTTAGTTTTCCCACCGCTGCAGTGGTTGATAGCAGAGCTATTCTGGTCCCTCTCGCTGCCTTCCTTTCTGGAAAGCGCGCCTATAAAAAGATCTTCTAATGATTAAAGTCATTTGACACACGAGGACAGCGTCAGCGCCGGGTCGCCGCATTAATCTCACTAATTACACTTCTGAATAATTTACTTTGCAGATATTTCAGGTGGTTCTTCCCGCCGAGGTGAAGCCCGACAGCTCGACGGCCCAGAGGTCCCAAACCACCGGGCACCTGGTGCTGAGGATGCCCCGGGTACGTAGCGCCGCTCTCTGGGTCTGAGCCCGGCTCAGCTGGCTGCAGATAAATGTAAAAACTGTGTTCACATTTCTTTATCTTTCCTCGTTGTCACACTTTACCAACCAGAAACTTCAACATTTAATGTGACAGAAGGACGGCGAGTGATGCACAGCAGGCAGGGAACGACAGATTTTACTAATAAAGAGCTGAGAAGTGTGTGACCAACGTCTCCAGCAGCTCATAGTTCAGGCTCACATGGGATCAAGACAGTCTGCGAACATCAACCTTCAAGTGCTAATGTCTGGACTTTGACTAGGCCATTCTAACACATGGCTCTGCTTTGATCTAAACCCTTCTGGCTGCACATGTTCAGCTTCCCTGTCTCTGCTGAAGTGGAGCCCCCCCCCCCATCATGATGCAGCCACTGCCGTGTTTCACCCTGGGGATGCTATGTTCAGGGAAATGGGAACTTTTAGCTCTGGCCCTTGCTTAGAATTTTGTATTTTGGCCAGAAAGTTGCATTTTGGTCTCAACTGACCAGAAGCCCAGCTAGTAGAAAAGTGAAAACGGGACTTTTTGTGTTTTTTTGTCACGACTGTTGCATAAAGACTAGATTTATTGAGTGCACGGCTAATAGCTGACCCAGCTGAGAGGCTCTGCAGCTCCTCCAGAGGCACCGTGGGCCTCCTGCTTCTCTGATTAATGCTCTCCTTGTCCAGCCTGTCAGTCCAGGTGGACGTCCATCTCTCGGTGATGGGAGATTGATCAGAGCTCTGGGAGATGTTGTAGAACCTGAGCCTGTTTTAAACTGGACCAGAACTTCCTCCCTGACCCGTCTGCTGGGTCCTCTGGTCTTCATGCTGCTGGAAACAGGACAGCAGCATTTAAACACAGAATAAAGGACAAAGACGAGGACTCCTTACTGATCAGGCGACTTTTAGTCGCGTTGGACGTTATTTGGAGGTGTCGCAGTAAACCTGGACGACTCCAGATGGAAAGGCCCTTTTTCAGATGTCATTCATAAATCAACAAATGCGAATCATTGCCCCTTTCTGCATAAATATCCACTAGTTTGTGTTTGTGAATCACAAAACAAGCCCCAGTTAATCACATCAAAGTCTGAGGTTGAATTAAAATGTGGAAAAAAGAGAGAAAGGAGCAGACAAGCTGTTGAGGTGTTGTGGACGCCGAGCAGCAGGACGGATAAATAAACACCAGGCAGAATTAGTGACCCGTAGACCTTAACCAGAGGTGCCTGACAGGATAAAGTGTTCATTTGAACTAACATCCAGTGTTTTGTTCCCTCCATGGTGCAGAAACGACGGCGCAGACATTCCTGACAACACCAGCAGCTACTTTCTGCATTCTCAGACCCACAGATCTGCTGATGACTCTGGGTTATTGTTGTTATTGTTTGACTGCAGGCCAAATATGACGTTATTAAGTGAAGATTTCCAACCGTAGGTCGCAGCATCTGAAAAAGAAAAACACCAAAATGCACCTTTTTGTTCTTAAAAGGAAAACTTCCACACATTTGGATTTGTTTGCAACCAGTGACAGTCACTATTTTCCTCTTTCAGCTTCACTCTGTGTAGCGTCTATAAACAGAGACGAGCGATAAGTGAAGCTGCAGCTATTAATCAGCTGCGTGGCTCCAGTTACGTCCTGCAGCACAGCAGAATAAACAGAGCGGCCCGCTGATCTTTGTCCTCCTCGTTCCATCAGGCCGGGGAAGAACTCGCCGTGAAGAAGACGGCCCCACGTCCGCGCAGACAGAGCCAGCGCTGCAGCAGCTCCGCAGGCGACCAGAACCGGTAATCAAATGTCCGCTGAAAGGAAAACTTTTACTTTACCTTCCAAACGAGCTGAACGGAGACTTCCTGAACCGCTTGTGTCGACGACAAAATCAGAATCAGAATCAGAATCAAGTTTAATCGCCAAGTAGGTTTGCACTTACAAGGAATTTGACTTGGTGTTGATGGTGCAGACAAAGAATAAGAATACAGTAAAATAAAAAGTAAAAATCGATATATATACAGAAGCTATATACACTCAGTAAACTGAGCGTTAATGTAACGCAGAAGCTTGTAGTCCTGAACGGGGGAGAGAGGCAGTGTCCAGTTTCACGGGCGGCTCTTGGCCTTGTTCATAAGGCCGGTAGCAGATGGGAAGAAACTGTTCTTGTGGAGGGAAGTGACTGAAATAGTCTGTGACTGGGGTGAAGGGATCAGCCACAATCTTCCTGCACGCCTCAGAGTCCTGGAGGCGTACAGGTCCTGGAGAGATGGTAGATTGCAGCCAATCACCTTCTCTGCAGACCTGATGACACGCTGCAGTCTGGCCTTGTCCTTAGCGGTGGCACCAGCGTACCAGATGGTGATGGAGGAGGTGAGGATGGATTCAATGATGGAGGAGTAGAACTGCACCATCATTGTCCTTGGCAGGTTGAATTTCTTCAGCTGCCGCAGGAAGTCAATCCTCTGCTGGGCTTTCTTGGTGAGGGAGTTGATGTTCAGCTCCCACTTTAGGTCCTGGGAGATGATAGTTCCCAGGAAGTAGAAAAACTCCAAGGACGTGAAAAGCAGCAGAGCTGAGGCCTTCAGGCCGTCTGACACAGAGCCTCTCGGCTTTCTTGGATAGTTTAATCAGAACTACGAGGCTCCTGAGCGCAGCGGGTCTAAAATGGGTCCGATGCTAAAGGGTAGTTAGGTTTTACCTGCATCTGACCCTGCAGGTAAAACTTCTTCTCTGTGGTTCACTGGCTGCTCCATGGGACCATGCTCGTTACGCTACAAATAGGGCACTAAAAGTAAGTGAAATTTTCTTGAAATCATTGTATTTTTCCTTCATTTGAGCAGGTAAATAAGACTATTTGCCAATGGAATAAGATTTTTGCACTTAAAATAGGAACAATTCATCTCCATCGTCTTATTTCAAGTGCAGAAAATCTAATAATCTTATTTTAGAGATGAATTGTTCCTAAGTGCAAAAATCTTATTCCATTGGCAAATAGTCTTATTTACCTGCTCAAATCAAGGAAAAATACAATGATTTCAAGAAAATTTATTTACTTTTAGTTCCCTTTTTGCAGCGTATAGACAGTGGATGAATCTATGGACTTAATCCCTGACCTTTCCCTGAACATGCAGGGTACTTTTTCCAGAAATAACTGGACACGCCCAGCTTTCCCTCAACTCACAGTTTATGTTACTTTGATTCATTTTTCTTTTCAGAAATAACACGGTGCTTTCAGAAACTTGAAGGTTACTTTACCCGAACTACCGAGTTGCTTTTACAGAAGATCCAGGTTAATTCTCCAGAAATAACGTGATAATTTCAGGGACTTAAAGGTTTGCTGTCTCTGATTTTACAAGTTACGTTTCAGACTGTATAGAAAAAGTCACATTTGATTATTTTCTAAATTACAAGATGCTTTCCTTGAACCCACCGGTCACATTCTGGAGTTACAGGTTGTATTTTCAAACCGTCCAGTTTTTCTTAAACAGAGTAAATATTAGCCATTCCTCCTTGATATTTTTTTATTATTTTTGTGGCGAGGTGAGAAAGTGACTCTGGCCCTCTGAGCAGAAATCAACAGGCTGATGTAAAACACATTAATCAGTGGAACAACAGCCTGACGGACCTTCAGAACGTCCTCCGCTCCTCTGGCTGACCCAGCAGCGCTTCGCTTCACAAATAACCCCGAACACATAACGCTGAAGGTCTGAACATCTCAGGTGGACCTCTCCTCACCTGCAGTCGTCTGGTCAGAGAGCTTCACCTCTCAGCGGCCATTGCACTTCACGCTGCTCCATTTCAGGCCCTCGCCTGGAGACACCCCCATCATCACGCCATCACCGTTATCCTTTAATGACAGTCGCTTCCTGTCCTTCAGCCGGCCCCATCAGGCTCAGTGAAGAGCTGCTGCAAGTGAAGCATTGAATGAAAAAGCTCAGCCGCTCAGCAAGGTGACAGGTGAGCAGCGCCGCTGACTTACGGCCCCAAGCGTACGACCTTTGACCCCAGGCTCTGCTGCTGATTTAATATCCTGCAGCCGACACCAGCGGGACTGGATCTGAAGGACAGGATGAGGCCTGAAGTGGCCGATGCAGAGCAAGGAGAGAAGAATAACTGGTTATCACACGTTATGTCCAACCTGCAGCTTCCTGTCTGTGAGGCTGATCTGAAACAGACAGTGGGAGTAAAAAAGGAGCCGAATTCAGAGTCCTGATGTTTCGTTTGCCCACAAAACTTAAAAATGGTAAAAAGGAATAAATAAAAGACACTTCCTCAAAGGTCAGACCCCAGAACCATCAGATAACTTGTCAGAGCGTCACCATGGTCCAGAGAGCAACATGAGGCTCAATCATCTCAGCTTTCTGCAGATTACTGTACGCCATAAATCTGAATTATCCTAAAGATTTCTATTTCAGCCTCTCAAAGGTAATTAAGTCCTGTTAGAAGCTCTGCAGCTAAACCACAATGAAACAAGTCGGTTCTGTTGGTGTCAGCATATCTGTAATTAATGGTAACAACAATATTTAATTGCCTTCCTGCACTGCAAAAAGGGAACAAAAACTAAGTAATATTGTCTTGAAATATCTGTTCTTGATTAAGCAGGTAAATAAGATGATCTGCCAATAGAATAAGATTTTTGCACTTCAAATAAGAACAACTCATCTCCATCATCTTATTTCAAGTGCAGGATATCTAATTATCTTATTTTCATTCCATTGGCAGATAATCTTATTTACCTGCTCAATTCTAGGACAAAAACACTATTTTAAGAAAATGTTTCTTATTTTTAGATCCGTTTTTGCAGTGTGACACATTCACTTTCTTTTCATGTAAAAGCAATTCCTGACGACAGTCTAGTAATGGACGTGAGACGGAGTTGTGCTCTAATGGGCTCCATGATCCCCAGATCTCAGTAACAGAACCTTTAGGACAGATATTCCTGTGCGGCTGACACACCTGCTGCAGCCGTGTGGTCCTGATACCTTATTGATTCTCTGCCACAAAGAACCCAGGAGGTTCTGAAGGGTCTGAGCCATTACCAGCCATCTGGACCTAATGAAGTGGCTGCTTAGCCCAGAACACATCAACAGTTCAGCGTTTCAGCATCAAACTCCCCATCCTGACCTTCAGGTCGTCACATCGACCTTCTCCCTGTCTGGTTCTTATCTTATCCAACAATCAGATTCCTCCTAAACCCGATCAGCCGTCGATCCGCAGACACTGAACAGAACCCGCCCGTCCCATAACAACTCAATTAGAGTCTCGTTAGCGAAGCTAGAGCGATGACCTCACAGGAGCGCAGACGTCGTCAGCCATGCTGTCTTCTCACACCCCTCCACCTCTCTGGGCTTTATTTAGGATTCTGACCGTTGTTCAGGAAGCCGCTGTCCGGACTCTGGAGCTAAACGCTCGTTTTAGGTTCTCTCACACCGACAATATTCAGAGCTGCCTCAGTCTGGACAAGAAAGGCAGATTTAAAACGGAGCCTGGTCTCTTCTCTATCAGATGAAACCCGTTTCTCCGGTTCAGATGGTAACTTTCCTGTGCTTCCCATACAGCTTCTCCTCTGGAAGCTTAATTCCCCTCTTAATAAACAAGCGGCAGAAGGCAATGATGGGGGTTCTTCTCCCGCTGCTGTTTGCAGTCAGACGCTGTGCACAGATTATATGAGAAGAGCGCCACGCTTTCAGGAAGATTAGCAACTTTCACTCAGCTTCTCTCAGTCCTGATTTACTGCGGCTGTCCATGGAGCCTCGTTTTTACCACAGCAAATAAGACTAAAACACGGACGCTTTCACGTTTACAGTATCAGCATCTAAACTTGTTGTAACGATCCTTTTCCTGTTTTTATATTGACAGAAAAAATAAAATTCCTGAGAGGCTGGAGGTGGATCCCAGTAAGCGCACCTCCGTTGATATCGCCAACATCGTGCGGAGCACCGGAGACGGTCCGCTGGAAACGCCCAGGACCGTTCACCCAGAAGACCTTTCTGAGGGGTGTTTGGACGACCCTGAGGTCCCTCCACTCATATAAGGTGTTTTAAGGAATAACAATATACAACTCTAGTTCTGAGCATCTGAAGAAATGCAAAGGAAAATCTTGATGGGATGTTTCAGGTCTGGTTCAGTGATTTTAAACATTGTCTTACAGCAAAATAAATATCCAAGAGTAACAAAACTTCAAGTGATTCTGTCCGAAAAGTCAGATTTTGTTTTAGGACTTCATTAAAAAATATCTTGTTTTGGACCATTTCTTGTATTTTACTTTATTTTGTCTCAAAGAAAGTACTGAGGCTTTGTTTTGCCCCAAGCTGGTAAAAGACAGAATAAATGCATGTTTTAAATGTCAAGACCAGATATGATTGACCCCCACCAACATGGTGGGCATAAATATGACTTAAATCTGCCGTAACACATGGATAAACATTCAAACCACCCTCACTTTAATTGTTTTTTTTAACCTTACCTGCTGGTCTTTAGTTGCAGTAAATTACTTCTGTGTACCTTCTGTGTCACTTTAATACCGTATTTTTCAAACTATAAGTTGCAGTTATTTAGAAAGTTATTTCACACAATCCACGACTAATAACTGACTTTTAAACTGGTAAACCAAGTTATTAAATTACACAGCTGCCTCCACAATGGGCTGAATGGTATGAAACAGGCCTGGGAGGTTGAATGTGGTAAATTAGCTCAACAAGCCACCAACCCGGAAAGTTCTCGTCAGCGCATTTCAACGTAGCGGCCCGTCACGCCGAAAGTTGTCAAACTGAAATTAGACCGTGAGCGTAACGGCGCTACGTTCTAAGCTAACTGTACAACACGGATGTTTCAGAGCAACATAAAGCTCACGTACATCAGAGCTGTAAGCTAGCGCTAGCTGCTAATAGCTTCACAGACAGCCCAGTAACAGGTTCTGTTCAGGTTCGGTCCTTCGAGCTGCACCACACAACGCTCCGCTGTGTGAATGCAGACTGAGAAACAACATACAAATGTTTGTTCAGTCTTTGTTGTCTATAAGTTAATGTTTCAATTCATTGTTAAGTGTTTTTTTATAGTTTTCACAGGCCTAGAGCGCCCTCGTGTGGCTATAGACGGTAATGTTTACTCCTTGGTTCATGCTGGTCAGTATGAGTTACCATTTAAAACTGATATATGTCGCATGACTTACATATCACTATGCAATATTTCTGTTTATTTTTTGTGTATTGTATTTAAAATCTCTTCATTGAGAGCAAAGTGGAAGAAAAATCTAATTAACTTGTTAGTTCAACCTTATTCTGATATTAGATTAAATGTTAGCCTAACTCTTAGTTTATAGCTAATTTGACAGTAAACTCAGCGATTAGCTCGACTGATGAATATTTGTACAGCAGGTAGCTTAACTTCCCCATGAGTAATTATATCTGTCTCTCTTCAAACTAAGATCACTTTAAGAAAAGACCTACCCTCTGTTTAGGTATGTTTGACTTTGTAGTTAGACCTTAGGTAAAAATATTCCTATCATCACTTCATTGACTACTAAAACCCTGATGTTTTCTCTTCCCTGATGTAAGTTTCTTTTACTTTTAAACTGCAGCTGAAGGAAAATCGGTGACCTGAGCTTTGCCTGTGGCCTGTTTGCTTTTATTTCTTGGCTGCGGTTGTAGATTGCTTTGTTGTTTTCTCCTTGTAACGCTCCCTCCAGCCTCAGATCCAGTTTCTTTGCCAGACTTTGATCAGAACCCTCTCTGTGCCCAGAGGACTTGGGTTTAAACTTATTCTCAAACTTACTCCCCTATCCTTGAATCTCCTCCGAGGTCTCCTGGGTCTTCACTTTCCTCCGAGTTGTCACCTTAAAACGCTGAGAGGTCACACCTCCTCTTCCTCCCCCTCCTCCTCGTTGGGCCTGCAGGAATCCTTCTGCCATCCTGACAGTTTCACTCTTTTATTACCCAGGCTATATTTGGCCTGTGCTGTATGCACCATACAGGGGATCCAGATGTTTGTGCTTTTACTGCACGCTCCGTATACAGCAAACATATTCTCAGCAAATACCAGCGTCTGTTATGAAGTTCTGGATCCTCATATGTTTCCAGCATTCACAGAAAGTCCAAAAAAACACTTCAGGCTGGCTGAATGGACAGTTTGGTTATATCTTTTTCTCCAGTTTTACAGAAGAACATCTCTATTAATTATTCTGACCCAGATCTCAGTAGATAACTGACAGCGTAAACGGATCAGTACTTTGCTGGCAGCAGATTTCTGCTCAGCTTCGTTATTTATTGATGAGAAATCTCCTGCTCTGACGTCTGCTGGCAAAGCAATAAATCATGGCATTCGTCCTGAGTTGGCTGAAACAAAACAAAAACGTTTGTCTCTGCTTTCACATTTTATACAATATGAATACGTGTTTTATTTTTAGGCAAAACAAATGTGTTACTCATCAGCTTCACCTGCTGTAAGGGGTGAGAAGAAACAAAAACAACTTCAAGCAAGCAAAGTTCAGATCAGGAACTGTTTATTACGATCAATCGTGACGTGAACTTTATAAAGTAAAATAGTTTGGTATAAAATGAATCAAAGGTTAATGAGAATCAGTCAGTGTGGACAGTTCTGGTCACTATTAGGACATCCTGATGTATGTAATTTATACCCAAAACATCCGCTATGTTAAAGTCAGTTGTAGGTAAAACAGATTTTTGATCAATTTTAGGAACATTTGAAACAATTTCTTTGATTAACCCGTGCACAGTAAAGCACATCGGAAACATATTCTTTTTATTTCGTTCTGATTAGATTAAAATGTTTAAAAAGTGGATTATAATTTATTTGGCTAAAACATGAGCAATTTTTCTAAATTACTCTCGAATACACAAGAGATAAATATATAAATCATTATGTGTCCTATTTTTTACATGTTAAATTTTTACATATTTGATTTAATGAACAACAACTTTCAAAATCACTTGTTTTATTTGGAGTCTTTTATCAACATAAAGGATTTTGTCATGTTTTGAGTCCACTTGCAGAATCACTCAGGAGACCAGATTTTCAAAAGGATTTTACCAACTTTTAGTTCCCTTGTTGCAGTGTGCATATAGTCTTTACCAGCTAATGGACTCGTTCAGCAGACAATACTGTGCAATACATTTAGTCGCAGAATTATGTAATGTGCATGGATGTCTAAGCAGACCGTCCCTGAGAGGTTGGTGTGTGTGATTACACATTTGGAAGTGAGAGACAGTATAAATTATTTTCATCTGATCAGAAACCTGTGTGACCAGTACCAGTGTGTAACATAACATATTATATTATGTTACAAACAAAATATCATCATGAACTGGGCTGGTGGTTTATTCTCAGTAAGGGGCGATAGCCTTCACAGCTTTTGGAAAGAAGCTGTTTTAAGTCATTTAGCTTTTGATTTAAAGTTCCTGAATTGTTTACCTGATGGAAGTGGGTCAAACAGTGCATTGGCCAGGTGTGGTGGTGGTGGTGGTGGTGGTGGTGGTGGTGGTGGTGGGGGGGGGAGACGGACTGCGGCTACCGCTGTCCTCATCACCGTGAAGTCCTTCATATCCTGCCACACTATGTAAATGTGTATTTATACTTTAAATACTGTATTTTTCTTCTGATATTTGTCTTTGAAGCAAATCTAAGTCCAGCCGTGTCTAGTATGTTCCCTCTGCAATAACGCAGCATCACTGTTGGCATCTGAACCATTGTTTGCACACAAGGCCATCATTTTTCATCAACGCTGGCTGCAGGCAGCCGGGAAACCATCATCGGTTACATTTAACAACTCATTTAACTTGCAGTTATTATGGCACTGGGAGCATTATGTCACAGTGGTTTTGGGCTCAGAGCTCTTTGAGGCTTCGCTCATCCTGACCCGCCGGTCTTTGTGGTCAGATGTTTCATTTCCTTCCAGTTACTCTGCCTGGAAGGTGTGAGCAGCATGTCTGCCGTACTCATGTAACAGCTTAGGGTACGTTTGAAGAAAATGCTCCATTGTTCTTCATACTTCATCTGTTGTCTACATAAGATGAAGCGGGGAAAATATTAATCATGCTGCTTTGCGATAGATTTTTACTAGAGTGACCCACATTTTCAGCGCTGGGTGTTTTATTTCTGACTTAAGGTTTTATGATGAGCGCTCCATCGATGAGACACTGTACACAAACTACTGTTGGCCTCATTTTCACGTGACAGACGCTCCAGCCACATGCATAATTCAGCCTGAGTGTCTGCGGTTGAATCTGCAATCATCCAGGAGGTTCTAAAGGTCAATCGGATGCATTAATAAAAAGTCCAAGCTGTTGATTATGGAATCATAAACCTCTTCCATTGGGGTGATGGGTCCCACATACGTACATGTGCGATCAATGTAAGATATTTACAGCTCGATTTAATTATCACTGCGCCAACACAGCGTGGGAACGCCGCTCTGATGCTTCCAGATCTGTGAAATTCCTGCTGTTAGATTTGTCTGTAAAGGTTCTCAGTCCTGAACTTCATCGGACTTTACTTTTCCCGTCCTCCTCTTCTACTCTCCATCTTTTCTCCTTCTCGCTCCGAGATTAATTATTCAACCTCTCTCTCCAGCTCCTCACAGCAACCCCTCCCTGTCTTCAACTTTCCTGGGCCAAACGTCCTGAGCGGCAGCCAAGGACAGAAGCAGACATACGACGGGTTTTACTCTGCAGCAGCACCATGAGAAGTAACCAGTCAGAGGAAGGCTGTGTCCATATCTGCCCTTACACTAAAAGACTTCAGTCTTCACTTTTGACGAGGAAACAAACAAAAGTTCAATTGTTTTTTCTTAATTAAAAATCGCAGTCTACTTTAATGATTTAGACTTTACTATAGCGTCACCTAAACAGAGTTTCTTCTAGAACTTGGCTGTAGGTTTGGGAGTTTATTGTCAATCTATCTTCAAGGTCCAGCCAGTTAACTTTACCAATTGACAATAACAGGTCATGCCAGTACCCCCCTCCGTCTTGTTGTCATCTGAGCTGCTCCATCCCTCTGGTCTGTCAGGAGTCACGGTCATCTCATCAGTCCATAAAACCTTAGGAAATCTCTCTTCAGACGTTTCTTGGCCCAGTCTTGGAGATTTATGTGATTTTTCAGTGATGTTTGCTTCCTGCCATATCTTTGCCTCGTCTCTGAGCAACTTGTACAAACGGGCCCTCCAGGTTCTGGCTGGAGAACAACGGGTTCCTGGTAGCTTCATGTTTGCTTCTTCTCAAAGATTTGTTGGTTAATCTGTGTGTTTCTTCTCATTATGTTTCTCTTGATCCTGTTGAATGTTGTCAACAAAGCGCTTCCTGGTTCGGTGATCATGCCAAAATATCTCAGCAATTTTATTTTCCCTGCATCCCACTCATGTTTTTCAAGTTTAGTACATTTCAGTCAGTCAAATCTCTATTTTGGCTTGTGTTGCCTTCAGTGTAGAAGCTACCTTGTAATTAAGAAAACTGTGACTAAAGGCCCCCACAGACTCATGTCCGCGCAAACTCAAGGCGTACAAGACGCGTACAGATACGTGCAGAGCTCAATTTTTATGACTTCTCGGAGGCTAGATGTCTTTACATCGAACTGTTTCATATGTGACACGGAGCTTGATGCACTGAGCTGCTCCAAGCAGGTGGTCTCCGGGTCCGTCGTCCTCATTTTTGATGGCTTTGCAGCAATCCCTCATACTGATCATGCATGAAGCGACAGTGGAGAGGAAAACTCCCCTTTAACAGGGAGGAGAACCTCCAGCAGAACCAGAACCAGGCTCAGTGTGAACGCTCATCTGCCTCGACCCACTGGGGCTTAGAGAAGACAGAGCAGAGACACAGAAAGCACAGAAGTACACATTGATCCAGGAATACTTTCTATGTTATATGGTAATAGTGGATGATCTGCCTCCCCTGATGATGTCACATTAACCAGCATATAATGCAATTAATGTTTAACCTTCCCCTTTGATTATCTTAGTGTTTTTTTGTGTGTTTTATAGAAAACATGTTGACAATCCCTTTGCAATAAAAAGCCTAAAGACCCCCAGATAAAAACTTCCTGTGCTAACACTAATGTTTCTAGGCTAACACCCAAAGCTAAAAGGATGTGTTCAAAATCCAGTGCAGCATCCTTCTTTGGACCCAACCGGTACAAACACGCCCGAGCACTTTACAGGAAGCAATGTGTCAACACACCGAGCAGGTATTTCAGGTTGATACAGCTAAATTATCCTCTGAAAACGTCTACTTTTATGTCACAGAAAGCTCAAGATATCCATCTTTATTCACAGCATCTAACTCCTCTCCGCCATTGCTGTTTACAGTTAAACATTTCTCTTCAACCCGTAATGAATTATGGAAAGAATGGGCCATGAAGGATACAGCGGACCCATCCATCAAAACCGGGGAAAAGGAGGCTGGACTTGAAGGAGGCTTTGGACTGGGACAGCCTTGGTCGCATCGCTGGGAGACAATTGGCCTTCGAAGCCTCTGAATTTAGATACAGCCAAAGTTTTTATGCCACCACTGTCGGCACCCTACACTACGTTTAATGTTAGTTAGGGTATCCAAACTTCATCTTTTGCCTGGACATATGGGGGATTTACTGGTTATTGAAAATGTCTGGTTTGAGTAGTAAATGCAGGAGATTTTAAGTAATTTTTATACTTGTTGACTTATGAAAGAATCAGAAGTTTATTTAACTTAACCATTTTTTTCTAACCACATAGAGAAGGCACCCTTTAATGATACTCTGTCTAGTTAAAGAAGGCTTATAATTCTAACATATTTAAAGCGTAAGCATGGTAGCATTAGCATGCTAACAGTATGCTAATGCTGGATGGAGTGGGAACTAGCAACTGAATGCTAAAGCTAACATTCACGTCTACTCGTTCAAGATCCAAAAGCTCAACAGTTCTCCAGTCCTGTGGGTCAGATCATTTTCAGATGGACCGAAGGATTTTAGCTATAGTTATGAAGACTGATGCTGAAATTATCTGTAAATTATGAGTAAATCCCCTCAGATTTAAAGAGGTATTTTTGCTGCATCCTGTTAGTGTTTATCTCTGTAGAATAAAACTTTTTCCCACTTTTTAAAACATTGAATTGTGTGACTGACAGGTCTTCATAGGTGTGTTCATTAACAATTCCTCAGAACAAATAATAAGACAGCCTCTTTACTCAGTTCCAGCTGCTCTTATTGTTAGCAGACACCAAGATCAGAGAGCTGTCTGTGGGAGAAAAAGATGGCAATGTTCAAACTGGGAGAAAATTGAAAATCAATGCTGACTGATCCATAAACATTAGGACTGTCTGGAAGAAGGAAAAAGTCAACAGCGGACAGCCGATTGGAGCACAGAAAACATTTTAAGAGCTTGAGAAAAGTGGAAGCTGCAGAGTCGTTTTTGTTTGTTTCCATTTATTGTTTTTTTTCTACATTATAAAGAAGTTTTACTCTAAATTATTGTTGTTCTCGTTAGTTTTTAGGCCTTGGAAGGTTGAAAATTCATGAAAACGTCTATGAGCAATCATCAGCAAACACTGCCGGATCCATATATCCAGTTTTTATTCCATTTATCTGAGATCGGATCAGGGTGGTAACAGGTCCAGGAGGGGAACCCCCCCCCCCCCCATAATGGGGTGGAGGATATTTGTGCCTTATGATCCTGAGAAGTATAGTGTCCAGAACTTCAGCTTCTGTTGAGGTCTCCCATGGCAAATTGGCCTCAGAGGAGCAGTCCAGTGATTGCGAATTGCCTGGATTGGTGAAACCAGGACACCCTCAACCCAGCAGGCTAAGGGGGAAAATCTCCAACAAGCTTCTGGTTGTCTAGCCTTTGCTTCTGGGACTCGGACGGTCGCAGCCTGAACAAGCTACAGTAACCCTCCTCCACCTGCAGTTAGGGATGTTGGTATGTGGTTCACCATGGAAGCTGGGTGGCAGGCTGGGGGGTCTCTTGGGATCAGTCTGTGGTTTTTGGTGCAGTGTTGCAGTAAAGAAATCTCAGAATTTCTCTGGACAACAAAGATAGACACTTTTTCTACCTCTAATACTCCTCTGTCTGTCTTCCTGAAGCCAAGGTCCTACCCTGGTGATTGGTTGCAGGTTTCCTAACTGAAAAATAGAGATCTGTAACAATCAAGGCCATAAAATATTTGATCTGAAAGTCAAACTAATCCTCGCTGATTTTCACATTGAAGCAATCAATGTCTCTCAATATGTCCAGAGGTCAACTGCAGCTGCTCAGTGACCCTTTTTTTCAGTTTCATCCCTCATAGCAGAATCCCTGACACTCCTGTTAAAGGTGAAATCAACATGATGCAGACCCAAGGGGCGCTTACCGTAGAAGCTTCCCCAGGTAAAGCCCGGTAAAACCTTTTGGCTTCTGGTTTCAGCTCCGGGTTTGTTCACACATGTTGTGCACCTGTCTTTGTTGCGGGAGGTCCCATGTTGATTAATGCCACTCAGTGGGAGATTGATGTGTTTACTTCAGCGTTTGTGCTGAATTGTCAGATCTGATCCTGTGTCAGTCCTGCAGCCGCTCCGTCCTCCACAAGACGACAGCTGGACTCATTTTTCATGTGAGCAGCTTGATTCATGGCGGCTCTAAGTTGACGTCCAGCTCCGCCGTCAGATTCGCACAGGAAAATCCACCGTTCAACTCATGAAGGCCAAGATACACCAGGAATAACTACCAACGCATGAAGGGATAAATTGTTAATGTATAGTAAAACAGAATAAAGAAATTAAGCGAACCTCACATATGAGGTGCAATCATTAAAAGTAACAAAACTACAAAACAATATATACAAAATTTATGTAAAATGAGTACCAGACATACACAATTTAATCAGTAGCAAACTAAATTATGTTAATAAGGAAAATTATTTAGTCAGACAATGCCTAATTTAATCTGTCTCTTTCTACTTTAAACCTTTGATCTAGTATCTAGACTCTATAAACCTATAAAACAGTTAATTATTTTTGCTAATGGATATTTGGTACATCATTAAGCCTTAGCAGTCCTTTTCAGTAAATCAGATGCAATAAAACTAGAAATGCATGTTTAAATCAGAATTTGCTTCCCCTGCAGCTTCATGAGCTTTGATGCTGTGTTTCTTTCTAAACAGTGAGTAAAGTGACAAATACCAGCCAACAGATCACAATAACAGGGAAGAAATAAACATTTCAGATGAATGATCACGTGAATGATAAGAGAAGTACAAAAACTAAAGACAAACGAAATAACATCTCAAAAATAATCAATAAAAACATAATAAAACAAAAATCAAACTGATGAAATCCTCTTTAACAGAGAAATTGCTATACATACTGACACACTAACAATGCTAACTAGCTAGCACAATAATTAACATGTGGCTAGTATTGTGTTGTTCAGAAATTAGCATGATTACCTAAGACAAAAGCTGCAAATCCTTGTAGTTATTTTAGGAATCCATAATTTCCAGAACCAAAATCAAGATGTGGACCTCAGCATTAGCCACAGCAATCTTTTTGGATCTATTAATGATGCACAGATTCGGGTGAATATGTTCCTGTTGTCCCTTCTCCTGTCCCGTCTGCTGTCCAGGTGAACAGGTATTGATACACCTCCACTTCTTCTCCCATGGTGGAAATAGTCTTGACATCCTCCTGATTCTCCTGAAATCTATTAGATGAGATGCTTATTTCCACACTTTGCCACAACACTGCCGACCAACTCTCTGTACTCGACTTCTGGTCCGTCTCCAATATACCCGACAGCAGTTAGATTAATGACATTCATTTATCTGTCATAAGTTAATGAACAAAGCAAAGATTTGTTTTATTATTAAACTCTTGTGCGACAACCCAGTTTCTATAGCAACACCAAACTACTTTGCAACATTGTTTTCTGTGTGTCCTGCCCAAGATGCTTAAGCAAACAGCTGGTTGTGTCTATTACCTTTGCAATATGTCAGATCTGCTCCTTTAAAGCTGCTGTAGGTAACTTTTGTATAATTTTTTTTAGATATTTGTTAAAACTCTCACTATGTCTTGACAGTAAAATCTGAGACTGATCATTTGTGGAAGAAATCTAGCTCCTCTGGCTCCTGTCATTGGCAGAAATACACCGCTCCCGGTCGGAAACAACCAATCAGAGCCTGGCTCTGTGAGATCAGCTCAATCAGAGCCTGGCTCTGATTGGTTGGTTCTCTGATTACAGCAGAAAGCAATGAGGAGAGACCTGTAAGGTATCCTTGTTCAAATTTTCAGGCTACGCCACTGTTTTCTCAGAACGTCCTACTGCAGCTTTAAAGGGCAAAAAAATTGTATGTTTTAAAATAACATGCCTGTGAAAATTCTCAGTAAAATATGAGACAGATAATCTGTGGACAAAATCAAGCTCCCCTGGCTCCTCCCAGTGGTCCCACTGCCATTTGCTTTAATATAAAGTGCTGTTCTTCTTTTCCAACCAGAGAAGGCGAATGGTGGAGGTCATCATTCTACAGTGAGTTGACATTAACCCCACATCTTCAGCTGTATCTGAGATAACAATAAAAACCCGTAAAAGCCTTTCTCTACACTTTCCCTAATGCTCCAATCTGCTGCCTGCAGACACGCATCCTTAAAGTGATTTCACTCTCTGAGATCAGCTCATTCTGACAGCTGTGGGAAGAGTTAGCACAAAGAATAACAAGTAAAGCTTCCCTATTTAAAATCCCTGAATCTAAAAAATAAATAAATCTGAATTTTAGGTTTTAGAGGAATGGTGAACTTCTTCCAGAAGTATCCTGAATATGCTGCATTTGTTAACCTGTCTCAGCATTGCATATATGTCGATTTAGTTACCCCCAATTTAGTAAGAATTAGCAGTTCCACAGACAAGACTAGGCAGGATTTGTATCGACGTCAAGGTTTTCAATTCCAACTCAACTCTGGTTCCACCCTTTTCTTGCTCTCTTAGCTCAGACTCACTTTTCTGACAATGTTGAGAGTTGTTACTGCTGACCTAATACTATGGAGAGGGAATCCTGTTTCAATCAGCCTTACTTGTGTGTAAAATAAAATGATATTCTTATTTCCTTCATCTCTTCCTGAGCTGTTCCTGTCGTTGAGGTCGTCTCCACATGTGCTGTCTTTGTGTCTTTTAACCTCGTGCAGTAAAAGTTGGATGAGGTGAATGAATAAAAGATGCGGGCTGTGCTGCTGAAGAGTCGGCCACATCATGCAGATATAACGCAATGCTGTAATGCCTTCAATTATTCACCAGCTGGATCTCTGACAAAGACCCTGCGACTCCACAGGAAAGATTCCTCACTGTCTGTGTAAACAGGAAACACTCCAGCACCTGCAGTCAAACCAGTGTGCAGCAGCATGTTGGGAAAACATTTCTTCAGATTGCTAGAAGGTACTGACGGCAACTACAAAATGTTGTGTTGCGATTTTATTTTTTATTTTTTTGGTATATGGCATTTTAATTGAGTGTTTGTTTAATGAGGCCCAACTTCTTAGATTGAATCCGCCACATAAATCGTTTTACTGCGAGTCATTTCATCTCATCTTCCACACAATGTGAAAACAACACACCTGTGGTTGTTTCATAACTAATTAACTGCCTTTTACACTTCATCTAAACTAATTTAAAACTATATTTTTAACTCTTATTAGGTTTAGGAATTAAAATCTACTTCACCACTTTGCTTTGCATAGCAACAGGATCACTTGAGGTAGTTAAGCGAGGTAGTCAGGAAAATGGTCAGTAGTTTAAGAAAACGGTCTATTAGCCTAACTTAGTAGCTACTTTAGCATTAAGCAATTGTAGCTTTTTAAAAAGGTAATTGAGCTTAGCAACACTTAACAACGGGTTTAGTTAGCTTAGTAATATGGTTATTTTAGCAATAAGATTTAATGCATTTAACATTTAATAACAGCTTTCCAATGTGGTAATTTAGCTTAACTTGAGTTGGCAAAAGGGTAATTTAGTTTAATGACTTAGACTTAGACAACTTTGTTTGTCATTTTGTATGCACAGAGTGCGTACAGAAAGAAATTTCGTTTCGCATACAGCTTGAAAAGTTACAGTAAATAGCAGTGAATTACAGGATAAGGTGCAGCAGTGATATCCTAGTAAACAATTGAAATGTAAACAATGTAAACAGTGCAGGAGAAATCGACAGTGGTAACTGAGAGTTCGGCAGCATTTGTAGTGCTAGATAAGCGTAAGCAATAAAGTCAATATATTTAGTTAAGGGATAACATTTCTTTGTTTAGTTTTGCAATATGGTCATTTAGCTTATCCAAGGTTAGTACCAGAGTCAGGTAACTTCATTTAGTGATAACGTTGTTTAGCTTTGCAATGAGGTCAGTTAGCTTAGCTTAGCAGTTAGCTTAGCAACATTTAGCAACGTAGCATTTCTTTGTTTATTTTTGGAACATGATCATTTATCTTATCCAAGATTAACAGGGTCAGGTAACAGCTCCGCAGTAGGGTCAATAAGCTTAGTTTAGTTTACCCTTTATACCTATAAATATACTTAATTATAAATATAAGCTTAAGTCCGAGTTTTAATATACTTCATCTTATGACTTCTTTTCAGCATAAGTCAAATACACTTCACTATACTCTTGTTAAGTATATGAAATGTACTTATAAAAAGTAAACTTCAAGTACACTGCCTCATTTTAAGTATGAAATAATAAGAATACTCGTAGTACGCTTCATTAAACTACTGTTTGCTAAGAGTAGCTTAGCAATAAGGTGATTTTAGTCCAGGCTAGAAAGAGGGTCTTGGTTTAGTTTAGAAATAATGTCTCTTATCTTTCCAATGTGGTGAGTTTGCTTGTTTTAGATGTAGTTTCCATGAATAAAAACGCCTGAAGACGCTAAAGCATCTATATAAAGCGTTGGTATAAATGGAGATACCACAAATTAAAACCCAGACTTTTCTGCTGCTCCCAGGTGTTTTTTTTCTTGACGTTTTTCTGCTGCTTCCATAAACACACTGTTAATAGGCTTTGAAAGAGATGTTTCTATCCCGCTGGGAACTCCCGGTGTGGCATCATCAGGGAGGATCCAACCGGTCCACTCTGGAGGCCTCAGAGCGCTCCTGTCATTTCGATGTCCAGCTCAGCCTCAAGGTCCTCACCACTCAGCCGTGAACGTTTCAGGAGAGCAGGATAAAACATTCAAAACCTTCTGGCACACCTGATAGGTGACAAGTCCTGACGACTGGAAAACCAGGAAAAACCCAGAGGGACACATGAAACTCATTTCAGATCAGGTTGGTCATAGAACACAATGTCAAGAAATAATATGAATGAAAAAGTAAAAAAAATTGTAAAATCGTGAAGAAATTAGGAGATCCTACAACAGCATTTTTTATGTGTGTGTCTTACTCAGTGTTTTTGAAGGAGGCGTGGCCTATTTAACCCTCATTCAGTTTGGTGCTTCTGACAGTTGAAGTGAGCCTGAGGACCATGGTAATATCAAAATAAAGCCCCTTTTGTATAGCAGTTGTCTCCTCTGCACCACTCTACTGGCCCTGCCCCGTCTCTGCTCCCCTGCTCTCCTGCTGGTTCCCCACAGACCCGGTAAGGCCAGACGTTTGGTGAACACCTCCTGGGGGCGGCTTTAAGCCCCAGCTTCAGTGGTCAGTGTTCAATTCAATTAAATTTTATTTATATAGCGTTGTTGTGTGGCATTAACGGTAGAGTAAAATAATTACTCTACCATAAATTTTAAAATAATTTTAAAGAAATACAAATAATGTTTGCATTATTGTATATGCAAGGATGTCTTGGTAAGAATAAGTTTTAAGGATAAAATAATCCACTGAGATGAATATCTGGATTGATCGGTGTGTGTGTTTGTGTTCTTGTACTTGTAGCTGAGCGAGACATTTTTGTAAAGTGACTTCTGATTATAAAGTCAGGACCGAAAAGAGGTCCTCACTTTTTTCTGGGCTAGGGGTTTGGACTAACACTATGGTGTCAATTAGGTTCAGGGTTGGGTTAGGGTGAGGTATAAACCGGTCAGGGTTAGCGCTAGGGTCAGGGTCAGGCCATAGAAGGGCGGGAAGATAAATGGAAGTCTGTGGAAACCAAGGCTTGGTCCTCATTATGTGCATTAAACAAGGATGTGTGTGTGAGGGAGAGACAGAAGCAGAGAGGAAAGAAGAGACTAATCAGTTCCAACCCACCTTACGGAGTATTATTTTCATTCTTATAGGCTGAATATAAGGAATTTGCACTGCGCTGATTTGGTGGAGTGTCCTTTGGGTTAGATCCTCTAATGCTGCGGCGGAGCAAAGCTCCATGGGCAAACACACGGACAGTGACAGCTTCTTCTTTTGGCAGCCGCTGCGGCGTGGCGCCAGCTTCGCTCCACGCCGCAGCGGCTGCTCTCTCCTCTACTCCACACTCTGCGGTTCGATCAGCGGCCATCAAGAACAACTTTTTGAACCGCACACTCTTTAGAGACAAAACTTAACAGCATTCAGTGAATCCAATGTTTTGCTCTCCATAGTATTAAGTCAGGAAATCGCGGTTTATTTTCATTTCTCTCGCTCCACTGTCGGCTGGCTGGCTGCAGCCACGGCCTATCACTGACAAGCAGTCTTGTCACATAAAGCTCTACTCCAGTCGACCACCATCTTCAGGGTAAGGTCCAGAAAACCCAGCTGGGTAGGGGGAAAACCCTCAAATCTAATAAGAAATTTAAAGAGGTCTTAAAAGAATGTCAATGTATCCTTTTCTCTGCATGGGAAATGGTCTTTAAGTGGAAGAAGGTTGAAACTGGCCAGGTCTGGCCTTCCAAGCCATTTTAAGAAGTAATAATCTTTATTTATCATTGCAGCATACATCACAGCCATTGTTGGCAGGATTTGAACCTGCATGGGGAGACTAATTTAGCTTCGGCATCCTGCAGCTTGGACTACAAAATTATGTCCGAAAAATATAAATGTTGGCTTTGCGAAACTGGTAAGCCTGAAGTCCACGACTTTGTTTAGCAGTTCTGAAGCAAATGCTGTGACCTAATTGTTTAAAAAAATGTAATAAAGAACAGAGAAAACTGAACAGCTTGAAAAATATGACCCCAAAAAGAATATAAAGATATCTACGCAGCTCCTGGACAGAGTACATTCAGATTTTTGCCACTTATAGAAACTCTAAGTACACAAAAAGATGCACCATATGTCCCATTTGAATATATAGCTAGTTTAGCAATTTAGTTCAGCATTTAGTTCAGTTTAGCATAATGATCGTCCAGCAAAGTGGTCCGTTGGCTCAGCAGTGTTAGGGTCACTTCACGAGGTTTAAAAATATTACAGTTTAGTTGAATTTAGCTTAGACTGGCACAATAGTCACTAATCCTAAATTGGAAAAAAAAATCTCATTTAGTTTAACTTGATTCAGCAATTAACATCTAAAATAAGGAGTCTGGATTTGACCTGATCTATAAACCAATGAGTCCACAGTCAGCCTGTCTTTATGTTTATAGGACATGATCTATCACCATGTTTATACATTTTAAACATGGTGATAGATCCAGAAATAAACAGGTTGCATAATCTGTCAGTGTCACCTATAACTACAGCCTAATGTTTATAGTGCATGGCGCCACAAGCTAAAACCTTTTCATCGCCTGTTTATCTAATCCAAAACTACTGTCCACTGAAGACAGGGAAACATCCTCACTCTTCACCATTAGGTGGTTTTGTGGGAAAGGAGCTTCCAGAATATACTCTTTTGTTTCTTAGAAATGAATGAAAATCACTTTAACTTCATTTTAGTCACTTTTTAATGGCCTATATGGAAACTTTCCAAAAACTGGAGTTCATCAGGTGAACTTTCTGGCTCAAATCTCTTCAGTGGAACCGATCGTCTCTACTTTGTCTCTGAATGCTTCACTCATCCTGAAAGCTGCACACAGTAGATTCAGCGTAACTTACTGGTGCAAGTATTGATCTGAATCTTGTTTATCACCAATCCATTTGCACCCACGCACTGACGTAAAGGAAGCTGCTAAGAGTTTTCCTCGTTCAGTCATCTCAGGACCCTTTACTGTGTGCTAAAGAAACAGGAAGAAAACATACAAGTTTTAAATTACTTCCATTTTTTTTTGTTCCAGTTATTTTTTGTTTTCAGAATTCAAAAGGATTCCAGGAACTTCAAGGACATATTTAGCAGGTATGAAGAGAGCAGAAAATGCTGCAGTAAAGGCTAAAAAAAGGAAAAAGGGCAGCAGGGGGATTGATTTTTATGAGAAGCTATAAGAAGCAGCTCGGACTCTGAATCCCGGCCGTCCCTGGGAGGTGATTCGGAGCGGTCGTGACTCACCGGATCGTCCTGTGCAGCAGCATCCGCAGACAGTCAGAGTCAAATTATTGCTTTTTCAATTACAGACCCGTTCAGCCGTTTCTCAGCCGGATAATTAGTCAAATCCACCGACCGGCAGCGTTTAAGTAGAAATACTAAAGGGCAACCAGACGTCCAATCAATCTATTTTAAGATTTCTCTGTTCTGTTCCTCTGGGTAAATCCTGTTAGTGTGCTGATGCAGATGACTTCTTCCTGAAAGACCGGGTTCTGAGTCAGCTCTTTACTCTGGACCATGTCTGGGACTGTTTTAAATCCAGATTTTTACTCCAATTAACGCAGCAGTCACTTTGTTTCCATGCTGAACCATTTTTTTCAAGCCTAAATAAAGACACAAAGTGGCAGCGTGGTCATTAAAATGTGGACATGAAACCTGTGGATGTGATGATCAGCAGGTCACACTCAGGGCACGGGCCCAGAGGATAAATAACTTCTTATTTTATTAAACTGACATCTATGAACCACTGTTTTATGTTCCAAGCAGTCAACACACCATCAGAATGCAGAGCGGCAATATGGCTGCCGCATCAGAACACAATGTAATGTACCCAGTTGCAGCTTATTTTAAATGTATCGTAGTTTATGTTTGACCATTTTTCTTTAAACATTTTAATCTTTTTTTTTCAAAAACATTTTCATAAGTATATAATTTTTCTTTGTCTGTACAATCTCTGCATGAAGGCCTCTGTAGAGTTCAGTTTAGTTCAGTTGTAGCAAATCGCTTTTCTTGCTGCATTTGTCCTTGTTTGTTCATTTACACCAACAAATAGTTTAGTTGCTGTATTTACCACATCCAGGACTTGAGGTCAGGGGTCAGGGGTCATGCACAGGGCAGCTAATATCTCTGCAGACCCCACACATCCTGCACACAAACTCTTTAGACTTTTACCTTCAGCTATCATGTTGCACAATCACAACCATCCCAAGTACAGAAAACTGTGAACATGCATACAGTTTGCTATTGTTTATCAATTATATCACATCCTCCACAGTTTGGGTAGGTGTGTCAACCTGGAGTCAAGTTCCTTGTTTCTGCACACAGTCTTGGCCAACAAAGCCTTGGCCAACGGGGGCCAGTGCCCCTGTTGTGGCCCCTGTACTAAAGACATGACATTAAATACATTTCTTACGATGATATATGCTGACAAAGATATCGTAACTGATTGGTTAAGCTGATTAAGCTGTTTCACGTTTAGCTCCAGCCGTACTGAGACCAGGGGTTTGCAACCTGCAGTTCCAGAACCACAGTTGGCTCTTTGGCTCACTTAATATATTAAACGATGAAATATTGAGCTGTTTAGTTTTTTTCCCCAACTTTGACCCTCCACCCTGACCCCTCTGCTAAATCAGGTGTAGAACCGCCACTGGTGCCAAGTACTGCCGAGCTGCACCAAGAGAACGAGCCGATGGTCCGTTATGGCGTTCTCTGTGATCTGGGTTTGCTGGCAGACTGACCTCCACTATCAGGCGTGGAAACGTGGCCAACAGTCATGGATTTGTGCTGATTTCATGTCATTTTGAAAGCAAACTGGATGAAAACAGATGTAAGCTCATGCATAACGGTTGGCAGAAAAAGGCTTAATCACATCAAACTGAAAGCCTTTTACAATCTGATGGTAACTGTTTTAAGAAACATTCCCTCACAGCGGGTCACGCCAGTTTTCTGCTTGTTGGACCTGAAGATGTGGGACCAACATCTTTTCTGTGACTTCTCCAGTTTCTCCCATGAAACCAACCAGCTCCATCTTTCTCAGCCATCACGTCTCCTCAGAGAAAAGCCCCCACGCGTGTTTACATCAGAGAGAGCGCGCGCACGTGGACGTGACAATGCGTGGCGAGTCGTCGAGAGCGCGCCTCCCCACATCTGCTTCCTCTTTTTTTTTCACCGCCGTGAACGCGTCAAGGTGTGCGCGGCGTTCCTTTCGCGGGCGCACGCACGTCACGTCGTTGCCGGTGCTGATGAAGGCTGGCTCGCCACCTCATCTTCTTCAGTTTCAGCATCGAGCTCCTTCAGGCAGCATCTCCGCTCTGCATCCCCCGGTCTCCACCCTCCTCTTCCTCCTCCTCCTCGGTTCCTCTGCAGGTGGATGGAGGCTGGCAGCCCCGGAGACGCGCACCATGGACGGACGCGGCAGCTGGTAGGGCTCGCTGTTTCGCTCCCGGGGTGGCTCTGGTCGCTCTGTGCTGGGGGAGGGAATGGGTGGAGAAGGCTGCACGGAAACCGAAATTGTTGTTTAATAATTTCAGGGTTTGGACACACGGAACAGATTAATATGCATGTTGTTGAGATGTTGTGAGTTAATTAGTTTGTGGTGATCTATTGCAGCTCCTCCGACAGTCAGGGCGTGTTTTACGCACAGCTCGGATCTGATTCCCGCTGGCGGCAGATGCCGATGCTTTCTGAAATCGCTGCCTCTCTCTCCTCTCTCTCTCCTCCTCCATCGATCTTCCATCCCTCCGTGTTTTCTGGTCCTGCTCTCTCTCTCATCATTCCCCCATCCCCCCCCCCCCCCCAGGCCCACCGCTGAGAACCTCCCCGCTCCCTGGAGAACCCATGCCGGAACGACCCGCGGCTGAACCCTGGGTGTCTGGTCCGGATCATGGCATGCTGGCCACACCGGCCCTCTCGCACTGACCATGGGGCTCCGGTCCAGGACCGTCGCTAGCGGCTCCGAGGAGCAGAAGAAGACCTCCGGCGCTCCCGTTGCCCCTTCTGGAGACCTGCTGGACCAAAGCGGAGGGGCGGGAGCGGACAAGGATGGGGCCCTGCTGCTTATGGGCCGGGAGGACTTCAAGCGGGGCACTCAGGGCATCACCATCGGGCTGCTGGCCAAAACCCCCCTGAGCTACACCCGGCCCGTGAAGAGGAATAACATCCGCAAGAGGAAGATCCAGAACCTGATCTATGACGCGCTGGAGAGGCCGAGGGGATGGGCGCTGCTCTACCACGCGTTCGTGTGAGTACCAGCTGCAGGTCTCTGCAACATGTGCGCTGGCGGAATCCAGTTAGGCTCTAACCCGATACTGGGAATGAATAGCTGCTTATGCAACCGCGCAGCTTGCAGGTGTTTGCTGAAAATTTCACTCGTCTGCTGGTGTGAAGTGAAGCTGTGCGTCCTGAGGAGGAGTCCTGTGGGTTCTGTGAAACTTCTGAGCCGCTTTAAAGCAACAAATGACATAATCTGAGCTGCAGCTGGTGCCCAACCAGTCCGGGTTGGTTCCAGGGGTGGGTGGTCCTGATCAGGCTGGATGCTGGGTGCAGTGGCCGCGGCCTCTGATCTGGGGGTTTTTGGGCTTAAAAGTCAAAGATAAGGACTGAGGCAGGGCGGCAGGATAACAATAAAACCTGTAGTAGGATGTTGTTGTTGTTGAATATTGCCATGCCGGTGTTTTAAGTCACTCTGGCCCCTCTGTGCCGCCTTGGGCTTCAGCATCTGACTAAGATCTGCATCGTTTGGGCTCCAAAGAGCCGTAGAGCCCATCTGACTGATCGGCCTGCAGAGTTTGAACGCATGGAGCTTAAAATATTAAAGTCTGGCAAAAACTGCAGTCAAGCAGATATTTTGCTGCTGCAAAACACACAGATTGCAGTAAAAGACTTGATGTGTTTATATGAATCTACTCTCTAAGAAAGTCCTTAAACACTTTGTTTCTTTTAACAGGGAAATGTTTGTCTTACGATGCTGAACCTAAACTTTTTGCGATGAGATACAGAGACGTGCTAAAGTATTCACACCCCTTCAAGTAATTCATATTTAGTGACGTGACAAACTTAGATGTGTTAGTGGGATCTTATAAACCGTCAAAAAGTTCTGCCTTATAGTGAAGTAGAAGAAAAATCATGGGTGGTTTTCAACGTAAAAAAAAATAAAAATGAAAATCTGAAGAATAAATTAGTATTTTTTTCTCTGATACCTAGAATCAACCTCCAGCTGTACTTAGAAGTCAATTAATAAGTATTTTTCTATTATTAATACTTTATTTATACAGGTTAGTCCCTTGAGACTCAGTGTCTGGTTTACAAGGGAGAACTGTCCACACACACAAAATTACAACAATTTACAACAGCATATGGTTTAAAATTTCATGACAAAAGCTCCAAATGTCTAAATATAACAAGTAGAATTCCCTACAGAGCTTACCTTCAGTCCCGTATGTGACGTAATCTGAGTCTAACGGTGGCTGATCGGGTTTGTTGGAGAACGTTAGAGAACACGGACCAAGGAACCCAGCAGACCTGAAATATTCATCCTGGACTTCCCACTCCTCAGTGAAGCCCTGCTATACTCTGGTCTGTGGCAGAAAATCCCAACAGCGTACACAGTGGTGGTGGATTTTAGCTAAACGACCGCTTTCATAAAGCTCTGTGTCTGAGTACAAAGACCCGTTCATGACGACGAATCGATGAATTTCTCTGGCTCCACGCCGTCTGAACAGGTAGAGGAAGCTGTAGAATCTCAGGTTTGGTTGAAAACGAATGCAGCATAACCCTGAGGGATGAATTAAAGGGGCTGCTTCCTGCAGGTATGGACGGTCTCTGTGAGGTAGCTTTTTGGGTCGGTGCTGAGTCAGCGGTTCATCCCGGCACCTGATGCCTGCATGGGGCTGACTGGACCGTCTGATGCCAGTCAGTGATTAATGATCTGCGCCTGTTCCTCGGCGCTGTTGGCCTTTGGCTGCTTGGAGGTTGTCGGACTGGGCTCTGGGCTCTTGAACGCGGCGGGGTAAAGCACTTATTGTAGCCATTAGGTCCTGTTTTTCATGGTTTGTTTAATTCAATGTTGTTGTCTGTGCCTCACAGAGGTGCAAACTCGTCGAAGCTAAGAGTGTTCAGGTGAATTTAAGGTGAATTTCCTCTCAAAACTTTAAATTCACTGCGTCGTTGACATTTGGTCCTGGAAAAAAAAGGCAAAAATGTTTCAGTTTAGCTTTACCAAAAAAGCAGTTTGGTCCACTAATTATTCAAAACCATGAATTTATTTAATTTTCTCACAATCTGACAAGTCGTATAACAGGCGGGTTTCATTTTCCGGTCATTTCTCTGCTGCTGTTTTGGGTCTTTGGTGGAAATGGGTTCATGGTTCAGTTCATCTCCACTGAAAAGTTTAACGGTGAATTATTAAAAAAAAGAAAACGAATCTGCCTCTTTTCATCTTTTTGGTTCTCTTTATCTTTTGCTCATCGTTTTTTTTTATCCTGATGGATGATTTTGCTCCTAACAGAGGGTTAAAGAAACCCTTTGGTCTTCTTGTCATGACTGCTTATTTCTTTGCTGCGGGTAACCTTGAATAGAAACGTGGCGCATGTGTTGTTGTCATGTTGCCTTTTGCCTGCTCCCCGAAGCGTGCAGCCGCCGGTTTCTCCTTCTGCCTGCTGGCGGGTCCTTATCAAAGTGACCCCATGTGTTGGTTCTGGTGTGAGATCCTCTGGTCTCCACAGGGTGTACCAAATGCACGGCTCCGTTTTTCCTCCCTCTGTGATTTAATCGCCAGCGTGTGGATGTGAGTGTGCTGGTTTTTTGCGCAGTGAGAAAAAGAAATTCATAAAAATGCATCCAAATATACCCGATTTACTGATTTACTTTTATTCACAAAATATGTTTCCTGCGTGGCACATCGAGGCGTAAGGAGGCGTGACTCAGAAAGCTGAAGGTGTTTGCACCTTCTGTCCTGCTGGGATTCCTGCACCATCTGCACCATCGTGGCAGATCTGCTTTATTGGGGAATACCCTGGTGGGTGGCGATGTCGTCTGAAAGTGTCTCCAGCTTCAGCACAAGACCTACGTTTACATTTTCAATGTTGAAACTAAGAGTAGAAGAACCTGCAACTACAAACCAACGCTGACCCCTCACCCCGTGCTCCTCAGAGTTAGATTATAGTTAGTCGGAACGTGACGGCCACTTTGTTCTTTGAGTAACGGTTTAGGGTCACGGTGCAGGGTTTTCCTCCTGAGCTGAAGGTGGCAAACGTTTTAAAGCTTCTGAAGGGACGGAGAAAAAGAGCTGTTTCATCTTCTCAGCTGTGGAAGGTGCAGAACGGAGGATGTGGCCTCAGGTTCCATCCTCCCAGCACCTTCTCTGCAGACACGTCTCCCCACGGTGGTTTTTCTGGTAATTAACACCTCGGGACACGAGACCAAAAGGTTTGAACCGTCATTCAACAACGGCACCAACATGGAGCTGAACAGAGAGGTGGGAGCCACTGACTCACATGTCCGAATTGTTCGGGCCGGTTGTTTCCGACCACGTTCAGAACCAAAGGGGCCCTTTTTGGGTGAGAGGCGAAACGTCTCTGAGGAACAAAGGAAGTCTCGTTGGCCTCCAGTGGAGCACCACTAGCTGCAGGAATTGGACCCCTGCATCAGCTTTTAGCTTTAATGTCATGTTTTCCACGTGAATCAGCTGACGTCTGAACGGCCTGCTGGTTCTAGCGGGTCAATGCTTGTTGGACCGGTTCCTCTGTGAACATCTGCCGGGTCCTTTTCCAAACGCTCATAATTTTCTTTTATTGCTGCTCCAGATCCGGTTCTTTGTTATATTTTATGTCCTCTGGATGCCAAAACGTAACCGTTTATTTTTGTTAGCTTGTCAAATGGGAACAAAGAGCCTTAATTCCTCTGTCATTTGCTTGTTTTTATCTTTATCATCCGAAGTGAACGCTGGTTCTGCACCGTTTTCTTAAAATCTTTGACAGCTTTAAGTTGTTTTTTGTCAGTATCTTTCAAAATAACAATTTTTCACAGAAATTGTGAAGAATTGTCTTGAGCTTAAATATTGAAGACTTAATATTAATTTCTAGAACCACACCTTTAGAGCTGCTGTCATGCTGTGTGATGATGGGCTTTAGTGTTCAGATCTACTCTTGTTGTGCGTTGAGGCTTAATCTTTCTGCCACTTCAGCTCCAGAATAGTCTAATGGTGCAAAAATGTATCCAGGGTTTCTGCTGCCTGAGCTGCTGGACTGAACACCATTCATCGAAATGTACATAGATGGCACGCATTAAGTCGCATTCAGAAATTTTAGGGGAAATTGTAAGATTTCGATGTACAGAAGTAAATTAAACTTTTGTGCAAAGCGAAACAAATCAGGGAAATGAAAACGATTTATCCCATATACTCAGCCAGGAGCATAATGAAATAATCGGTTTGATCAAAAGTGTGACTGACAGGCATTGTTACAGCATCTGCAGCTTTAAACTGTTGCTCACTGGATGACTTGCTCAAGGGCACTTCAGTGGCTCATTTTTGACAGCAGGAGAAAACATTACTCACGCTCTGCACCCACAGATTATGATGCACACGCAGCACTTCAACATGACTTGTATGAAAACCGAGAGGGAAGTGGGATGCGGATTAAAGAGGAGAAACTGTTCAACGAGCCGCGATAAGGAAACGCAGAAACATGAAGAGGTGGACAGAGAGAGAGCAAATATTTCTCACTCTGGTTTGTTTGGCACTGGAAGTCTGATAAAGGGGGAAGAAAAATATCTCATGACCCAAATACAACCAAACATTGTGCAGTTTTCTTTCATTCTGTGTTTTTAGATGATCAGGATGCTGAAACCCAATCATCTAGTCTGTAAATCACCATAACAAGCGTAGCTTTTACCATGCTAACGTTAGCGTTAGCATGCTAACAACAATTTGACTTTGGGCGACCGTTCTGCTTTGGTTCCACTTTGCTCTTAATAAACACAGTTTTAAATGTAAATATACTGTTTTTGTGGACAGTTTAAGCAAGGAAGACAAGGTTGAATTGGTGCAATATGTATGTCATCGGTCTAACACTTGTGTTAGCCTGGAAACATTAGCTTTAGCCCCCTAGCATTAGCCAAAGCATTAGCTTTAGTATGCTAGGGTTAGTTTTGTAGTTTGCAAAGGTTGGACAAGGTTAGATTTGCGCAATAAGCATTTTATCGATCTGGGCTGTCTTGACTGAGTGTTCCTACGATGGACAGCTTGGGGGGAAGAAACTGTTTCTGTACAAACAGTCTTCTGTGTTGCCGACTTGGACGTTCAAGTCTAGACAACTTGTGTGCAGGATGTGTGGGATCTGCAGATATGTTAGAGGCGTTTCTTCTTGAATTCAGGGGCTCTCCAACAGCATAAAGTGAGAAGAGGACCTATCTCAAAAGTTCAGAATGCCGTCTTTTATATGCATTGAACCAGGTCACAATACAAGATGAAGATCTGAATCCACTTTAATCAAAAATTGAGGCATAATTGTTTGTTGTTTTGTATAAGAAGAGAATCTCTGAAAACACGTCAAAGTAAGAGAATAAGAAATAATGAAAAAGCCTTGATAGAAACATAACTATATGAGAAGTCAAGAAATGGGAAGTGCGCAGCAATGACAGTCCAATAAATTAATATATATATAATTTCATGACTAGGTGATTAGCAGGTCAAGTATAAAAAGTAAAACATTTTCCTCCTGTTCATCTAATGCATCCAATTAAAAACGATTTCACTATGTAAACACATCAACTATCACCATGTTATTTATTGCATTTTTTTTTAGTTTAGTAGAAATCTAGTAATGTTTCGACACGTACTGTGTGCTTTGACCCAGAAAACGTTATAAAGTAGCCAAAAGGGAACTTAGAGATCTGAAATCAGACTAAAAACCAGTCCAAACGTTTTTAAGTTTTAAAATGGTTCAAAATTAGATCTAGATCCAGGTCTCAGACCAGGTTCTGGCCCAGATTGAATGAACTGAGCTGCTCTGTGTGTAAAGTGGAGGTTCTGTTTAAAGGCCAGCTTCTCTTTTCTGTAAAGTAAAGCTGTGACCGTCTGCAAAGGTACGGCTTCTGTTTAGCAGCTGGGCTCGGTTCCTCTACATCCGCCGGGTTGCCAAACCAGCCGCAGGAGGCGGAGCGGTGAGGGTATTTCAGGTCAGAGTCTGGTACCCAAATACCGGTTTCCATGGCAACGCAGAGACGAGAGCGCTCCGAATCGGCTCAGGTCGGGTTGAGCGAGCGTGTGGGAAAGCCGAGGGAGCGGCCGAGAGCGACGGGGAGACCGCAGATCTGGGCCGTCAGCAGTTCTGGTGGCAGATCGCTGCTGATCTCTGGCCTCCCGCAGACGTCCAGACACCAGGCTGACAGCAGAGCCGCTTCCCAGAATGAAGCCCCGCATAAATAAATCACATCCCCCCCCCCCCGCCCCCCCGATGCTGGTTCCTTACTCACAAAAGATGCATCAGCAGCCCAGATTGTTCAGATAAAGCGAAACCATAGTTTCAGTCTTTGACAGTGCAGTGCGTGTGTATAATGTAACGCTGCCTGTGACATGGATTAAAAAAAGCAATCTTTAGCTGAACATGTTAAAAAATGTTCTGCATTTCCGCAAGCACCTACTTTTTCCTGTTTGGGATCATTGTTCTGTTGACGACCCGGTTCGGGCCGAACTGTTTTACCTCAGAGTATGAGGGGAGTTCTTAGTCCACTAAGCTGCCCTCCGCCACCGTGCTGGTATGAGGCGCTGGTGCCGATACGCTGTTTGTTTGCTCTGCATTTTGATCAAACATCTGTCTTCAGTAAAAGGCATTAATCCAGAACTCGTTTCATTCAGAAACAGCTCTGCAAACTCCAGTTGTAATTGCTTTGTCTTATTCTAGCTGTTCGGCCGATAACTTCAACATCTGAACTGTTAACTGAGGCCTGTTAACGAGCTCTGCGGTTTCTCATTTCTCTGAACACTGCAGACTCTGACTGGGTGTCTAAAATGTTGGTTATCTGTGAATTAGCTTTCTTTCTGTGGAATGATGGAGCCTTAGATGGTTTAGAACCTGCAACCCTTCCAAGATCGGCCAGCAACAGTTGCTCTAAGGTCCCGGCTGATGGCACCCCAGAGCCTACAGGCACACCTGTAGGCTCTGGGGTGTGACCGCTGGCTTTGAGTTTTGAATGAAGACTAAACCGAGCTCACAGTCGGACATGTTTGTAGTTTTTTGGCGCTCTGTGCTAATGAACGCAGTCAGCAGGATTATCAGGGAGCATCGGGGATCTGCGTGGGGCTCGTTAAGCGGCAGAAACCACCGTCAGCTCCAGCCACGTGCCCTGAGGGGACGGACGCAGGCGGAGACTTTTCACTGAACAACTTTAATATTCAGATTGAGTAAATGCTGATTTAGGGGAAGGATTTTAAACTCAAGCTGAAAGTTTTCTTTCCCTGCATCAGCTGGTTCTTTAATATTTGAAGAGTTTGAGGCAGAAGCTGCAGAAAAAGTGGATGTTCCTCTCTGAAAACACGTTTAGAAAGCTGGACGTTTGTCATGATAAGAAGAACGTGGAAGCTGCTGTTCTCTGGGAAGCTTTAGTCTGACAGTGTTTGAGATTTGTCCAAATGAGAGTTACTTCATGCTTCACGAGTTAAACACTGACTCAGTTTATCCTTGTTTTAGGTCCTTTTTTCTGATTTATTAGGATTTTGCATATTTACCATTATGATTTTTTTCTGAGCAGCTTAGAGCAGAGATTAAATAGCATCTTTTGAACCAAGAATGTTTAGGATTCATCAAACCTTACTTTTCAAAGTTAATAACAACAAATAGTAAAATTACTGAATGTTTATGTTCAGATTCAGTATTTTTTCCACCTTTAATTGAACTAAACTTTATGTCAACCTGCAGCTCTTTCCACAGCCTTGAGCCACGCAGCTCGCTCTGTATTTAATGAGTTACTCACCTGAAATAAAAGCAAGCTGAAGGCCAACATCACTGGTTCTGGAGAACCTACCTGCAGCATCCAATCAGCCCAAAATGCATGCTGCCTTCAGGTACGGCTGGGACACCAGGCTGTCTGAAGCTCAAAGCAACTCCTGAGGGATTTAAACGTCTTTATCCAGAAACTCGGCCACAGTCTTATCCAGACATCCTCAACGAGCGATTTCAAGCAGATTTATGTTATATAATCTATCCAGGTTTTGGCTTTGTCTGCTTATTCTAATTCATTGATTGGAAAAAATACGAGCAAATCTCCAGTCAGTTCTAGAGTTCCCTTTTTAGGTTTTAGAATATAATTTAATCAAATTACCTTCAGAACGCACCAAAGCGGGATTTTAAAACCTAAAAAAAACAACCGTTAAACCACAACATTTACTCTGATGATGTGCCAATCTTGGGTTTTATCTTCTGAAATAGATTTTAAATGCCTTAATTTCCACGGTTTTATCTTAGCATGTAAGGTTTATACATCAGAACATCTGCTGTTGCCTGCTGCTGGAAAAGTTCTGGTTTTTGGTCCGATCCGCTCAGATTACGGCGCCTCCTGACCCAAACCTCAACTCTCTAACCTGTGCAGCTCTGAATTTTTGGTTTAATATCTTTTTTCTCTTCTATCTCAGCAGATTCACCTCTGTGGGTCTGCTGGTTTTGTCTCCCTGTGATATCATGCCTTTATAAATGTTATATATGCATATATAAATATAAATATGTAAGTTGTTAGACTTGCAGAACATGAGAAAATAGCTTCACCTGTTGGAAAACAATGAAACGCGACCCGCTGAAGGGATTTCTGCACCAAAGAATAAAGAAATAATACATTTTAAGGGAGTTCCTGGTAAAAAAGCTGCAGATAAGGCTGTCTAAAGCCAGAAGATTATTAACCTGGTATATCCACTTCAGTCAAAGTTTGTCCATTTGCGTCAAAAGAGCTAAAGTTACATTATTAATATCTATTTTAATTTATTTAACTTTGAATTAAATAAAGGCAGCGGATTTTAAAGACGTTCTTTTGAGTCTGAACGATGGAAAAAAGAATCTGGATGTTGTGGACGGTTAACGTGACAAATGAAAGCTGTTTGACATGAACCAAACCGCTCTGAGGCAGAATTTCTCCCGTTAAGGTGCCACAGTGTCTCTATTTCCTGCAGGAAACCCAGATCCAGTGGTCGGCTGCTGGCTGGTTCTGGTCCTGACCCAGAATCCAGGCTGACGGTGGATGAGCCGACCATCCCAGCCTGGTTATGTTTACCAGCTGTGGATCGGGTTCACTAATGGACTCTGTGGTTTGGCCTAATCACATCCGCCCTCCTCAAACATCTCTCCGCTGGGAGACCCGCCCAGCGTCGGCACGACCCAAACCTGCCGTCAGGGAAACTGATAGCTGTGAACATCCGCTCAGAGAATGCAGGTGCTGGTCACAGAATGAGAATATCATGAAAAAGTAGATTTATTTCAACAGTAATTCCACTCAAAAAGTGAAACTTGTATATTATATTCATTCATTACACCCAGACTCATATTATATTATAAGTGTTATATGTTTCTTTTAATACTGATAATTATTAACTGACAGCAAATGAAAAAAACAAATCCAGTATCTCAGAAATTTAGAACGTTACAAAAGACCAATAAAAATAAAAGTATTTCCAGAAATGTTGGTCTAGTATGAGAAGTATGCAGAAAATTATGAACATGTCAGGTGTGATGGGAGCCCAGGTTGCTCTGATTGTGGTCTTCAGCTCTTCTGCATCGTTAGGTCTGGCCTGTCACACCTTCCTCTTCACAGTAACCATATATTTTCTGTGGGGTTGAGGTCAGGCGTGTTTACTGGCCCTCTAAGAACAGAGACACCACCTTAAACCAGGTACTGGTAGCTTTGGTGCTGTCTGCAGGAACCTGTTGGAAGCTGAAATCTGCATCTCCATGAACTTGGTCAGCAGCAGGGAGCATGAAGTGCTCTAAAACCTCCTGGTAGACGGCTGCGTTGACCTCTGACCTCAGAAACCACAGCGGACCAACACCAGCAGATGACACGGCACCTGAACCATCACTGGACCTCAGCAACGTGGATTCTGTGCCTCTCCTCTCTTCCTCTCTTCCTCCAGACTCTGGGACCTGGACGTCCAACATTTACTTTCACCAGAGAACAGAACTGTGGACCTCTCAGCATCAGTGCCGTCCTTTCTGCCTTCAGCCCAGGCGAGGCGGTCCTGGAAGCTCTGACCCAGCTGCGGCCCACTCTCTGTGAATCTCCCCACATTTCTGATCGGGTTTCACGTTCCTCTCCAGGGTGCGTCATCCCTGTTGCTCGTAGACTTTGTTCTCCCACCTTTTCCTCCCCTTCACCTCTATTAATGTGCTTGGCTCAGAGCTCTGTGTCCAAGCTGTTCATTAGTGGAATTACTGAAGTAAATCAACCTTTTAATGATGTTCTAATTATATGAGCAGCACCTGTCGTCCAGGAGATGATTGGTTCCTTCCTGGGTTAGGCTTGTTTTTATCATCTACTCAACTCTTTAGGCTGGCTCAGTGACTTTAGGGGCCACTTGAGAGAATGATTAGGGTTTTATGTGAGGGGTCTGGGTTCTGGAGCTGCCTGCCATCGCAGGGAACTGAAATCTGGACATCGGTTCCAAACATCCTGGTTTTCTGCTGGAGGTTCTTCATGTCCTGCCCTGATGGGAGGCCGGTACTTCCTGCTGCAGAGAACCGTCCTCCACGATGTCTTAGGGTTACAGGCCGTCAGCGACATGAAGCCCGGGTGTTCTGGAGCAAGATCCGGGGTTTATTCCTGTAAACGCTGCAGTAAACGCTGCAGGTCTCAGCTCTGAGAATCGAGGCGGTGTTAATCTCTGGGTCATGATCCGATAGCAGCCGCTCATTTCAGCACCCCGACCTTTCCGGTCCACGCCGCTGGAGCTTCTGGTACGTTTCCTCTGGGACTCGGCGTGTTTTATTCGCCCTCTCTGTGATTACACCAAACAGCAGAGGAAATTCAATTGTCCTGCTCTTATCAGTCCGTTCTACCCGGCCGTATTACCTTCCTCTCCGGTTCCCCGCTGAACCCAGACAGCTGTAATGTTTGTGGCGCCCAGAGGCTCTCACTGCGACCCCCTGAGGCTGGTTTCCTCAGGCTTAGCTCCGGTTCTGCAGAACCTCTGGCCATTCAGAGTCTCTCGTCTGAGGCCCGGGATGTTGAGGCTGTTCCTCTGAGGAGGTCAGACCTGTTTCTCAAAGCCTCGGTGTCGTCCGTTCTCCGGACTCGTCCCAGACCAGTCGAAGCCAAGATGTCCGTCCACCTGCCTGCGTCCACCTGCAGCATTCAGCTTTTAACATCAGCCCAGATGTTAGAAACGCTCCATGTTCTCGTGTTCTGGAGCCGGGTCTTGGTTGCTCCTTTATTACCGATCTGACGTAGAGGATTGGGCCGTGATGGCTTTCATGCTTATTCTCTGTCGCTCTTCCTCGTCTTCCTCTTTCTGGACACCTTGAGGTTTGTCTGCAGCCATATTGTCCATTTTCACTCCTCTTGCTCGCGGTATTTAGGACAATCGCAGCTTTCATCTGCAGAACGTTGCCTCCTCTCCGTCCACAGCCAGGTGTCAGTCTGGGATCTTCACCATGAAGCTCGTTGTGTTATTTCATGGCTGCTGGTTTGCTCTTTGGTCATTTTTGATAATTCTTCAGATTTTTGGACCAAGGTGTTTTATTTTAAATATTTTTTTCCAACCAAGTTGCTTTTTTATATACTGGTAAGCCCAGAATTATCCATACCTGTTGGGTATAAAGTAATCTTTTAAATTTACCATCATGTTTCCTGGGTTTCTGGCCGTATTATTAATGTTTCGGAGCGGCCCAGCCCCCTGACTTGAATCTAGTAGAGAGTCTTTGGAGGGAGCTGAAGATTAGGGTGATGGGAAGGAGGCCTTCTGACCTCAGAGACTTACAGCTCATCTCTAAACTCAAGTTAGCAGAAAATAAGTGGAAACATGCAGTTAAAGCAATAATAGGAAACTTTTCTTTGCTTAAATGCCAATAAAGATGTTTTCAATTGATTAAGAAGTGAATAATCATTTTTGACATGCTATTATCTGAACAATATAATAAATAGTTTTGCATTGTTTTATGCTAAAGAGAAGACCTGCATAATTTCCTGTTAGAAACAAACTTCGTGGTCAAATGAAAACCATTTTAAATATATCATGGTTATGAATAATTACTTTTTTTACCTTTTTGCATGGAATAAGTTCTGTTATTATGTTTCTCAGTCCTGTTATTTCTGACATCTGTTGATGTTTTTGGCCGTTTTTTGATTCTGGTTCTGGTCATTTTGGACCCTTTGGAGCCTTTTTCCCTTCTTCCTGTTGGACCATCCAGGATTAAAAAGGCACAAAGCTGCAGGTTCAGCCGCTCAGTAAGGAGTAACCCAGCATATTTAGTCTTTAAAGCTTCACTTTTGACAAGGTTTGAAGTTCACTCTGCAGCATTATGTCGCATTTCAAAGATGATTATTTTTGTCCTAAATGCTCATGGCTGCAGTTGTTGGGTCGTTATCCGTATACCTGGATCGATGGGTGCAGTTGGAGCAGCCGGACCCTGAGGAGGATGCTCTTACTGGGAGGAGAAACCAGATCTGGCCTCTGTACCTCAATCCCACAGTCCCTTTTCATTCCCCACTGTAGCAGCCAGACTCCAAACCTCCCCACTTACTCTGCACATGTGTGTGTGTATGGGGGGGGGGGGGTTCACACGATCGGGGTGTGTTGGGGGGGCGGGGGGAGTTACCACACGGCAGGAGAGCCAGGGCGGTGGAATCATTACCGGCTGTAATTTCAGTCACACCCAAATCTGCCATGTTGGGGATTTTCCACCCACAGAATCACTCGGCTTCCAGCAACATGGTGGGAAAGACACTCCCAAACATGCTGGTGTTCAGCCGGCTTGCTGTAAATAATTTGAGACATTTTATGGTTCATGTAGCAGTTATTGTGTCAGGTTTTGGTAAAATCACGTCACCATTTAGCCTTTTTTTAATGCATTTCTGTTCATAATGAATATTGAGAAACATATATAAGATATTTTGGGTAATCCTGGTCAGAAACATTTTTCGTTATACTGGGTGAAATGGTCCTAGTAGTCAATATGTTACGTATTCAGAAAATGGGAAGGAAAAAAAATCATTCTGTGTTGGAGCTGCAGGCCTGTAAAAACTAACCAATCCCTGCCGTGCGGATCGAAGGTCAGGGATTGTTCAGGGTTTTGGTCCTGCTCTCACCCCCCCTCTGTCCCTCAAATCTTATTGTATCTCCTTATTTACTGGTTGTCCCACATGCCATCGTTCTGATGCGTTCACATAACACCAGTGTCCGTTCATAGTTTCTGCTTGCTGGCTGCGTATGCACATTTCCAGTGTTTACGTATCCGGTTAGCTTAGCAGCTAGCTTAGCGGTTAGCTTAGCAGTTAGCTTTGGTGTTAGCCGTTCATTGTAGCTTCACTGCGCTCACCGTAGACATGGCTGAGAGTCGCAAGAAGCGAACTGTGTACAAGTTTATAAGAAGAAGAGGAAGACCTCAGTAGAAAGAAATAAGACCAGAGTGGATTTGGGAGGACTTGTCCATTTCTTACTTACATTTCTGAAAAAAATCGCTGACTCTACCTTTAAGCGGTTCTTCTCTTTGGTGCTTTTTCGTTTTGATCTGTAATGTATATTTGTATCTAGTAATTCCTTCTTGGTATTTTTAGTTCTAACTTTTTCAGCGGCGCTACATCAGATATAATTACTGGTGTGCCGCTGTGTGTGTTGGGGCTCAGGCCACATCACAGGGTGGTGGGACGACTGTCGGCCGCAGGGATAAACTGAGCTCCGGTGGGAGTCCCTGTCTCTCTGTTACTGGGGCTATCTCACAGGGCGAAGGCACGGTCTCCCACCCATGGTACATCTAAGTTCCTGCCACCGCTCGGAGGGGGATTTCTCCTCCTCGGTGCTGGTTCTGCTGCCGGGGGCTTAGGGGCCTGGCCTCCAGCGTACTTCTGTGGCCTGGGAACTGCTTCTCTGCTACGCTGTTGTCTTCCTAGGCGTCAGCCTCTTCTGTGGGGGTACCCGGTGTCTGTATGCGGCCCTCAGCAGCTGAGACTTCCTGCACACCTGCATCCACCCCTGGAAACACATGAAACACCATTAGTTCCTACTATTCTGAATCTTCTGGTATTTTAACAGCTGTTTTTAAATTGGAGCCGTTGAAACAGAAACGAACGCTCCAAGGAGAAAACCATTCAGATGGAGAAATTGTACCTGTCCCCCTCCTTCACACAAAAGCCAAAGAAAACGTGTCCTCGCTGCATGGATGCGCTCTGCTGATGCCACAAATAAACCGCCGTCATGACGAGAACCTCACTTCATGGGCTTCATCCAGGACCGCTTCCTGTGGCTGTCTTTGGTGTTCCAGTCTGATCTCAGGAGGCGTGAAGACGAACACCTGGTTACTAATCTGCGTTTCTGAGCGGTTTGGGAAACTGTCTGCCGGCTGCAGGGTTGCTGAGTCAGAGAGCTGCAGCTCTGTGGACACATTCAGCCTGGAGTCATTTAACACTCTCTGTTTACATCCTCACCACAGATCAGTGTTATCTTGGAAAGCGCCAGAACCTACACGGCAGGGAGGCGGGCTTGTGCTGATATCCGAGGTGCAAAACATCTCGGAAGATTTCCTGCTTTCTCCTGCTCGATGCCGATTCATTGAACCCGCCTCTGTAGTGAAATGAACACATTTGTTGCCTATAAATTAACTTTACAACGGTCTGTAATCCACATTCAGTTGGAGTTTGAGGTTCCAGGCCTCGGGGCGAGACCCGAATGAAGGTTTTATGGTTAGTTTGAGATAAAATCTACAGGATTTGTTCCAGCGCTACTGTGTCATGTTGAATATTAACCTGATTTGTGCTCATTTGGCTCCGAGACAACAGCGGTTCTGCTCAGGTCGGGCACCCGGCAGTAAAAAATCTAACTTATTACCTCATTAAGTCAGTCTGGTGTCGCTCTGGATTAGATCACGGCACTGTTTGAGAGTCGTGTCTCTTCAGTCTCGGATGGAAAGTGTCTCTACGCTGGCCGGCGTTGGTTTGATCCAGTCGGAGCGCTCGCAGCTTCAGCCCGGTATTAATGAGCTGCTGAGCGTGCTGCAGGGAAGGAAGCCGGCTCTGGCTGTGTGGGAGCTTCTGATACAGTCTGCGTGTTAACAATGAATTTGCACTTAATTATGTGGTGCAGCTGCTTTCTCCTGTAGCTAAGCTTGTGTGTGTTGGTGCACATTAGTGGAGTAATTCCCTAGTTATGTTTGGTGGGGGAGGGGGGGGGGTGAATGTGTCTGTATCTGCAGTTGTTAAACACACAAACACTTTCATTCTGATAAACACTGAACAAAAACAGTATAAAAGCTGCATTTTTTGTCCCTGATGTCTTTTTAATATGCATCTCAGCAGCGTAACGTGTTGCAATCATGATTTAACGCTCTGAAAGCATAAAAACATCATAAACACATCAGTCACTGGTTGTGAGAGCAGTAATCCAACAATAAATCATATCAGGTGAAAACATCATTATGTTGGTCAGTGTTCCTGTTACTATGGCTGAAAGCAGCTCTGAACAGGAGGGTTTACAGTCTGGATTAAAGGAACTCAGAGTTTCTGCTGATTTATGGAAGTTTGTTACAGATTTGTGGAGCTTAGGAACTAAATGTTGCTTCTCCATGTCTGGTTCTGGTTCTGGTTCTGGGTCTGCAGAGTAGACCAGAACCAGAAGTTCTTAGTGGCCTGGAGGGTTGATGCAGCAACAACAGGTCTACAATGTATTTATGTGCTAAGCTGTTCAGGGATTTATAAACTAACAGAAGTATTTTAAAGTCTATTCTCTGAGCTACAGGGAGCCAGTGGAGGGACTTTAGAACCGGGTCCATGTTCTATCTTCCTGGTTTTAGTGAGAACGTGAGCAGCAGCGTTCTGGATCAGCTGCAGTTGATTTTTTAGGCAGACCTGTGAAAACACCGTCGCTGTAATCAATGCGACTAAAGATAAACACATGGAGGAGTTTCTCTAGATCTCGTTGGGACATCAGTTCTTTAATCCTGGAAATGTTCTCCAGGTGGTAGAACGCTTACTTTGTGATCGTCTTCATGTCTCCTAGAAGGTTCAGGTCTGAGTCCATCACTACACCCAGATTTCAGGCCTGATCTCTAGTTTGTAGCTGCAACACCTGAAGCTGCTGCTGACTCTAGTTCGTTCCTCTTTAGGTCCAAAGAGAATAACTTCAGTTTTGTTTCTGTTCAGCTGGAGAAAGTTTTGGCTCATCCATGCATTGATTTGTTCTAAGCATCCGTTCAGGTCATGGATGGTTCAGAGTCACCTGGTGACATCGTGATATAGAGCTGAGTATCATCTGCATAGTTATGGTAACTAATCTTGTTTCTTGTTACAACCTCAGATAGTGGGAGTATATAGATATTGAATAGAAGGGGTGACTTTGTCCACTCAGATGAGAAGTTACCTGTTGACACAGAGAAGTCCCTGTTCTTTAGGTAGGATTTGAACCTATAGATATTTAGAACCCGCCCTCCACAACATCTGGCTATCTAAAACAACCCAGACTAACCTGTCAGAAACCAAGTGTGACGTTATGCTGGTATTACTTTTCCCCCCCACATGTCCAACTGTCCAGGAAGTCTTTCGGACTCCATCTGACCCAGGCAGTCCCACCTTGTCCACCCGTTAAAGCCAATCAGTCTCAACCCATCCAGCTTTGCAGCAGAATCAGACCCAGATAACCAAAACGTATCCATACACCCTTCAATCCCTCCCAATCTATACATCCAACTCATCCGCCCATCCATCCACCATCTTTATATCCATCCCTGTTGGTCTCCATCCTTCCCTCCCCTAACCAGTTGCTAATCTGACTTTAGATCTCTGAGATGAAGAGTAAAACATCTCCAGTGTAATAAGATCAGAACAGATAGAACCTCTCACAATCACGTGATTTCATCAGTTATTATGCAGATTTGTCGTCATCGGGATGAATTTCAACAAGAGTCGGATCAGCAACAGTTGGTGATTTCATTTTGTCTGATTTTGTCTTTTATCTTCTTTTTTATTAGGAGCTTCCTTCTGGTCTGTTCACCCCATAATTTATCTAATTTGTCTCCATAGCAACAAGTCTGAGCCCTGAAATTAAATTATGTGCTCAGATAATGTTGTTTAGCGTCTCCTAAAAGAAGTCTGGTTAAAGAAATGTGACCGATTTTATGTCCATACGCCAGCAGTATCTCTGCTGCCCACCGTTGCTCTGGTTCTGGGTCAACTTACCTCCTAATCGGACCGGTCCAGCTGCAGCCACATAATATTAACACTTTCTCAACACGTCCTAATATTATCGTGCTGGATTAAACTCTTGTTTTGTGTATGTACTGCAGGGGTTCCTTAACTTAGGAGCGGTTTCCAAGGATCCCTTTAGATTCCTGATGCTGATAGTATTTTTTAAACAGCCTTTTGTTCTGTTTTTAATTACATTCAGAATTATGTATGTTTTTAAAAATATATATAAATACACCTAATATTAGCGATTTGATGGAGATTAGATCTTCATTCTGGATTTAACTGTTGCCATACTTCCTAATTTTAGCTGATTTGGCTTTTACCTTCCTTGATGCAGTGGACAGAGTTAAATATTTGTCCATTTTGTTACTTAGCTCAACCTCGACAACATGCGTTTAACGGACCCCCAACCCGTGGTTTGCAGACCCCCGGGTGTCCGGGGACCCCAGATTGAGGGGCCACTGATTTACTGGACGTTATTCTTTTTTTTTGAAGACATAAATGTTGGGTTAAAGTAAAAATGTTACAGCATGAACTGAAATCCATCATTTTTAAAGGTGCAAGGAGACAACGTGGCGGCGATGTCACTGACCGGATATTTCTGATGGTCTCACGATGCAGCTATGAAGATCCAGTCACATCATTTATAAGCATGGAAGAACCTCCCAGGGACATTCTTTGCAGCACAGCTTTTAGGTTCTGAGCTGGACGGGAATGGACCCGATCCTCTGTGGTTCATAATCAAAAATGCACCGACTGGTCAAACCTGAACTGGATTATTCTACAGTTGGAAGTTTTATTTATTTAAAACCAGAACCATCATAGGCTGAGGATTTAGATCACAGTTAAACTTCTCCTGCATGAATTAAAGCCTCTTTTAATGAATGTTTCCATGTTCTCACTGGATAGTTTCCTCCCCCCTCGGTGGGTGAAAGCTCTAACTGACTGCGTGCTACGCTGGCCGTTCCTACGCACAAAGTCCCTGAATATCAAAGATTAATGCTCTACTACGTCTCTGCTGCCCTGCGCTACGGTTTAGTGTTTCTGTGCTCTCAGATCTGGACCCAGGTCTTGGTTCAGGCCCATTATTTTAGGTTTGCAGCGACTGTTTTTTTGCGGCTGCAGCATCGGGTTGCAGAGCTCGCCTACAGCTGACCCTCCTGCAGCTCGCAGAGCACTTAGCTCCGATGTGAACTCTGCTCTCATCATTTATTAATGCCGGCTTTTGCACCAGGAACCATTAGTTCTGTGCGTTCTCCGCCACGCCCCGGACCCTCTTCTTTCTCCGTGCCATAATGGAGGAGCTTCACTTCCAGTCCCCCAGGGGCCCGTCTTGAGGAAACGTCTCTCTTTATGATCCTGCCGGTTCCCTGAGACGCGGGTGATTGGCCGAGCCGGAGAGTTTGGTCTTCTTCCCTTTCTTCCCTGGAAGTTTTGTGCCTCGGCTAAAACCCGACAGAACGAGGCTCTTGGTGTCTGTAGAGGCTCATCTTGTTTTTTCTCTGAAGCTCTGGGAAGATTCGAGTCAACAGCAGGAGCTCCTCTTCTTGTCGGAGCTGAGAGGTGAAACAGGGACTGGTGCAGATTTGTGCCGACAAGACGCCGAAGCCAGCGGGGAATGGCGACTAATGTTGGCATTGGCTTGAAATCATTAATCGCCACTATTAATCCACACGTTTAACTGAGTCAGTCTAATGAAAGCAGATGTCAGACAGGATTCCTAAATCTGATTTTATTTGATAAATACCAGACGGAGGAGAGAGAGAGATTTGTTTAGGAAATATTTTTATTAGTCTCTTAATTCAGAAACTTACATGCACTTCCTCTGCATTTGTTAGGATTTCCCTTCAGATGATGTGACTTGTTCACATGTTCTGGTTTTTCCACAAGCTTCTTTATAATTTTGGCCCATTTCTCCTGACAGAACTGCTGTAACCGGGTCAGGTCTGCAGCTTGCCTCGCTCACCGACAGCCTCTCAGCCCAGCCCACTCATTTTCTCTGGGACCGAGATCAGGGTTTAACGATGGCTGCCTCAAAACTTTGACTTTGCTGTCCTCGAGTCACTTTGTAGCTAGTTTTCTGGTGTATTTCAGGTCCTCGTCCATCTAGAACACCCATTTGTGCTTCAATATATCCACATAATCTGTTTTGTGAAGTCCACCTGTCCCTCCTGCAGCAGCTCACCCACACAGCGTGATGCTGCCACCGCCGTATTATACAGACACAATAGAAAAAGTGAAACCTCTCAGATTGTGCCAAAAGCCAAAGAAAAAAGATGGGTCTTAAGAAGGGACTTAAAAATAACATGTCTCCACCCTGACTGTAATCTGGCTTCTTTGTAGGTTCAGGAGAAACAGCCTCTTCCTCACTGAGCGGCTTTTCAGCCCGTGATTGTAAAAGTGTCATAACTGGACCAGGGAATCCGATATTCAAGCCGGTCACCATAATGTGTTTCCCTAAAAGGTTTATTGAAGGGTTTAAGGTGAAGCCTGATGGCAGGAGCTGACAGAGTCCAACGTAAACACCAGCATAGTGAGGGCAGGGCGAGCACAGGTCCACAGGACAATGGGGAAAACTCATGCAGGCATGAGAAGCGACGATCTGGCAGGGATTGACCGAGGGAGGCAGGTGTAAACGGGTGGGGTAACAGGTGAAAATACCTGATGCTGATTGGCAGCAGCAGGTGAAGCAGATCAAAGTGAGAGGAGCGCTGACTGAGGAGAGTGGAGCGTGGGATGGGGAGAAAACAGCCAACTAGCCCCATAAAACACCAACAGAGGCCCAAACCGTGACAAAAAGACTTATTTCACTGCGGATATAAGACTCTCTTACTTTATGCCGCTGTTTTCACGCCGTATAAACTTGTTCTGATGTTGATGCAGACATTTTAGACTAAAACCCGTTCATGTCTGGGACACAGAACCCGTCGCCTTCCTGACTGGTTCAATGTCCGGACATCCAGGCGGAAAAGGCACCTGGACGTTGTTCCCTGTTGAGCTGCATGTTTTCATGCATCTTTTAGATATATTTGTATTTCCAACACCGGGAGAAAAAAAGGGTGACGAAACATTTTGGATCAGACGGAGGAGGACATGTGGAGGATATAGTTGTGTTTATAATCTGTCGTATTTTCATATATCTGCAAGGATTCAACAAGACTCTGAAACCTCCAGAGCCTGAACATTTTACTGTATCGTAACACAAACATTCTGTTAATATTATAATTGTACTTTTACAATTCATTAAGATGAATTTTTACAAAAGAGAATAACCCTAAATGATCGTCTCAGTTTAAAGTTTGAGCTTCTTGGTGTAAAATCCAGGATGTTGCGTTCGGGTGCCGCTGTAAACCAGCTAAAAGCTCTCATTATAAATTATGATTAAATACATTTTTACAGCTTTTCTCACTCTTCATGCCTCATTACACTTTCACTGCTGTGTGTCTCGGGACCTTATTAAGGCAATAGGAGGTCTGACAGTCTCTTTCTGGGAAAGGTTAGAAATACCAATAATTACTATAATTACTCATCAGTTTGCAAAAGAGATTGAGTTGAGTTCAAAGTACTGGAAAACTTAGTATATTGGTAAATTTTTGAATTTAAAGTCATCTTTTATGATCTTAAAGACCTTTATTTAACTTCTAAAGGGGTCACACAGTTTCTAGCCTTTGAATAATGAATAATGAGGAAAGAGCTGACAAATCTGGTCCTGATGATCCTTTTTGTCGCCTGCAGATTATCAGCTTTAAGGAATTTTGTGTCTTTCTAGCCGGGAAGGTGAGCTGCTGGACTCAGGAGGTGGTCTGACTATTGTAGCGTGGATAATAAGTGGATCAGCAGCTGCAGGGACGGTACATCCGGTGATATTCCCCACAAACTGAAACCAAATCACCGGCAGGGATGCTGATCCATATGTGGTATATGGTATATAAAGGACAGGAGACCGAGGCGGAGATGTTCAGAGACGCTGATGTGACCGCGGGTTTTCTCCCCTTCAGAAAGGACAACAGGAGCTTTCAACAGTGCTGCAATCATTTGTTTTATCTCAGATGAGAGTTGGCCCCTAATGATTCTAGTCTTGAACCAGCGGTACCTTCATCCCTCCATCATCGTGTCACTATGAGGGCTTCATCCTGTGAACTTTGACCCTTCGCCTATTTCTGAGTGTTCGTACAGCATCATAGAGCTTGGAGACAACTTATTACAAACAAATTGCTTATTAACAGCGTTTTAAACTTCAGGTGGCGTTTGGGAACATCTCTCATCCCCATGCTGCTGATCTCTGGCCTGTTCACCAACAGCAGAGAGTTAAACCCCATTAAAAGCCTGATTCATCGACACCACCTGGTTATACCTGCTTTAGTGGAAAATATCAGCTGTAACTGCAGCTTAAGCAGAGGAGCTCAAGCTTTGGTGTTTTTGTTTTTCCTGAGTGATTGTTGGATGCAGCAGGAGATGGAGGGACGGATCGGGGCTTCGTCTGCCTTAACTAGAGCATTTCACTGCTCTGTCTTTGTGAACCTCCGTCTATGTTTCAGCTCTAACTTAATGTCAGAGATGGATCTTGGAATAAGAACACATTGTTTTTTTTTTTAGGAGTGATTGAAAGGAGCTCCCTCTGTACAGTTTCTAGGCTCTGACTTGGAGATGGTGGTAAAAGTTGGGGTGGAGATGCTGCTCCTCCCCATCAGAAGCCAGCTAAGTAGGTTTGGGAATCTGATCGGGATTCCTGCTGGCAGCTGCCTTATTGCAGGTTCTCCTGGCTTATCTAACTGGAAGGAGACCCAGATATGACCTGGGAACGCTGTGAAAGGTTGCAGGGGTGTACGACGTCTGTCATCTCCCTCCTGGACTTAATATCCTGCCCACCTCGGCTTGGACAAGCAGAAGATGATGGATTAATATTTGGCGATCCATGTTGTCTGACAAGCATTTTAATGGAAATGTATTATGGAATTGTGCATCGTTTTCAAATTTGTGTATTTTTATCTCTAAATAAAAATATGACTTATCGTAAGTTTTTTCAGAGACGTGAAAGAATGTCAAACATTTTCATTTTAGCTTAAAAAAGTGTGATTACAGCCGTTTCCTTTAATAATGAAAAAAGATGAACTTGAGTAAAAGAAACCCCGTTAGTGAGGCTAATTTCTACCTCTGGAGCTCCGGCCTCCGCCTGATGGGTCCCGATGTTCGTCCACCATCTTGGAGAGGATGGATGAGCAGCTCTGAGAAAGACGAGGCGGCTAACTCCCCCCCTTTTCAAGCTTTAAAGAGATTATTTAAGGGATAATTAGATCTGGAAGACAATTCGGCTCTGGAACGTGTAGATTTTTTCCCTGCAGAGCACTAAACAAAAAGATTCAGATCTTTCTTAGGATTGTGTCTCATGAACTCGTGTTTGTCGTTTGGTTTCACGTTGACACTAAAAGTGACAAATGTTAACCTGGATAGAAAAAGCTGAGCAATATTTTTCCTCTTTGAAAACAAAACATTGAGGTTGCTTTGTTGTTTTCTGGCTGAGAAAACAGAAGCCAACAAGAAAAGCCAAAGATAGACATTAATAACCAGGTTGAGTATGTCCTAAACAAAGATGTCAGCCATTTTATCTAATTAAAGCTGCTACAAATGTAAAAAAAAAATGCAAAAATGGACTTCAGGAACCAGTTTTAACATATTAGTCGTTTAACCCAAGCCTAAAATTGTCTATATTCTCAGAAATACGGCTTATTTTTTGATAAAGTATTTTTTTATTTGCATTTCTAACCACCACCTAGCAAGAAGAGCTAACTGCCTAATTTTAGACCTTTTAAAGCTGAAATCCGATTACCAGAGAAGCTGGAAGTTGGATGTGGGAATTCTGTCCCTTCATATTTTGTTCTTTTCTTAAAATAAAAACCCAACAACTGGTGAGATTTGCTAATTGCTTAGCTCTGTGGGTTAGCTAACTGCTGCTAGCTACCAGCGATGGCTAACAGCAGGTTGCTACAGGATGTAGTTTACAGCAATAACAATAAACTCCAGTTAAAGATGAGTCCTTCTACAGCCACTTGCCTGCTGCTGATCTTACGTCCTTTATCTGCTTTCTGTCTGGTGAAATAATTTTATAAATAAATGATGAAATTTTCTCTGGCTGCACCATTCTCTACTGTCTAGTCTTTGTTGTCTGACTCCTCTCACGTTTGCATGTTTATCTGACATTCGCGCTCACTTGTCTCAGCTGCCAGGTTTGTGGCTCACAGGTATCTTGAATTATTGGATGAAGGATGACAGAAATCGCTGATGTATTGTTTTCTCCCTTTTCTCTCCTCTTTCTCTTTGACCTTTTCTCCTTTTTTCCTCTCCTACCTTCTTGTTTCAGCGTCCATTGAACATGAATGCATAAAATATAATAAAGCTTCTTGCATATATAAATCAAGCGGAGCACTACGGTGAAAGCAGTAAGGAAAGTCAAATCTGTTGGGCTCTTTTTGGCATTAAGACAACAATGCTTAATGCCACATTGCCAGACAGGACACTATAAAAAATACAAAATACCAGGGATCTGGAGCGATGTGGAGCCGACATTTACTCTAAACTGCGGCACATTTCACAAGAAAAGCTCCACCTCATTTCTAAAGGCGTTCTCCTACCAGGGGAAGGGTGCTGCAGGGGTTCTTCCAGGACACAGGGAAAAGGCCTCCTTCCTTTCTACCCAGATAGACCTGAAGTATTCAGCGATGTGGCGTGAAGAAGCAGAGCCAGCTGACATTTCCCAGCCGTCCCCGGCTCCTGAATTATTGATCACAGGCCTCACATCTCTGTCTGTGTTTGCCCTCCTCAAACGCTCCATCGGTTGTCCGCCCAGCCGGTCCTGCGGCCTGCCAATCATCCTCTGCTCTGGTTTAATCTACAGGTACTCCCCAGCTTTCAACCCTGCTGCGTAAATGTAACGGTGAAGTGGGGACGCTGCCTGTAAGTCGGCTTCGACTGAACACCTGCTTCCTTTTTGTTGGGGTTCTGGTTTGAACTATTTTCTCAGGGTTTGCAGCCGACTCTCTGCTCTTTTATCAGCTCTTTTATAAGCTGTCGCTTATTTCTGCTCCTCTGTTCCTTCCTCGTCCCCCACCAGCCTTTTATTCCTGCCTCTCGCTCCACTTTGGTTTGGTTTCCTCTTCCAAAGCCTCAACCTCACCACCGTCTTCTTCTGCTGGCAGCCTTTTTAGGTTCTGTTAAAAAAAACTCCTTTATCTGTACTTTTTGTATCACGCTAGGTAGAGTTTGTAGCAAAGTAAAAGGTATTTTCCTGACTTAAGCAAAAACTTTTTGTCCTTTTTAAACTTAGATGTATAAATATTCTCAACTAAGCATGAACCTCCTTGCAAAGTGCGGTTCCTGAAGCAGGTATTTTCTAAAATGAAGCCATAATCAAACCGTGTGTTTGATTTAGTCGCAGTATTACCTCTATTCTTGCAACTTGAGTTTAATCTATTGACGGTTTTTCACCAAATTTTAGCTTATTTTGCAGGAAGCTAAAGACTCAGCATGACTCTGAAATTAAAAGGCTTCAGCATCTTAATTACGTCGTGAGAGGCCCTATTCGGACCAGGGAGGAGCTTGGTGACCTCGCTTGCCGTTGGACAGCTTTAAGTCTGACTGCTCACATCTGTAGAGACCAGACTCCTGTCTTGGTTCTGGTTCTGGTCCGGTTAGTCTGGAAGAGGGTGACTAGGAACCAGTAGGTTCACTAACGTTGAGTTTGTGGTTCCCGGCCAGAAAAACCTAATTGCTTCCTTAAGTTTGGTGTGAGTTTTTTCCTACCGTATTTTATATAAGTTTCACTTTTTTTTGATAGTTTGGCCAATCCTGCTACTTATAGTCAGATGCGACTTACATCAAATTTAAAAGGTAAATCATACTGACCAAGATGAACCAAGTAGTAAACTTTACCGTCTATAGCCTCAAGAGGGCGCTCTAGGCCAGTGAAAACTAGATGTTGCTGTTGCGCCACTTAAAAATAAATTAAAACATTAACTTATAGACAACAAAGACTGAATACATGTACATATGTTGTTTCACTGTTTCAGTCTGCATTCACGCAGCAGAGCGTTGCATGGTGCAGCTCTAAGGACCCAGATCACAACAGAACCTGTTACTGGGCTGTCCGTGAAGCTAACAGCAGCTAGCGCTAGCTTACAGCTCTGTTGTCTGGGTGTTTTACAACTTTGCTGATGCTCGTCAGCTTTATGTGGCTCTGAAACATCCATGCCGTACTGTTAGCTTAGCATGTAGCACTGTTATGCTCACGGTCTAATTTAGGCATAATTAGACGGAAATGCTCTGATGAGAACTTTCCAGGCTGGAGGTGGTGGCTTGTTATGCTAATTTACCCCATTCAACCTCCCAGGTATGTTCCACGTTATTCATCTGATTGTGGATGCAGCTGTGTAATTTAATAAAATGCCATAACAGATTAAATGTGAGTTTTAAATCTTGGATTATGTGAAATAAATTTCTAAATAAATGCGACTCATAGTCCGGAAAATCCGGTACTAGGGATCCCAGAGGGGGGGATCCTAAGAGTGTCCCGGTGGAGAAAGGAAAGTCCTGGTTTCCCTTTAAATCCTGTTATGTGCCTCAGATTAATGGAAGAGGATCATGCAAAGGTGGTTCAGATGCCACAAAGTTACATCTACTGAGACGATGCGATAACTTCCTCTCAGCTGAACGTGGGAGGAGTCTGAGTGCCGTTGTTGTGGTGTGGAGATCTGCTAAGTGGGCAGGGAATATTTACACCTTGACTTGGGCTGTTGCACTTTAACGCTGCCCTGTTGAAAGCGGTAGAAGTCATGCAGGTGGAAAAGCTGCCTGTCTGGGTGGATCTGGTTGATCTTTTTATCACCAGAAGCTTCTCATAAGCTTGGTTGTCCAACCTGAGACCGTCCAGACGTGACGGCCCAGCGTCACAGTGCAGACACGGTGTTTTCTAAACAGTCATCTCACTGCAGAGAGAGCTCACCTCTTAATGAGTTCAGCTATCCTGGGTATGCTTTATTTTCCCAGTAAACTGTTTCTTTTGTGCTTTGAAGTCTCTAGAACCTGAAAACCTGGAGGATGATGGCTTGTTTTTGTGGGTTGTCCAGATTACAGTCCTCGGTTCTTTGATCCCAGCTGAGGTTTTTTTTTTTTTTTCTCCAACGCGCGGCTCTATCAGCAGCGATTCTGCTTTCTTTTTTCCTCCCACCTGTGAGCGGCTGATAAGTCCGTCTTCATCCCCAGTCAACCTTTCTGGCCCTGCTGTTTCCCCATTACCGCCACCGCCGCTGCTATTTGGACCAGTCGCAGTGGTTGCTGGGCACAAACGCGCCTCTGCAGAGCGATCAAACCGCCTTGTTTCTGTAAACAAAGTGGAGGAACGGCATTAAACAGAACCCTGCGACCCGATGCGTTCCCCTGACACCGGTTTGCTGACTGCATCGATGCCTGCCTATATTTAGCAGGTTGGTGGGTGTGAGGGCTCGGATCAACATGTGTGTGTTTGCCTGTAACCAGTGTGTTTTTGTGCTTCGGCAACAACGCGATGACACAGCCGTGTTCAGCAGAGTCCCAGTTCCTAGGCAACCCTGGCTGAAAACACTCGGCGGCGTGCGCTGCAGCAGGTTGGAGTGCTGCAGAGGATCACTTTCAACCCTGACAGCAGAGCCGGAAAATCTGAAAACAACCATTGGTTTAACACTCAGTTTATCATTCAGGTTGGGATTTAATTACACAGCGTGACGCTGCAGAATTACCGCAGAGGGGGCTTTATTATCTAGAAAACACTGGCCCATGCACACATAGGAAAACTCTGAACCTGAACCAGGAAGTCAGAAGACGACGCTGGAAGTGATTTAAAATCTGGATGATGAAATTAAAGTTTAATGTCGCTGAGGGAAAAGAGAGCTAACATCTGGAGGACTACAGCTGTGGCGTTTGAGCCCCTTTAGCCACAGAGTACCGGAGAAACAGCTTGTTTCTGCAGTTCCCACCACAGTAGTTCAATCATGCTGAGGTCTGAACTTTGACTAGGCCACTGCAGCAGTTTCTGGGTAAGGAGCAGTCACAAGGTACCGATAAGCCAATCAGAAGCTTTCTTGGAGAAACATGAGAGCTCTGTCACACTGGATGGCCAATAAAAACAGATTTTATTTTAATGAAACAAACGTCAAAGTACCAGAAATGTCAACAAGCTGTCACTTTAGAAAAGCAGTAATGTTAAAACAGGTCAGAGGTCAAAATGTTTAATTCACAATTAAAACCATCAAAATTTAAATGAATGATTTATGGGATACTTCTAAATCTTATTTGGATTTCTAAATAACAAATTATGATTATTAACTGTAATTGAACGTTTTCTTTAGCCCAGTCTATGGAAAGTGTTAAGTGCTGCCTTGCATTTACATTAAGCCAATAAAAACAACCAGGAATTCATAAAATCACTTTTTAAAAGGTTTATATTGGCTAAACATTTTAGGAAGAAAAACAGAAAAGATGTTTTTCTGGGGAAAGATTTTAAGCACATTTTGCCCATTGTTGTCAGAAAGTTGTACTTTTTCCAGTTTTTAGAAACAGAAAACACAAAGTCCACTATTTAGCCAGGTTTTTGTCTGAGATTCTCCACGTTAAACCTCCTTATGGCTCCAGCTCTATGAGGCCTTCCTGTTCTTTCGCCTTTCTGGTGTCCCTGAGTTAAAGCCGAGCCTCGCAGAGGTCAGTGGCAGCGTTTCAAGCCGACCTTTGACCCTGAAAACCTTCCAGTTTTTCTCTGCGCTGCGGCCGACGCCCTGCTGAGGAAGTAGTTGGACGCCAACAACCTCGGTTAATTAAAAGCAACTCAGAAAGCGCTTGTCCAGAACGCTGACGTGGCTCCTCCTGTTAAAACGCTTCTGAGCCGGACTTTAATCATCGTCATCTGCTTTACATATTAAAGAGCATTTTAAGGTGCAAATGAAGCAGTGAAGGCCTGATTCCAGTTGAAGAAGCTTAAAGCCAGATTTATTCAAATAAAGGCAAAGGTGTCTCAGTCGCCCTTTGCAACCAGAATTTCGTGTTTGAGCTTTGAAAAGGAGTAAAGGATATCCAGGAGGGCAGGACTGCTGGCGAGGAGACGAGGACTCTGAGCCAGCAGAAGGATCTCCGGATTAATTAGCCCCGGACCTCGGGCGGTATCCCAGCCAGAGCTGCTGGTTCTGGAAGTTTGCAGAAGCCACACATTGAGCCGATGTCGGCTACTTTATCTGCCCACTCGGTGAAAAGTGGATTTTCACCAAAAGGACGACTGAAAAGGCCGAATGCAGTCACACAGGAGGGATGAAGATGTGGAAAAATCAATTAAGGGAGAATAAAAACCAGCTTTCAGGGTTTACTGAAATTATAACACTGCATTAAATTTAACTTCTGTTAGTTTTCTAGAGCAAATCTTACTTTTTCATGGTTAGATTGTCTTTACCCGGCTAGACCCGGCTTCCTTTGAGCACAGCTTGTGGTCTTTATTTGTTTGAAATATAATAAAAATACCGTTTCAGGGCTTTTTCTTTTAAACCAGACCTAGTTTGAGAACCACAGGTCCAGTTTAAATCTCCAGTCTTACTTTTAGTTCAAAAGGGTTAGGGTTAGGGTTAGTCGTGATAATGTCATTTTATTCTATAAGTTTGTGTTTCTCTGGTTCTTTTTCTGTATCTTAAATACTAATAAGGATGAAAAATAAACAGGGTGCGTTGTGGAAACAGAAATCAGTGTGAAAAGTCCAAGATTTGTTCAATATCTCTGATTTCTTTCTCTCACATAATGGAATAAGGAATAAAGTGTTGAAACCCATAGATTTTCCTTCCCTCCTGGTTTTCGCTGCTGAAATGATCTAAAAAGGAAGGAAGTTTATCTTTGGTTTACTTTATTTACTTTGTTGTAGTCACAGTGGTTCTTAGTAAGAAAATGCGCTACTGTTGGTAAACCTGTTTATTTCCCTTTACATTTGTAATTAAAACACATTTGCAGATCTGTCACAATGACAAGTTTTGCTGTTTTGTAAAAATTATTGCGACGAATCATATTATTGTCTTTTGGAACCATTTATCCCTACAATCCATAAAAGTATTAAACTACAAGAAACCGACATCCAAAAGTGGTTTGAGGGCAAACAGAAGGAAATCTGCTAATAATGATAATATAATAGTTTCTTTGTTTACTTGCATCAACAGCTCTGGAACAGCAAAGGACGCCATAATTCATATTTCTACACGTTTCTCTTACTTATTGCTGAAAAACCCACCAGACTCATTTCATTTTAGGGTGATAGTCACTAAAGGCTGCTAGTATTTAGCTTTTTGTGCATGTTTCTCCAGAGCTGATCAGATCATAGTTATAAAAAAACAGAAATGAACTCCCACCTGCGGCTCCTCTCTCCGCTCCAACTCGTCTTCGGAGCCGCCGGCCGTCTCCTCGTCAGCCGGACCCGGGGCGTCTGTGGAGAACCGGGCCCAGCTCAGCATCGCTGCATGGATAGCTGAGGAAGCGCCTTTCCTGGATGGGAGGAGAGGCGACAGAAGCTGCCGGTGGCGTCACGCTGGCCGCCCCTCTGAGGCTTCAAGCTGCCAAAATGTGGCCCAGATAATGAGCAGTTTTATCTCAAACTGTCCTGCAATCTTTGCTCTAAATAGCCGATAAAACCTGCAGCGCTCTGACTGAGCTGGAAACCACAAAAATACATTTATTTGCTCGTGTTCGGGCTGAAGACACACATTAATCTCTGAAAGAACAATGGCGGTAGGTTTAATTACATGTAATTATGCTTGTGATATAAAAACCCAGATAATACTTTCACAGCTGCGTGAAATATGAACTCAGCACTGAGTTAATATTAATTCAATTCAATTCAATTTTATTTATATAGCGCCAAATCATGAAACATGTCATCTCAAGGCACTTTACAGCGGCACTTCTTCATCAGACCTCCTCTACCCACCTGATGAGCTGCAACTGTGTTTACCTGCAGGCTCTGGATGTTCAGACAAAATCTGTTTCTGGAGACTTAATCTGAATTATTTTGCCATTAAAAGCAAAATAAATCCAAGCTAGGATTTTTGTTTTGTTCATCACACGTGTAGCTTCTCATATTTGGGACGTTATTTAGCTTTAGGAACATTCAGTGGGCAAATTAAAGGTTAGGATCCGCTCCTGGCCTGGAGATTCGGAGCCAGTCGTGGTGTTTCAGTGTTTTCCTCAAAGCCGAGTCAGCAGTCACGTCTCAGGATGACTCCGGTCAGGAGTCTCACGCTCCAGGTCCTCGAGGACCGGCGGTCCGTCAACTTTTAACGTGTCTCTGCTTCAGATGAATCACATAATCGGGTATAATTAGCTGGACCGGTGGAACCTGATGGCTTCTTCAGGAGGTAATCCAGTCGGCTCTTTCAGGTTTGGGCTGGAGGATGTTGGCTTCAGGCTGTGGTTTACAACATTTAGGCAGGATCACAGATTATTATTTACACTTTGGTGATTTGGGCTTTTGCTGTAACACATCTAAGGATTTTCAAGCATCCAATGTGTGTCCAGTCCTTGAGAGCTACTATCCTGCAACTTTTAAATGCATCCTGAATGAAATGGCTGCATCGCTTTTTAGCTATCCAGCTGAGCCGTTCATTTGATTCGGGTCTGCTGGGGAAAAGCTGCACCTAAAAGCTGCAGGAAAGCAGTTCTCCTGCTGAACACCGACACTTAGAGCGACGGTAGCAAAGGGAACGGCGTCCTGTCAGCCGAGCTGTCCGTGTGATGAGGCTCAGCTCCCCTTCGGCCTGACAGCCATCTGGGTCAGGCCTGAACACGGCAGCCTGCTGCTATAACGCTGCTCGTTAACTACCATCTGCAAAACACAGCCTCTGATTTATGAAGCAGGAGACAAACGGCACCGGTGGAAGAACATGAGCTGAATTATCAACTACAGATAATGATCACGTTTCATTTTCCTGTGAAAATGAAACATGAATCCTGCAAGTTGAGTTCTGCAGCGGAGAACTGCTGAGCACTGCAAGAAGGGAACGACATGCAAGTGAAATTTTCTTGAAATGAGTGAATTTGTCTTTGATTCAAGCAGGCAAGTTTAAATGATCTGCCAATGTAAGAGTTTTGCACTTAAAATAGGAACAACTCATCTCCATCTTCTTATTTGAAGTGCAATTTATCTAATTATCTTATTTTAGGCATCAAATACACTCATTTCAAGAAGATTTTAATTACTTTTAGTTCCTTTTTGCAGTGAAGAAGCTGAAATCAACAGAAGAAAACCTGCTGAAACGTAACAAAAGATCGTAAACATCAGGAAAAATGTCAGCTGATCTGCTCAAACAGCAACACGGTCAGCTGAAAAGCCCTGAACAAGCTTAACTCAACGCCTGGCCACCCATCTGTAGTTTGAATGTTGATTTTAGCTGCAAGTATGAGGAAATATTTAGGTTTCAACAATCTCCAGGTTGCACCAGCATTTCAAGCACTTCTCCGTTCGGTTTCGCCTTGAAGCGTGAGATGGTTTCAAAAGTGTAAAAGTTAGAAATATGAGAAGACGTACATGTCCTGGGATAGCAGGAGGGATAAATGGTTGAAATGGCATTAAAAGAAGGAGGAGGACTTTACAGCTTTCACAACAAGTCTTATTAAAAACGTGTTTAAGGCTAACGTTAGCATCCTCGCTCAGCAACCTCATCAGCAGGGGGAGACGCACACCTGCAGAAAACCTTTTGGTAGATTACTGATTTAGACATAAATAAGAGGACTGTAGGTGAAGCGCTGTTAGAACGTTGCAGCGGTGGCACTCGGTCCACGACCAGAAAACTAGTGTTACGATACAATTTATGAAGCGGTTTGCTGTTTTGACAGATGTTTCATAACAAATACACTTTATGAAGGGGAATGCCTTGTTGATCTTTGTAAATTTAATCTCGATCTGTCCTTGGGAAGGTGCTTAACGCTAATTCAATTCAATTAAATTTTATTTATATAGCGCCAATTCATGAAACGCGTCATCTCAAGGCTCTTTCCAAAGTCAGACTCCATCAGATCCTCCAGGTTGGTCAGAAAGTTTCCTCTCTAAGGAAACCCAGCAGGTTGCATCAAGTCTCTCCAAGCAGCATTCACTCCTCCTGAAAGAGCGTAGAGCCACAGTGGACAGTCGTCTGCATTGTTGATGGCTTTGCAGCAGTCCCTCATACTGAGCATGCATGAAGCGACAGTGGGGAGGAAAACTCCCCTTTAACAGGGAGGAGAACCTCCAGCAGAACCAGAACCAGGCTCAGTGTGAACGCTCATCTGCCTCGACCCACTGGGGCTTAGAGAAGACAGAGCAGAGACACAGAAAGCTCAGAAGCTCACATTGATCCAGGAGTACTTTCTATGTTAGATGGTAATAGTGGATGATCTGCCTCCCCTGATGATGTCACAGCTAACATAACATCAGACCAGGTGTACCTTCTATGAAGAGGAAAATTACTTATTAACAGGTTAAAAAAAATAAAACAACTGGACTTCTATTCTGAAGCTGAAGACGTTTCGCTTCCCATCCAGGAAGCTTTCTCAGCTCAAAATGTCTGGAGTAGTGAGGAGCTCCAAGCTTTGAAACGTCTTCAGCTCCAGAATAGAAGTCCAGTTGTTTTATTTTTGTTTTATCGTGACCATGATGACTGAGAATCTTCACCGAAACATAATTTAACAGATGATTAAATGATTTCACAGCTCCTCCTGCTAAAATTCAATTCAATTCAATTTTATTTATATAGCGCCAAATCATGAAACATGTCATCTCAAGGCACGTTACAAAATCAAGTTCAATCATATTATACAGATTGGGTCAGATTATACAGATTGGTCAAAAATGTCCTATATAAGGAAACCAGTTGATTGCTTCAAAGTCCCGACAAGCAGCATTCACTCCTGGGGAACCGTAGAGCCACAGGGAGAGTCGTCTGCATTGTACATGGCTTTGCTGCAATCCCTCATACTGAACAAGCATGAAGCGACAGTGGGAAGAAAAACCACCCATTAACGGGAAAAAAAAACCTCCGGCAGAACCGGGCTCAGTATGAACGGTCATCTGCCTCGACCGACTGGGGTTACAGAAGACAGAGCAGAGACACAACAAGACAGACAAAAAGCACAGAAGCACACATTGATCTAGTAATCTGTTCTACATTAGATGGTAGTAACGGGTGAGCCGTTTTCTCTGGATGATGTCACAGCTAACAGAACGCCAGACCAGGTGTACCTACTATGAAGAAAAAGAGAGAGAGAGCAAAAGGTTAAAAGGGCTTTATACATTAGAAGAAGAATTTTAAATTCTATTCTTGATTTAACAGGAAGCCAATGAAGGGAAGCTAAAATTGGAGAAATATGATCCCTCTTGTTGATTTTCATCAGAACTCTTGCCGCAGCATTTTGGATCAGCTGAAGACTTCGAACTGCATTTTGAAAACAAATGAGAATCACAATAAATGCAATTAAATAACCTGTAATTAATAAGCAGTATAACACATAGACCACTCGAAGCCAGACGTTTGCTGAAACGATGAATGGAATTTGAGACGCAAAGCGCAGAGATGCATGTTTCTTTCAGCGCGTTAACCGAGGCGTGCCGTTTCGATGGGCGCGGTGAACCGTCAGAACACCGGCTTCATGGGTCGTGAGACCCGCCGGCCCGCAGCAGGATTTACAGGCATGAACAGGAATTTTGAGCAATTAAATGTGAAGTCTGCAAGACGTGGCTAAAGGGGTTCAAAGTGGTTCGAAAACATTTCTATCAGACAGATGGACATCATTGCCAGACTGAAACAATGTGGAACAATGATCAAATCATCAGCTGGGAGGTTTGATTATCATGCAGAGTATTATTTGTGCGGTTCTGCTCTCTGTAATGTTGCACTGTGAGGCTGAGAAGTTAATTATCTGCTCTGACGGCGACTCTGCTGGTTGATTTTACTGGTAGAGTCACAAGAAGCCTTGAAGCTTGACGCTAACATTTGATTCAACACCTAAAAATTAAACAGAGAGGAGATGGTGACTCTTCTGGTCTTCAGACCATGTTGTCTTTTTTTATCCTTATTGTCCTCATTTAGCTTCAGCAACAGGTGGGGGAGGGGGGGGCCCTGTGCTAAATGCTCCATCCATCTTTTTTTTTTTTTTGCTTATGACTAGTCAGTGGCTGCGAAGAGACGACCTACATGTTTGCACGGAATCTATCCGAACTCTGAGGCCCGAGACCTGGAGATCCTACCAACAGGAGCCGATCATTTCAGGTGACAGGAAGTCAATTTAACAAGCTCCGCCAGAGCCCCGCCGCTAAGACCTGCTCTGCTGCGGCTCATTTACGACTAAAATAACGGCCCAGCATTGTTGCGTAGAGAAGAAACTAAATGTTGCGTCCCTGAACAGCTGTAGCCTCCTCCTCCGTTCTGCAGGGGCAATAAAGTCAGGCCACAGTGAAATACAGCCTGCAGCACAAGACTTGCAGGACAGCAGCACCTGAAACAGTTCAATGATTCAGTCTCTGACAGCTTTAAAAGCCTCCAGATGTGACGGCGAGTCCCAGACTGTTTGTTCTGACCCGGGAACAGCTGAGAGGTTCCTGTCTGGCCAGACACGTCTGGAGCCTGAACATGGTTTCATCTCAGGGATCAGAGTCTCAGGCGTCCGCGGTGCATGAAGGAGTGAGGCAGAGAATCTATGGAGGGAGTCATAATGCTGGTTTTCAGGGTTTTTTTGCATATAAAGAACTAAAATGTTTTTTTTTTTTATGTTTGGAAAATCTTTCTGCTGAAAGAAAACGTGAGTTTAATTTATGTAGCATCTTATGATTTAGCATTAAATTGTTTCAGCCACACTAAAGACATCCAAAAAAGTTCAGGGTTTTATTTCTTTTGTTTAATTTTATTAAGTGTGGATTTTTGGATCCAAATTAGAGATAAACCCAGGTTCTCCTTAAATGGACTGACTGTGACTAAGGCCCCAGGACCAGCTTCAGTGCCGTAAAGACAGAAGTTTACCTTTATGCGTGTAGATTGTGTGTGTGAATAGTTATGTCTGTGTGTGTTTTTATGATTTTGAATACCTGAAAGCTCGGTTTTATAATTTTTAAGTGATCATTTCATGTTGGAGCAGGTAAATGTGGGCAGAGTGGGGAAAGACCAGGATGTCACGCACCAATGAATCATTACTGATCATAAAGGGATGTAACTCTATTACTTGTTTCTGAACTCTATAATTACTTGTGATCTGCTCTCAGCAGAACTTGTAATCCTTTCCTGAAGCCGTCGGTGAGGATCTTTATCCTCTCTCAGGGCTTTTAGTCACTAAATTTAAGTTCTTGAGTTACTTTTGTCTCCATCCTCAGTGTGTTGTTGATGATAAACCTCTTTCTGATCACAGGATTCATCCACCTTTAACAGGCTGCAGCCGAAGCCACAGGTTAGGATTAAAGCTGCAGGTCTGTGGTTATCGTGACAGATTAAGAAATTTAGCTGAACTACAAGTTTTCACAACAAAATACAATTTACTGCTTTACTGCAGCTACCATACCAGTAGCTACTAATTTGATGGAGGGAGGATGGATGGATGTAGGATGATGGATGGATGGATGGATGGATGATATCTGATGCTTTAGTTTCTCTACGTCTCTTCATGGCTGCTGATGCTGTTTCCTTCCGTACCAGCAGAGGAAGGAGAAGCTCTTCTTCTGTGGTGAGAGGAGAGGAAGGAGAAGCTCTTCTTCTTCTGTGGTCAGAGGAGACTCCGGCCCCCAGAGTCACAATCATAGCAGACCAACAGAGGACTTTAAGGGTTTCCCCGCTCTGCCAGCAGAGCCCTACATCAGCTGCAGTCATCACAGTGAACATGTATGGTTAGAAGCTGCTGCCCGTCTGCTTCCAGTCCTCTGATTACCACGTTTACTCCCTGCATGGGGAGCAGATCCAGAAATGATGCATGATGGGAGGAAGGCTTTCCAGTCGCCATGGAAACTAAAATACTAAACGCAGCAGTGCATTGTTCTGTAGGAGCTGGGAAAAAATAACCAAACGGCCTGATTAGATGGTGGTGTGTCCACACAATGACAACAGCACTGTTGGATCATCATCATCATCGTCAGCATCATCAGCAGCATCAGCATCATCATCATCAGCATCATCAGCATCATCAGCATCATCATCATCAGCATAATCATCATGATCATGATCATCAGCATCATCATCATCATCATCATCATCATCGTCAGCATCATCATCATCAGCATCATCATCATCATCAGCATCATCATCATCAGCATCATCATCATCATCAGCATCATCATCATCAGCATCATCAGCATCATCATCATCAGCATCATCATCAGCAGCATCATCATCATCAGCATCATCATCATCATCATCATCATCATCATCATCATCATCATCATCATCATCATCATCATCATCATCATTATCATCATCATCAGTATCATCATCATCAAAGTGGCTGAGAATCTTTAATCAATGACCTAAAAGCCCTTTTTCTATTGCAGAGACTTTCAGCCATTGCCTAGGATTTTGATTTGGAAAGTCCTCCGTGTGTCTCGACACAGTACTCGACCCAAGTGATTAAAATTTCCCTGGTTGTTGAGGGGAAATGTTATATGTGCTGAGCAACAATAATATTTACAACAGTATTACAATAGCTGCGTGTTGTTGCTGTTTTCTACTAATCCTATCTAAAAGAACTTCTTGAGGTCTAGAATGGATCAAAGAAGGAGAACGCACACAAGTTGTGCATTTTCCATCTTACTTTGTGAACAAATGGTGGAATTCAGGCTTCTCAGTCAGGCTCTGCTTGTTTGACCTTTGGTTTCTAACTACCGCCACCTGCTGGACTGGAGGTATAATGTAGTTTCCCTAACGTGCCCATATGTGTTTCAGAGCAGTGAAAACAGAACGCTCTCTAAATACCTGGGATTATCAGTGTCTTTTCTGTATTGAAAAGTAAATAAATAGGCAGTATAATCCCGGGTATTTTAATAATTTTTGGGAGTGCCGGCCTGGTGGTTGGAGAGCTGGGTGTTTGCGTGTTGAAAAGGCCCCAAAGGCCTGCGGTTCAAAAGCAGCTGCCACTCTGTGTCCTTGAGCAAGACCAGTGTGGCAGCGCACTGCTCCCTGAGGGATGGGTTAAATGCAGAAACCAAATTTCCCCCCTGCGGAACTTTTAAAGATCTGATGTAGCTCAGAGAAAACATTTTGTGACCCCATTCCTGCGGACGGAGCCGGCCTGTTGGGTTCAGTGGATGTCCTGACAGTGGCGCTCCGTCTACATCACTGACACCAGAAGCCGACAGACCCGTGTTCGTCGACTCGAAGAAGCTGCTGCAGATGAGACGCGGCTGCACACCATCCCGGGACTCATTGAGGCTTTTATTCTGGAACTCTGGTGAGGACTGAAGTTGCCTATCTCCTGTGATCAATAGAGGCGGGTCTCCAGGACTCCTGGACTGTTATTAGTAACAGCAAGATGTCTCTAATGTTAAGCTCCCTCACCCTACCCCTCAAGCTCCTGAGCAGGGTGGGTGGCTCTGTCTGGTGTCTCTCCACTAGGGGTTACTATCCCTATTCCAGGGATATCCACTTTCTAGTTCTTCATTTCCTCTGTTTTTCCTGATGTTTCCATGGTTGTCCTCTGCTGCTTATCAATGGTCACCATATCTGGAGGATTCTTAGCCTTTCTCCACCACCTTGGCTCCAGGTTTGGCCAACCTATTACTGTCAAAGCTCTTCAAGACCTGCTGTTCTCCCTTGTGATCCATGTGACCACTTATGGATCACATATATATATATGTTAGAGAGAGAGAGAGGGAGAGCGCTTTGGAGGTCGTCAGGACCAGTTAAAGTGTTATACAAGTACAAGCCATTTACCATTTTACCATGTATGTGTTATGAATATGAAAATCAGTTCATAACATCTAAACATTGTTAGACTTAAACTTAGACTTAGACAGCTTTATTTGTCATTTTGTATGCACAGAGTGCGTACAGAACGAAATTTCGTTTCGCATACAGCTTGAAAAGTTACAGTAAATAGCAGTGAATTACAGGATAAGGTGCAGCAGTGATTTCCTAGTAAACCATTGAAGTGTAAACAATGTTAACAGTGCAGGAAATATCGACAGTGGTAACTGAGAGTTCGGCAGCATTTGTAGTGCTAGATAAGGATGCAATGATGGAATGTGCAAATATACGAATGTGGTACAGAGTCAATTTTGTGGCTTCAGCAGTTCAACAGTCTGATGGCAACAGGGAAAAAGCTTTTGCAGAACCTGGTGGACCTGCAGCGGATGCTGCAGAACCTCTTCCCAGAGGGCAGCAGGGAGAACAGTCCATGGTGGGGGTGTGAGGGGTCCCTGATGATGTTACGGGCTCGGGACACACAGTGCTGAGATGAAATGTCTTTTATGGAGGGGAGAGGAGCCCCGATGATCCCTTCTGCTGTCCTCACCACTCTCCTCATGTTCTTCCAGTCGGAGGCTCTTCTTCTTCTGTGGTCAGAGGAGACTCCGGCCCCCAGAGTCACAATCATAGCCGACAAACAACAAACTGACGACTTCACGGCGCGCCGCCATGATGGCTGGCAGGCAGGTTGTTGGTCATGAGAGTCTCTGTTGTGGAGAGGCAGGTTATCTGTTGTCTGCCATTGTGATGTTCAGTGAACATTGTGCTTGTTCTGCTCTTGGTTATGTGTTATGTACCTTTCCTCCTTTCCTCCTTATGTGGGCCCCTTCTTTATGTGTGGATCACATGGATCTAAAGGATCACTAGTACTGTATATCAGCCCTCAGTGACGGCCTCATCTAATCTTATATTCAGTTGTTCTGGAGGATGTTAATTAATTCATATGTCATCATTTATATGACTTAATGTTGTATATACCCCATATGTGGGATTCAAACCCGTGATCTCCCACAGCTGGCATATGTCTGTGTTTACATACATACAATACTTCAAGGAGATTCTTTTTACTTTTTGTTGTCAGTCAGAGGTCTGAGGTGAGGAGAAATTGATCAGAATCAGATTTTTCAGGCTTCAGATCCAGAAAGTTTCAGCTGTTTGTGTCTAACGGAGCTGGAGCACAAGATGCACTCCGTTCTTAAGCACGCGAAGGAACGAGGAGACGAAAGACGCTCCGCGGCTCGAGCTGCAGAAGCGACGCAGGACGACAGATAAAACCCATATTTATTAGACATCTGCTGTTCCTCACACAGGAGCTAAATGACGATGTTGTTTTAAATCGGCGGTGTGTGAGTGAGGAGGGACGCAGCTGTGACTTGGAGCTAATTAAAGGGCCTTAATAACATCCTGGAGGATCGGAGGAAAACTCCTCGGACTGCTGGGATGCACCCGTTTAATTACATTTAATATAAAACTTTTCATGTCCTTTAAACCGAGAGGACCATATTAGAGGAAGAACCAGAAACTTTCTTTAGATTTAGACCTTTAAACATCTTTTAACGGATGCTTGTTGATGATTAAAGGCTTGTCTCTGCATCGCTCTGTAAATAAGTCACCCCCAGGGGGCGTTAAAACGTCCGAGCAGCATGACAAGCTGTGAGAAGTGACCTCCAGGGCCTTGTTTCTCATTTCTAATTGATACATTTCCATAGTCAAGGTCAGCTGTGGCTCTGCATGCGTGAATCAGATCCAGTGTGCAGAACACCTGCTGATCTTTGGAAACGCGACAACCTGGGACGCTTCGTGTGGTTTGTGATTCAGGGAGTGAAGTCTGTGAGGGAAAATGACTGAAAATAGGTGAGGGAACATTGGCAGTGACTGGGGTTTGGAACGGAGAAGCATTTGGGTGCATCATGCTCAACGTTTAGCATTTTGAAGATGGACGAGTTGACCCTGACGCTAGATCTGAGCGGACCAGCTCTCCTTCTAACCGACCATCACGGTTCGATTTGAAAGCTTCTTCTCGTCTAAAATGACCGAGCTGTGTGTGGGAGCCATTTGTGTTCCTCCTCATCTGGATGCTGATTGAATATCTGGTGAAACCAACGAGCCAGAGGCCGACTCAGCTCCGCTCTTTGACCCTCTGACCCGGTGTTTCAGGCTTTTCTCCACTTCAGACCCGTTTGTTGTGACTGCCTCGGTGTGTGGATCCTCTGGGTTTTTTTAATGGCTCTCAAACGTCCAGATGCCGTCCTCCTTGTCTCCACCTGGGAACGCGCTCCACAGCAGGAAGTAAACCTGCCGCTCCAAGGAGGAGGAGGTGATTGCATCAGTTCCTGCTGATTCCCCCCGCAGGTCGCGTGTAATACTTAGAAATACGACCATTAATCCTGACTTAACCTCGTGGATGTTCAAACATTCCAGGAATCATGCAAACCGGACGCTGAAGTCCTGCATCGATGTCTGACGCTGTGGATAACTCAGAGCAGAGCATGATTAGGAAATCAGCGGTGCTAATTAGTGTCTGTGAGGCAAACACATGGAGATTGGTTTTGTCCAGAGACAGAAATGATGAAGAGAGAGAAAACAGAAGACAGTGGAGGGTCCAGGGAAACCAGAAAGATCCAATAAAAAACAGGCATAACCAATAATGACATTAATGATAATATGACTTAAAAACACATTTTCTGCTGTCATGTTGATTTGCTACGTCTAATTAGACTCTTTTCCTCATTAAATGGCGCCGCTGCCGTTGATTGGCCACACAACGGCCAATCAGGCTAATTCTACCCATCTCGTCACTTTTATACATTCTGTCGCTCATTTAGCTCAGACACAGAGAAAAGTAACATCTGAAGCGAATTATTGAGGGGAAACGATCAAGATTAATGTATCAGAGACGCAATTATTGGATTTTTTTTATCAGATGTGACCCGTGGGTCTCTCATTTCATGTATTCCCACTAGAAAGGCCTTTTATGTTGACAGTTTTCTGTTTGCCACAGCGTGTCGCCTGTGACATCATCCGTCCATATATGGTAGCACAGAGTCAGTTTCACTAAGACCTTTAAAAATGATTCGTCTGCTCTGAGAACCAGCGGTGCGGTCCACTGGGTTTTATTTGACAAGATTTCTACGTTTCCAGGCAGCAGCGGATGACGAAACGTACAAAAAGCACACGTAATCCCTGGATTTCTGCTTCTGATCAGCTCCTCTGTGATTTAAAACCTGAATCCAGCCTGTAAACGTTCTCCTGAGGAGGTGGTCATTGTCACAGCAGCTCCGGCCTCCTACTCTCACTGTGAGTTCCTGCTTCAAAACCCAGCGTGTAAATCTGGAAACCCCAGGATGCTCTTCAAGAGAACCGAGAGATCCCAGTCGAGGCGGGATTAGCCACTCTGCAAAAACGGAACTAAAAACAAGTCAAATTTTCTTTAAATTAGTTTATTTGTCCTTGATTTGAGCAGGTAAACAACATGATCTGCCAATGGAACGAGTATTTTCAGCCCTAAAATGAGATAATTAGATATTCTGCACTCTAAATAAGATGATGAACATGAATCGTTCCTATTTTAAGTGCAAAAATCTCATTCCACTGGCAAATCATCTCAACGTGCAAATCAAGGACAAAGACACTCATTTCAAGAAAATTTGACTTATTTTTAGTTTCGTTTTTGCAGTGCATCCTGGCGATCTCCAGGTTGTCTCCATCTCTGAGCAGGGTTTCCACAGCAGAGCTTTCCATACGCTGTGGCTTTGTCGTCACGAGGAGCCCCGGAGGTGCGTCCCCGTCTGCGGACGTCACCGCCGGCGCTCCCGGCGGAGAACAAGACTCCTGCATTAGGAAGCGAAGCTCAGTCAGCCGCGTCTGATTGGGGATAACGGCTCAGAGAGCTGCGTCGCTAATGGACCACCCGTCTAATCTGTGAAGAGCCTGCAGCAGGTTTAAGCATCGATTTAAAGAACACAACGCGGTCCAGACGGAGATAAAGAGGTGGAGGGCTTGGAGTCCAGAGTTCTGGAGCAATGCAGCAAATCTTTGAACCTTTAACACGGTGACTCCACGCCTTACGCCAGCGAGGATGAAGACGAAGGTCCAGATCTGCCTCCCCAGGATGCTAGTCTGCCCACTGACCTTTCAGACGACATGCACAGAACAGCGTTTAGGAAAATGTCCTGATGTGTAAAATCATGATAAGTTCATTCAGAACCAGGTTAACAACAAGCTGATTATTTAACAGCAGCTCAACAAGGATCCGTTCATCCAGGGAAGTGGACCCTATACCAGGATTTATGGAGGATCCTGCTTTTAAAGCGTTCTGGTTCTCACCTTTTCTGGAAATCTTAAAAACTAAATAAAAATGCTATGATTTTTTTAATGAATATGCAGATTACACCTTTTCCTCTGCTTGGCCCACAGGACTGAGGAATGAGAAGTGTTGGTTTGACCATGTTTGGGTTCGTTACCTTGCAGAACGACCCAGTATTATTTAAATAGATTTGGTTTTAAAGTGTGCTGACAGCGTCACACACCCTTCATCATCCTTCACAGGGGGCATGAGCTGCGTTTGCACGTGTTCATCCTTTCACTCCGCTGAGACCCACCTGCTGAAACGCTCCGTCTCATATGACCAAGGCTCACGGTTCTGGTTAAAGTCCCAGAAGAGTTTATTTCCCATCCGAATTGCTGCTGGTTCTCAGGTCACCGCTCTGGAAAATGTTTGCCTTGTTGTGGTGGAAAAAAATCTGATTTCCACACGTTTGTTTGTCATGAATGGAAGGCTGGTGTTTGTTAGCCGGTACCACAAAGTCACCTGAAGGAGGAAGAGGGTTTGAGCATAAATGGCCCTCCATTGCTGGTCATGTGAAGGGATGCAGGTCTTCCCCTCTTCCTCCTGCTGTTCTCATTCAGCGTGTTTCACTTAATCTGAAATACTGAGACTGATCAGAAACGAACCGGACAGTTCAACTAGTTTGATAGTTATGAACCCTTTAATTTATCTGTGCAAACACAAATAAAGGAGCTTTCCTGGCATTGGAAACGTCTTAGAATGGGATAAAAAGATGACGTCTGGATCAGGCAAACCTGGATTGGGTTGTTTAACACAGATTACTGATTCATGAAACCTTCGCTCTTCTGAAATAAATGATTTTCAGCATCCTATCTCGGCTGCACGGCGGGGCAGTCGGCTGCTATCCTGCCTTGCAGCAGGAAGGTCTTTGGTTTGAAGCCGGGGCTGTTTCTGCATGTTCTCCCTGTGCATGTGTTAACTGGTCTCCCTCAGGTATGAGTGAGTGTGGGTGAGTGTCTGTCTGTCCCGCGTGTCTCTGTGATGGACGGGCCACCTGTCCAGGGTGGACCCCGCCTCGTCCCAGAGGGCCGCTGGAGGCAGAGGCTGTTAGTAAAGACAAAGCTGCAGCTTTGCTGGAGGCTCGTGTTAATGTTGCTGGCAGAACCAAAGCCAGCTCCGGGTCCTGTTGGTGCAGCGCAGACGTTCGGCTAGTCCAGGGCTCAGAACCTTTACGACCCACAGAGCCACTTTACCCTCGGTTCAGCTAAACAAATTCTGCTTAGAGCCACAAAAGTTACACATCTCTTCGAAACAAGAGCTTGTTGTTATAGAAAACTATAGGAAATTTGTTTACATTTTTTTTTATTAAAGATCAACAGTTTTTATTATTTAACCAACAGTATTTTTATGTTTAGGTTTAATGCAGTTTCTTCAATTGGACATTCTGCAATACTCATTCCATTGATAAATATCTTATTTACCTGCGCAAATCAAGGACAAATACACTCATTTCAAGAAAATGTGACTTATTTTTAGTTTCGTTTTTGCAGTGCATCCTGGCGATCTCCAGGTTGTCTCCATCTCTGAGCAGGGTTTCCACAGCAGAGCTTTTCCATGCGCATGCACTTAAAATAGGAACAACTCATCTCCATCATCTTATTTAGAGGGCAGAATATCTAAATATCTTATTTTAGGGGTCAAAACACTAATTCCATTGGCAGACCATGTTATTTGCCTGCTTAAACTGAACTTTATGGCCATTTTGCATCATTATTTTGCACTGCCAACATTGCTGAATTTTTATAATCCATTTAAATTTAAAAGTACACAACTTAACAAGAGCTGCATTTTTGCACCATTATTATTATTATTATTTTGCACTGCCAACACTGAACTTTTCAAATTAATGCCTTTTTTTGCACCATTATCTTTGCACTATAAACATGGTTGAACATTATTCTGCACACTTTTTTAAAAACAGTTTTTCTCCTGCACTGTTACATTCTTATCACTGCTGCACTCTATATTGTAATGTTATTTTATCTCCATTGCAATCTCATTACATTGTAGTAAGCTGTATGCTATGAGATTGTACTCTGTGTATACAAAATGACAATAAAGGTTGTCTAAGTCTAAGTCTTAAATCAGGGACAAACACAGTCATTTCAAGAAAATGTGACTTATTTTTAGTTTAGTTTTTTCAGTGTGATGTGCAGCTCTTGTGCCTCCAGTGCTCTCATGTCCAAAGTGGCTTCAGGTCACTGTGACTTTAGGATAATAATCCAATAACAGGTATCGATTTCTATGAGGTTTTGTATAATTGAATGGCAAACAGTGAATTATCACTTTGCACCTCCGGATGTTTCAGTCAAACGTAAAAACGCATCACTGACTGTTTATAGGTTTAATATTTCTATGTTTATCTTTATTATTCTCCACGAAGCAGCTCTGGCACGGCATCATCTGATCAGACGCTCCTTTTGCTCGCGGTCGCTTCTGTCTGCGAGGCTTTTCTGTTTTACTCGCCCTGACGTCGGCCAATCACGTCCCGCCGCCAAACCGTACGACTGGTCTGCCATGGAAACACCGACAGCGGAGGTATAACCGGTGTTCCCTGGCGGCGCCGATGGACGGCGAGGAGGGAGGCGGGGAGGTGTCGCCATGGTGATGGAGAGAGAGGGATGCTCCAGTGAGCAGCTGTTGCCACGGTGATACACAAAGCATCTCGTGGAGGGGAGGAGAAGGAGAAAATAGGGCAGCTCGTTAACCACGGAGGGGAAAAACAGGAAGCTGAGAAACGCTGACCTGATGTTTGACCAGGAAACACCTGAGAGCTTTTATGTTTTAACTTTTTTATTTTTTTATTTCATGAAGCCAAAATATAAAGAAATTATTATTTTTTTTCTTCAGTTTTTCGTTTTATTCTTCTCCTTTTTTTTTATATATAAATTTGCTCTGCAGAGATTGGTGCTCAAGTCTAGACCATGTAAACGGGCAGCAGGTGGCGCTGTTGACAAACCGCTGCAACGATACATTAATAGTAATAAACGCTTGTTGTGAGAGTTTTAATGGTGGGTATGTTTCCATTAGAAACGTCCTGAACTGTTAAACATGATTACATTTTAAAGCCAGTAAAAACAGTTTGTTCACTGCAACAATAAGATGAGCCTGATGTGCGTTAGAGGCCCAAATAGATCAATACTCGGTGGAAAACGGGTAAACATCTGCCGTGCTGCAGCTAATTGGAGGTTCCTTGTTTATCTTTCTGAGAGAGTGTGGCCTTCAGCTCTTCCTGGGTTCTCTGCTATAACCCAGGGAGACCTGCTGTGTTCCTGCCCAGCTCCGCATCGCCGTTGTTTGACTCCACCACTGGTGCCGTCATTCTGATTTTACAGCTGGACGTTGGAAACTGTTTGGATGTTTTCCTGCCGGCCTCACTGTGCCCTTCAGACAACAGTCGACATGACATTTTAGTTGAGATGAAGCTGAAGCTCTCAGTTTTAATGCTCATGAACAAGGTTTTTCATTGTATCAATAAGCGGTACGCATGGGGCCGTACTGTAGATACTACAGCAGACAGCCAGAGCCTGTATTTAACACCGGACCCAGTACGTCCTCTGCAAGCTCCTGTAAAAACACAATAGAGACTCCAAAAGCATGTCATAGCCACATCTACCCACTGATTAACCCCTAACCACCCTGTAAGGGCCCTCATAGGGACCCTTAGGGGACCCAAAGACACCTCTTGATGCCTCAAGGCTACATATAACTAATCCAGTGTTGCTCAGTAGTTATACCATGTAGAAGGGAGTGTAGTTTAGGCACCCCATGGTTGGTTACTTTACTGCAAACATTGTATCACATAGTTATTCCACTACCTTGTAAGTATCCTATAAGTACTCTGTAATTACCCTGTGAGTATCCTAAAGGCCCGTTTACACTACACTTTTTTAACCGAGCCGAGACCAGTCCGAGCTCGGTAACCGAGATAACTCTTGTGTGTAAACGGTCAGCAGACTGAACCAGACCGCGCTAAACATAACCGGACCGCGCTAACTGCAGACCAGCTCTTGGGTAGGTCTCGGCCTGGTTCTATTTTATCCCGGTTTCTGATAACGAAGAGCGGACCGCGTCATCCCCTTACAGTCAGCTGACTGTCAGCGGGTTTTCCGGCGTGTCTGGCTGCACGTCCCGATTCACACTCCATTCAGACAAATTTCAGACATTCATAATAATACTAGCTTCCTTACCGTGCCACACGGTTTCCAGTGATGATTCTGCTTAGCAGCGCAATGAACCTCAGCATCTGTCGTTGTTTCCTGCGTCTGTAAATCCTTATTAGACGTTCGTTTGTCTCATCCACTTCCCAAAAAACCCAACTTTCTCAAGTAAATTCACCAATGGTTGCCTTCTTCCCCTGACTCTCTGCAAACACCGAAATATCACAATATCAAGCATAACTTCCTGAATGTTACGGACGCAGCTGTGTGTGTTTCGCTGCTTCCGCCTTCAATCCCAGAGAGCGGTAGTACCGCAGATCGCCACTAGGGGGCGAGGAGCAACCAAGGAACCGAGATAGCGTTGTGTGTAAACGGTCGTCAGAAACGAGGCTCGGCCTGGTAACTGGACCAAGCTCGGACTGGTCTCGGCATGGCTCGGTTTTTTAGGTGTAGTGTAAACGGGCCATAATAGACTGCCAGTAACCTGTAAATACCCCACAGGTATTCTGCATGGACACCAAGTAAAAATCTCCATCAGAACCCCAATATTATCCCATCAGTTTCTCCCAAGTGTCCAGTTTAACACACTGGTACCTGGTAATTACTTTATAGGCAGCCTGTAAGTACAGGGGATAATGATGATGGGATACTCTGTAACCCACAATCATCCAGCCTTCTATTCAGCCTCCAGCATCCTGTGAGGAACCCCATTACTTGTCCTCTAAACGGACCTCCCTGGTATCTCACACGTCAGCCCGGTGGTCACCGGTAATTACCTCAGACCCTCTGTGTGTGAGCCCCGGGGTACCAGCTTCTACTGCCACATGATCTGCTCTTAGGCAAGGCACTTAACCCAAGTTGCCTTCCCATGGTTAATTCGCTTATAGTGTGGCTGGGTAGTTTAAAAGCCTGTTGAGTGGTTGGTAGCGCCGCCAGGTTGAAGTACTGTGCATTCTGTCAATCTTCAGACTATAATTATCTCATTATTATGTTTTGATTTAGTTGCTCATCCAAACTTTATTGAGCAACAGCGATGGAGACTCTCTGCTTCCCCTGACTTTCTGCAGCCAGTCACCCGACGATGAAAAGGCTTTGGGTGAAAATTATTTTCCAGTTGCTTGTCATTAAAGACTCGTTGAGTCTGATGACCCAGAATGAAAGCTCACCACTCCGTCCTGGAGTCCCGCCGTTGACCTTTTAGTCTTTTTGGACGGCGACTGAGCGGCGCCGCTGCAGACTAAACGAGCTGCCAAACGTGACAAAGCAAAGCCGTCTCCATCAGCCCAGACAGAGGGACGAGGCGACAGACTTCAGAGTCAGTGAGGCGAGAGGAGTGTGTGCTAATGAACAGCTCTGCTGGACGCCTGACACTGATTGCTGACACCTCCTCCTGCCAAGGCAGTAATGGCTGCCCCGGCCGCGAGGGCCCTCAGGTGACAAATCCCAGCCTTTGGCAGGCGAAGCCACCGGAAACCCGGTCCGGTCGGGAGTTTGAAGCTGAATTACGCAGCTGTGGACGGTGGCAGATACAAACTGTAGCTAGACTCTGATCTAAATAATGTTATTATAGAACAGAATAAAAATGTGCTTTGATGTCCCTCAGGGAAACTCAGGTGTACCAGAGGTAAAAGGGACAGAGGGGACATGAAAGCATGCAGATACACAGGGTAAAAAAATCTGAAAACAACAACAAAGAAATAAGCATAAAGAGATATTTACAACATCAGAATAAATACTGTACAGTTATTAAAAAATCATACTCAGATTAAAGATCATAATGACAACAGACTAAGTAATGAAAGAAACTTTGCAAACAACAGGAATTTAAACCTTTGTGAGTTTTCAGGAGCAGTGGTGGTTATAAAGTGTAACTCTATAACTCCTAATGTGTCGTTTTTGATCTCTTCAACAAATTCAATATTTTTCTGAACATACAAATGAATATATTTTACACACCCTACACAAAAATGCAGAAAACATGAGGACAATTGATTTTTTGGTTTAAAGTATGTTGTATTTTTTATTTTTTTAAAGCAACCAAAAATATATATTTTTAAATGTGAAGTCTCCTCCAATTACCTGTATCAGGTTTTAAAAGGTTAACAGCTGCTGGGAGGAAGGATCTGCGATAACGCTCCTTTGTGCACAGAGGATGCAGCGTTCAGCTCTGCAGCAGCTGCATGCATGGGGTGAGAGAGAGAGAGAGAGAGAGAGAGAGAGAGAGAGAGAGAGAGAGAGAGAGAGACTGTCCAAATGCACTGAAGCGAGTTTTCTCAAATTTTGGCTCTGATTTCTCCTGTTTGCTGTAACGACACCAAACGTGACCTCCTTCTTGTGTTATTAAAGTCTGAGGCTGTAGCTTCACAGCTATTTTAAATACGTGGCTCTCTCTCCCTAACCTGACAAAAGCCAGCTGTATGTTGTTCCGCCTAGCTCCACTCACATACATCTGGGACACCGCCGATAGAGAGTGATTTCTCCAACCAAATTTATGGTCTGGCCAATCAGGACGCAGGGCTGGAGTTTCATAGATGTGACGTAGTGGAGACGCGACCATGACGTGAGACTGTTTTGATAGCAATGGCGGCTCGTCGAGGAAGCAAGCGTTAGCATTGATGCTGCTATTTCTTCCGTGTTGTCCAATCTACCTAATATTGTTTCATTAAAAGAACATCAGAGAACGCCTCTGAAGGCTTTTGTTGGTGGAAACGATGTTTTCGCCCTTCTCCCGACCGGATTTGGCAAGTTTTGTTTTCCGGGGCCAGCGGACGTGCGGACGCGCCCCGGAGCGGTTAGCGGTTAGCGCTAACTATGTTAGGAGGCCTTTAGTCCTCAACGCGGTCGGCCCGGAATCGACTCCGACCCGCGGCGCTTTGCCGCCTGTCTTCCCCCCTCTTCCTGTCAGCTCACTGTCAATAAAACGCGTGCCACTAGAGCCGCAAACACATTATTATTATTTTTTTTTTTTTCCTGCGTCGCTATCATTAGCGTCACGGGTTAGCTTCGGTGTGAGTGGTTGAAATAGCACGTCAATAAAGATGACAGACAAGTGGCTTATCCAATCATATGCAGGAATTTTTGATAAGGCCCAGCCTTCTGTAAATGCAATTCCTATGGCGGTGTCCCAGATGTATGTGAGTGGAGCTAGGCGGAGCGACATACAGCTGGCTTTTGTCAGGTTACTCTCTCCCTCAGACTGCCTGAAAACCGATTTCATCAGTTCTGTAAACAGAGACAGACGCTCGTTAAAACAGGAGCCAGACTGAGATCCTCTTATGAGACTTTTAACCAGTGTGATTTTTCATCATCTCGACTTTGGTTCTGTTAATAACTTCAGAGTTAGACGTGCGCGCTCGGCTGATTGATGGATGAGCTCAGAGTCAGACGAACGCTGTTGATTGATGAGCGAGGGATGCCCTCTAGGAGCGATTGATCAGACTGAACACCCACAACAGCAGAGGTGAAACCCAATGTTTCTGGAGTCTGCCGGCTGATTGCCTGCTTTTCTCTGAAGTATGACCGTCACTGACATGGTTGAAGCAGTATGGATCTTCATTTTCTTTTAAATTACCCTAAATATATAACCAGAAGATGTAAGTTTATGTATCAGAGTCTGTGTGTCAGTTTCTCCTGCAGAGGAAAAGGAGGGGAGGTGTTATTTTAAACAGCAGATGGATCTGCAGGGATTCCTCTGAAACTCTGCTTTGTGAAAGTAAACTGTGCAGTGTTGGTAGGGAAGATAAAATACTTTTTTAAAGGAGCTATAAGTAAGATATTTACTGTAAAATCATCCATCATTCTCATTTCTCTGTCAGGCTGGAAGTAACATCCCCTGTAAACATTCGGTCCTCTCCATCAACAATGTCTTAGTCACGTTTTTCTCCTTTCAAACCTAGAGGTAGGGTCTGGTTCAGAGTGTAGCCTGTATTTACTTCCTGGTTTCTGAGCCAATCATATGAGTTTTTCCAGGGTTCCTAGCACAGAGCGCAGCTTTTGGTATTTTATCTTGGCAAAAGAGCAGCAGCCTGCTAACATGGAAGCCAGTAAGAGAAGCGGAGCAGAACCAGAACAGAAAACATCATCATAGACCCGTCCTGTGGAAGTAAACATTCACAACAGCAACACACCGTTTAAAAACGGCATTTTAGATTGTTGTGACAGGCAAGCTGTTGTACCGATTTAAGCCACAAGGTGTCAGTGTTACTTATAGCTCCTTTAATGTTTGAGGCCCTGCTGTCTCTTCAGCTCTGTGGTGTTCAGCGTTTAATGGACAGTTTTCATCTTTATTAAGACCAGATGATTCCAGATGTTCAGGCACAAAAAAACCTGATATGAAGATTTTAGGGAGTAACAAAGTTTAAACTTGCCTGCAAGCTGACTTCTCACAGTATTTGTGTATTCACAAACACACGAGAATAAGGAAAGGGCTTTTTTGTCATTATACATACAAGATACATACAAGGAAATGACGTAGATCAGATGGAGGGCTGTGACTGATCGCGCTGCCACTGTGTTTCCTGTAACCTAGAGTGATGCCAGTAGGTGGCAGGAGAGAGCACCCTGGGCATGTCTATTCACCTTATGAAGAACTAAAGCACTGAAGCCTACCAATATCTAGACAGCGGTAAAGTCGAGCCGTGTTCTGCTACTTGAACAACAGGAACATATTCTTCTCAAAGCCAGTGGTTTCCAAGTCAAGCCAACACATCCTCTCACTTGGCCTGGGTGTTGGTGACAGTGGTGACTGTGGGGATACTCCCGTTTTGCTGGGTTGGGACGGTCATGCGCTACTGGGCTGAATTTTCCTTAAAATCAGTTAAATTTTCTTTTTTATTATTTAAAGCTTTGGGTTTTGTTTTTGGTTTAAAAGAGTTCAGAGAAAGTGACGGACAGTGAAGGTGCCTCCTTGAGTTGGCATAGACCTGGTATGTTTGGACTTGGTCCTCCACCAGGCTGTAACAAGCCAAAACTGTCACAGCAAATAACATTTTATACAAAAATGTAAAAAAATTTATAAAAATTACATTAAATAAATCTGAAAAATAACCCCTATGGGGTTGATTCCTGACCTTGGGACCTTGTCTCCTCTCTTTTCTCCTCTCTGCCCGTTCCCTGTCTGATTACTATGAATGAAGTAAACTAGTGCCCTTTAGGAGGGCCTGGGGTTTGCATGTTCTCCCTGTGCATGCATGGGTTCTCTCTGGGTACTCCGGCTTCCTACCACAGACCAAAAACATGACTGTTAGGTTAATCAGTGTCTAAATTTAGGTATGGGCGTGTGTGGATGGTCGTTTGTGATGGACTGGTGCCTGTCCAGGGTGGATCCTGCCTCTCGCTCAGTGAATGCTGGAGATTGGCACCACCACCCCCCCACCATCCTGCACAGATGAGTGGATGTAGACGATGGATGGATGGACGATGTTAGAACGGAGGTGGACTGTGTGACACAGTTCAGACCTACCATTAATAACGGCAGTCACTGTGTTTTCTTCATCACGAAAAATCATTTCTTTTAAAAAGTGAGCTGCACAGACTGCGAGTTTTATCATAACCCAGAGCAACTACAGGCCGGCCTGCTGCATAATAAAAATCATATATAATAAAAACAGATGGGACAAACACACTCAAAGCAATGAAAAACGCAGATTTTTCATTGCTTTTTGTTCACAGTAGCACACACTGCATGTTGTCTACTGAACTTTTAAATAATTTATTTTCTCAGGTTGGTAAATGTGCCGACTGAGGATGAACATGAGAGCATCAGCCTTCTGCAGCACTTGGACAAACAAAGTGAAAGACAAACGGTTCAGGGAGCGGCTGAGAGGCTTTGACCCGATGAGGCTGTGATCAGAACCAAGTTGCTGCCTGAAAGCCGAACGTTGTTCACATCAGAGGACAGCGCTGAACTGCTGTAAAGCTTTCTGTTTAACAGACGGATTAAACCTCCGTGCTATTGATCCGTTCCAGCTCCGGCTGCAGGGTGACTTCATAACGGCAGAGAGACACCATGTAACTCAGGACCAGGACAGATTTACACCACGGTCCCCGAGTCAAGCTCAGATGTTTCCTGTCTAATTAACAAACGTTCCATGTTTAGCCATAATTAACCAACCAAAATTACTTCTTAATATTCAGTTTTTTCATGACTCCTCTCATAGCACAAAAATGTGTTATATTAGTCTGTTTGTTAGGGAAGGTTTTGACAATATTGAGTGAAATAAAACTGACGTTTGTCAGAAAGAATGGAGACGAAAACCAGGACATTTGGAATGATTTTTGAACAGATGAGTCTGAAATGTGATTTTCTAACACCAGAACAGAGTTCATGTTTGGCCTTGGTCAATATTCCAGGTACAGAAGCACAAACCGACGGTCCAGAGGCTACATGCTTGTCCAGGAGGAGTAGCTTGATGCAACCTGCTGGGTTTCCTTAGATAGAAAACGTTTTAACCAACCTGACTGGATGATTTGATTAACTTTGACTTAGTAAAGCACCTTGGGATGATGTATGTTGTCAATTGACGCTATAAAGATAAACTGAAATGAACCTAAACTGAATTATAGACGAATTTCGACCGATGAAGCCTCACAGCTCCGCTATACATTTGATACTAAAGGATGGAGCAGTTTTACACAAATATTAAGAAATCAGAATCGGCTTTGTTGGCCAAGTTGGTGCACACAATAAAAGAAAAAAGAGGGTTCTGTTAGAGCAAATGTGCAGGTCTGGGTACTTTGACCATGTTCATCAGAGACACAGCCTGAGGGAAGAAGCTGTCTCTGTGGCGGCTGCTTTTTACAAATAGCGCCGCCCTGAAGGACGACGTCTGAGCAGTCTGTGTGAGGATGTGTGCTGCTCTGCAGAGATGTCAGCTGCCCTTTTCTTGACCCTAGAGCTGTTGAAGTCCTGGACAGAGGGGAGGTCAGCCGTGCCGATCCTCCCCGAACACCTCAGTGATGGAGTTGCATCGAACAGACCGAATGACGGCAGAGTAGGAGATGACCAGCTGCTCCGGCAAACTTCTATGCAGGACCTTCGCCTGAACGAGTCTGTGTGTGAGGACCCTCTCAGTTGGTGACATTATTGCCCGGCAGCAAGAAGGTCCTGGGTTCAAATCCCAGCCTGCATGGAGTCTTCATGTTCTCCATGGGCATGCCTGGGCTCTCTCTGGGTACTCCGGCTTCCACAGTGCAGAAAACACGACTGTTAGGTTAACTGGTCATTAAATGGCCCTTAGGTGTGGGTGTGTGCATGTTGTCCTGTTCAGGGAGGACCTCTCCTCTCATCGGCAGCTGGAGATAGACACCAGCCTCCCTGTGGCCCTGGTGGATGAGTGGGGTGTAGATAATGAATGGCTGGATTAAAACTTTTCTCCTTTCAGCATGGAGGCCGGGGAACAGGACGAATCAGACTGAAGGCAGGTGGTCTCTGCAGGGCCGCCTTCAGGCCTCTGTGAATCTGAAAGCTGCTGCAAATGATGAACAACACAAATATGCCTAGTTTAATTAAATGCACAAGCAGTGGGTTGTTTTGGCTTTAACACCTCAGGCTTTACGGTTTATTTTTAGCCTTAGCTGTGCTGTGAAACGTCTATAAAGATTTGGAGGAAATTTATTACAGCCGAAGGATGATGAAAATGATCCGAGGAGGTGAAGTCGATGAAATATACAACATTCAATATTTTTTGTTGGCATCTGCAAAGCAATAAGTCAGAGGAAATGAGATTCTGGATTTGATGGCGTCTTTAATGCCGGCCTGAAGTGCCGAGCCTCCGAGCAGCTTCTGGTTTGTGACTCAGCAGCAGTTTGTTGCCGTCGGGATCTTACGTCCATAAAGCCGGCAGCTGCCCCGCTATGAGGGATGCCTTTCACTTCCCCACCCACGGCCCGTCCTGAAGTTTTCTCCAACTATCCTGCAGGGTCAGCAAATCCACGGCCACGCCGTCTCTGCTCCCGACGCTGAGCTGTCGCCGGCAAGAGGGGCTCCCGTCCTGATGAACGCTTTCTGTTGGCGTCCGTTCAGAGAGCTGCATATCTAGCCTGCTGTCGGCGTCGGACTCTGTGCGAAAACCGCCACAGATTCCCGACAGGGCAGCGAGCCGAGCGCTGAGCGGCACAAAGCAGAGCAGTAAATAATTAATCAGCTGAGTCGTCTATAAGGGTGAAGCCTGTGCTGCTGCGACGGCGTCCATCAAACTGACCAACAGGAGGCCTTTTCTTTCCAGACGTGAAGCTTGAATTCAGGAAACGAAATTAAAGAATCATGTTTTTCCTCATATTATCAAAAAAACCAATCCCTGACCTCATAAATCTTTGCACTCTGGGCTGGTATCCAAACAGTCTTTATAAACGCAGTAAATGTGGAGATATGTGAAGGCGTTGACCTTGTCAGTTTCATTATTCCATACACTCTGGACATTTGAGAAAAAAAATGATGATTTATGTCTGATGTAAGCAGCGGGATTTGCTGACAAAGCATAGTGTGATTTTTTTTCTTCCTGATCTGCTTCGTTCCAGAACGTCAGAGTTGTTCTAAAAACCTCTGAGAGATGCGGGCTTTAATAAAGGTCACGCTCTAATCTTGTCCTTCTGTCTGCAGTCATTAACGCCACGCTGCTCTGCCACCTTTCTCACCACTGTTTGCATATAGCCGAGCCATTTCACTGTCAGAAACGCAGCGTCTGCACTCGCTTTATTGAATCTCGCCGTTAAATTGGTTGTTGGAATCCTCCAGGGACGTATGAGCGCCGGGGAGCCCCATCAGGACCGGGTCGGCGTGGGTCCAAAGGCTGTAAAGTGAATTAAAGAGGATGTGCTGATCATTAATGTCCTCCGCCCTGCAAAGGCAGTTAAAGGGTGTGAAGCTATAGGGCAATTCACGTTTTCAGTCTGTTTTCATTTAATTTCTTCAAAAGCAGAACATACACAACGCAGAGCCGGCGTAGTTATGGCGCAAATTGAAGTGTAAGGAGCCTAAAAAAAAATTAAATAATTAAATACATTTAAAAAAACTGGGATGGAAAACTGAGAAAATTATAATAGAATAGATAAAAGAAAATAATTGAATGCATATTTACAAAAATAAAAAGCTACTAGACATTATTTCCAGTTGAAGGCAAGTCGTCCTTAAGCCTGCCGTACACGGTACGATATTTTCAATCGTTGCTCAAACTGTACGATGAAACCTCAGGTTTTAAAAGTTCACAGCTCACCACATCTGTTCTGATGCGACCTGACTGCTCACACTGTACGTCTAAAAACCACGTCGGACTCAGACCCGTAGAGAGATGGCGCTACTCGGACTCGTCTACCTGGAAGCCAAATGTCAACAGTAGAAGAAGAAAAAGGAGGAATATGAGGCTCACCAGAACGAAACGCGCTGCCTTAGCAATTCTACGAGTTGCTCCTCCGTAGTTTGACTCCATGTCACACGTACCACCACCATGCTTCTCTCCACTATGTTTTCGTCTGAGAAGAAGAAGAAGACGATTTCCCATGTTTGCACATGCTCAGTGCACGACGTTGGGGGAAATCGGCTCATAGCTCTGCTTCACCAGCAGGAGGCGCTCACATCACCTCAGGAGGGCCGACTGAATGTTTGATTTTCATCCGACTGTCCGATTCCTGATGTGGAGGTGGTCATGAGAGGCTAATCGTTACCCCCTGTATACGACGCAGAACGCACAATGCCGCTGAAACTCGGCCCGATCCAAAACATTCTTGCATGACTGAATAATCGGCCCAAAAAGGGCAAAAAGATCGGCGGATCGGTGTATGCCGGCTTAAGGAGGTCAGAGCGTAGATCAGATTGTCCATCAGGGGTCGCCAAAGGGCCTCAAAGCTTATACATATATAATATAAGCTTTGTGAAAAAGGAACGTTTTAAGCCTAGTCTTAAAAGTAGTTGGTAGGAAGGTTTGGGATATGATGAGTGAAAGAACAGCTAAAGTACAAAGAGAAACTTCAGAAAGCCTTGAGAAGCTCAGTATTAATTAGTCACATCTGAAAAAATAAGTAACTTCCGAGTTTAAATATCTTTATATTTGTTAATAACATCTACTGTGACTGTAGCACTGGTGATGTGTCCTACAGTAGATTTTACAGTCTTCGTCAGGCCTGTAATAAAGTAGTGAGCTGAGACTCTCGCTGGGATAAAAACCATCCTTCCACCTCTGTTGTCACAATAACCGACAGGAACTGTTTCCCAGCGAGTGTCTGTTTTCTGACTGGAGGTGTTTGTCTCCTGCTTGGAGAAAAAGCTTCATTACTTCCAGGGTTCAGCCTAACCCCGGACAGCCTCCGTCTGCAGCGGGCCCCTCTTCACCTCCCCCCGCCGCAGAAGAAAACAGATTTCCCCTTTTCGGAGTCCTGGTGGCCGTTTCTCTGCAGGAAAACCTTGATTGCCAATCAGAGCCCAGACGAGACGCTGCGCTCCATTTATCTGTCCGACAGGCCGGTAATGGAGCGCCACAGAGAGGCCTCAGCGTTACACATTCACAGCTTTGGTCGGTTTGGCTAATGGAGACAACAGCTCCAGGTGTAAATGAGGCTCCGGGATTATTTGTTAGTTTAAGCATTTTAACATTGATGTTTTTGTATTTCTAATCCAGACTAAACACGCCAGTTCATGTTTGAAACATTGGCTCTACGTCAGTGGGAGCGTTCCAGTTATCTTCTGTGGTCTGATGATTACTATCAAACTGGTTTTGGCCCCATGGATAATCCTCTGAAAGGCTCTGCTTGTGTTGCTCTGGATGTTCGTTCATTTCGGTGGTTTTTGCTGCTCCAGGCTGAAACATGTAAAGTCTTAACATCCTGATAAATTATTTAAGATATCACTTTTATTGATCCTCATGTGTTGCGTTTCCTGGGCATCCCTGTAGCTCTCCGTCTAACAGAACAAACCTTTGGAGGCTGGATTATATCTGCTGATCGTCTCAAGTAAAGATCGATTATTCTCGCCAACTCCAGGGTTTTCTCCGCCCTCTGGAGGAAAAATGCTGTTTCACGTTAAGAAAGCAAATACACCAAATTCCCTTCAGAAGAGAACCAGCCTCCAGTTTCACGAGGGTCTCTGTTCAGCACTGAAAATACCACAAAGTCTTAGTTAATCTCACCATCCTTAGCAGTTTTAGTTGTCCCACCTCGATGCGTCTCGACGTGTTTTAATGTGCTGAAGACATCCAGTTGATCCCTACATTATCCTCAGAGGTCTAGACTAAAAGTTTTATACTCGCTCAAACCAAAGTACGAATGTTGAATCTGAGTGACGGACCAGACAGCCAGAGGGGAGCATGTCGGAGGCTTGTTAAGAACTTGGGGCAGAGTGGAGCAGGAAGGTTGACTGGTAGGTTGGTGTGGTATCCACAAATGTAAAAGGTTTGCCGCTTGGTGAGGGAGAACACGGCCGAAAGATCAAGGTTTCACTTTACCTGCTTCCAACCTCTAATTTAAACTGTAATTTAAATATTTTCTGATCTTTTTATATGTGACGGATCTGCACAAAAAAGCCTAAGTTGGTGAAGTTCAATGACCTTTACCAGTGTTTATTGTAGATAGGCACTAATAAAACAAAATAAACTGAACAGGATATTATCAACATTATTATGGGTTTCAGTGTTTGTAGTTAGTTGTATATTGTTTGAGAGAGATGAGTGAAACACAATAATGGGTGATTTCTTTTTTTTTTTTTACTTCATTTTTGGACCAACAAATGACACTAAGCCTAATGTGAGTTTAAAGACCTGCCTGTGAATATTCAAGAGACTGATTCAATGTCCACTATTTGGTTATTATTTTAGTAAACAAGCCAAAACTTGAATCTAACTGAAGTCTCTGATCAGACATATCTAGTCTAAGAGGAAACAGCGCCCTCTACTGGCAGCAGCAACGCATTCTTGCTCTTTCCCTGCTGATTTTTCCTACAAATATTAGGCATTCCTCTTGTGGTCTGTGTTGTGAATCAGTGGAAAGCTGTCTCTCTGTCTCTGCTTTGGTCTCAACGGTTGTTGTTTTTGTGTCTCTGCAGGTTTCTGATCGTCCTGGGATGCTTGATCCTGGCCATTCTGACTACATTCAGGGAACACGAGAAGGATTCTGCACACTGGCTGGTTATACTGGTGAGAATGACCCCTGACCTCTTCAGAAAAATGCAACTGAAAACACCTTACAGCCACAAAAACTACGCGCACCGAGTTAATGGACCGGTTTGCTCTGCAGGAAACCTTTGCCATCTTCATATTCGGAGCAGAGTTTGCACTGAGAATCTGGGCGGCTGGCTGCTGCTGTCGCTACAAAGGATGGAGAGGGAGGCTGAAGTTCGCCCGCAAGCCACTGTGCATCCTGGGTAAGGAGCTGGAATCTTAAATATCTTAAGTCCTACAATGAAATTTAAATGCTCCCTGCAGGTCTTGCTCAATAAGTAATTTGTGAAACTGAAAGAAACACACAGAAACATAAAGAAAGGTAAAAATAGCTGAAATATGCTGGTGGGGGGAAGCTCTTTCTAGAAAATAATGATGATTATATCACAGAAGTAGATTTCATCTGAAAATATGCATCAACTAAAGTATTAAAAAGCCAGAACTACCCAGGCAGGAGGAGTTAGACTGACATCGGATCTCATTTAGCTGTCAGTTGCCCCGAACAAACCAGCAGCTGTTCAGAATACATTTCCAGTAATTGGCCAGAAACCATCCCCTGGAAAAGGCTGTCCTTCAGTTCCTGTGACAGCCAGGACTTCTAAAAGCTGCTGGAGGCACTAAACATCCTCGGTTTGTCTGGATTTAGAACCGTTTCAGCCCTGAAAACTCCCACTGAAGCGCTGAGGACGCCTGCTTTGTCCATCCTCACAGAGCTGAGCAGCTCCACGCAAATGTCCCTGCAGCGCTGGCTGATCAATTACGGTCTAATTATAAGATTTCACAGAAAACCTCAACATGCGACACAAGCTGTTTCATGATCCATGTATTTACACATTGACAGTCATCAATTTAAGATCATTTATGACTTTTTTATGACTCTTCTTACTGTTTTTGAAAAGTAAAATAAAAAACACTCCAAATGTGGGAGTGTTTTTTATTTTACTTTACTGACAAAATTCCTTTTGTCAGTAACATAAAACTATAAAATGTAAGGATGGAAGTGTGAGCTTTAATAGAGCATAGTTCAGATTTAATCACATGATGTTCCCTTATGTCACACACCCCAGATTTTAATGCTGTGAAATGTTCAGAGCCTTTTCAATTTAAACTAGGATTAGTATTTCTAACAATGAGATTTAATTTAGACACTCTGTAGACCTACGCTGATTTTGTCTTGTGAAGATCTTTGAAGAGAAGTGTTCTTATACTTGTTCTTGATTTATTCCATCAAAAATCTTGTTAATGATATTTAGTTGTTTTTTTTATTGAAGTCTTAGAAAATGTCTCTTTTCCTCCCACAAAGACGTCTTCCCGCTTGAGTCGGGTAAATCAGAGAAAGCTTCCTCTCACAACTTTTCATCGTTCTGCCTCAGACATCTTCGTGCTGATTGCCTCGGTGCCGGTGGTGGCGGTGCGTAATCAGGGTAACGTGTTGGCCACGTCCCTCCGCAGCTTGCGCTTCCTGCAGATCCTGCGGATGCTACGCATGGACCGGAGAGGAGGCACGTGGAAACTCCTGGGCTCTGCCATCTACGCACACAGTAAGGTAAGGCGGAGGAGAAATGGATGAGACGACATAGCCAAACATTGGACTGGCCAAATAATCCTATTAACGAATGCTTCCAGGAATTACAACAATTCTTTATCATTAATTATTTTCTTTTGGTTACAGCCGTCTTTTACACATAGCATTTATTAAAAAGCCACAAGGACACAAAGAATGGTGTCTGGAAGGTGCCGTGTTTTAGAAGCTGATTATTTTTTAAATGGAGAGTTAATCCCTGTTATTGAGTTATTGACCTACATGCTGATCTCTGCAGACCTTAAGCCTCTGCTGCCACTGTGTGTATCTTTTATAACTTCCTGAAGATGTGGCTCAGAGTTACCTGTCCCTCTAGGAGAGTTTAATCAATGCTCTCAGGGCAAAACGGTCAATAGAAGAGAGAATGCATTTGACTTGATCCATCCGAGAAGAATAGCCTATATTCTAGACATAAACAGTGGAGGCTTTACCAGTTGAGAGGTTTCACAGTTGTGGATTTTGGTTTGTTTCCAGGAGCTGATCACGGCCTGGTATATTGGCTTCTTGTCTCTGATCTTGGCATCTTTCCTGGTCTACTTGGTGGAGAAAGACGACGGCTCCGTCAATGTCTCTGACCAGGAAAACCCCACGGTGCAGACCCAGCAGCAGGACTTTGACACATATGCCGACGCGCTGTGGTGGGGGCTGGTACGTAGGTGTTGCACGTTACCGTCGGATATGCATCAACTCGGAACAGCTCTGCAACATGTCCGTGTGTGTTGTGTGGTTTGGATAAACAGGTGGAAATCTAATGGATTAAAAAGTTTCTCAGGAGTGTTGTCATGGCAATGAAAATAAATAAATAAATCACGTGCTATGCTGATGACATCCTGATTTATTTTTAAGTTAAGATGGAGATGAGTAATCAGCTGTCATGGTAGCAGACATTTCTCAGGGACGTTGTAACCTGCAGTATTTAATTGTTCATCCAGGTATTAAGTACAGAGAGATTGGTTTCTTTAGGTTCAATCATAACCTTTTTGATAGCAAAACTTGACATCTAGTGCTTCTCTCAGGAGCTATAAACTGCTAATGACTAAAACTTGATTTTATTTATATATTAATTACTGTAGGTGAAGACTTATTTTCCACCCTTGAATTTGGGGATAGCCTTGATCATTCTCTGTGGCCTTAAAGATCTCAAAATTTCAGTATCAGACTTATTTTTTTGGCATAAATTTGCAGTCTTGTGCTAAAGCAAGGAACCATGCAGTCACTGTTAACTAAGATTTTAATTCTTATATCAAACTGGACTTGATGTTGGATTTATTTCCTCCATGCTTTACTAGCAAGATCTGCAACAGTTTGTCTTGAGATAATCTGGGCAAATATTTTCCTCTAAGGAACGGATCAAGTTTTCTAACATGTGGCTTGGTATGTGGTCAGACTGTGAAACATCTCCGTAATTTTATTTTTACTTCTCAATTTTGTACCCGAAAAATATACCAGAAGCAACTACACAGATGTTGGCTTTCCTTTAAGTAAAAAGAGGTTTTGTTAGATGATGTTGTGGTTAAATAAAATCGACTTCCTTAAAGTGACGGCATTTTGTCCTATTGGGTGGCTTCTAAGTCCAACAGTCTTATGTTAAAAAGTGAAAAAACCATATATGTGACAGAGAACAGCTTAATTTAAGATATTGGCTACACTGAAAGAAACTATTTTATGACACTTAACGGACAAAGAGTTCCTCTCCACATTCAAAAGTATGTAAAAAAAGGAAAGTCCAACATCCACAATATAATCGACTTCATGCAGTAATGAACGCCTCTGGTTTCATAAACTTGAGGTAATTTTTCCACATTAAATCCGTCGTCTTTCAACCCAAAGGATGTATGTTCAGGTTTCCTGACAGCTGTGTGTCTGGTCTGCCAAAGTAGGATGCTCAGCTGTCATCGCCGTTGTTATAAAGGTGATGATGTGACTGACAGAGGTCAAAGAGTTCAGGTATTGATGATGTCTCTGCTGCAGATCACGCTGACCACCATCGGTTACGGGGACAAAACCCCAAAGACCTGGGCTGGAAGACTGTTAGCTGGCACTTTTGCTCTGATCGGAGTCTCCTTCTTTGCTTTACCTGCTGTGAGTATGTGGCTTAATGTTGAGTTATTGTTGTAAACTGTTGTGATGCATTGCTGCCGATAATGAAGCATATAAAAAAAAAAAAAAGGGTGAATCACAAAAGGATTTCTGATGTGTTTTCTGGAGGCTTTAAAGGCAAATTGCAGCAAACCAGTAGAAAATAATAAAATAGAACAAAATTGTAGCAAGACAGAATTTAGTATAGGATCTTTTTAATCTGGTCAACACCATTATTGACAGTGAGAAATGGGACTATTTTGATTTGGAGCTGCATCCAATGACTCTGAGGTGATTGCTGGTATTTTTCACCTCTAGATCATTGGTGGACAGTAGGAGCTCATCAACTGTCTTCTCTCTCATTTTCTGTAAAAATGCTGCACCTGGGGCTGCAGGAGTGAACACAGCTCGCATAATGTTCACAGAAACTCACAGTAATACTGACAGCAATAACTTCACCTGCAGCTCTGAGTCTGAGTGGGCCGCCCTGTGTCTGCACATTAGCTGACAATCTGGTTTAATGTGCTGCAGAGCCTGCAGCCTTGATGGACAAGTTAAACGAACGTCCTGTTAGTTTCCAAATGGCTGAAGCATCAATGAAACATCTGATTTCAGGCGTCTGCAGTGTCTCAGAAAAGTCAGAATAAATCTTTGTTCATCAGAGCAAAAAGAACTGAGATCCTGATTCTTGTTACTTATTCCTTTAAACTGGATTTTAAGTATTGAACAACAATAAAATAAATATAAATATGTACATAAACATGAGTTATGAAGAAGAAGACATGGTTGGATTGGTGCAAACATGCATGGTATGGATCTGGGTGCTCTGACGGTGGAGTGTCGATCAGAGAGACAGCCTGAGGGAAAAACTGTCTCTGTTTTTTCTAAACAGCGCTTTGTAGCACCGACCTGAAGGAAAAAGTCTAAACTGGTTGTATGCAGGATGGGTGAGGTCTGCAGAGATGTTAGCTGCCCTTTTCCTGTACCTACCTGTACAGGTCCTAGAAGGAGGGAAGCTCAGTCCTGAAGATCCTCTCTGCAGACCTGATCGTTTGTTGTGGTCTGGACCGGTTCTGTTTTGTGGATGAGCCAAACAACGCAGTGATGGACGAACAGACGCTGTCCTGATTTGGGCTTTTTGTCCATGCTCCACGCTCCTCTCAGCCACCTCTCACTCACCATAATTAGCTACACCTGCTGCAGAGTAATCAGCTTCACGTTAATCCACCTGGGACCTCATGTTCTGCCTGCATGTCAGCGCCTCAGCGTTTGTGTGCTCCCACCCTGTTGTTCCTACGCTCGCCTCGCCCTCGCTGGTTCCAGGTTCTGGTTCAATTCAATTCAATTTTATTTATATAGCATGAAACATGTCATCTCAAGGCTCTTTACAAAGTGGTGCTGTGTTCTCTGCCAGATGTTGGATTTCCTGTAGGGATAGCGCCCGCTGATTATCTGGTCACATACATGTCTCTGTCCTCTGTCTCTGTCTCTGGTCAGTCCTGAAACAAACATTTTAAAACACTGTGTCCGGCTAGAATATCGGGTTTCCAGAGCTCCGCGCATTACAGGCTGCATGATGGCAGTGGAGAAGATGACCGGCAGCTCCAGGGGAAGGTTGGACTTCTTGAGGTGCTGCTGGCAGTCCTGCCTCTGCTGTGCCTTCTTCTGAACAGTGTCTATGTTTGAGGACCATCTCAGGACCCGAGAAAGTGATTCACGTTAGACACATAGTTGTTGAGGATGGTGAGCGGAGGCAGGGAGGTGTTCTCCTGAAGTCCACTGTCATCTCTACTGCCTTGAGCACCCAGCTCCAGGTGGCTATGACCCCACCAGTTGACTTACCGATCCACTTCCTGTCTGCATGCAGATTCTTCCGCATCCTGGATCAGACCACTGACAGTGGCATCATCTGCAAACTTCAGGAGTTTCACAGCCGGGTCCACTGAAGTGCAGTCGTTAGTGTACAGAGAGAAGGGCAGAGAACACGACCCTGGGGGCGGGAGAAGATGCTCCCCAGACTGACCTGCTGTAACCCGTCAGTCAGAAAGCTGGAGATGCACTGATAGATGGAAGATGGCACTGTGAGCTCTGGGTTGTTGGTGTTGAAGACGGAGCTGAAGTCCACAAACAGGAGGGGGGATCCAGGCTGACTGCATCCTCTACCAACCTCTTTGTCCAGTAAGCAAGTTGCAGGGTGTCCAGCAGGGGGCCTGTGAGTCTCCTTCAGATGTCTCAACACCAGTCGCTCAAAGGATTTCATGGCCACAGACATCAGGGCGACAGGCCGGTCATCATTTAACAAGTGATTGTCTATTTTTTGTGGAGTGCGATGATCATTTGGAGCACAGGGAAAACTAAAGAGACCTGAACCAAATGGTTACCAGGCCTCGGCTCCACTTGACACCATGCTAACAAAGGAATTGGGTCAATTGGTTCATGTGTGTTGGAGAATGGATGCAGCTAAAGGTTGCAGGATGCAGCGTACTCCTGGTTGCTCTCCAGGAGTACGCAGACCTCTGTTACAGCATGTGGCCGACTGAGCTGCTTGACTTGTTAAAAACCAAGATGAACATCGTCATTGTGAACAGACCAAAGAGCGATCTGACAGAACGGGTCCTTTACCAGGAGGTTGGCTCTTTTTAAACTATATTTTTAGGGTAACAGACTGAGCCGTGTCTTTGGTTTCGACTGCAGGGGATTCTGGGTTCCGGCTTGGCTCTGAAGGTCCAGGAGCAGCACAGACAGAAGCACTTTGAGAAGCGGCGACACCCGGCAGCCGGTCTTATCCAGGTGAGACATGAGACCTTAAGTCAGAACCGTACGTGTGTGCGCTGTTTGGTTGCCGCGTGCGGGATCAGACCGAATCCTATCGATCCAGTTACCTGACGTTTTCTTGTATTCTTGAATCCAGTCTGCCTGGCGGTATTATTCCACCAATCCAATCAGGGAAGATCTTATTGCCACGTGGAGATTTTATGAAACAATCATCTCTCTTCCCTGTTTCAGGTACGTGGATCTATTCGTCCTCCAAGCATAGAACAAAAAAAACATTTATTCAGGTTTTCTGCATGCCAGAGCCTTTAACGAAACCTTTTTCACGTTTTCCTCCCAAGAAGTCAGATTTTTTTGACATATTTTAAAGTTTTCTAGATCAGTAGTGCTTCCTTTCCTCATCAGTTTACAACCTTATATGAGATGTTTGTGACTCTCAGCCAAAAAAAGGACTTCATGTGGCTTTAAAGGGAACATATCATACGAAATTAGTGGAGGCGGGTTTCAGTACGATTATGGCAATTACATTAACACTTAATCAATATTACTGATATCTGCAACATAATTTTGAACTAATCAAAATTCTTATTCCAAATATCTGTAATTATATTTTGACTAGTAAAAACATTAATTACAGATGTCTGGAATTAAGTTTTACCTAGTACGATTCAATCTATTAGGCCTTTCCTGTGTCGTTTCTCATCATATATCTGTAATTTAGTTTTGACTAGTCAGAATGACATTAGTAATATCAAAATTTATACTGTTAGTAATGTCACTAAGAGTAACATTATGACTAGTCAAAATGAAGTTATATGTATATATATAATAGATTTAATGTTAATTTCAGGATAGTAAAACTATGATTAAATGCTAAATGGTTTTTGCCATACTTGAACCACTATTTAACCCTAGGAGGGCACTACATTGACGATTTTAGACACAAAAGCAGGATTTCAACAAATATCCACTAATTTGTCAAAAATACTGACCAAGATATGTAGGTAGTACTATAAGACAACCATGTTAACAGTTTATTGGTAAGAAATAGTTGATTTGGGGGTGAGTTACCCTTTAAATACGTTTTGTTTACACCTCAAAAGTTGAATGTGGTCTCTTCAGGTGCTGCATAGATATCTTTATATTCTGGCAGTTTTCTCTGTCCTCTGTTATTTTCTTTGAACAATTACTTCACAGTTTTTACTGCAGAAATTCTAAACATGATCTTGAGTTCTTTCTTACCAGTTTCGTGAATCTGCCATTTTCTTTTTTTTTTTCTTTTTTTTTTTTGGCCGTGATTTTGTATTGCAAGCTAAAGGATTCGAAAACTATAAGTGGAGAAGTGAAAATGTTTGGTTGGTGGGTGTATTACCTCACACAATTCACTACACTAACGGACTGGAGTGGAAGCTCTGCGGGGTGTGAAGTGTCTCCTTTAAATTTAAAGACACGGCACCAAAACGAGTTGCTCTCAGACAAACCACAGAACACTGGTAAAACAGGGGCTGTAGGGCAACAATAATGAGGAATTCAGACCAAAGGATTACAGTTCCATTTTATATAGACCACAACTGAAGGATTTAAACGTGAAAAGGAAGGCATTAAAAAGCATGATAAGCCCCCTTTAAGCTTAACTACAACAGCAGAAAAGACATCTCCAAGCTGTGAATGGAAGCTGATAGCTTGCTGAACCCGACAGGAGCCTGATCCAGCTACAGATTCAACCTCCACATGCAGGCGCAGAGAAAAAAAAAAGCTTAGTACCGCCTTGAAACACCAGAGGCTTTGCAAGAGTGTAGGTTTTGCATTTATGGATGCGTAGCTAAATGTCAGAGTTTGAATAATCGTTGAGGTTTGTGTAAGTATGTGACTTTTTGTCCTTTCTCTCCCTGTGTGTGCATGAAAGGAAGGACACCTTGGAGGCAATGGTGAGGTAAGTCACTGAGCTCCTGCAGAGATGCTGTAAATTACAGAGCCGTGCCTACCGTAAAGACTTTATGATGTGTTTAATTAGTCCTACAAACTGCAGAGAGACAATAATGAACATTTCCTAAAATACACCACCCAGTCTGTCTCTAAATAGCCTCACATATCAATGCATCAGTCCATGACACGGATGAACGACTGGCGAAGATCCTGAACGCCCACTGTTCTGTAGTCTCCCACTCTGACATTAACACCGTTTAGGAGGAGATATTTTTTTGAAAACTTATTAGTGAGTCCATCAGTCCTGACTGAATTATGAGTGACAGTTTAGGTCCATTAATTGGAGCCGGAGACGAGCAGACGGGGTCTGAGGGGAGATGGATTTCCACGTTATCACTCAGCTCAGTGACAGTAATGAGTTTCTACAGTCCATCAAAATGTGCAATTACACTGAAAATATTGGGTGTAAATTAAAAAAATACTCATCTTTTTGATCACTTTCGGTCTACTGAGCTCATTATGGGACTTCTGCCCTTACAACACCCACCTTATTTATGGCCACCCCTGATAAAGATGAGTGAAAAGTGTTTTACCGCAGTGCTGTTCACCAAGGTTCTGTACTGGAAATACCCCAAAGTACAAGACAAACAGCTCAGAGAATAAAAGGAGGAAAAAACAACACAGAAAATCTCTTAAAGGTGTAAAAATGTGGATCAGTAGCCTTTAACCTTACTGAAAAAAAAACTTAGCTGAATCTGATCTTCAGGCATTTCTGCTGAAGATCTGCTGATGTTTTGGATCATCGTCCTGCAGATGTTTGTGTTTTATTCAGACACAACTGTGCAAACCTCTTGGATTTCTTTCTGTGAGGACGTGGCGATCTGAAGCTGAGCTGAATCTGGAGGGATGTCGACACCTGTGAAGATCGGCAGCTCTTAAATGTTTTAAACCAGTGATTAATCGTTTTCTCCATGGAACAACTGACTTTGGTTCTGGACCCTATAACGCTTCCCAGATTGGCGAGCAGGAACAGCTGCTTCTGTAATGCCAGGTTCAGGATAATTAGCCCGAGTTTTTCCCCAATCTTCCTCTTCCGACATGTCCCGATTATCTGGATGGCTCTTTAGATAATCTTAAGAGATATTCCTGCCATGTGTGGTGTGTTAAGAGTGACGTATGGCCATTGTTCTTCCTTCTTTAGTTTTTTTTTCTGTGGTTAGCGACCAACTTAAAGGAGCATTACCGCCACCTAGTGTTCTGGAGTATGGCGTCTGCCGTGTTTATTTACCTTGAACTCACGTTTGATCCTGAGAGGTTTCCCAAGGTTTCCCGTTCCCTAATGAAATCTGTTTGTGTGTGGCATGTTGTGCTTGCCGTTTGACACCGCACACTCTACGAGAAAACCTGTTGTACCTATGATTTTTTTTTTATCTTCATGTGTGGCATCTCTCAGGTTTTGAAAATCAGCCGTCAATTTTAAAATCTTGCTGTGTGAACCAGGCTTAAGGCCACTGGTGATATATTTCCACCCGGACATCGCGTTCAGAGACACTTTCTGTGCTCCGGAGCTTCAAACTACCAGGTCACTCTGGTGATGATTAGTTCATCAGTCAGTACATTTAATGAGCACTGGACCGCTTGAACTTGGCTTTTCCCATGAACGTGGCTGCAGAAGGAGCGGCCACTTTATTAGACACGCCTTGCTGCTACCAAGTTGGACCCACGTTTTGTCTTCAGTCACTGCTCTTATTCTTCGTGGCGCAGATGCAACACGGTGTCAGAAACATTTCTGAGATTTTGATCCATAACACCACCACCACTGTTCCAAGTCAGGCCGGATCCAGATTTTCATGTCGTTTCCACCAGATTCTGACCCGGCCATCTGGATGTTGTAGCTAAAATACAAACTTATCCGACCAGACATTGGTCCAATGTGTCATTATCCTGCTTTGGTGAATCTGCAGCCTCAGTTTTCTGTTCTTAGCTGAAGGGAGCGGCAGCTGGCGCGGTCCTCTGCTGCTGTAGCTCATCAGCTTCAAGGTCGACAGGCTGTGTGTTAAAACATGGTTCTCAGCATACCTTGGTGATTATTTGAGCTTCTTGCCTTTCAATCTCTTGCAGATCACTGGATATTTTCTCTCTCAGGGCTGTAAAGAATAATTTGTTACCAGTACATTTTCAGGGTCTGTCTTTGATCAGGGACGGTGCTTATGATCTTAGAGGGTATAAAATGTTCAGAAAACCAAAAGCAAGAACGAATGTAAAACAACATTGTGTTTCTTTTGTTGGGGTTGATGTATGGAACAAATTAGATCAGGAGCTAAAAGACCGTACAACATTAATAAGGTTTAAAAACAGATTTAAGAATAATGTGATTAAATATTATGAATCATGTGAATGCAATTAAGAGCAGTAAGATATTGGGTGCATTACCTTTTTTTTCAAAATGTTATTGTAGAATAATTATTTTCCTAAAATCATATTTTGGTATGTATTATAAAAGGTAGCTGTCTTTTTTCGTTTATCTTTTTCTTTCTAGTCCAATGTAAATTGGTTTTGGAGGGTGGGCATTATAAGCTTACTGCTTCTGCCAATACACCCTTTTCTGTTTTAATTTATGTTACATGGACATATACTGTCATTTATTATATACTTGTGTGTCTGAAATAAATACCTATGTAAACCAGAGAGTTGGTTGTAGGTGAAAATCCCAGCAGCCCTTCTGGCACCAGCAACAATACCAGGCTCAGAGTTTCATAAATCTCCTTTCTTCCCCGCTCTGGCGCGCAGTTTAAACTTCAGTAAGTCGTTTTCACCACGTCTGACTAAAGAAAGCAACGGAACGGATCTTCTTGATAAATTGACCAGTTAGCGTAGGTTAATTAGAAAGTCGTCCTGAGCTCAGCGTATTAGGTGTAGGTCCTCGTTTATTACCACCAACTGCATCTCAGTTCTCATGGTTTCATTTCTTCTCTCAGCTCCTCGTTAAGCTATCAGGGTTGTTGTTTTTTTTTTTTTTTCCTCTGTGGAGCTCAGATTATCATCTTCTATCAAACTGCCTGTGAAATCCATCAAGCATTTGGATTCTCTTCAGAAAACAATAAAACCATGTGCGATCCTGAAGGAGGGAGCGAAACAAAGACCCAGAGACGGTTCTGAGTCCTTTAGAATCAGCAGCTGGGAAAAAGGGAGTCGGACTTTATCTCGTTGCTTTGAGGGGAAGAGGTGGACTTCTGCCAGGAACTGCAACAACATTGGGAGCTCGGACAAAAGCCTGATGAGCCATGTTCTGTGCTTTGTGAAATTAGACCTTTTATCAACAATTTCATGGCTAATCTGGGATCTTTCCCCTGCAACACAAACAGAAAATGATCCTCCGTCTGAGAGGTGATTCACTCAGTGGATGAGCGTTTTGTTGATGCTGCCAGAAGGCCCTTTCAGATCTTCTGCTCCCGCTTTATTGTGATCCCTTTTATCTCAACAAAGTTTAATTTTGTCGCTGGATATAACTACAAGAAATTCACTTGCAAAACACTCTTTGAACAACAGATTTGTGCAGCCTCAGTGAACTTTGGGTGGTGAACTATCGGAGCGCTTGTAGATAAGATGTGTTATTTCTTTTTTTTTTCCCTCCCTGTTTTGTCGCCTCGTTTAGAGATAGATCCGCAGGATAATCACATCTCATTTTCTGCTCTTTATTCGCCGTGGAGCGTTCAGAAAGAAGATTCTCTCTTCCTTTAATGCCTCCCCTTTCTGCAGCCTCTCACCGCCGTAATCTGCCATCCCTATTCTGCCTTGGGGCCACATAGAGGCTCATATTGTGTCCTCTGTGGGAGCAAAGTTGCTGAGAACGCTCCACGTTTCAGAGGCCTCGTTTGGGCCGGCGTCGGCTCCGGTTACTCCCCCCACCTCCCTGCCTCTTCCGAGGGACACAGGAGTCTTATTTTACCCAGGGAGCTGCGTCTTTGTGCTGCCAAATATTGTCACAAGACCAATCTCCTTGGGCTCTTTGATGCTTCCTTCTACCTGATGGCAAGCTCTGATATGTAGAACCAGCAGACCATGAAGAAGTTCTCCGAGTACGTAAAGCAAAAAGCTCCCTGCCCTCCGTAGATATTCCAGGTCAAGGTCCAGAAATCCTTAAAGGTAAATCTGATATTGCGAAGAAGTTCATTGTTTCCTATCACTCATTTCAGAAAGTCAAACTCATATATAGGTTCATTACACCCGTATTGAAATATTTCAAACCTTTAATTTCCTGTAATTTTGAGGATTATGGTTTACAGGTAAAACTCAAAAGTCAGTGTCTCAGCTGAAATAGAATATTACATAGGATCAATAAAAGGAGGATATTTTAAACAGAAACGTCAGGCTTCTGAAAAGTATCTTCGTTTATTTGCGCTCAATTCTTGGTCTGGGCTCCTTTTGCATGAATCACTGCATCAATGCGGCGTGGCATGGAGGAGATCAGCCTGAGGTTCTGCTGAGGTGTTCAGGAACCCAGAGTTTTGTAAATAGCGGCCTTCAGGTCTATTGTGGCCATAGAGACTGTTAGATCCTAACCTGACAACAGCCAGCTGTATATCGCTCCGCCTAGCTCCACTCACATACATCTGGGACTCCGCCATAGGAATTGCATTTACAGAAGGCTGGGCCTTATGAAAAATTCTTGCATATGATTGGATAAGCCACTTGTCTGTCATCTTTATTGACGTGCTATTTCAACCACTCACACCGAAGCTAACCCGTGACGCTAATGATAGCGACGCAGGAAAAAAAAAAAAATAATAATAATAATAATGTGTTTGCGGCTCTAGTGGCATGCGTTTTATTGACAGTGAGCTGACAGGAAGAGGGGGGAAGACAGGCGGCAAAGCGCCGCGGGTCGGAGTCGATTCCGGGCCGACCGCGTTGAGGACTAAAGGCCTCCTAACATAGTTAGCGCTAACCGCTAACCGCTCCGGGGCGCGTCCGCGTCTGCGCGTCCGCTGGCCCCGGAAAACAAAACTTGCCAAATCCGGTCGGGAGAAGGGCGAAAACATGGTTTCCACCAACAAAAGCCTTCAGAGGCGTTCTCTGATGTTCTTTTAATGAAACAATATTAGGTAGATTGGGCAACACGGTAGAAATAGCAGCATCAATGCTAACGCTTGCTTCCTCGACGAGCCGCCATTGCTATCAAAACAGTCTCACGTCATGGTCGCGTCTCCACTACGTCACATATATGAAACTCCAGCCCTGCGTCCTGATTGGCCAGACCATAAAATTGGTTGGAGAAATCATTCTCTACCGGCGGTGTCCCAGATGTATGTGAGTGGAGCTAGGCGGAGCGACATACAGCTGGCTTTTTTCAGGTTAGTTAGATCCAGCAGGAAAATGAAATCAGGACCTTTTATAAGCTTGTCAGCTGAGGGAATCATGAAAGGCTTTAAAACTTCCTGGTAAATGTCTGAGTTGACTGTGGACTTCAGAAAACCCTGTGGACCAGAACCAGCAGATGGCATCTCAAATCATCACTGACTGTGGAAACCTCGGACTTCAAGCAGCGTGGTTTCTGGTCCCCTCCACTCTTCCTCCAGACTCTGACTTGATTTCCAAGTGAAATGTAAACTTTTCCTTTCATCTGAAAAGAGGACGTTGGACCACCGAGCGACAGTCCACTTCCTTCTGGACTGTCCAGACGCTTCTGATGTCTCTGGTTCAGAAGAGGTTTGAAACGAGGAATGCAACTTTTGCAGCCCATGTTTAGGATCTTTGTCTGTGCATAGCGTCTCTTGATGACTCCTGGCTCGGTCTGCTCCTTGTGAAGCTCCCCCCAAATCCTTGAATGGATTTCACTTGGCCATCCTCTGACGGCTGTGGTTCCCCCTGCTGCTGGTGCACCTTACTTTTCCTACCAGACTGCGTCCCTCTCGTCAACCTTCAATGATACAGCACTGTGAACGACCAGCTTCTTCCGCAATGACCTTTTGTAGCTTCCCCTCCCTGTGGAGGATGCCAAGGACTGTCTTCTGGACATCTGTCCAATCAGCAGTCTTCCCCTGTGATTGTGTCGCCCATTGGCCCAGACTGAGAGACCCTTAAAACGGCCCAGAAAACCTAAAAAACTAAATGCTGTCATGTTGGCAAAATGGAGGATGTAGACGATGTCAAGAGCAGGGGTGCCAACGGGAGGGCCAGGTTTATTACAATGAAAAGGTTTGTCAGGGAAACTGTAACTTTTGACAAAGGTTAGGATGGTTCTCCCTCAGACTCTGTACAATCTGACCCAAAGTGAGCAGAGAAGTCACTGATTAGAGTGAACTGTGTTGCTTTAACATTGACCTGGGTGGGGATATCCATTTTTTTTTTTTTTTTTTTTTTTCTTCCCAGTGTCCTGTCTAGCAATGTGGCAATAAAAATTGATATCTTAATGCCAAATAGAGCTCGACAGATTTTACTTTCACAAGTGGAGCAAACAGCTTTCGCCATAATGCTCCGCTTGATTTGTGCGTGTAAATAGCTTTATTGTGATTCCTGCAGGGAGAATTTCAAATTATATGGACACTACAATGGGAAAGTGGGAGAGTAAAGGAAGAACAAGAAGAGAAAAAAAAAAGAGAAAGAAAAGGGTGAAAGAAAGAAGAGATAGAAGGAAGAGAATGATAAAACGTCCTCTGTCTGCTCCATCACCTGGAAAGAGACGCAAAAAGAACAGCACAACCAACAGACATAAAGCAACAGATACAATCGTGTAACACCTTGATACCATTGCTAAATCATATGTATTATTATTTAAGCTGACATGTGTAAAGTGATACCTGAAAAAAGAAAGTGAAAGAAAATAAATAGATAAATTATAGCCTTTCTGTATATAAGTGAACATTTAATACCTGGGACCCAGCACCTGTGGGAGTTTGTGAAAGTGCACTAGTTTAGGTGAAAATTATCCAGAAGGAAATATATTGATAGTGATTGTGGAGAACCGAAGACCCACCTTCCCTAAGCACAGAGGCAGGAGTCAGGGGACCCGTAACCCCGGACTCCCAAAGGGGCCACCAAAGCAGTGCGCCCGAGAGGGGCCCTCACAGGAAATCTGCAACCCCCCCCCGAGGAAAGAGGAGAGACGACCCCGAGGAAATCCCCCAGCCACCGCAATGCCGACGCCCCCAAGAGCCGCGGGGACGAGCCCGTGGGCTCCGCCGGCAGCCGGCCGCGCTGAAGTGGTCCCGGCCATGGGCCCCGGGGGCCAGAGGCCCCAGGGGCGCCCCGCCCCCGCGGCAGGGGCCCCGGCCGCCCCCCGGGGGGCCAGGCCCCGCGAAGCCACCGCCGGGAATGGGCCGGCACCCACCCGGGAACCCGCCCCAAACCCGAGGACCGTCAACGCGCCAGAGGGGATATCCATTTTAATGCAATTTTACAGCCAGGTTTTATTGACAGCAGAGGGGAGTTAAAGTAAGGTTCAGTGGTTGGTAGATCTAAAAATTTGGACCAGATTATTTTATATATATTTACTGTAACCCTAATGGAAATGTTTCCACACTATGTTTCATCTTTTAGGAGCAATCCCAGCCTTAATTTTTGTGTGAATTCCCTGATTTCCCTATTTCGGCAATCAATGAAGCAATCCATATCAATAAGACAAGATATTAGTTCAAAGGTTGGTTTTATCATTGAGGTCCTGTGCCTTTCCTCTTCCACTCCAGTCAGAAAGTCAGTTTGCTGGAGCGGGTTCGCCAATCCAACGCGAGGCCGTCAGTGGTGATGGCCAAGAGGCCGATGGTTAATGCCGAATGCATCGAGGAGAGTCCGTCCAAGGAGCCCAAACCGGCCGGCTTCAGTAACCGCGAACGCTTCCGCACCGCTTTCCGCATGAAGGCTTACACCCTGCGCCAGAGCTCTGAGGGTAAGAACCCAAAACCCAAGAGTGGATCTCCTCTGGTGGTCGGTGTGCATCTGTTGAGTTTGTGTTTTCTGCTGTTTGTCATCCAGATGCTGGAGCTCTTGCAGACCCTGTCTTAGAGGACCGGGGCTTCCCTCCAGAGATCCTCCTGGAGGAGATGATCCCAACGCTGAAACTGGTCATCAGGGCAGTCAGGTCAGAAGCTGCTGATGCTGAGGGTTGTTCTGCAGTATAGAGTCATCTACCACGTTCAGTTTACAGTTATATTAAACAGTAAGCTTGCAACTAATGCGACATCTGACAAAGTCTAAAGAAACATTTTGAAAGATCTTAAGAAAGCCTGGATGGAGATGATTCAAGACCACTTAATAGGATTACAGGAAGGTCTGACTGGTGGGAAGAAAATGTCAGTCATCCATCCAGGGTCATTAACAATAATGATACATGTAGGGTTGTGGGGGTTCTGGTCTATATCTCCAATGGTCACTGGACGAAAGGCAGGGTACACCCTGGAAAGGTCGCCAGTCCATCACAGGACAGAGACACACAACCATGCACACACACTCACACCCAGGTCCTCTGGGAGGAAGTTGGAGTACCCAGAAACAACCCACTCATGGACAGTGAAAACATGCGAACGCTGAGCAGAAAGACCCAAGGCCCGGGGTCCAACGGAGTCATGAAAGTGCTCAAGAAGTGAAATCTGCCTCTCTAAGTCTAAGAGTTTCATCTTGGACAAAGGAACAAGGACTTCCTGGTTTATAAAGAATGTGGTCCACCAAGGAGCCCAGAATGATTAGCGTTTCACCACCATGATGAGTCTTAGTTCTGAGATAAAATTATATCTCAAAATGTCTCATGTACTTGGTCCTACTTTGCTGACGTTTTGTTGTTGTTGTTGTTGTTCTTTTGCCCTTTGTGTCTTGCACCAATAAATCAGGATTATATGGGTTCCTCTACAGTGTATCAGCGGTGCTAACTGCTCTCAGTTCTACGTGGAACACTATAATTAGCCCTCAGGTTCAAGCTTGTGTGCTCAGTATAACCTTTCTTTTTAGCAGGACAAAGTTAAATGTGTCCAAAGCAGTGATGTAAACCAGAGCTTACACACGTTAACAGTGTGCTGATACATCTATAGGCCACACAGCTGACATAATGCAGGAATTTAATCTAGCATGAAGACCTGTGAGATGAGTGATTAACCCTGTGAAAGCACTTCTTCCCTCCAGCCCATTATGTTGGGCCTGAATAGCGCCCTGAAAGGGAAGCTCAGACATGAAGGGTTTTAGTTTCAAGACCCCCAAGACTTTCTGCCAAACACTGGAGCTCCTGCAGCAGCCGTGGACTCTGGGAAGAGCTGAAGATAACGGCTCAGTGGGTGGCAAAGAGGTCTCAAGGACGAGAGCATTTCAAAGCACTGACGGATGATGGGGTTGTACTCAAGTATGGAAAGTGTTACCGTCAACGGAGTTCCCCCCGTGTTGGTGGGCAGTTTACCTGTAACGAAGGGTTCGAATATGTAGCTCCTGTCAGGTGACTCTGTTCTGTAAAATTAATTTTACCAGACCGGACACAAGTCAAAGCCAAACTGAAAGCATTTCTGCACCAAGAGTGGCCAAGTTGGCATTCAAGCATCTGAAAAGAGCTCGTTCCATACGGGGAAAGGGCTCGGACCCACAACTTTGCCAGGTTTTGTTCATCTAATGGTTTAGACATCTGATTGGGATGCCTCTGTGACATCTTCTGCTGGATGTTGCTGGGAAGAGAAGTGTCTGGGTTTTCCACCAGGACTTTTAATCTCATCAAATCAACCCTAATTTACTCTGGGTAGCTCCCCCGCGACCCCGCAAGGTTAAGTGGGTATAGACAATGGATGGATTAGCTGATTGCCCCTTCTAAAGTTCTTTATGAATCCTCCCACCATTTAGGGAAAGTATAGTTGGCTAAACTCTGAGAAGTTGCAGTCATGCAGTCATGTTCCACATTGAAACCTTGATCTTTGGCTTTGCTTCACAGGATCATGCAATTTCTCTTGAACAAGAAGAGGTTTAAGGAAACTCTGAGGCCTTACGATGTCAAAGATGTGATCGAGCAGTACTCTGCTGGACATCTAGACATGCTCTGCAGAATTAAATACCTCCAGACAAGGTGAGCAGACACAATACAGATGTGAAGGGGGCGGATTTAGTTAAATGCCTCATATCTGCTTTGCTCAACATGTTTCTTCTTTGAAGGATCGACATGATTCTTGCCCCTGGACCTCCCCTCACCCCCAAAAGCAAGAAGCCCCAGAAAACGCCCTTTAACTACCCATCTAATCAGTCACCCAGGTACTGTTACACCGTTCTTCATCACTAATACTAAAGTCTGTGATGCATGCTAATGCCTGTAAAAAAGTCTTCATGTACCTGATTTCTCTTTCTTTCAGGCATGAGTCCTACTTAGCCAAAGCCACATCCATGCCAGATACTGAAGACCAAAGCATGATGGGTAGATTTGTCAGGGTGGAAAGACAGGTGAGAATTCAAAGTTAAAATCGGTCATACATTATTTATACACATATTTATGTTTTATTACAAATAAGAATACTGTACATATGCCTAAGCTAACAGAGGACTTTGCCTTGCGATGAGACAGGCAGTAAAACATGTATCTTACTGACCAACATTTGTAAATAGTTTTACGTTAAATGGAGCAATGGGTGACAATTCTCTGGAAAAAAAAATTTCAAACGGCCGAATTAAAGGGATAAAAGAGGTTTTCTCACCTTTGTCCATCATACACAGCTGACTGACAGCTTAGAGCAACAGGTTTGGAGGATTCAGAAAAGTTTAAAAGTCAGGCAGGATCGGCATAGCAGGAAACATTTGGCAGTTTTGAACTTTTCCTGGAAAACCTGAAATTTTCTTTTTTAATTCTTCAGTACTGGGAAATTTGGTAGATTTGCAGATTAAAGGCCTTTCAGAAATCCTGATTAATCAGTTTTTAAACTTTTAGTCTTAGTTTGATTGGCCAATGCCCTGTTTTCCAGTTTGAAAGCAGCTGAACAGCTGTACCTAATAAATTTGCCAGTGAGTCTATCTACATAATAATAATAATAAAAATAATAATCTTTACTGTCATTGAAACATACATTCCAATGAAATTTGTCCTCTGCATTTAACCCACCCCCTTTGGGAGCAGTGGGCTGCCACTGTGCGGCGGCCGGGGAGCAAACTGGGGTTAAGGGTCTTGCTCAGGGACCCAGAGTCTGTGAGAGTTGAACCCAGAACCTCCTGGACACAAGCACAATGCTGTAACCACTAGGCTATAATCTCCAAACTAAGTATTAAACATTGATTAGTAGGTTACTGACTTTTCTTTGGATGAAACAAAATGGATGTAGATCTCTTCTGTAAAAAAGCTTTTTATCTTGTCTATGCCTGAGAAATTTAGAATAATCAAGTACTAAATTTATTAAAAGTTCAAGATCATGAAAACCTTTGAATCCACTCATTTCTTCTCTAGAAACATGTAGAAAACGTCTTCCTGTTCACAACCTGGATAGTAAACGGCTGAACTTGGGTTGGGGACTCATTTGGGAGCTGGATGAATGTGTGTCTCTCAGGTGGAGGACATGGAGAAGAAGCTGGACTTCCTGGTAGACATGCACATCCAGCACACCGAGCACCTGCAGGTGGACTCGGCCGGCGACGCCCGGATGACCCTGGAGGCCTGCGACCAGACCGCCAACGGTGAGATCCGGCGGGTTTTTCTCAACTACTCCGAGGTGTTCCCACAGATGTCCTACCAGGTGCCCGTGAGCAAAGGGAATCCAACCTGCAGCAGGGGACGAGGCGGCAGGCCGGGGCTCAGGATGGCGGGAGCAGACCTGCCAGCTGCCATCCCCACGTACACAGAGCGTCCGACCGTGTTGCCCATCAGCTCCCTGCAGGACTTGTCGGCGGGGCCGGGCAGGACCACAGGGGGGCGGGGGGCAGACTCGCCGCTCTCTCTGCTGTCAGTGAACCACGAGGAGCTGGAGCGCTCGCCCAGCGGCTTCAGCATCTCCGGGGAGCGGGAGGGCGAGGCCGGGTTCGATCTGTCCATGGGGGCTGCTGTGGCGACCGGGGAGAACAACTGGACAAGACCCAGGCCAAGCTACTTGGCCGAGGGGGAAACGGACACTGACACGGACCCCTTCACGCCAAGCGGGGGGGCCCTGCCTCTCTCCTCCACCGGGGAGGGGTTCGGGGACGCCGAGTGGAACACGCCGCCCTGAAACACATCGGTCGCCACAACTCTGAGACCTTAAATCCAACCCATGCCTCTAAGCCCAAAAGCACTGGGCCAAAGCCACGCCTTTGGGCTGAACCTTTGGGACAAAGGTGCGTCTTATCCGCCTCGATGCTGCACGTTCTAAACGAACGGTCATCGACCATTAGACCACCACGGTCCAGGCAGAGCCATGGCAATGGGTCCTCCTCAAGAACAAAACAAACAAAAAAAGGAAAACAGACCGTTTGTAAAGAAAAAGACACTGTACAGCGCACTCTTCACAAAAAAAAACTAGCTAAAAAAGAGCATTATACACACTATATACACCCAAAAGCTTTACTGCTGCAAAGCCAACCGCACTGCATGTAACGCATGCGTTTTTTAGTGTAGACACTGCAAATTTCAGGATATATCAGGAAAAAAAAAAGAACAGAGATTGAATGGAAACATGTACCTGCTATGCCATTTTGTAACACTTATTTTTTATATGAAGACATCGTTGTTTTTTGCATGGTTTGCATGATGCTGCACCATTCTTGGGGTGATAATTAGAGGGCGATACTGGAACCAAAAGTCTCCTGTCTGTTTTATTTGTTCCTCACCATCCATCTGTGTGGGAGTCTGTTGTTTGCTCCAACTTTATGTTTGTTCTGACTTATTGTTTTTTGCTGGAACTCATCTGACAGATTTACCAACTGATACAGTTAGAAAATATTTGAAACACTAAATTTCTGATGCTTTGGTGGCACATGAATTCAGGGATATAAACTGCCTGCATATCTTTCAATTTAAAAAGAATCCAGACTTTGTCCAGGTTAAATGTTGGCTAATATTTATAATTTATAAAAAGAGATATAAAACCTAGGGTTCCACCAGAAAGTATTCACACCCTTTTTCTGCGTTTTGTCGTGACTGCCGTGAGCAGTTTCCTTACAGATAAAAATCCATACAAATCAGCCCATAAAGTGAAAACATGTTTTCAGAGACCTTTGGAATTAATAAAAAATGTTTAAACAAACTAGGTACAGTACATTACTTTTAACACTATTTGCTTTGGCCCTAAATATTAACCGAAGTGCAAATAAGGTGCTGAAAGGAGTGGTAAATTCAGCTAACTGGATATGACTCCAAACCACCAGGACCATTCCTAGATACGACCCCATGACCAAAAAAAAAGAGCCTCGGTCTGAAAGGAGACACAGAAGCCAATGGTGACGAAGGTCCAGTGTTACCATGTGGGGGAAGGACACCCTTCCAGAAGGTCTGCCATTGTTAATGCACCGAACCAGTAAGACTTTTATGGTAGACTGGCTAAATTAGTGCCATTCACTACAATGCGCATGGTAGCTTTATTCAGTTCTTTAGAAACGTCCCTCAGAGATCATCAGGAAACAGAAACAGAAGTCTCTGTTCTGATAAGACCAAAACAAACTATTTGGGATGAACTCCTGGAGAACAACTGGCTCTGGCTCACCTGGCTAACACCGTCTCCATTGTAAAGCACGGTGGTGGCTGCATCATGACACGTCGATGCATTTCTGCTGCAGAAACCGGGCGACTAGTAACCACAGCAACGGACAGAGTGCAAAGCTCGCTGTCTGAGAAATGGTGGTCTTAACGTGTCCATAGCAAACCTGATTGGAGTTTATTTTTTATTTGGTTACTTTTCAAGCCAACAAAAGCTGTTTTTATCCTGCAGTCAGGTTGAATATGAGCTGCCTTCCTAGAGTTTTTTAAAGGTTTGTACTTAAGCCATTGATAAACATTGTGATCACCACAACCTAATGGTCAGACATTCTACTAAAAACCTCCTCCAGAGCGCTCTGGAACGGCAATGATTCGTCCCCCAAACCAACTATTGCCCAAAGCCCAGAGGGATTTGGTGGCAACTCACAGCTCCATAAACCTATTTCTGTAACTTGACAAACCCGAAAAAATTTAATCTGAAGCATTTTTGAACATCATTTTAGGACATGGAAAATGTCACAAGTTCCCTACAATAGTCAATTTTATTATTGCCATTTGGTACTCTGACGTTTTTCCTGCTAAAGACAAAGTGCAAAGGTATTAACACTCCTTTAAATTTTGACCTTTTTGTCACGCAACAACTACTGAGTTCAATGTATTTTACTGGGATTTCATGATGGAGCAACACAAAGTAGTGCGTAGATGGAAGTGGAAGGAAAGCAACGCTTGTTTTTCAATTCTTTTCAACAGATAAACAATAATCTGAAAAGTGAGGTAAGCTTCAGTATTCAATCACCCCCATAATGAAGCATGGTGGTGGCAGCATCATGCTGTGGGGACAATTAACAAGATGGATAAAGTTAAATACAGTTCAATACTGGAAGAAAACCTGCTGGACAAACACTAAGAAGCTTGGACAGTAGGGAAAGTGGCTCTGCAAACTATTGACTTCAGAAAACGAAATGATACCACAGTTTTAGATTTATGTTTGTAAAAAAATTAAAACCCATTTATGTTAACCATTTTCTTCCACTTTTAGATTTATATGCTACTTTGCATTTATAAATCACATAAAATCCCAATAAAATATTATGAGGTTTTGGGTAGTAACTCCATAAATTCTAAAAAAAAAATGAAATAAAAAATATTAAGTATGAATTATTCAGCAATGCATTGTAATAGCTGCCTACAGGGGAATAAAAAACATTGAATTATAAAAGCTGCACATCACTTTTACAAATCAGTAAGTTGTACATTTTCTGTTCTTAGCTGATGTTTTAAACTTTGTTTAATCATCTTAAAATCTTTACTATCATTCAATGAAAATAATTGATCAAGAAACAAATCCTGCTATCTCTTTATATTTTTCAAAACAGTTCAAAATTAAACTTATGCACGAAAATAAAGGAATATTTAGCTACAATCATACTCATTTTGCAACTTTACAATTTGAACCTTTTTGGATTGCTCTAAAAGCAGAAAAAAAATTATTACTAGAACCATTTCACCAGTTTAAATATATACTCTGTCTTTAATAAGAAATAATCTATTAGAGCATTGTAAAAAAAATCTATTATTTATCCTACCTTGCAATAAGACACTTATATACATTTAATTTTTAAAATTATATGAATAAAGCAAACTTAGATCTTGTTCCATTGTTTACTGTGTAATTTTGAAATCTGGATGTCCTGTAATAAACAGACTGGAGACATAAAGCTGAGAGGTTTCAGTAGTTAGACCTGAGCAGAACTTGATGATCACATAAAGGCCTAAACTGCTTTTACTACTTTAGACATAGAACTACACAGATTGTGATATAATACCTTACAAATACCTTTATCTGAATACTTGAATTATCACTTACCGCAAGTTGAAACAGTTACACTGAAAATACTACAAAGAAGCTTTCACACTGCTGTGCTTTTATGACTTTCACTATAAACTGCATTTAACAGTCCTACTCTGTGTAGCAGGATTCATATTTTCTAAGAGCTATAGATCTTTAGTGTGAACATTTGCAAAGAAAATGTAGCAAGTCTTACAGGAAAAAGAAAAACTTCAGGCTGTCAGTAAAACGTGGCCTACTGAGACGAGTTGGAGACGGTTGTGTTGTGAGGAATTACAAAATATCCTGTAACTTAAAGGGAATAATTTGAATTTAATGGGCTTGTGTGGAGTAGTTATAAGTAGTCAGTTTTACACCTGCTGTACAGAAGTCGTCTCGGTTTGAAGCAACTCTCAAGCTAGCAGCCATGCTTGCTTGTCAGGGACACTGGTAACGGTCCGGCTAATGATTGAGCTAACTGACAAGCTAACAGTTATGCTAACTGTGACAATAAGAGCAAAGCCAACTCTCAAACTGGCTTTCAAGATAATAAATGTACTGATTGTCAGGCTATTTGTCAAGCTAACAGTTGAGCTAATAATAGCCTACCAACTGTTGGGAATGGGAACACAGACCTGAAATAAGGTCCCTCCCATTTCAACTGTGTGCCAGTTTCAAGTTGAAAAACCTGTACAATTTGCTTGTTGTTGCGCTCAGGGACCAGGCTAACTACTACAAGCAATACAAGCTTACAGAGATGCATTTCGTTGCATTTTGTAGAGTAAAGGAATATGTTCACAATTAGATTTTCCACAGCAGGATTTGTGACGGATTTTAGCAAGACACAGAAGGACAAAGAAACTGTAAATTACTAGAATGTTTGCTAAGGTTGCACAGAGACCTCTGCCTTTCCAAATCACAATTCTGACTGCATTTGGCCTTCCAAAGAATATTTTTTTCCAATTTGAACTTAGATTTTTACTTTTGAGTGCAAATTAAATGCACAGTAACTGTCCAACTAACAGTTCAGCATACTCTTAATCTGGAGCAAGATGACTGTCAACAAGCAGCTGTGTTGAGATGAGAGTTTATCTATCATGCTTACAGTGGATCTAAAGGCCTATAAATGTTTTGCAAGAGCATTTATTTGGAAGTTCTTGCATCTTGTTCTTGAGACATGTTCTAGGCAGAAGTTTTTTCTTGTGTTGTGTCCGACAGCTGTTGTATATAAATGATGCAGGAGGAGGGGCCTGTTAGGAAAAGTACTGCACTTCAGCTGTGAAGTAAGTCCCGGCCTGTCAATACCAACGTAAGTAGAAAAATTAATTTCTCTGTTCTTGCTCAGTCTAATTGTCAAGCTAACGTAGGGTTGTTAACTGTCCTGTATAGCTAGAATTAATCATATTTTGAGCCAAATTAAAGTCCCATATTTTGACTGAAGCCTGCAATTTGCATTTACAAATACTAGATGGCAGTCCAAGCCTTACTTACCTAGAGCTAAATAAAGAAGTCAAAGTAGAAATCCCAGCTTTGCATCTCCGAAGGATTAGGTTTGCCCTCATATGATGAAGATGTCCTGTGGTCTAGAGGTGCTGTGTTTGTAATCCAAAGCTAATGGCTTGGCTAACGGCTTGGCTAGCTGTAGCGCCAACAGAGTGCTAAGTGTCAAACCTTCAAACTCAAGGTCAAGTTAGTCAAACTAATTATTAAGCTAACTATCATGCTAACAAGCAAGATGCCTGTCAAGCTAACTGTTGGGCTAACTTTTAGGTTAACAGTTGATCTGTCATGCCAACGCTCATTCTAAATGTCAAGCTAACTGTTGATCTTTTATGCTAGCCATCAACCTTACTCTCGAGCTTACAGTCTATTTATCAAGCTGTAAGCAAAATGGTTGACCTAAATATTAAGCCTTCTACATACTCCGAAAGAAACAAGACATTTGTTCTTGTTCTCAACGTTACAAGAACAAGAACAAAGCTAGTTTTGGCTCTGACTAGTCATACTTCACAAAAAACTCAGCTGTCAAACTCCTAGAAAGTCCCACCTATTGTAGCAAGTGTCACACAGGCTCTAAGATTGTCGAAATATGACAACACAACAACCCTCCAATGGCAGAGGGTAGTTTTTGGATTGATGAAGGAAAAGGAGGAAGAGCGCAAAATGTTTGAAACAGAAGAGGAAAAAGATTCCTTGTTTTTATTAGTGATTACTTAAGAAATAGGTGAAACAAGTGAATGCAGGTGGCATGTTCGACTACTCCATATCACCGGATTTGAACAGGACAAATTCTGTTCGACAGATGCGTTGAACAGAACCACGCCCATCCAAATCCTGACCAATCACACAACAGTTGTTGGACACCCATTGAGAAAACAATTCTGCCCAGATGATGTTTTGAGAACAAGCAGCACAAAGCAGGACTGCGAGATCAAAATGACACCATCCTATTTTGGCATCTGTGGGAGTGGGAACTAATTTCTCGTGTCCCACAGAGTAGGCTTTGTAACAGCCTTTAAGCTATAAGCAAAGTAACTGTCAAGAGAAGAACTGGGCTAATTGTTATGCTTACAAATGATCTGCCATGCTAACAGGGCTTCAGACAGGCAGGGCTTACAGTTGATCTAACTATTGACTTCACTGTTGAGCTATAAACAAGATAACGGTCAAGCTAACTGTAAATGCATACCTGTCAAGCTAACAAGCAAGATATCGGTAAAGCTAACAATCAGGATAAAAGACAACCAATCAGATTGACTGCATACATGATTGTGAAACTAACATTTGGTGTAACTGATGAACTGCTGACAGTCAAGCTAACAGCCAACCTAGTCTTGTAGCTAGCTGCAAAGCAAACAGGCAAAATAGCATTGATCTTTACAGTTATGCTTTGCTAACCTTCAAACTATCAGCTAGATGTGGGAGGGCTAGTTCAGACAAAATATAAATTTAAATATTTCAAAAGTAATATGCTCACTCGTAAATGATTTAGTGGGGGACAGGCAGGAACTTTAAAAACCAGTGGGGGTTTGGACCAAGAAACAATAGCTCCCCCAGAGGAACAAAGTTACCATATTAACAAAAGACTGACCCAAGATATGAACGATATATTAACTTTTTATAGTTCTATCAGACAAACCCCCGTTGTGAAAGGGAAAGCGGTAGATGCTGCATAACTTCTGGCAGTTCACTTGAAAGTCTGGTTTGCAGGCAACTGCAGCCAAATTGGTAAGAACTACTATTACTCTAACCTTTTCAATCTACTGTACAACAAATATATTCTGTTGCTCTAAGCCATTCACTTATATAATGTAAAACAAAATGTTGTAGTATTAGTTTTCGCAACCGAGATAAAATAATCTAGTGATGTATATATCCCTGTAGAAATTCATTCATTGTGCCTCAAGCACCATCAAGAATCACGCATTCGTTCACGATTTAGTGTTTCAGACACTTCATTTCACCACATGCCTAAAAAACACCACACAGGATTTATGAATGTGAAATTTCCTCAGAAGTGTAAAGTTTGTATTGTTGATCCATTTTTGTTCCTGTTCTGGCTTAAAGTTTCAATGTTTTGATGTCTATAATTGTTTGCTATAATACTTTAAAATTATTTGCACAACATTGTCATTGCATTACACTTCAGCTTTGATTTACAAAATACATCTTTAAAAACATATTTCTTCCATCTAAAGTTTAACATATGGCTTCCTTTCAAAATTGACCAACTTGCATCCATAAATGAATCACACTTGAAAGCATTGATGTACTTGTAAGTACACAGCAAATCACTGTTAAAATGATTAATTTATTTTTTTAATTAGCGATTATGTGTCTTCCATGACAAGGGAACGGACTGCAGAAGAAGTATTGCTACCTAAAGCAGTTAATTATAAAATAGTAATTCTTTTCAGTACGTTTGTCTGAAAAAATTCACAAGAACCACAAAGGCAAAGGCATTTTTGAGAGGAAAATCTAGTATTACGTTTTGCAGTGAAAAATGATGTCACTTTAATTTATTCTCCACATGAATTACATGGATTATGAGTTTTTATTCCGACAAACTTTCCATTTTGTTGCTTTGCCATCTTATTTATTTGTGACTGCATGTCTTTTCATTTTGTCTGACATGTAGAAAGTAAAGAAGTAAATCATAAATTCAAATAATTTAGTGCAAACTACCTTTATATTTTTTTGCCAAATTTTTATATTTTTCTATAAATAGTTGAAAGTGGAATTCGGCACTTCTCAAATCTAAAAAATCTAAACATGCATAATGCATAATGCTTCTGATAACTGGCTGTAGTATGAGGGAAGGCAACTTCAGAATTACAAGTTTTAATTGAAAGCAGCACTAAGTAACGTTTTTAACTTCATGTTTCCTATTCTAAGTCCCTGGGACGGTAATCTAAGTGTTAATCAGATGATTGAGGGGTCTGTCATCTTCTCCTACTCGGCCATCTACTGTCATCTACTCCTAGCCAGCCAAAAAAGGCAAAGAAACCCATTGTCCAATGAGGGATAGGAGGGTAAAACGAGAATCGAATCAGGACAGGGGTCACAGACGAGTGAATTTGGGCAAGGCGTTTACTCCATGTAGAGACCTCAAACAACAAGAAGCATGCATTGCTGATGCAGAACTGGCAATGTTGTTATTGGACTTGTAAGTACCGTATGTGCCAACCTCTGTTAGAGTTACTATTGCGACTTAAGAGCGATCGTTTTCACAATGAACAATGAAAAACTGTTTACTCAAGGGGCAGACTTATACCTCACTGACTTGCACAAAAGTAACAATTTGCTGTGAAAAGGCTACTTTACACCAGTTTACATTTTATATATGATGCTGCCCACCTCTTCAGATACTTTAGCATGATATGCTTCTTCCAGCTGCTTTGAGAGTAACCGTGGGCTGTAGCTGTGGGGTGCAGGGCACGCCGAGGGCGGCCAGTGTTTACGGCAGTGCTATTTTCAAAATGTCCTGTAGGGGGAGCACCACTCAAAAATTACTTAGTGCTGCTTTAATTTGATCAGTTTGAGAAAGGCCAGCAGCCAACATAACCAGTTACACAGAGTCAAGCTAATGCTTGATCAACTTAAAAGTCAAGATAACAATTGAGCTAACAGACTAAAATTGTGACGTGGTTGACATTGCCAGTTAAAATCCCAGTGAACCAGTTGGAAAACAGTTTCTTTTTAAAGAAACGACTCTTACTAAAATACTATTTTCTGAGTTTAAGATCAGTTTGCTCAATTACTTCGATCTTAACAAAGAAGTAAAAATAACATTTGATGGATTTTATCTTAATATTTCTTTCTGTATTTAAACTTATTTCCTGGTGTAAACTTTCTCCTAATAAAGTTTATTAGATGTATTGCTATCGCTGTGGCATTCCAAGATTGCAAAAAGCTTCTCAGATCTTCCTTGAGAGAAGACGGGCTTGAAATTAAATTGTTGGCAGTTATTCCAACCATTAATTGGTGGTTTAAAAGTGATGTTAGCAACCAATCTTCACCTATTATTTTACAAATCAATATGATGTATGTACATTATTATTTTAATGCCTAATGCCATTTGATTTTTGAAAAATGAAATACTGTTATTTGTTCATTTAGTATTTTTTCCCCCAGTTTTCTTAAACTAATGATCTGCCCTGTTCTCTTTCGGGTTTACTAAATAGGTTTTCATATTTTAATAAAAATATTTATGAATCTAATATAATATTTGTAAAACAGATAGTAATTTCTCCTTTTCAATGATTAATTATCTTTTTTTTTTATTGTGTAATTTTCAGAACTTCTTGGTCTTTGTGCCACCCTCAGACTGTCCATAAGAATTGGATCAATATACTATGCCTGCATCAATAACTTTGCAATCTTTCATTTCAAGGTTTCAATTTTCACTATTTGGTATTGTTTTTGTTTTTTAAACCAAAATAATATTAAAGGGTAAGAGGAGTTTTCCATGCATGCCTGTGAATCTTACAAACCTAAGTTTAGGTTTAGGTTAAGTGCCAACTCATTCTTTAAATAGAACAATTATAGCAACTCAGCCATTTTGTGGTGGTCGTGTTGCAATCTTAACTGCTATCGTCAGATGAAATTGACCAAAATAGAAGTTGTGAGGCCTGAGCTGCAAAAGGTGCTAAATGTTGCTGAAGTTAATAACCTAATGTTAGCATGCTAATATGAACCTCAATGTAACTTTAAGACTTCTTGAAAAATCAAGGACCATGATTCTGTAGGATTGTAACTGTTAAGCGTATATTTCCTCCTTCAGGCTGTAACAGGTTGTCAGAGATTATAATGAGTATTTTCTACCAAATCTGCTGTGTAAACAGTAAACGTCAGCAGGCTAAAGCTAAAGTTAAAGCACTTCTTATGCTATTTATTATGAGCTAATGAGCAAGCCAGTGATTCTTTTCAGATTAATTCAAAATGCATTAGCACAACAGAATCTCTAGATGGGCTGCTACACTGCCAAAGAAAATGAAGATGAAATGAAAATGCTAGCAAAAGTGTGCTAAAGCTACTCAATTGCTAGCTTTGTCACGTTAAGGCGCGTTCACATTGGAAATAGCAGATATACTTACCACAAATATTCTGTGTAAAATTAAGTTACATCACATTCATCTACTGTTCAAAATCAAAAACCGATTGTTATCCATACAGACGAGTTGTCTTCGTAAAGAGTGAAAATTAAAGCTTTATCATTTATGTGTTTTAACTTTCGACTGATTCATTTTTTTAATGGAAAACGTATGTTGACTAGAATTGCGATTAAGGGGCCATGTTGATCTTTTATGTACAGTCTGTGGTGCCAGACCTGCATAATTTCTACCTTATCCAGAGAACAATTTTTGAACAATCTTTTGTTTAAACTTTTGTGGTTTTTGAAACTCACACCTGGTGCCAATACCTGCATAGTTCTGCAAAGGACAAATTGCTAAAAGTTTCAGTGAAAGATTTGGATACACGGTTGTCATGCATTGGGAGTTGTCTAAAATGACTGCTTGTTGTCAAGTTTCCATTTTTGGTGAGTAGATTTAGGAAATCTAAAGCCTGGCCCACTTTAACACATAATAATAATTTAAAAAAACATGGTTGCATCACATTCTAAATGTTTTCACTTTTTCATAGCCATAATCTGAAGCATGCATCATCTGCAGCGAGTTGAAACTCACGCTGTGTCATTTTCTTTGTGTTAAATTATTTTGAATGAAAAAGGAGCACTTTATGGCATCCATGTAGTTAAGAAGGCAATACTGCTAGATATATTTTTGTTTTTATGAATGGTGTTTTTTCACTGTAACTACATACCAAGCAATGCACTGATCGGCACATTCTACACACATAACCTGCAATGTTAATGGACATTTTGATTGCTACGAATTATTTGTGCCTTGGCCTTTTACAGCTATGATTTTATCTCCTGCTTTTCTCCCTGAGGCTGTCAAACTCCGAACACAAACGTGTCTGTGGTATCTGGGCAGATGTTTAATTCCTCTCCATGGTGAAAGGATTGAAGGAAATGTGACGCGGCTTTCCACAAAGATTGGGTGGTAAAACAGTGAGCAGATGTCCTGGTGCAGCCTTTTATCTCATATTTTCAGACAGCTTTGTGTAAGCTCCAAGACAGCAGCTTTACTTTTACGTTGTTCAGAAACATTTACTTTTAGGTTTAATTTAAGGAATGTTTGGACAATTTTACACTAGTGGCCTTCAGAGCTGTGCATCAATTCATTATTTTCACTTTCTAATTTGAAGAAAAAAAGAGCTTTCTGTTTTGATTCTGTCTTATTCCACTTTGGATATTTTGTTTTTATGATATAATATGCAAATGTATTCTTACTTGATTTAATTTTTTATTTTTTGTCTTTTCAATTGCACCAGTTATTAATAAAGTAATAAACTGAACATTATTTGTGTTGTTTTGTTTTCACTATTTGGATATATTATTTATTTTGCTGTAATACAGATTAACTTTAATTTAGGTAATAATACTCAATACAGCTTTCAGAAAACCTAAAGGTTATTTTCCTAACAATACATGAAACGTAGCGGTTACTTTTCCTGAACTTGCAGGATATTCTCCTAAATTCCCAGGTTTCCAGAAATTAAAGGTCACTTTCCCAGAATTTATACCTTTTCAGAAACACACAGGCTGCGTTGTGAAACCTTCATAGAACAGTTTGATTTACAGGTAAGTGGAGCTTCCAGGTTAATTCATCAGTAAAAAATAACAGCAGTTACAGATTGCTTTGAAGAACTCACCCAGGAATTACAAGTTATATTCAATTTACGTATCATTAACTTGCTGCTTTCGGTTCACTTTCAGAAGCTCATGGGTTAATTTTTAAATCATATCTAGAACTTACATGCAGAACCAGAACCTGCAAGTTAGAAGTTAAGCTCAGAGGTTCTGGATCCTGCAGGTCCAGGTTCTGCTGTTTTGCGTTTATATTTTGGTAATTCAGGTTTTGTCTTAAGAGTTATAACACTATCTTAAAAAGTCTGGGGATGTATGGTGTTTGCTTGGAGAATTTTCCTGGCTTGCAAAAATGTGGACAAGGTAAATATAAAAATAGAAGGCAGGACGTTTTTGTTCTTGGACGTTCATGAAATTAAAACAAACTTTTTAAGACAAAACATTGAAAAATGCACATTGCCAAATGTTAGAAAGCAAGACATTTTAAATGCATCATTACAACACTTCATGGAGACTGAAAACTGTATTTTATATTTACTGCAGGGTTGTAGGAAATATTTGAACAATGGCACATTATGACATTATGGACGATGCGCAGCAGCACCTGTGTAGTTTGTGTTTGTTTGGGTCAGTTAAAATCCTGTAGTGTGGATCTGAGGGCTAGCTCTTTCATACTTTTATTATTTGTGTTGATGTGCTGCATCTTTGTTTGTTATTAGTTGTCTTTTGGTTTGGTTTTTGTCTTGTTTAGATTTAGTCCAGAAAAGTCTGGAACTAAAGACTTGCCTGCTGACAAGGATGGAAACTCTAAATGAATCCTTGGCCCACATTTCTGTCCCAGTAAAACCAGTTCTGTTTAGCTGTGGTCAATGTTTTCCAATGTGTTCCTCTCTTTGTCTTTGATTTTTATACTTCTGGTTTTAGCTCTTGGCCTAGCTGCACACACATCGTGTCTATCTGGGTCCAGTTTGACAGGAACAACTCTAAACCTTTACAGACGTTTATCGCTTCATGCATCATCTTGTCTTTACGTAATTTCCTTGAACACCACCCGTTTCGTCCGGAGGAATCTGTTCCCAGGCCCTCTGCAGCCTGTTTCCTCCTCGGCGTACCTGAATTAGCTGACATGAATGCCAAGTGTCCACCGATCCTCTGCCACTAAAGACTCACTTTGCTCGTCTCATTCACTGATCTTCCCTGAGGCTCGTATGTCAGCTCAGCAGCTCATTACGGCCATTTAACTACACTGTAAAAAGTTCCACCTCACTAAATATCCCTTCTCTCACGGTTGAAAATATTCAGGGTTTTGTAATTTTCCTAAAACTTTTTATCTGATTTAAAGGGGAAAACAAAGACGGAAGAATGAAAGTTTGATTTACATTTTTGTTTTTAACATTTAAGTCCTTCTGAACATGCGGAGCTGCTGTTTTGTCTCATCACTGAGGATGAATATCTCAGTCTAGACTCAATCTAAAGTAGTTTCACATCCAGTTCAGCCCGAATCCTTCTCCAGGCTCCCGTGTTCACATGTACGATGCAAACTGATCCAGTTTAAATGGGTTCAGCCAGAAATAAACCAGCAGGTTTCATTAAAGTTCTCTGTTCTCTGCCATCTGCATCCTGAGCAAGCACAGGGTTACAGTGGAACGAAACACCTGATTCAGCAGCAGAGGGAATAAAAAATGAAAGAAATATGTCTCCTTTCATCAGAACTCTGGCTAAAGAATTTTGGATCAGCTGAAGGTTTTTGTTAATCAGAATCAGACATACTTTAATAATCCCAGAGGGAAATTGCTGTTTCAGTACAACCGCCAAGACAAAACATCACAAACATTTTAGGGGAGACGATTTACTGGGGCCTTGCTGCCAAGGAACCGCATTACACGGTACCAACAGGGCGCTGCCTTCAATACAGTTAATACAGGGGAAAAAATCTTGCATACATTTTTATGTACAGAGCCTGAAACAGCTTTTTTTGTTTGAGTCCATGAGTACGCTACATCTTGACAATACTTGCCCACTCTATCCTCTTTGTGGGTTAAAAAAGTGACTCGTATTTAGAAATGTTCACGACTTTCTTTTAGCAAAATGTTGAATTTCACAAAAAAGTAACCTCAGATCATGATGCTGCCACTACCGTGCTTCCCTGTAGGTATATTGCTCTGACATGGGCTCAGAATCAGATTCAGAAATACTTTAATAATCCCAGAGGGAAAGTACAGTTCCAGTACAACCATCCATCACAGAAGGGATGGTTGTACTGTTTTTGTACTATTGTACAAAAAATGTACTATTGTACTATTTTCATCCAGGCCTTCTCTGGATGAAAATGCTTCTCTATTTCACCACTCAGACTAACGATCAGGGACCTCCTGGTTGTGTCTGGTGCTGCAGTGTTCTTATTGGGTAAAACACCTTTAAATCTAGTGGCTGAGCACATAAAGGACAACCTCCTGATAATATGCAAAAACGCCACCAAACGTTATTAACGCCACCGCACGTATTTTACGCGAGCGCGCGTTTTTTACGTCACCGCGCGTTTCCAGCCAGAACGCGCGGTGAGTAAAAAACGCGCGCTCGCGAAAAATACGGGTTGGAACTGCACGTTATTGTAAGGGCGAGTATTTGCCTAATCGGCAAATACTCGCAAATACTAATCGGCTTGCCATAGGTTCCACTGCCGTACGCATGCGCATGTTTCAATAGATACAGACAGGAGAGGCAAAGTAGAAGCTCGCGCATGAACATGTCCAACCAACAACTCAGATGGATTGTTCACTCTGAATGTTGTTTCAAAATAGCAAACCTGGTTTCATTTCTTAGTTATGTCCTGGATTTTGTAGCGTTTGTGGACGCTACGTCGCTACTTGATCAAAAAAATAACGTCACTACAGGAAAGTTACTTGATTCATAAAGCAGCGACGCTACGGTCAAGCTACTGGAAAATGTAGTTTAACTAATAGCTTCGCTACATGTAGCGGCGCTACTGCCCATCACTGACCAGATGTTTTTTGCAGTTTCCTTGCTGTCAGCCTCAGTTTCTGCCCATTATCAGTTATGGAGAAACACTCGGTTATAGTATTGTCACCATTCTTCCATACCCTGTGCCACTGACTGTCTTTACTGTGCCATGTTGCTTAAATCATGCTGTAGCTTTTCTGAAATCTTCCCCTGACTGATACCTTTGCACTTTGAGATCCTTTTAATCCTTTGTAACCTCTCTGCAAACTTTGGCTTTTGCTAAAGGATGAAAACGTCACAGCTAAACTTTAACTGAACTGTATTTCGGGGGGGAGGGGGTGAACTCAAGAAGACCGGTCGCTGGAATTGAATCAATATCAAGAATCAAGAATGTACAGGAAAAGAGTAACATGACACGCAAGCACAACAGATTTATTATTTACAGGTTTTTTCCGCACACATTACAGCAGGCAAAGGATTAAAAGGTACGTAGCAGAGTCCGAGAGCTCTGATATCAGTCCCTTAGCGAGTGATATGAGCCGTGATACATAAAGTCCTTCCTTCATGAATGTCAATGAGTTAATGAGCTAATTTTTGTTCAGTGATCTTGAGGTTTCACTTACAAAAAGTGCAATTTGCAGATTACAGATTAACTAAATATCAAGGGTGTCAATATTTATTCAACCTGGTTGTTACAGCCTTCCTCCAGCAGTTCTGCTTGTTTTTTACTTGAATTATATGTTAAATGTGGGAGAAAAAGGTGTTTTATCATGGCATAATTTTTGCAATAAAAACTGGCATTTTAACAGGGGTGTGAAGACTTTTTTATGTCCTCTGTATATTTGCAACAATAAAAGCAAGGCTGTAAAAGACATTTCTCTCCTCTCTGTCCTTGTGTATGAAAACTGTTGAATTGAAAGCTGCAGTATAAAATATTTGAGGGGTTATTAATTAAGTTAAGAAAATAAGAAAGTGACCAGCTTCGACTCGGCCAGTCCGAGATTAATGAACTGGACTCGTGTTCATGAGTTCAGGCCGAATCCCGCTGCTGGAAAAAAAGCAAGGCTGTAAAACCAAGGACAGATTTCTGATAAGCAGAGAACTACAGTTTATGGAAAAGATGCTGCAGGCGAGGCCAGTAGATGGCGCTAAAGCAGCTCCACCGACACCAGCTGGCTTCTGGGAAAAAAGATGGAAGAAGACTGCAACCAGACCAGCGCAGAGGTGGGATTTTATCTGCAGGTAAGAAAATAATCCTGCTTTTAAAACACTTAAAGGTCCTTTATGTGTTTCTCATTTACTTCTCACATTCTTCTAAGAAAAAAAAGGCTTTCAATGGAAAGAAATAACGTGTAATAAAATCCATTTCCAAACTTTAAAATCCATTTAAATTTTTTAATCTCCCTGCTTTCGCACACCTGATTTAAATACATAATTGTATTTAAATTTAAATAAGTGTGGACAGTAAAATTATTGCCAGAGCCTCAAATGGCCCCCGGGCCACACTTTGGACAGCCCCTGAATTACAGGCTGCAGGTGAACATGAAGAGCTGCTGTAAATTTACTTTAAAATTAACCTAAATCCTTCTGATTTCACACCTGGGATAGAAGTGACATTCTCTATAAACAATCTGTCCTCTCCATCAACAATATCTTAGTCAAATCTTTCTCCTTTCAAACCTAGAGGTATGGTCCAGAACTACTTCGGTTCAGAGTGTAGTCCGTGTTTACTTCCTGGTTCCTGAGCCAATCAGATGAGAGTTCCCAGGGTTCCCAACACAGAGCACAGCTTTTGGTATTTTATGTTGGCAAAAGAGCAGCAGCCTGCAAACATGGAAGCCAGGAAGAGAAGCGGAGCAGAAGTAGAACAGAATACATCATAGACCCGTCCTGTGGAAGTAAAAACTCAGAAGGGTTTCACAGCGTTTAAAAACGGCACATTAGATTGTTGTGATTGGCAAGCTGTTGTGCCGATTTGAGCCACAAGGTGTCAGTATTACTTATAGTGCCTTTAAAACGGACATCAGCATCTGAGAGACAGTATAAATGATTCATGATCGGATCATAACGTGTGCAGCCATTAGCAGGTTTGTCAAGAGTTACCGAGTCTGTTGTGAGCAGCAGAGATTATAAAGTCTAACAGCAGCCAGGAGGAACAATTGACGGAAACGCTCATTTGAGCATCTGGGGTGCAGCAGGCTGTCACTGAAAGAGCTATATCCAGCTCTCCTACAGCTCCATGCATGGAGGGGAGACATTGTGCACAAGTGATAGGATTTTCCTTACTGTCCTGCTGTCTCCACCACCTGCACTGTGTCCAGGGGACAGCCCAGGACAGAGCTGCCCCTCCTGATGAATTAATCGGCTAGAGATCAGCTGCTGCTCCAACAAACCGCACCACAGGAGACGGCTGATGCCACCACAGAGTTAAAGAGAGAATGGACTTAAACACAAAAGATAATACCAAGCTTCAGTTAAATATCAAATATTGTAAACATTTTGGAAAAGCAATGATTTTTAATGGATTTGATTGTAGTTATGGGCCCATTTTTAAAATTTGTTTAAGTAAAAAGCTAGCTCCAATAATAATTGTTCTCGTACTTCTGGACCTAAACTGTTAGCATGGTGGTTTTTCAGGGTGGATGGTGTCATTGATAACATGTTGCTGGGATAACCCGCTAAACTATTCCTCGGCAGATTGTTTGAAAGTCTTGTGATGGGATGATGACGTTTCCTTAGGTCAGAAATTACGTTTTAGTCTAAAGTCAAGAAAATAAATGTCAGTTCATTTTTTCTTAATAAACCCTCAATAGAATCTCTGGACCACAAGGTGGTTAAAAATGGGGAGGATACCACTGAGCATCTTCTAAAACGCTGGCTAAAGCTAAATAATAAACCCTTTTTAAAACTATTTTTCCATTACAAATGATGTTAAGATGTATTTTAAATGTGTTTTTTAATTTTTTTGTGTTCTTATAATTTAATTTTACTCTGTGGCAGAAATAATCACAGGTAAACGGGTGAGATACACGGCAGGCTAAGTCGCTAGCTTCTAGCTAACTATTCAACATGCTAACTTGTAAAGTATTATTTTGTACAGTTCCAGCCTCTAAATTATATGTAGGAAATGTAACTTATTTACATCCATGCCGTTTTTTTCCCCCTCATTTTATTTCTGTTACTGCAGTTTATCGGTTCAGGTTTTGTTCTGGACCTTTTACCCGTTTAGTTGGTGATTAAACATGAAGGATCAGAGGAACTTGTTTGTTTTTCTTAAACATGTACTTCAGCTTGTCTGCAGTCAAACTCATTAAAAGCACATTTAATCTGTTCCGTACTTTTATTTCTATACTTTTATTTCTGTTGTTGTCTGTGTTAGTTTGTAGCTTCTGTTTCGGATCTTTGCAGCATCGTGCATCGTTGCTTTCCACCAAACTGACGCACAGGTTTCCCCGGAGGACTGATATTTTTTACAGCGAGCCGTTGCAGGTGGTGAAGGATCAGTGTCCAGCATGCAGCCTCACACTGATTTTATTTCTGTGCTGAGCTCTACAAGCTGCCGGCCTGCTGCCAACAGCTGCCGTCCAGAGGGGAGAAAACAGGCCCAGTTTAACCCTCGTCTGACCGCCGGTGTGCGTGCCACACGGGGAAAGCGCTGAAGGTCTCATTCGTCCGTCTGCACAGCCATGCACAGCTGAAACGCAGGGTAAGATCACGGTATTCTGATGTTTCCTTTAGGAAATTACACGGGTAGAGAAATGCAAAAAAACAACAAAAACTTGGCATAAATAAAAACAGACAAATGTAAACCGAGGACAGAAAGTAAGAAGGGGGGTTTAAAATTTGCTCAGAGTTGGAAAGTGAATTTTTTAGCAGGGGGACTCATGTTGCTGTTTTAAAGCAGCTTGTTAAAGTTGTATTTAACCTTTATTTCACATTCTGATGCAGCCTGTGTGGTTTATGGTCTCTGCAGGATGATGGCAGGTTTACAGAGTTGTCTGCAGCATCCTCGCTTCTGCTTTATAATCTGTGTTTCTGCTGCTTTTCTCTTCATGCATTTCAGCCAAGGTTGGTCAACTGGAGCTTCTGCACTTTAGTCATTACAAGCAGGAACGCATTTCAGCATAGTTTGTCTTTATTTGTCCAGATTACAGTATTTTTTTAGAGTATTTTTATGTTAGTATGACAGGAACTAAAAGGTGTGACATTCTAACATAGCTCTCATGTTTACTGGAATGTATTTGATGTCTGTAATATAAAAATTACTTCAAAAATGTAATAAAAAAATTGTGATCTGATGAACAGAATTAAGAAGCAGGTTGCAAGAAGAGAGGCACAGGAGAAACTTCAATAATTTCACAGGTATCCTCTCCATTTCAAACACACTTCATTTTACATTTTCTCTGGTAAACCTCAAAATGAATAAATTGTTACAATCCAACGAGTTATAATGGCTGATATAAGCCATTATAACTCGAAAAGAGATTCTCCATTATCTCTTTTTTACAGAAAATAAATTTCACATGTTCTTCTGTTCAATTTCTGGGAAACATTTAATTTCCATTAACAATGTTGCTGACAAATATAAGAATATGGATCAGCGAGACATAATGGAGTCACAGGCAAATGTTCTAGAGAAGTATGCAAGCTCTGAAATGCACTAAAAGTACCGTACATTAGTGCTTTTCAGAGCTTCGCTGCGTAATACTTTGTAGAACTTACAGTAATCTTGAGTACTTATGAGTCCTTATTCAAAACTCCCCGTTTGGTCTGCAGAGCTCACAGGCTGCGTTTGGTACTTTATGGAGTTTAGACAAATTTTCAGAACATCCTGTTTTTTGTTTTCTCTAGAAGTCACAGTTTAATTTTCAAAACTTGCAGGTGATTTTGGGTTTCTTCAAAACTCATTGTGTTTTCTGGATGCTTACAGAACCAACATGGCACTTATTGCATGTTTTGGTGTTTATCTGCAGTTTATGGGGTACTTGTGAGAACTTAAACATGTCTTACAGGAGCTCACAGTGTACTTGAAAGGTGCTTGAGATGACATGCGACTTTGTTTACATTTCCAGAACTTTTAGGCTGTGCTTTGGAATTTAAAGGATACTTTGGGGAATATCCTGGTTTATTTCTAGAATTTATTGGTCCTTTCCTGGCTCTCATAGATGTTTTCTGGAACTTACTGGATGCTTTTCAGAACTTTCTTAATTATTCTGGTACTTTCCAGAACCTAAAACCTCTGTTGGAAGATACATGGTGCTTTCCTTGAGTGAAAGGTTGCTTTCTGTAACCTGCAGTACGTTTAATGATTGTATGCGGTGAACCCGTTATTCAATTAAATTCAATTAAATTTAATTTATATAGCGCCAATTCATGAAACATGTCATCTCAAGGCACTTTACAAAGTCAAATTCAATCATATTATACAGATTGGGTCAGATTATACAGATTGGTCAAAAATTTCCTATATAAGGAAACCAGTTGATTGCATCAAAGTCCCGACAAGCAGCATTCACTCCTGGGGAACCGTAGAGCCACAGGGAGAGTCGTCTGCATTGTACATGGCTTTGCAGCAATCCCTCATACTGAGCAAGCATGAAGCGACAGTGGAAAAAGAAAAACTCCCCATTAACGGGAAGGAAAACCTCCAGCAATCAAACCGAACACAGTGTAGTGTTTCAAAGGTTTATTTTAAAAACAGGTGAACGGTGGCAGAAGAGACGGGCAGGAATGGCTGATGTGAAATTTAATTAAAAGTGGACAGAACCTCGTGTCTCTATAACATTCTGTTGGTGTCGTTTAGATAACCTGCCACCTTGGGACTAATTTTCACTTTTTCTTCTCATTCTGCTGATTCTGGCATTAAAACCCAGAATGATTGCTGTCTGATTTCGCTCTTTGTTTTCACTCCGCAGAAATCCCAGCAGAGAACATCATCGACCCCACGGCCATCGACCTCACTCCGCTGGTCAATACTTTAATAAATTCAAGCCAATCTGGTAAGTTGTCACAGCATCACTGTGTGTACCGCCACGGGCTGGGCTCTAAATCTGTCGCCGGCCTCTGCCTTTGTCCCGCAGAGGTCAAACTGTAGGCTGCACTGCTTCAAATGCGTGATCCCTTCAGGTTTAGCTCAGTGGAAATGGATTCTGCTTGTTCAGGGGAAATTTGAAAATCTGATTGTGATGAAAGGCAAGGTTTAAAAAAAGCAAACATTGGATTCAAATGAGCTTCTTAAGGAACCAAAGGCCCCGTGCGCACGACAACGATCCACTGAACTTGTTTTTTTTTCCTCTTTATGATAACGATGGTGGTGTAATGCAGAAATGTGCGTTTCAGGCTCCCGGCAGCTCTTCTCTCTGCTCAGTGTGACCTCCTACAGCTCCCTGGATCTCCATAAACTCACCTTGTTGGTCTACAACAGTAAATATGATCTCCTTACAAACCTCTGCTTCATCAGAAAACCCTGAAAGCATTTATTGCAGCACAGGTCTAGGTAAAGGTGGAAGCTCCGACTCGTGCATTTGGAAATATTGCCACCTAGTGGTGGCGATGTGTTATAACTACAGTTAAATCTTTAGACCAGTTTATCTGGAGGATAGAAATTGTTTTTTTTTAATTATTATTGAGGAATCAGAAACATAAAAAAAGCTGAATAGATGAGAAAATGCAGTTTAAATGGACTCTGGGCTGTTTTACCTCTCTTTATTTTACTGCGTTTTGTAGTTTCCAGCATTAAAAGTTTAGAAAGCAGCCTGTTCAGGAGGCGGTTCTGCTACTGTGTCACTAACGAGACAAACGACCTAACCGGTAAGAATCATCTCTCCTCCCTGAACGTCCCGAGCAGATCTTCCTGCTTGGGACAGGTTATTCTAACCTGTGTATTCTCAGACTTTACAGCCATTCTTTTGGATGTGATGGGAAACTCATCGAGCTACCTACACGAGCTGTTTAAATCCTCCTCCATTCTGTCAGGTAGGTGCTTCCTGTCCAAGTAAAACAAAACGCCTCCGTCGCTGCAAACAGTTGCTGGGGGGACACAGACGTGTTTGACAAAAAGGTTCAGCGTTTGTCCTCACAGTCCAGCTGTTATTGTGCAGAGGGATCAGATGCAGATTGATCACAAAGATTAATCATTTTATCCAACTTTTGCATCATGTCTGTACTTCCATTCCTCGTCTATTCATTAGACCGAATGCTATAAAAGAGCCACAGGCGTGTTGAAATCCTTGTCTTCTGGCGTCACTAATGGTTACACTTAAAGAAGTGATGGTCCATCTTTGCTTTGCATCAAAACTGCCTCACCTGCCGGGAGCTGCTGCTGCTGAATGAAGCACCTGAAGGACCGGGTCTCTGGGTCAGCAGGAACTCCCGGCTGCAGTCAGGACGGAGTCAGGGCGTCCCAGAGAGCTCAGCGAGCTCCTGCAGCGTTCCCTCCTCAGGTGTGGGCTTCAGTTGTTGGAAATGCTGGCTTGACGCTGGTGGGAGAAGGCGAGTGCATCTGCAACCCAGTGAGGAGAAAGACTTTTGGTGAAGAGCAGCACAGCAGCCACTTTTATCCAAGGAAAACATCCTGTGCAAACTGAAGGTCTGCAGATAGATGAAGGATTGGCAGAAAATAGGAGCAAATTTCAGCTCATTGATGGCTGTTTTAAGAAATTCTATTTACAAATTTGTTTGTCGACTGAATACATTGAATAATATGATCATTATGATACTAACACTAAATGTAGTGACGTATGCTATGTTTCTGTGCTTAGGAAAGTAGGCGAGGTATGGATGCCTCGTAAAAGATTAGACGTCTTTCTTTTGTGTAAAATTGTTCCTTTTGTTTTATTATATATTTTTATTCTAGTTCTGTTTTTTGTCACTGTTACTTTTTATAATAATATAGGTTTGATTGCAGACATGAAGTCTGCAATAACATCTATCTATCTATCTATCTATCTATCTATCTATCTATCTATCTATCTATCTATCTATCTATCTATCTATCTATCTATCTATCTATCTGAAATTCGGGCGTGTCAGTTCTAAAACATCAGGTGGAGAAACAAGATCAACAACACACTAAGAAGACAAGAATAACAAATACAGGAGCTATAAAGATGCATCAATGTTGAGAATATTGACTCATGTCTGCAGACAACAATGTTTCTAAGCTCCTGAAAAGGTTTTGCTTATCGTGGAAAGATATTGAGTCCAACATTTGCATCCAGAACTTTCAGCCACGACGTCAAACTTTAACACGTTATTGTATTTAACGTTGTGTCCTGTGTTTGTGTCTCAGTCAGTCAAAGGAACAACTCCGACTGTATTTACATCTGTGTGATGGCGGGGAAGATGGGTAGGTAACCGATTTAATTTACACCAGATCAGAAATAATCTCTCCTTTTAAGCTGTTTGCTTCCATGTGACCCTTTAAAAGTCTCTGCTTTGTGTTTGTGGAAAAGTAAAGATTTAACAGGAACATTAAGATGAGGGGGATAAATATGTATGATACTCAACACAATGTAATATTGAAGACTATAATATCTGGATTTTAAATACATTTTAGGAAGTGAATAACGATGGAGCTGTTTGTCTGATTAAACCTGCTTTTTGTCCAGGCAGAGAGGTGTCCGGGTTGTGGGATGTCGGCTCCGTCACTCCGCTGTTCAACCAGACCATTGTTGAAGGACCGCACAAAGGTTTCTTAAAGCTGCTAGAAAACTTGTATCCAGTAGCTGGAAACTATTGGAAATAAAAAATCAGGTGCACCAAGTTTTAGGTGCTTTACCTGCGTCCAGGTAAAGCTGCCATCTGCTGGTTGCACAATCATCATTCAGCCCACACACTAGACTATTATCTGTGACCCTAGCAAGAAAAACACAATTTAATCCTTTCAGCCTTTCAGGGTCATTCATAAAAACTTTTGCCAAACAAACAAAGGAATTAATGAAAGGAAAAATAAATCTAAATGTGTATTACATGGTGTGATGGATGTAAATCTAGGCTTTACAGCTTAACAGTTTACTTTTTTCTAAATTTGTCCTGAATAATTTGACTCATGTATTTTCTCTTATTTGAATATAGTTTTAGAAGATCAACCATGACTTAAACAGTGTCATAAAACTATAAACTCATTAGTAAAATTCTTCTAGAACATTTAACAGTTGCTACAATTTGTTATACGCTGCAATTTACATTTAGATAATGTTAGGTAGCTAAAATTAACTAAATGTACATTATAGACTGCCTATAGTATATAATAACATGTTATTATAACCTGTTATTATAATAACAGGTTATAATAATAGCCTGTTAATATTATTTAGCTAAAAAAGCCAAATAAGTTAGCCAAGTTAAATAGGTTAAGATCTTACAACTAACAATGTTGGGTACATCACAATGTATCTTTTAATAACCACACTTTTTACATTCTCTTTAATTTCATAGTAATATATAATATAATAGGACTACATCTATTTAAAAGCTGTTTTGAATTCATTTATTGAAATTAGCTAAATACAAGCAAGTGTTTTCAAAGACATACTGACCCAGAACCTGTTCTCATATTGCTTGACCATAAAAAATTCAGTTTATTTTTTATGTTTTTAATTAATTTTATTTTTTACAGAGTCTGACATAATTTACAAACTGAGTGACCATCTTTTGATAAAATAATTGATCAAAACCCGCTTTTAACTTTGCATTTACAGTGCCTTACATCCCTTTCCTGATCTGTTCAATTAAAATAATCATATTTCCTGATTTGTTCAATTAAAATAATCATATTCTGTAGAGCAGGTAAAAATAATTTCTCATATTTTTTTTGGATTATTTTTATAAATTTTTTCGGCCCTGGATTACTTTTTAATTTTTCCACATGTCAAAAAGTTTACACACCCCTGATCTAAGTTCTATGGTGGGATAAAATGCAGTGGAGTCCCACACAAATGACCCAAAACAGCCTCAGCAACAGGGAGTGCCAGCTCTCCAGTTACGGCACATATATAAAGGCAATAGAAAACTTGTCAAAGTGTAATTTGTTATTTTGTTTATTTTTGTTTTTAATCTGGTGCTTTTGTGGCCTCCTTTTTTTAATGCCTCTCAAGGCAACTACTCATGTGGCCTTAGTCAAAAACTGAAGCAATCAAAACCAGCTAGCTAGAAATTTCCTGGGTTAGAACAGAGTAAAGCTGCATAATATAAAACACATTCATGTTTTAGCAGAAAGTGTATCATTATAAAACATAGAGATGCCTGTTAAAGATTTCTCTGTTGATTATGTCTGAGATTGTGGAGGTGCATAATGTTTTTAGCTTATGCTAACAAACAGTCTTTAAGCTAGGTGTTAAAGACTTTTTTGTTGTTGCTAAAATGCTAAATTAATACTGGATGTTCCATATTCCTATTTGACATTAATCAATTAATTATTTTAGGTCTTTTTACTGACAATAAATTACATTAATTAATGACATCCTGTTATTATATTTCACACGTACCCTAGCAAAAACAACAACAACAATATTAGCTTTGTTTTACTGTATTTCATTTAGAGCTGAACCAGTAATGCTCTTAAAAATTCATGAACTGAAACTTACTGAACTTTTCTATTCTAGTGACTAACATCTCCTTTGTTCGACTTCCCATTGGTGAGTACATTTTTACCTTTTTAAGACTTAAAAGGTGCAGTCATCAGCGAGCCATTAGCTGTTCAGCTCTCTGATCCAAATGCTAATTTTAAACCTCAGAATGGAACCAACTGCCCACAAACCTGAGTCATGCCTCTCCATCTGGGACGAGCTCCATGTACACCAGCCAAGTCTCCTCTACTGCCATTGGTGAGTGTTCCCAGTGGTTAAGTCAGTCTAGTTATCTACGACTACTAAAAGCATTCAAACATATCACTAAATAGTCAAAAGCTGCATAAATTTGTTTCTCAATAAATGGCTGTTATTTTGATAATTCAAACAAATGTTTCCCAGTAATTACTGCAGCTTTTTAAATCAAAAACATCTCTGATGGATATAAGGAAATGTACAACCCACATTCACAGAAGAAAATCAAACCGAAGAGAAGCAAATAAAAGGCAACGAAACTATGATGACCTGTTTAGAAAGGTAATTGCAGATTGGATAAATAGGGGACTTTAAAGTGCCTCCCAGAGGAAAGACGCAGAAAAAAGCAAGGAAGGGACTAATTTGCCGAATTAGAGATCAATAAACTTTTGGACAATTGATTCTTAATGTTGTCAACAAGCCATATCAAGAAATGATGGACTACTAAGATGGCGCCTTTAAAGCAAATTCACAATTTGGCCGTTGGGTGGCAGGCGTGATGTCACATCCTGAATTAGCCACTCAGCTGACCACCAAAGAGAACAAAGAAGATGGTTGCACTATTTAGAAACCCACCCAGGACCCACTAGTGCCTTCAAGAACCGTTAATTGAAATATGAATATGTGTCTGAGAGCTGGCGGCCAATTGCCGTGCAAACAGAACGAGCTGTGTGGTAAACCGCAGAGCTAACGGCGGCAGCTGTCTTGGCACTGGCAGAGCCTCTAGCTTTAGCATTAGCTGGTCGAACGGAGACACAATTTAGCATGCTCATAAGAACTACGTGGAAACATTTTCTGTAAGTTAGTGAGAGGAGATAAGATAAAAACACAAAATGGAATAGCTTGATGTTTTAGGAGTAAAGTGACATATACTGTCAGCTTCACCTTGCAGCATCAAGGCTCTCTTAGCACTCAAGCAAATAAGCACTAATTAAAAGACACAACCTTATGGTTGAGCCGTTCTGATGGACAGGAGGATGTCTGATAGGACCAGTGATTTGCGTGGTTGGAACGGAGAAGATGTGGAAGCTGGGGAAAGCATCTGTTTGTATTGGCACACATGGCAGCCTGCAGGGTTGCAGTTTTGATGCAGTCTTCTTCAGGCAGTAGGGTAATCCGCTTTGTTAATGTCATTAGGGACGCTCTCATCTCAAGGAATCAATAATTCTCTCAGATTCCTTCTGTAGGCAGCTAGTCCTTTTCTGGGCCTACAGTCACCGGGGACATCAATAGCAGATTGTACTTATTTTAGATGCAGTGTACTTGGAAGATGCAGTATTTTACTCAGCCGGCAAGATCTAAATGTTTATACTCATTCATGCCCTGCCTAAGCAGCCTGAAGAGCTGCGTACAAAAAGAAGAGAACTGCTGCATGCCAGAGTTTGTAGCTCCAAGATGTCCCATGGAGTCCAGCTCCTTCCTGGGAGCTGTGAATGAGAACTGTTCATCTTCGGATTCAGAGTCAGTCCCTTTGGTTCTTTGGTGCAGTTTTGAGTCCTTTCCGTTCCTTCAACACGAGTAATTGGTTGAAACATTCACTGCGCTTATTGGTGACTTTCCAGGACTTTCCGACCAAGTACTCTCCCTGAACGTAATGGTTATTTTTCAGAACTTACATAATACTGCTGTCAAACCTTTATGGGACTTCCTGCTTGCTTTTGAAGAACCCAGTAAATACCTTTCCATAACTTCATGGGTGCTTTCCAGGACCTTGATGGAATGTATGAGGTAATAGTTATGGTCAAATTGCACTCAGGTTCTTTAAAGTACATAGCAAGGAATTGGAAAGTAACCAGAACGTTCTGTGAAAGTTACAGAAAAGTACGCTGTAAAATCCAAGAAAATGCTTGGTAAGTTCAAAGAAAGTAACTAATTATAAATATAGTCTGGTTCTTGTAAGTTCCTTATAAGTTGCAGTAGAGTGACTAGTAAGGTCCTGGAAATTGCCCAGTCAGTTCCAGAAGAGATTTACAAAAAGGTTCCTGGAAAGTCTGGGCCAAGTATCTACTAAGTCCAGGGAATAACCTGCAAAAACTTCCAGGAGCACATATGGTGCCCTCAAGCCCTTTGTAAAACTGCCACAACCCTCCAGTGAGCTTCATCTAAAATGTCATTTAAGTCTGTTGCTCTACTTTTGTAATCACATTAGCTTTTATATACAGATTTAAAACTGACAATATCTTTAAAAAAAAAGCATTGCAAATACGTTTATTGGTGAGCGCAGACTCTTCTAGTTCAAAGGTCAGTACTGGTAGCCCCTTCGTGTGACACAGCACTGATGAAGTAGCTCTCAGTTTCAAAAAGGTTGGTGATGCCTGCAGTAGTGTCCAGTAAGGTCCTGGAAATTACCCAGTTAGTTCCAGAAGAGATTCACAAAAAGCCTCCAGGAAAGTCTGGGGCAAGTATCTACTAAATCCAGGGAATGACGTGCAAAAACTTCAGGAGCACAACTGGTAACTTCCAGGAAAGCGCTAGCAATATACTAGTAGTATGCAGTGTAACCCAGAATATTTTGCCTGAACGATTCACTGATTCCCTACAAAGCAGAACTTGAGCAACAACAAGCCTGGGAATAAATGAAAGTCATTTCCGTGAACAAAGCTGTAGTTTCCCTGTGGCAAAAACCCAGAGTTTTTGTGTTGTTTAAAAATAAAAATAAACAACTAAACAACCTATAGGGATATAAGCAATGCAGCGGTGGATATGAAATGTACCCACATGTATGCTAGGTATTCATACAGACACTGATTGTAAAAACGATGTAAAATGTTGCCAAATGCTCTGAAACAGTCACAGATTGTCTTCAGAAAACATCTGAACTGCATTTTAACAGCAGGTACTGCTGGTCCTTTGTCGCAGTGATGAGAGAGTAGAAAATAAGCTTTGACTGTGCTGAAGTAAACTTTCTTGATAAGTGAGATGTGCCCAGAATGACTGATAAAGGTTCTGGTGACAGTGCAGGACTAAAAATACACTAAACACATCAGACCAATATATGGCAACCTTAGGGTAAGTAAAAAAGCCATGAAAGAGTGCTGCAGTGCAGGACCGACATTTAACAAGCTGGTGATGCATTCATAAAAATATGATAAATAGTTAGAACAATGGAGTGTGTGTATAACCTTTAAGTGTATTAGACATTTTCTGGTTTATTGGAACAGGAGTGTATACATTTATAAGATTCTTCCTAAATGTGCTCAGGAATTTTAATACCCATGTCCTTCTCCCAGCTGGCTTTATACTTATTAGAGGAGGGAGAGGTAGTAGTTTGTTGTATTTATTAGGGATTAATTTGTCTTTATATGGAGATCAGTTTAGACATTCATCATTTATTGTCTGAGGTTCTATTTCAAAGCCTGGTAGATATTTTTTGTACATAATCCCTGATTTATACATGTCTTAAAGGTCAAGAATGCAATGTAGTCCTATTCTGCTTCAATCACAAAGTCAAATCTAGATAAATAATTATAATTGGGTCAAAGGATGGATTTTTAACAATTGGCATTGAAATAAAGATTGAATTGTGAGAGAAATCTGATTTAATTTGCTCCCCAATACACATGAAATTGTATATTGTTGGATTTTGACTACACCAATTTATCAAAAACACTGGGGCAGCGGGGAATATGGGACACAATCTTTCACTTCTACAGCTAACCCGGTGGGAGGGATGTTGGAAATAGAGTTGAAGAGATCTTTACTTTTAAAAACGCATGCCTAGTGATACATTATGATGTTTGGGAGGGATGGATCCCCGTTCAATTTAGATGTAAGTGTTTTTTAAAAGTATGTAATTAATTATAGTTTTTGTGGTAGAAAAATCATCTTTATGGCATTCATCCTCCCAAGTCAACTCAATTGGCAAAGTTTTCCTAAACTGAATTTAGTTTCTAAGTTGATCTGGTGATGGTAGAAAGTTTGACTGCATAAGAGCAGAAAAGGTTCTCGTAACCTTCGTACCTGAGGGAATTTCTCAGCGGAAACCTTAAGGTGTTGTCGGATTTGTTTGAAGGATGGATTGTGATGTACTTTTGGTCTTGTTTATACGACAGCCTGAGAGGTTCCCAAACATTTTAATTCTTCCAAGAATTAATGGTATCAAGAGATTGGGTTCAGTCACATATGACAGAATGATCAGGACATAGTTTGATCTTCTAACTTTCAAGTCCGATGTTATTCACGTTTGCTTTAGATATTTTAAATGTTATATAAATGTTTCCCCTTTCTAAGTGGAGATAAATCTGATAATGTGCCACGCTGACGTTGTTTGCCCCTCTTTTCTTTAGCTTCATCACATCTAAGTAGAACATCTTCAACGACTTTAAAGGTCACGGCGTCTGAGACGGTCGCCACGCCTCGGTATCCGACATACTCCGTGCTCCCAGGTATCACTGCAGAAAGTCCATCTACTGTCCGAAGACCGGAGACGGCAAACTCCTGGACCAGCCACAGATTCACAACTCCAGAGAGCAGAACGACACAATCTGCCACAACGCCAGCAGCTGGAACTGGATCTCAGACATCAGCCAGAACAACGAGACGACCAACCACCGTCGTTAGGGTGCAGACTGCTGCGACCGCCGGCCCTCGGCTCACGCTCCCACCTCCTACAGCCACGACAGCCCTCTCAGCACTGATGAATCTGGTTGAAACAAGAACATCTTCAAGAGAAACGCCTCTACACACAACCTCTATGAGACCTTCATCTCCCCGACCAGCAGAACAACTTACAGAGACGACTCCAGGCAGAGCGACGACATCCAGCGGGTACAGAGAAACCGAGAAACCTGGTAAATGCTAATTGCTACTGTAAGGCTTAATTTAAATGGGGAAAAATAGTTTTATTAGTGTTTTGAATAGATGAACGAGGAGGTTTGCTTTGGTAGGAGGACGTATTTAAATTCAATTTTTACGTCACATTCTTTTGTTTCCACACTCAGATTTCAACGGCTATAGGATCATAAATGAAGAACAAACGTATGAGTTAACTTCAGCTCGGATTCTGGGGTTTACACGCATTTAAGAGTAAGAATAGTGAAACTTCAACATATTTTTACTCAAGTAAACATAAAAAGTTGTCAGCCAAGAAATTACTCAAGTAAGAGTAAAAAAGTATTCAGTCAGAAGGCTACTCAAGTACTGAGTAACTAATCATACCTGATGATTTAATATTTAAAAGTTATGAAATCGAACAGAAAAAAAATGCAAGGTTATGTGCAAATTCTGGTATTTTAAAGGCAACAGATGCACTAAATACTAAAAATAAAAGAAACACTTTTGTAAAAATATTTTTTTTCAACATTAAACTTGAAAACAAAACTTAGAGCAGGTAATGTATATAAAGTATTTTAGAACAGTGCAAAGTACTTCCAGTAACAATATTTACTGTTAATTGTACGTTCGTCTGACCTCCAAATGGCTGAATGAGTTCAGCAGGTAGAAAATAACATTAAATAACAAAGCTTGTGTAAAAATAATAAGTCTCACTTTAATATAAACTCCAGGTTTTTGTCTCTCTGGTGCATTTTTGGTTAAAACAAGTCAGTTCTCTATTCATGAAGGTACTCACAGCAGGTAGGGTAGCCAGAAAATTTACTTTGTAAGAGTAGCGATACTTGAATAATATGCATTTAGTTGATGTGCCTGGTTAAAGCTTCTACTTCTTCTGCCTGGACTTTGACCCAAGTGTCGTCCACACATCTGAACCAGTGGCTTGTTGGTGTTCCTCTGAAAGAGTTCAAAGCTCTCTTTTCCATTTCTTCCATGTAAAGATTGGCCACAATCGGTGACACTGGAGATCCCATGGCACCACCATGCTTCTGTCTGTAAAGGTGATCATTGAACACGAAGTAGGTTGTGAAAAGACAAAGGTCCAGTGGGAAACAGATCTGGTCTGGAGTGAAATTAGTCTTGTTGTTCAGGTTATCATCTTGTTGAAGACGTTTCCTGTTTCTATCGCCTCTGATGTAGGTATGCAAGTGAAAAGTGAAGAGACATCAAAATATACAAAAGTTTCTCCTGGCGCCATCCTCAGATGTTTGACTTTGCTAAATCTGTGGCGTTCTTGATGTGATGTGATGTGTTTCCCATCAGAGGGGCTAAGATAACAGTGAGATGTTTAGCAATGTTGCAAATCACCAAATTAATGCTGCTGACAATGGATCTGAGTGGTGTCCCTTCCTTCTGTAACAAGATGAACGGTTGATTACATTGTGTTTTTTTAGTTGTTGGAGCTAGTCTGTGATCTTCTTTTTGTTAGTGCTGGTTGGATCTGTTTCCGAGGTCTTGTATGTGATGGTGTCACTCAGTAGTGTGAACATGTTTTCCTGGTAATCAGAAGTCTTGAGGACAAGGGTGCTTCTTCCTTTATCAGCTGGTACGACACTTTGGTCCTGGCTAAGAGATGTTATGGCTTTCCTTTTCTGTGGTGTGAGGTTAGAAGGAGGCGGTTTGGCTACTCCAGACATTTTGAACTGAGAAAGCTTCCTTTATGGGGAGCGAAACGTCTTCAGCTTCAGACTAGAAGTCCAGTTGTTTTATTTTAGGCCTCTAACAATGCTGTTACTGCGACCATGACTCTCCGCCACCCTGGGAACAATCAGTGACCATCAGAGCACCAACGATGGTCCTCTTTTTCATGCGAGCAGCCAGTTTTGATTGTCACACTTAAACTTGTTGATGAACTAAGGTTGAGTTTACCTGAAAGTCCTCAGACTGAAGTCTCTAGGAGAACAGATGAAAACATTAAACAAAGAAGAACCCGCCGCGAGGACCTATTCAACCTTTTTTCACATAATGCAGCACAACATCAGGACGTTGTGCTGCATTATTTAAAATAAAGATTTATATATAAAGATTTGATTCAGTTGATCATCAACTGCTTCTGAACTAACTCTTGAACTCTGCTATTAGATCAAAGGCTCCTAAATGACTTGAAAATGATAAAAAAAAAAAGGTAGGGCTTGGTTTGACCAAGGCCATAAATTGGACTTCAGTCCCAAGGCTGCATTTTGGCTCCTTTCCATTTTTTAATAAATAATTTAAGGAAAATATTTAGGCTAAAATTAATTTATATGCTGATGACACAATCATCTACACATCTGCTCACTTTACAGCAAAGGCAGTAGAAGCTCTAAAATCCTGAAACTTGATGGTGCATTGATTGAAAAGGGTGTCATGCTATAAGTATCCAGGCGTATAGATCGATGAAAGGCTCATACTTAATGTAAATATCGCTAATTTAGTCAAAAAACTTAAATCAAGGACTGAATCTTATTTTATATGTTATGTTTCCCATTTTCAGCAAATAAAATGGGAGCCACCTTTCTATCCGTTATAGATTATGGTGATGCGCTATGCAGCCTTCATGCACCATCGTCCACTTTAACAAGTCTCAGTACAGTCTGTCATGCCGCTCCACGGTTCATTTCAAATGCAAAATCTGCATTCTTTATGAGCTGGTTGGCTGGGCATCATTATGTGTTCATAAGCAGCATCGTCTCATCTATAAAGCTGTAGTGGGTAAACTCCCACAGAATCTCAGCAGCCTTCTGTTTATAAGCTCAAGCAACGCCTACCTGTGTTCCTCATAGTGGTTGGATCTTAAATGTTCCTTGGATTTGTCACTGTTTTTGGTGAAAGTTCACTCAATTTAAGATTTTTTATTGCGCTTTATTCCGTTTTTTATGGTGCGAAGGTTTGTAAACAGCAAACAAAAACGCTGACGAATGAGCCTGACTCTTGTACAACAACAGAAGCATAATCCGGAGGCATCGGACACGGAGGTGTGCCCCGGCTAAGTGGTGCAATGCTGCGGCTCTGACCTGCTTGACTCTGACAGGCGACGCGCTCTCAGAAAAAACAGCCGTAATCGCATCAGAGATCCGTTTGCTGTCATTTCTGGGCCCACCAACGGAGGCTAATTCAATTCGACCCTGAAAAAGAGAACAGGGTTGTGTGTGTGTGTGTGTGTTGTGTGTGTTTTGTGTGCAAACATTTGAGCGCTGGAGATGTGGGAAGCAGAGCTGGAGACGGTAGCCATGGCAACAGGAGGTGCAGCCCTCCTTCATGGCAGAGATGTATTACAGAAGAGAATCAACTCTCAAGGAGGAGTAATTAATAAATATCTGCATAGTTGATTTTACACTCATTCCAACATTTTGCTCTTGTTGCTTTTTGCATTTTCCCTGACAGCAAGTGGGCTTTTTATTTTATTTATTTATCCTGGTAATGCTTCATTCCACGTTTCTTTGGTATTTGTTTAATTTATGTCTTCAAAAAAAACCCACAAGGCTTAAATATGTTGACATATTGGTGAATTTTAGTGTTAATTTGGCTGAAATGGTTTCCCCCAGTGCGCGTTCCCAGGCGGAACCACTAGATGGCGGTAAAGTCCCACTGTTAACAACAGCCACCATCACGCAGCCTCCTCCCTCTCTGAATTCTGCCTAGCAACTAACCGCGGGCCGCAGCATCCTGTGCAGTTTGTCACCGAGTCATTAGTTTACAGAAAAATGAGCGTTTGGCGGTGAGCTGCATGTGTCCGCACCTTCTGTGGTGAAACCAGGCAGCAATAAGTGGCCACAGGGCGTTAATATGAACCGAGCTGCTCTGTCACCGCCGACAGTCGAACTTTACAGGGAAAACTGAAATGAAATGGCTTCTGGGTTGCTGTTTTTCTTAGTTTTTTTGGGGGAGAGGGAATATTTACTCCAGGTTTTGAAAGTACCCTCCTCCCACATATATGCTAAAAGTTTGCCGACTGTTTCGCATTCATATAAATGTTGACTGATAAATTAGAAATTGTTTAAAATAAAACGACATTTTTACATTTCTGCAGACTTTCACTCCAAAACCACAAAAACTCACCATGTGTCCAGAAAGGAATACCGTCAATGTTGTCCAAATCATTCTCACTTGTCCATTAAACTAAACATGTTTTTATGTTTTTAATGTGCAGCTAATCAAGTTCCTCGGGGAGTATACCAGAAATGTTTGTTCCTTTAAACTTTTGCTCCTTGCCAGAGTTTAAATGAGAGGCTGATGCACTCATTTGTATGAGGGCCCCTAAGGGACATTATTCTGAATTGTTTTCAATTTATTTCCTTTGATATAGATGGTGTTTCATTAGAAACGGAGGTTGTCTCAGTGAAGACTGAATTTATAAGGGGAACAGGAAGAGAACAGAGTTTAAAAGAATATTAGGAACAGAAAAGGGAATCAGGATCAATAATAAAGTGTTTTTATTTTTATATGATACTATTTTTAAAATAGAATATAGTAGGTGGAACATTTGGAGCTACACACTCTTCTACAGTAGGTGGCGGTATGTACCTTAAAGTTGTTATATTATATAATATTAAAAACAGACAGCAATAGGGAGTAAATATATATTAATATTGTTATTTTATTTTTACATAATAAATAAAAATATTGTATAATAGGTGGAACATATAGAGCTACACTCTCTTGTGCAGTAAGTGGTGTTATACAGCTTTGTATTTTTTTTTGCAATCTGCCAATAAAGAAAAGAAGAAGAAGAAGGAAAACCGGAAGTTTTCTCAGTAGAAGTGTGCACTTTACGTATCTAGCGATGAAGTAATGGTGGCTCAGCAACCAGGAGGAAGCCTAAACGAGGCGTTACTGAATATCTCTGAAGAGGCTATCAAATATGTCAACAATTGGCCTGCAGGCAATGGAAGACTTCCTGGATTCATCTGTGTCCTTATTCAGAAGTGCTTATTACGCCGCCTCTTAGTAAGCTTCCTCCTACTGAGCCGCCATCAGTTCATTACAACATACGCAAAACGCATACTTTTACGCCACACGTCATTCTGTTTTTACTGAAATACCTTCAGTAGTATGTGCGACAGTATTTCAATGGTGTGGGTGGGAGTGTTTCAGTAGTGTGTATAAAAGCGGTTCAGTCAAAGTTTAAAGTAAAGTATCTTTATTAGTCTCCCTTGAAAGAAATTTGCCTTGGATACAAGGATCAGCTGCATTGTACTAGAATAAACAATCACTAATAAAAGGAGTGTCAGTAAAATAAATATACAATAGTAACAACAGTTCATAAATCACAATTCGACTAAATGATCATATTAAAACCAATTAATTAAAAGCAAATCAAGTATAAATAGAATAGTGTGTGTGGGAGCGTTTCAGTAGTATGTATAAAAGTATGTCAGTTGTGTGGCTGAGAGCAAATTCAGAATAATGTCCCTCATGACTCCTCATACATTTGGCTTTAGTTGACCTGGTAAATCCTGAAGTCTATGATCCATCAGTTAATTGTTTGATTCCCACTCTTTCAATCATGAAAACAAAAACGTGTGGTGTGAACACCTACACCTTTCTAGATCTGTCAAAACTGGAAAACTTGTACAGTGCGTCGCCACTTTCAGATACAAATTCAAATAACCTTGTTGGAAAAGCAGATCTGTATCAGATCTTGGGGTCATTTGGTCCACAGGTGGCGCAGGGATGGATATTTTTGATTTTATGCAGGAGCTGACTCCATTGTCTCTCTTTTATATGACGTTCCACAGGGTTCTGGTTTAGGCCCCCTTCTTTTTACTTTATCTGCCCCCACTTGGGTCCATTCTTCAAAAGCCCTGCATCTTTTTTCACTTTTATGTAAGTGGTTGCCCAATCTTTCTGCCACTTGTTGAACCCCTTCATAGTTGTTTTAATGCTTTGAAGGGGTGGATGGCTTTGAATTTAAAATTTAAAAAAGAAGAAGGTGATGGCATTTGGTGGTCTGTGCTGAAGCTTCTGCAGCCAACAGCAGCAAATGTTGTTTTAAAATGGAAGATCGGCTTACATTTGACACTCAGATAAAGGCTGTCATCAAGCTTCTTTGGGCTCTGCCACCTGGCAAAGATGAATCCTGCAGGAAAAAGCATTTTGAGATGGGGATCCATGCAGTCATGACCACACAGCTGGATTACTGCAATGTACTTTATTTAGGTGTCAGCGGGTCTTAAACCTTCTGGGGATTATGCAAAATAAAGCTATATAAATAAACGTCTTAACTACCCAACACCAGCTGGAAGACATTCCAGCGGTTTTGTGTTGGCTGGCCAGGAAGTGGCTGAACGTTCCTTCACTGTAGCCGGTCCTAAACTACGATCTGCTGCTGTGGATGCGGCAGACATCCTCCCTGCTCATTTTAAATCTCTTTTAAAAATAGATTTGCTCTCTGGCTTTTACTACTAAGTAGGCTGTTGGTTTTTAATCTTGGTTTTATGTTGCTCTAACGTTGTTTGTCTGCATTATTTCCACGTTCGAACTTTATTGATCCTGCTGTTGTTATCTTGCATTTAGCTGTACAGCACTTTGGCCTCTGTTTGTTTTTAAGTGCTTTATAAATGAAGTCAGATTTGACACAACTAGAACTAGAACTAGAGGTTGTAACTACCTCATCAGGGGAGTAATGGGGCCAGCAGGAAGTTAAAAGAGCATCTGACAATGAGTGAAGCTCAGAGGAGGCCTTACACATGTGTTAAACGCCATTATTAGATTGGATGGGGTCCTATTTGACATTTGACCTTAAGCTTGAGCTTAAAGGTTAGTAAAAGTTCAAAAATAAAATTAAAGGAAGGTTTTAGAATGGCCTAGTCAAAGTCTGGGCTTAAATCTGACGGGGCTGGTGTGAAATGACCTTGAAGAGACTCTTAATGCTCCAAAATGCTCCCGTCACAGTCTGGAGTTAATGCTGCAGATGTTTAATTTTTAGATGCTAAATTGTTCCTCTTGTTACTGTGGATTCAAAAGTCTATATTTTAGTCGACACTTCCTGATGTGCCCGTTGCTCATCGGCTCCTCATCCTGGGTGTGGGCCAGATTAAAACAACTTGAACCAGACTTCAGGGCATTAAATCCTTTTTGTCAGCGAGTTTATGTGGAAGCTGTGAATAAATTTCTCATAAACGTTCATTTAAATCTGTTTTTTTAATGAGCTCCTAATGAATAGATGTGATAAACCTGATCACCTCTGTCAGCCTCCACAGATTAATCATAATGGGTGTATTCTAATGTGCACGCTCACCTTTTGGCTTGTTGGTTTCCAGTCTGGCATCAGGCAGAACATATTGAAGTAGTTTGGAGGGAGCAGGACGTGGAAATGCTGACTGGATGTGTGGAATAGACCCATCTCTGACTGAAGGGACCTCTCACTCTGTCTCTTGAGAGGCTGTCCCTGGAGGAGGCTGGAGCCTGGCGGCAGAACGATGACCGTCGGCGAACTCAAGCTGCAGCCCTGCGTCCTCGAGCTCTGCAAGTTCTTCTCCCAGTGCCTCTGCAGACCGTTCAGCCAGAAGACGCGTGCGAAAAGGTCTCTGCTCTTTTCTGTATCCAGATCCCACTGCTGCAGGCTGCTGGGGAACCTCGTTAAGTAATCTGTAACGGCAGATCATGGTAAACCTGACGGACAAGCCTTCTCTAACCAGATTATGGTGGAAATTCACAAACTGAGACCATTGAGGGAAACGATCATTGCTCTGCGCACAGGGAGAGTTTAATGAATAAACAGTTTTGTTTCTTAGCATTTCTAAAACAAATACATAGACAATATCAAATTTGTGAAGGACTTTACAATTTAAGGGGAATTTTATCAGATATAATAGTTATTGCACCTGGTTGATGGCCAGAAACCATGAACCCAACTAGGAAACTGTCAACTAAAACAAAAACGGGCCCAAGGAAAACAAAGCTGGGTCTCAAATCTGGCTCAAACATGTTTTTTAGGGATTGCAATGTTTGATTTATCTGCAGCGAGCAGAGCATTGTTCCAGTCTATCATGGTGAAGAAGGAGCTCTAACCCTCACCGATGGTCATGACCGACAGAGGGCAGATAAAATGAGCTTCCTCCTTATGTCAGTTTTTAGATTACCGAAGTGGTTCTGGCACTTTTTGGATGCTTTTAGGACCACTTGGGTTTTGGGGGCGTTGACTCACTGGGAGGAAACCCTAAGGCAGGACCAGAACTCGCTGGACGGCCTTTTTTTCTGGAGGTAATGAGGAGCTGGAGAGAGATGTTGGGGTTTTCCTCCTGGATCTGTTACCTCGGCGAGAAAATCCGAAATAAATGGCGGACGAGGGACGTGTATACGGAGTCCTCGCTCATTTCTAAGTTTAGACGGTGTGTAGAGGGCAGCAGAGAGAGAAGAGGACCAGCAAAGGGTCTGACCTCAGGTCTCCTTCAGTTACAGATTTCTGCAGATAAAACGAAGTTATCTCAGCGACTTCCTGTGTCCATTGTGGCCAGAAAAGGTGGAGCGACTGGGGATGCTTTAGTGTTTTCTGTGTCTTCCTACAGATACTGTGACGACAGCTTCCTGTGGTACGAAGAGCACACGTTTGAGGTGTGCCGAAGAGTCAAGAGAGTTTCCTTCTCCAGAAGTAAGTGAACGGCAGAGGAGTGAAAATGCTGCATCACTCAAAGCAGAGGCGATAAACTGAAGTATTTACTCACAATGACCGGCTGGTTGTTGGCCGGGAAGGAAACTATATTATTCAATGGTGCATTCTCCACCTGCACTGAATGAGATGTGTTGTAGCTGGAAGTCTGCATCCGACACGAAGAGCAGATCTGTGGAGGGCGAGAAGTTGAAAACCAGAGGGGATCCACCATGGGTCCAGAGAACGGACTCAGAACGCCGCCATGACTCCACCTTCAATAAGAAGGTGGAGTCATGGCGGCGTCCACAGGGCTGGATCTGAAAGGGAGAGTCTAAAAAAGAAATCTAAATTAAAGGAAGCTTGATAAGTTCCAAAAACATAGCATTTCCTGATTACTCATTGGCTGGATAAATTATATTTTCTTTACTTTTAAAACAGTGGAGAAAGCCAGGGATTCCATCCATAAGTAAAACAGCTGTCAGTGTTGCTTGGTGATTGATTAATGGCCGTTTTAATGGACATCAGCGAACTGAGCTTTGACACGAGGTGTTCCAACAAGACGACAGGCCCAAAGCTGGGTTTGGACTGGACGAAGCAGGTAAACGTTAAGGCCAAACCTTTACCGCTCGTCAAAGAGCAAAGTCCCAACGGTTGAGCACGGTGGAGGGAGGATCATGCTGTGGTGCGCACCGTTTAGCACCACCACAGGACGGTGAAGCCAAATGCACATCCAAACTGGTTCAGCAACGGATTAATCAAGTCTGTGATGCCAGGAAATTGTTGACTGCCACAGAAAGCGTGAGGTCAAAGGTCAACTTTAAGGGAAATGTAACCAGAAATTGATGAGGCTGTGTGGATCAGGTTTATTTAGACTTATTATAAAGATGTTTCCAAAAAATGAGTTGAACCAAAACAAAGCCTGTGTTTTTAAACGCCGTCAGCCTCTGAATGCTGTTTCCACGTTAACGATAAAGACTTAATACGGGTACCATACACGCTGGTTCTGATGAGGAGTTGTGAGTAGTAAATATCTAACCTCCAGCACACAACTCTTTCAGCATTTCCACTCTGACACAGATTACCAGCTGATCAGCATGAAGCCAAGATAAAAATCCACCTCCAACCTGAAAAATGGCTCATCAGTTAAGAATTTAATCACTATTTCATCGTTTGGTCGTATTTAGCATCTTTTTTTGGCAGCACTACATGTGATGTTACTCTGGCTGGACAAACTTTTAGCACTTTTTCTGCCAAGACAGTTTGACATAGGAATACATTTTTCTCTTTTTATTCTGTCATTAAATAACAGATTCATGCTGACTTCAAATTATCAAATTTTAAATCTAGAATATTTATTTAGCTTGACGCACTCTACACTTCAATTTATGTTAAAACATTAATTTATGCAACAACAAAAAACGTTTTTAAAGCTGCTTCCTGTGTTTGTTGCTAAATAAATGATTGCTTATCTAATATTTAATACCATTAAAACTGAATAACTGGTGTTACATCCACAGTTGGCTGGAAGAACGGGGTAACATAAAATTAAAGAGTCTAGTTGTTAAAATGAATTAAAGGTTTATTTGTAAAAATTTGATTAACAAAAAGAGACAACGTCCAACCACAAACAAAAGGGAATTAAATAAAAACGGCTTCTCAGCAAAACAAACACAAACAGGGAGAAGCAGTAAACGTTTTCAGGTTTACAAAACAACAGCCTAACCAAAACTAATATCTAAGTTGAGCTTTTCAAATTTAACAAGCTGAAAATTAGCAAGCAGACAAAGCGGTTTCTAGAAGGCACTGTCTGATACATTTATTTTATGTTTTTTTTTTTTTTTTAGAGTAAAGCACTCTGTGATTTACTCTTTAAAATGTGCTGAATAAGTTGAATAAGTTGCTTCATTTTTTTCTAAAGCGAGTCCTTGCAAAGCAAAGCCTGTGTTAAAACATTGTAAAACTCTGAGGGGTTCGCTCATTAAATGCCGACGAACACCGACGATTAGTGTTACCGTGGTAACCTGCAGGTTCGTTAAACCTTAACGAGTTCAGGATCAAACTGTCTGCTTCTCTAAGGTTCATAGCTGGCGCTTCTTCTCTAATTTTACCCGACAAACGTAAAGCTTTAGACGACTGCAGGGACCTTTAGCAGGATGAGGTGGTTGCTGTTCAGACGTTGGCCCTGACTGATCGTTTAAGCTTCATTCCTGTGCTCACAGTGGTTGTTACTCCCAGCTCAGAGCGGACAGACGTGCCTCCTCCGGTGTCGGGTACCCGGCTGTAACCCTCCGTCCTTTCTCCTCCTCCCTCCACAGATCTGAAACAGAGATGCCTGTCCAAGATGTGCAGCAAACTGTGACCCGACAGGAAGCGGAGGCAAACAAAGAGCCGTTCATCATCGCCGGCCGGATGTGACGGGAATACCAAACAGCTTCTGGAACAGCTGGCAGACTGTTGTGGGTGCTTCCCCCCCCAAAAAATCTACAGTTTGCTCCTCTTAACTGGATATTAATCACCAACATGCCATGTAATTTATACAAAAAAGCTATTTTTTTCCATTACTACTCATATAAACAGTAGTCTTTATTGGATGTTATTCTTTTTAAAATGACCCACGTCATGAAGCAGTAGGTGTTAAAAAAGCCTTACAGCAGATTTTTTTCCAAACTTTGAAAGATTAATAAATTTGATTTTAAAGTAAACTCGTAACCATCATATCATCTCAACTCACCACAAATCCTGTTGTGGTTAAATACATTTTTATCCCCCTCTGATGAATTGATACAACATTTAAATGTGTGATTTGAATTTTATTTATGTTCAAAAAGCTTGACATGGCTGTTTAAAATACGTCTGATGCAGATATTCAGTAATGTTCAACACTGCAGGTTGATTTCTCTAACGATCAACAGAACAAAGGATCAGAGTCAGCCCTGGACAACTTGGTGCCCTGGGATGGATTTTCCACTGCACCGCCCGCACAATTTTCTAAATCTCAGTTTCTATACAGAAAAATAAATACCGTTGTCTTGATTTTATCATTCATTAAAAAATGATTTTCCTATTAATCCGGATGAAAACAACGTGATGAATTTGAAACCCAACATCAGAAGCCTGCACCATACCTGCCAACATCCGCTGATGGCGAAGGAGGACGAGGCGAGCTGTCCTGCAGGATCTGGAGACACGATTTGGATTTATGTAGGATTAATAAAACACCAGAATTATTATAGATTCATTAAAAGGTAGAGAACTAACTCATAACCAGCCTTTCAGCTGAACTTTCTGAGTCAAACTTATCTGTATTTTTTCTTTTTACACACTGAGCTTAATGTGTTTGTCTAGACGGCATCATTCTGTACTTTTATCACAAAGCACCCTCTGCACCTTATAACCTTATCTTAAACCTGACTGTTCAGCTGGTTAAATCAACCATACCAAGACAAAGATTATAAAAAATACAAAAGCAATGCATGTGGCGATAGTGGACAAAAAAAAAAACTCCTGTTTAACAGGAAGAAAGCTCCAGCAGAACAGGAACCAGGCTCGGTGTGAACGGCCATCTGCTCTGACCGGCCGGGGGTCAAAGAGCCCAGCAGCACTGACCCAGGAGTACTTTCTATGTGAGGAGAGGGTAATGGCAGGACTGGCTCCGCCTAGTGGCTTCCTCTAGGAGGGAAACACGGCTAAACAGATGAGCTCTGACCCAGTTTTCAGGTCCGCAGGATGGAAGAGAGCGCAGAGAGTTGCAGCAAAGGCTGAGCTGTGTAGCAGAGATGTGGCTAAACGCTGAAAGAGGGGTTACGTGAAATGCCTTTACAATGCATTTACAATCTTCTACCTCCTGGTTACACCAACAAGGATGCAAAAAAACATTCCGACCTATTAGCCATTAAATAAATGTCCACGTGTCCTTTGTAGGTCTTTGTGTGTCTCCAAAATGCCACATTCATCATTTTAACACCGACCGCAGGGTCCTCCGTTATCCAGGCGGGCCTGACGGAGAGTCCGAAAACGATTCCTGGTAACAGGAAAGTGTTAACATTGTAATGTTAACACTTTCCTGTTACCAGGAATCGTGGAAAGTGTTAACATTACAATGTTAACACTTTCCAAAAATGTATATATATCTTTGCAATTTGTCATACATCAAGAATTGTGCATCAGTTTGTTCAAATCAGGTTATTTCTGCGAATTTTAATCACAAAAGGTATTTTTTTTCAAACTGAAGAACTTGAACTAATAAAGGCTCAATATCAAGACGATAAACATTTTTTAATTCAAAAGAAATCTGGATTTAGGACACATTTCATCTACTTCCTACAGAAAAGAGTCCATACTTTCCACTGCAAGGTGGGTTATCAGGTCAGACTGATCTGAATCATCTCTGCAAACTAGATCAGACCTATATATTCCCATAGTGTGTAAAAATGAAAAATATGACAATAGATCCTGTCTCAACCTGTGAGGGCGTTGGACTGGAAGCACTGAAAATGTTCAATTATTCATAGAAGAACGTGAAGTTGCCTGTAGCATTAGTAGAGCTGCAGATTCTTTCATGTTGGTCTTTTCTTACAGTAAATCCAGAAAATAAGAGAAAAAGGAGGATTTTGGGTGTTTCTTTAAATGCATTCAGTTCTGTGTGTATCATCTCCACCTGTCCCAGAAAAAAAAGCCCATTATCACCTGGGCTGTTATTAAACCAGCAGCTCTTCTGCTTCGCTGAGCCCCCCCCCCCCCCCTTTCCTGTTTGCTCTCATTGATCTGAAGCGCTGGGAGGATCAAATGAGGCCAGGTCGATCCGCCCCAGGTCACCGATGCAGACCCCCGCTGGACAAAGGCGGCTCTGTGGATCCCCCTGCCGGACCCCATCTGTACTAGAAAACGCCCGACATACCTGAGCAGGAACCGCACCGGGATAAGCTTCTGCTCAGGTATCACCTGACAGCCAATCAGAGCTGATCTTAAAGAGGCTGAAGGCCCCCCCCCCCCCCCCCCCCCCCCTCAGGTAGGGCTGATAAACAGCTGAAGGAGCCGAGGACTCATTCTGCTGGGAAATAGGAGCCCAGAAAGAGGTTCTGACCCACTTCAGCGGCTGCAGAGGCCCAACAGGAGCACAACCTCAACTTCTACGACCAGAAGACAGAATTAGAAGGTAAGATTCTCCTGGTGGCTTTAGAGTTTACTTAACAAATGCAGTCAAGTAAGTGGCAGTTTGTGTGGAGGCTTTTTAAATGCACATTTAAAAAATGTGTTTTGCAAATATTTCTTGAACTTAAAGTTGATTTTTAGCAGAAGGAAACCAAGCGACGCAAAGAAGAACTTTAAGATGTTTCACAAAAAACAACAAACATGCAGAAGAAAACCCTTTAGAAAGAAAAGTGAGGGCATGTTATACGACGTCGACGATATAGAAGAGGTCATTTAGAGGTCACTTAGAGGTCATTTAGAGGTCACTTAGAGGTCATTTAGAGGTCACTTAGGCAGATCTTCACACTCCAAGACTTTTACAACCGGATGTAAGACGACCTTTTTGCTGAGGTTGGATGTTGGATGTCAACTGTTGGACCAAATCCTGGGAAGGCGACCCGTTCTTATAGTGCTTGGAGTTGATCTTGGGTGACATTTTTTGGTCCCACCCTTTCTTCATGGTCATATTTTTGGTTCTGAACCAGGAGAAAAAAGCCTCTCCCTCATGGTCTGGATCAGGAATCTTTACTGCTGGTCTCGTTGTGGCTCTTAGCTTTTCTTCTCCAGACGTTCCCAACAATCAGGAGGATTCAGGCTTCCTTCTGTCCATCCTTCCTGCAGAACTTCAGGTGGTGATGGATTGTCTTCGCTCCACCTTTCGTTTGTCACACCCAGCTGCTGCCATCCCTGAACAAGCTCTGCACCGGTGCGCATGACGATTCTGTAGCTACGGTGCTCTTAGTTTGACGTCTACCATGGGAAAATTCCTCATCAAAGTCCAAACATGAATAAAATCACCTAAATTAGTATGTTTTCTTCTAAAGTCTGGTATTTACCACCAGAGCTGTCAGGTTCTGCTCTGGCACCGTGTTTCTTTTTACAGGTGAGCTCAGGTGGCAGAAGTGAAAGGGTCTGGAGAAGTCCTCCACGATGGGTTTGGTCTGGGAAGGCAAACCTATGAAGAGACGCAGAGACCCGTACGGGATGAAGGACCCATTGTTAGACCCTTAGCTGGTGCCGTTGGTCCTCCTGGTGGATGGGGACACCCGGCCTCATGTGGGGAGAGTATTCAGGTAATTCCTGATACCATGGACTGGCCTCAATGCTCCCCTGACCTAAAGCCAGCAGAACATCTCTGGAACATCATGTTTAGGTCCATCTGACGTCCAGGAGCTCAGGAGATGTCAGGAGGCACCACCCTGGCCAGGACCTAGGAGAAGATACCTCAGGATACCATCCATCATCTCCTAAGGAGCCCCAACGTTGTCAGGCATGCCTTCAAGCACCGGGGGGCCGTACAAACCCCAGAGAACCATGTGGACCAGCCTGCAGCGGTGTTTCAGTTTCTCTCTGACTTCAGCCCAAACCTCTGAGGATCATTAAACGACGTGACCTCCTGTTGTTCCAGCTCTCAAAGCTGTTAGAGAAGCCGGGATGGCAGAGAAGTGTCTCTGAAGTCAGCGTCCTCCATCAACACGGCGGCTCAGAGGCGTCAGCGTCGAGCCGGACATCAGAGATTAACCGTGACATCATCGGCGAAGCCCTCAGCGCTCTGGTTTGAAATCCTCCGGAACATCAAGGACCCACTGGTTGGTGCTGTGAGCAGAGCCACAGGTGGGCTGAGCTGCTGGAAGCCATTAGCTGCCGATGTAGCGAGCCCTGATGAAGGTGTCGTTTGGCGCAGCAGTAATAATCATGAGGATGGGGGTAATCTATGGAGCTGGGGGCGAGACGCTGGAGTAAATGCAGGTCTGTGTTGCAGTCGGGCGGAGAGCAGCGGTGACGGCTGTGATGATGTGATCCATGGAAGATCTGCTGCGGTTCAGGCTCCGCTTTGCTCCGCACCAACGACAAAACGACAACAAAACACCTAAAAGAAATGCAGGAAGCGCTTCTGAGGACGTTTCTAAGCATAAAACAAAGAAATAAAAAACCTCTAAAGTCCAAACAGGAGAAATTCAGCAGAAAAAATGCTGAAGTCACCTGGAGGGACTCAGAGGAAGCCCAGAAGCACCGATAATCTCATCTAATAATCTAATCTCCCCCATTCAGAGCGACTGTGGCTCAGTGGTAGTGGTCCTGCAGTTGGAAGGTTGTGGGTTTGATTCCAGCTTCTCTTCGTTACATCTTGATGCCCCCTCTGGGTGGAGGCGTGTGATTGGGGGAATGTGGCTCTAGTTTAAGGCGCTTCGGCCCCCCCCCCCTCCGCACCTTCCCACTGCAAAAAGGGAACTGAAAGTAAGTCAGATCTCCTAGAAATGAGTGTATTTGTCCTTGATTTGAGCAGGTAAATAAGATTATCTGCCCCTAAAATAAGATAACCGGATATCCTACACTTGAAATAAGACGATGGAGATGAGGTGTTCCTATTTTAAGTGTTAAAATCTTATTCCATTGGCAGATCATTTAAACTTGCTGCTCAAACCAAGGACAAATAGACTCATTTTAAGGAAACGTTACATTTAGTTCCCTACACTGTAAATGTAAGTAAAATTTTCTTAAAATTTGTGGATGAATCCTTGATTTGAGCAGCTAAATAAGACTAATAACCGATGGAATACGATTTTTGCATTTAAAATAGGAAAAATTCATCTCCATCGTCTTATTTCAAGTGCAGTGTATCTAATTATCTTATTTTAGGGGTAAAAATACTCATTCCATTGGTAAATAGTCTTATTTACCTGCTCAAATCAAAGAAAAATACACTCATTTGAAGAAATTTTCCTTACTTTTAGTTCCCTTTCTGCAGTGTACTCTGTCCCCCAGGGTCAGTCCTCCTACCTTCTGGAGCCAGCTAACATGAACTGTAGGTAATTGCATTTTAATTGTCCTTCACTGCCTGGAACCAGACAGGAAGGGTCTGGACAGAGACCAGTTTCACCTTTCGGCTCTGGACCTTAATCTGCATCGCTGCAGAAAACCCAACCCGGTTCTGTCAGTCTATCCCCTACGTGAGACACCCTGACAATCAAACTCCCCAACCTGAGTGGGCTTCAGGATCCAGACCCACAGCAGCAGCTTTCACAATGACTGCAGGGCCGTGGCACCAAGACGTCCCACCTGGACCGAGGAACCAGAACCTGGATCCTGGCCTTGTTGCTGTGACTTCAGTCGGATCTGGACGCACACAGGTCTGACCAGAAGGGCCGCCTTAAAGGGCCGGCGCGGTGGGGATCGGCCGTCAGATGGAGGTCCACTCTCTGGCTGCTGAGAAACACTTTCAGTTTAAAGTTGTGATTCTAATGTTTTTTCTAAACAAAGTTTCTGTGTCTGGCTGCAGGAAGTCGCCATGTTCCTGCTGTGGGTTCTCATGCTGTCAGCGGCTCCCAACAGTGAGTTCCCTTTTCCAAACCGTTCTCTCTGCGCCGCCACGCTTTGCTTTATCCACGTAATTCCACTAATTACACAATGATTTATCAATTAAACGGCTGACGTGTTAAATGTTGCGCGTATGAATTAAAGCGGTTCTTGCACGGCGTTTTTCCTCTGCAGGGCTTTCTGGCAGCTCCTGGTTCTGTCCGGACCCAGAGGACAACAGCCAACACGCCGGGCATGTAATTGGTGAGAATCATCTTTTAGAAAAATAAACTTCAGGCATCTTAACGGTCAGCACACAGCCCGCTTGGCTTGATTGTAATTAATGACTCAAACTAAAAGGTTGCTGGTTCACTGGGTCGAGAGGATGAGTCAACATGTGACGCTGGATGGAGGCCTGCAGGGACCCAACTCTTGTCTTTAGGGACTTTAATCTGGTATAAATCAGTTTAATTAGCTGATATTTGCTTGTGTGAGGCAAACGCTCGTTTATTTTAAACCCAGAGAGGCAGACTGTTGAAGATCCGATTGCAGTGGCTCCCGCATGAAGCCGTTTCATGCTCTGCTGGTTACGAGCGCAGCAGCGTTGGGGATCGTAGCTCTCTTTCCCTCTGCAGGAAAACCCAACGCTCACGTCTGACTTTTAAAACAAGCTGTCCAAGCTTTAATTAACAAAAACATCCACAATTACTGGCAAGCCTGGAAAAGATGTGTGATAACCCTCAAAATGACTGAATCTGTTGTTTCTGTTAATGATGCCGTCCTAAAGACGCTCTGTTGGGTTTTGGAGGATTGTTCCACTGGTTTTCAGTTTTTACGTCAGGTTTTTATTTAAAATCTGCTTGTATTTTTAATTTTATGATGCCTAGCAGAGGGTTTCAGGGCCTTTTGACGAGCAACAGGCCCACAGCATCACTCTTTTTTCTTTTCTCACTAAATGACTGGTGAGAACGTTTTGCTCACATCCTGGTTGGATTAAAAGTCTGTGACCTTCTGAGACTGCGGCTGTCCTGCTCAGCTGCGCTCCTCCTCCAGGAACAGCTGGCAGGATCCTCTCTGGTTAAATCTCTGTTAGTTCTCACACCAGCGTCTCCATCTTCCTGCTCCGTCAGACTGCCTGGGCCCGCGCTTCACCTGGCTGCACGCCGTCTTCGATAACCTGCCCTCGCTGCTGAGCTTTGTGTCCAGGCTGCGGTGTTCCTCAGGGCTGTGTCCTCGGGACCTGGAGGATTACGGCTGCTCCTGCAGATACGCGGCGTCTGGGAACCCTGTAGATCCTCTGGACAGGTAAGAACAGCCAGAACAGATGAACACTGGTTCTAAAATCCACCGCACACATCATTTATCATTTATCAGGGACAGAAGAGACGCTGCTGACTTTAAATGTGCTTTTCTTGATGCTGGAGTTGAAGAAGTTGCTGCAGGAATGAAGAGGAGTCACTAAAATGTTTTCCTGATGCATTTAGTTTATCTTGTTTGACTGTTTGTTCCCCCACAGCTGCTGTGCGGCTCACAGACGGTGCTACCAGAATGCTGCCCCCTGCAGGCACCAGCTGCCTCCTTATAACTTCAGCTGCTCTGCAGCAAACACCAGCTGTGGTGAGTCTCCGCCTGCAGAGTGTGGCCCTGCAGGTCTTTGCTGCAGGTCTTTGCTGCAGGTCTTTGCTGCAGATCTTTGCTGCAGGTCTTTGCTGAGGATTCACGGTGTTCCTCCTCCTGCAGACGCCGCTGACCCGTGTCAGCAGAGGCTGTGTGAATGTGACCAAGCCGCCATCGACTGCATGACGAGGAGCCCCTACAACTCCACTCTGAGGGCTCTCTCAGAGTCATTTTGCTCGGGTGGAGAAGCGACAGGTGATTTATTTTTACATCCATGTCTGTTTTTTACCCTAAAATAAGGTTATCTACTCAGTTTTCCAGTCAAACGTTGAGGTGATAAAAGAACCCATCCGTCCGTCCATCGTCTGCCGTGGATCTGGGATCAGGTCTCAGGGTCAACGTGTCTTCAGGGAGATCCTCCGGCTCCTTCTGGGGACCCCAAGGTGTTCCAGACGGGCTGTATGGCCCTGCAGGGAGTTCTGGATCCTCCTCGGGGGTCTCCTCTCACTGTGACGCTCCAGGAACACACCCAAGCTTGAGATTCATGACATTTAATGTAGTTGAACCACTGAGAAAAGGTCTTTGGTCCTGATCTTTCAATAAAGGAGTCGTCTGTGGGCTAAATTCTGGTCCTGGTAGCTGCAGCAGCCTTTCAGCTCATCTCTGCCTGGGATCTCTCATTAGTCTCCTTCTCCTTTCAGACCTGCTCGGTGGCATCATGGTGGAGGACGGGGAGGTCTTCGACGGAGCAGGTGAGTCTGAGAGCGGACGCGGTCGCCACGCCGACTCTGCCACTCGTCTCCGGACGGCGCGTGACGTTTGGAGAGGGTCAGCAGAGGTCGGCCGGCGGGAAAACGGCGACTCACGCCTCAGCCAATTAAAACCACCACCTCCTGACATTTATCACCGCGGCCTTCTGCCCACGGTGATCTGAGAGCAGAAAGAACACGGATGCTTCCGGAGAGGCTTTGATCCACACGTGTCTAAATATAACTGTGGGAAGGGGCTGAAGTGGAGGTCATTAAGGTGGAGAAAAGTTAGAGGCCTGCTGGAGGCCTTTGAGCTTTTCTCTCTGAATGCTGATGCCAGCATCCTGTTGGACCCGAGCTGTGGGGTAACTGTCCTCGTCCTTCCGCTTTCCAGATGTTCTGGCAGCAGCAAACGGCTCGGCGGCGGACCTGCTGTCCAACTCCTCCCTGCTGGCTGCAGGTAAACATCCAGTTTTCAGCACCATGAGAGGAAAATCCTGGAATAACGAAGGAGTGAATGTAGCAGATTTAAGCCAACCAGCCCAGATCCTCCTGATAAATCTGATGCGTTTGGTCTGAGACGCAGGAAAGCTAAATCACTGACATCCACGTTTGTTCAGATAATCAGAACAACTGAACTGGTTTCTGTTCTGACGGAAAATTAAACAAATGATCACATTTGAATTCTGCTTAATTTAAGATTTGAGAATATCATTTTTACAGAACAGGACCAAAATTTAGCAGTTTACCACCAATTTTGCAGATGCATTGTGTCTGTAACATACATAATAATCTCAATACTTTTCATATTGTATTATTAAATAGGGAAAAATAAGCAATAATAAAAATAAAATGAACTTACAGCTTACGTTCCAAAATGTACAGGTTACTTTTGGAAACGATAATAATAATAATAATAATAATAATAATAATAATAATAATAATAATTTATTATTATTATTTATCTTAGTTAATTTTTCGGTCTTTTAAGAGATCATTAATATTTAAAGCTACTTTCCAGACCTAACAGGTTGCTGAAACTTTGTAAAAGCTGCAGGTGACCTTTGTGAATTTACGGCTTGTTCTAACCCAGCTTGCTTGTTATTTTCAGAATTAAGTTTGTTTTTTTATATTTAATGCACTCTGTGCATCTTCTCATAAACATGTTATGGTTTTATTAGGTGTTTTATTAGACGGCCACTGCTGAGGATCGGCTCTTGGTCATATTCAGAGACTTTTGTAGTGTTGTTGTGTCTCTGCTCTGGTTAATAAGGTTTTCTCATCATAAAAAAACAAAAAGGCGCTTCTCTAAAATTTACTGGGTCTTTTCTAAAACTTGCAGGTTTGCAGGTTTGAGATACTTTTCTGGAACTTTCGGGTTACTTCTAGACCTGAAAGGGTGCTTTCTGGAACATTCTGGACTTTTGACAGCCTGTTTCTTAAACTTGTGTTTTTGTATCAAATCTCACAGGTTGCTTTTGTAGAATTCATCTTACTTTCTGAATCTTGCGTTGCACTTTTTCACAGGTTACTTTCTGGAACTTTAAGATTAGATTTTCAATTCCTTCTAGATACTTTCTGGAATTCTGAGGGTTTGTTTCTCAAACAAGTTACTTCATCAAATCTTACAGGTTACTTTTACAAATGTACTTTTTGGTATTTAAGTTTTCTTTTGAGTTTTTTTTTTTTTTTTTACTGGTGCTTCCCAAACGTGTGGGCTAATTATTTTTAGAATAAACAGGTTACTTTTGCATTTTTCAAATTTAGGGGTCATTTACAGGAACTTTCCAAGCTTTCCGGGTTCTTTCCCAGAACTCCTAGGGCACCTACAGGAGCTCCCTGGATGCTAACCCAGGTTAAGTTGCAGAAAAGTATTTAAAATATGTCACAGATTTCTATTGTCATTGGATTTAAATGTCTTTATATCCGATTGTGCTGCTGTTGTGGGTTTAGAACAAAAACTTTGGTTGAAAATGCTTCAGTTGAGATGACATGTTGTTCATTAAAAATGAAAATGACTTTAATTAGTATTTAAACCAGACTGAAACAACTAATTACAGATCCAGTGTGTCTTGAACTTTACATGATTTAAACCAGGAGAGTTGGACGTGATGGGAGCGGGGGGAAACCGGAGTTATCTGGCTGAGACGGGCGGTGAGGGCATCACCGGTCCTCCAGAACCAACCTTCCTCCTGACTCCGCCCGGTACCGTCACAGAGACCGGAGGTACCTCACAGTCCACCAACCTCTGCAGACAGAAAACTGACTCAACCTGTGCAACACTTTCCAGAAGCACGCATTTTAACACTAAAGGCTTTTCTAAAGCCACACCAGGCTGCTTATTTTGTCTAAAAGACGCTCTGAACAGAATCATTTGCTGGATTCTAGACATTCAACATCATTTAAGCTTTTTTGGAGTTTCTGGTCGTCAGGGCAATGCCTCAATCATGTGAGCATCATCATTTGAACAATTTTGAACGGCAGGTGTGCTTTGTGTTGTAGAAGAATTTGAAGAAGGTGGAGGGGAAGGACGCCAGGAAGGAACAAAACACAGTTGGGTCTCTAAAGGTAAGCGTTTAACTCCACTTGGAGCTGATGACCCCACAGCTTTCATGGCCCCCATAATAACTCCTCAGCCGTGGACTCTTCCCCCTGAGTGACTCACTTGGCTCAGACGTTTCCTGTGGCTGCGTCCACAGAGCTGGATGAGGCGGCTGCTGCAGAGGAAGCCGCCGAGTGGGAGGACGCCGCTGAAGACCAGCTGACCCCCAGTCCTGCAGAAATCAGCCGCGGTGAGCCAGAAAAAAACACTTTTCTCGTTCACGACAGGAAGGGGGAACACGCCGCCGTCTTTCTAGATGTACGTCTTTGTTTTGATGCTGATCCTAAGTTTAATGGTTCTAAAAGGGAGCAGGGATTCCTCCGATGGGGAGAGTTATTCTAAATCCTCCAGGCTGTGCTGCAGTGACATCCACCAACATCTAGATGGAGAAGAGTTAGAAACTCTAAGATGAAATGAAAATGGAGGTGTGGGCTTGTTGAGTTTATAGAAGAAAAGCATCTGCAGCACCTTCCTCACCAGATGGTAGATGCTAACGATGGATCTCAAGTCCTTTGTTACACCAGTGTCAGTATAACTTTATTATTGTTCCCAATGGGGAAATTCTTCCTGCAACCCGTTGAACAATATAAAAAAACACAAACACGCTACAACACTGGCAAAAAACAAAACAAAAACTCCAGGGTAAATATCAGTATAAATATCATTTAAAAACAATTGCACCCAATCCCATTTTGAATTTCTCTGAATTATGGCCGGACTAATAAGAGTCTCCCCTCTGTTGGTCTTTGCTTTAGGCCGTCTAGATCTCCTTCCAGATGGTAGGAGCTCAAAGTCGCCTTCAGGTGAGTGATACGGAGGGGGGAGAATGTTTCAAATAGTTTAAATCAGGTAATGTGGTACCGATAATTTAGCTGGCCACTTTAACTATTTATTTCAAGTCTCCTGCTGATTGGTCGCCTAACCAGGTGATAAAAGCAAGGACGGATTCTGTCATAGATTTGTAGAAAATAGTCATCAACCGTTTGCACAGATCGAATTGATTAAATTTGCATAGAAAGTGCAACCTTTTGATTTGCTTTTTCCAGCTTCTTGTCAATAACGACCAGGTGCTTATAGTATTCACCTGGTTCCCCCTTAATGAGAACTAACGGTGGAGGACTGGACTTCTTTCTAAAATCTGTCTGCAAACCTTTGCTTTTGGTGACATTTAAAGGAGCAATAAGTGAAATTTCAGTATTTTAGATAGAAAGAACTAAAAATAGCTTTGTGAAGAGCTAAAGGTATCTTTTTAGATGGACTATGGTTAAATGTCACACTATCTGTGTTCTCTTGTTTGCATAGCCGGGCCGGCCGCGTGTGCACGTAGGTGCACGTGAACAGCTGCCACTCAGGGCTCAGCCACTCCACGCCCATAAAACGCCACCGCTAGGCACAAAATGGCGGAGAGGACGCTTATCAGATCAAAACGTGCTCTTACTAACAGCATTCTAAAGTTAGGAGTTACTTCCTTACTAGACATTTTCTTCTGAGATGTGATGCTATCTTGCTTTCCGTTTTTATCCTCTGCATACGAGCCGATGGGCGAGAAGGGGAAATGGGTGCCGAGTGCTGAAACGAGGCAGAGAAGCTTGACTTGAAACACAGACAGTGCTCAAGCGCCACCTAGTGGTGAAATACCACTTATTGCTCCTTTAAAGAGGAGTTTTCCTCTCCACTGTCGCTACTTGTATTAGGCCGTGGGCCAGAATCTGTACGGTGACTTTTCGTATGAACTGTCAGGGGGCAACTTTCTTCCACCGGGAAAAGTTGCTACACATTGCAGTGATCTCAAAACACCAATGTTCCCACGTTTTCACTTGCACATTAATAAGTTATAGCCGATAAAAAATCTAAACTGTGGCGCGCCGGAACACTGAATAAATGTACAACCAAAATTATCAGATTTAATAAGATTTTAATTCAACCAAGAACATATAGAGATATTAATCATATTAAGAAAACGAGATATGTCGCTTTTAAAAATAGAATGTATTAGGAGTTTTAAAAAAATCAATTTCATTTTATTAGAATGTGATGTTTAAAATATTTAGACTTCACAAAGCTGGAGGTTAAAACTTTTATTGATTTCAAAAATACAATACAAAATTCTACAAATTCCGAAGGGGCCCATTGATAGCTGGAGATAGAGACCGGCACCTCGCAAACCCAGCGGGGATAAGCGTGTTAGAAAATGGATGGACGGATGGATGGATGGATGTTCTGGGCTAGTTATTTTTTCTTGCCATCAAGATCTCTGCCAGAAAATGCTATTATTGGACTTTCTTCGTCTGGAAACAAATGCATACAAACATCTTACGAGCGCAGCCATGATGAACTGCTGAACGCGCACAGCTGACAATACAGCGATCTGATTGGCTGAGCAGCAAAAATCGAATCACGTGACCTCTTGGACCGGAGCGCCACAGTTTAGATTTTTTTTATCGGCCATAACTTATTAATGTGCAAGTGAAAACGTGGGAACATTGGTGTTTTGAGATCACTGCTATGTGTAGCAACGTTTCCCGGTGGAAGAAAGTTGCCCCCTGACAGTTCATACGAAAGTTCTTAAGGAAGCGTCCTACAGATTCTGGCCCACGGACTATATGGTCAGCATGAGGGATTGCTGCTAAGTCAACGACACAAAGCAAGCGACTGTCCACTGTGGCCCCATGCTCATCCAGGAGGAGTGAATGCTGCAAGTCATTGACTCGATGCAACCTGATGGGTTTCCTTAGATGGGAAACTTTTTGACCAATCTGTCTGGAGTATCTGATTAAATTTGATTTTGTAAAGAGCCTTGAGATTACCTGTTGTGGATTGGCGCTAAATAAATACAATTAAACTGAATTTAGTGTTAAGTGAGAGTTGTGACACCACATAAAATCCTCCGTCACCTGACCAGAGTCATCCTCTCCCTGTACCAGGCCGCATGGAGACCCAGGAATGTTGTCAACAACCTCCACCTTCTCATCACATATAGGGTGGAGTGATGCTGTTTTCTTGGCTCCACTGAAATCCACAACAATGGATTCGTTTGGGAGGTGTTCAGAACCAGATCGTCTCTGAGCACCACCAGGCCAGATGTTGAACCTCCCATCATGCCCTGCTGTCGTCAGCAAACATCAGCCTAGGGTTTAAGGGGTAGATGGATGAGCGATAGTTTATCTACAGCATTAAGGCAGAGGGGCTAAGAACACAACCCTGAGGTGCTCCTTTCTTCAGGATGAGAGTGGAGGATGAACAGTTTGGTGTTGAATTGATGGATGGATTAAAAAAAAAAAACTAAATGTCTGATAGGTCTAAAAGAAACAAGACTGTGACGGAAACACTCTGAATCTCTGCTGCAGATGCAGTTCACTTTGTCCCTGGTGGAGAGAGCCCCAACGAGCCGTCCTCGCCGCGCAGCTCTGCCGGTGCGTTTTATGGGCGGAGTCAAACAGCAACAGGGATTCCTCCTGCTGACGGAGAACCGTCGGTTCTGACAACGTCGCTGAGAACTGCACCACTGGACGAAGGTGGGAAACAACGTTTTATTAGGAAGAACATATTACAGCTTCTGTAAGAAAACCACAAATTAGGACAATTGTGCAAACAAAACCAAAATTAATGTTTTAGTTTTATTTACATAAAGACGAATTTAAGACATTAAGTGAAGGTCACCAGACAGATGTCTATACAAATTAGACATTGTTCTTTTTTTTTAATAATATGGACTACATGTCTCCAATAAAATCTATTATAAGCAGAAATTGGAGTTTAATAAGGGTCCCACTGTTTTTGAGTTTACTTGATGGGGACAGATGGACTAAAACGCAGATCTGTGGGTTTACATCTGGCCGGCGGACATATTGTTTAGCCCGTAACGCTGTGATTCATTGTTGATGTATCCTCTGGGCCGACCTGGGTAGGAACTAGTTTACTCAGATACATTAACTGAAAATCTACATCTAGATGTAGTTTTACTACACCGTCCTTCTACTTGAGAAATGTTTTGTGAAGTAAATCTACTCTTGGGAACAGTTTCCAGCCACCTGAACTTCAGCAAAGACCGAGCATGATTTAGCCACCAGACATCATCCAAACGGAGAACTACAAGCTTCGTTGTTCGGATGTAACTTTCTGCTGAGTCTTCTGGAGGTCAGGAGAATTTAGGAAACACTTTGCACTGTTCTAACATATATATTATCTATTGAGAATTGGCTTCAGACTTGACTAAACAAAGAGCTCCATACATAAAGTTTTAAGCTTTACGCTGTGAAAAACAAAGAGTTGTCTCTTCTGCCTGAAATTATTTTCTAGAGATATATTTTTTACACTATTCTATAAAATATAAATGCTTGCACATCACTTTCTGTTTTTGTCTGATAATCATCTTTTCAAAAATTCTAATTGATTTTATGCACAAACCCGATTTGCCTTTTTTAACCAACTACTTTCAAACCCTTGAATCATTTTTTTGGACGATCCTTTTTTACTTCTACTTTAGTAAATAATATATTGAGATAATGTAACTCTTATTTTCAGCTACTCTGTTGACCTTCACTTACTGATGAGTGCTCAGGTAACTGCCTGATGACGCCGTCAGCCCCGTTTGGTGCCCCCTGGTGGCTGATCTAAACATGCAGCCTGAATCTTTTACAACCCCAGCTCTGATCAGCAGATTTACATCCACAGTTTATTCTGGAAGTTCACATCAGACTCAGAATTCCCTCATCAAACACTCAAGTTTAAAATTATCTATGACGTTTGTCTCCACTGAAACAAGGAGGATGCTTAAATTTGAACGGAGTGAAAAGACATATTGGAGCTGATTGCTCAAAGTACTTTTTTATGGGCTGGTGAAGATTCTCAGTCATCCAGGTCATGGTCATTTCAAAAAAGTAAAAAACAAAACAACTGGACTTTTTTCCGAAGTTAGAAGACGTTTCGCGTCCCATCCGGAAAGATTTCTCAATTCAAAATGTCTGGAGTAGTTTGGAACTCCAAGCTTTATACTACAGCCAAACCAAGGCCTTGTTATGGCTTAGATAACATGCAGATTGAACCGGAACTGGTCCACTCCTCTGCAACAGGGAGCCGTTAGGGTCGTTATTGGCCTGACTTACAAGAACGATGTTTTGATCACCTGTATGGGGGTGGACCTGTTTCGGTGCAATTTGCATGTTATCTAAGCCATTACAAGGCCTTGGTTTGGCTGTAGTATAAAGCTTGGAGTTCCAAACTACTCCAGACATTTTGAATTGAGAAATCTTTCCGGATGGGAAGCGAAACGTCTTCTAACTTCGGAAAAAAGTCCAGTTGTTTGGTTTTTTAACTTTTTTATGACAGTTTCTAGAACCTCAGGGTTGTTTTATGCATCCGTTTGTCTCGTCTGAATAGTCTAAAACCTTCACAATCTCGGCCAGAAATCCAACTCCACATGGATATGAAGGTAATCTTCAGGAGCTAATGTGCCCTGGTTGTGGTTTCTAGTTTTATTTAACTAACAGCTGCTGTTAGGAGAGAGAAGCCTGAGGTCATTTAGTATTGTTTCATATTTGCCACAGCAAGGTTTGACTTTTGAATGCTCATTAAGAGCAGCAACAAATCTAATAAATCAACATATTTAATCTGTCCAAAGAAAAATATTTGTTCAACAGTAAAAGGATGAGTATGAGTACGGAATCTGGATTAAGTGTCCTGAGATTTATTGTTGGGTGTTTAAGTTTATTTAGCCAATGCGTGACTCATCTGCAGGTTTAGTGACCTTCAGAGCTTCGCTGATGGCAGAGGAACCGCAAATCAGCCCAAAGACGGGAGAGGAGGGAGCGTATGAAGACAGCGGTGAGGAAATGCTGCTAGCTTCTCCTTTTTTTACAAACCTGGATGATATTCTGTGTAGAATGACGCTCTGTAGAGCCGGGCTGACATGAGGAATGGTTACGGTGCTCCGGTTCCTTCTTACAGATCTTCATACCCTCTCAGCCACGAAGGTTACAGCGGGAACCACTTCGCTGATTGCCGAGGAGTCCAACGAGATGGGAGGCGGCTCAGCTGCAGGGAAAAGACCTGCATCCCCATCCGGTGAGTTTCTGAAAGGTTCTGGTAGAATCAGCGTGGCAACACCTTTACAGTCTGAGGAGAGAGAGCCAGCCTCTGCAGCAGCGACTTCGTTTTCTGTCGGTGAGGAGGCATTTAGTGGGGTTTAAAAACATTAAACCTGATTTAAAAGCCTTTAAATCAGGTTGGTTCTTATCCAGGACCGTTGCTGGACCTTGATTCTGTTGTTTCTCAGACATTCTGCCGAGGATCTGTAGCTGAATTTGGGCTCGTTGTCGTTGACCCAGATGAAAGCACAGATGAAATCACGGCGACTCTCGACCAGGTCGCTGTCCGGAGGAGTTCATGGTCCACTCCTCTGGACAGAGAACAGGTTCTGCTTGTAAAAAGCAAGCCCTGATCACCATGCACCCACCGCCGTGCTCGACCTGCTGGTATGAGGCGTTTCTGCAGGTACGCTGCGCTCTTCTTTAACCGTAGAGCCGTCCATTATGGCCAGTTACCTCAGGACTGGTAGCATCCATTTAAAAGGAAATTGTTCCAGAGGTCTTGTGCTTCGTTCAGATGCAGTTTTTCAGGCAATGCTGCAAAATTATGATTAGGAAAGAGAAACGTTTTCCATCATCGCTTTGAAACAAGCCATACTTGTTCAGCTTTTTCAGAACTGTCCTCTGAGAAACTTTAACTTTTAACTTCCTTGTAGAGTCTGACCTGGCTCTGGTTCTTTGTTTATCTGACGTCCAACGTTTTCCACTACGGATGATCTTTTCTCGCTGCAGGACGATAAACCTCCCAGGCAGCTACTTTAAGGCCATTGCCTCATGTTAACATGTCCATTCAGGAGCAGTGAAATCTCTCGCTTTCATGGAGCCGCTGCTGTTCTCCATCTGTGGAGGCAGCGAGGGGCGCCTAGTTTTCCTGGAACCACAGGCCGGAGCCCGTCGGCTCGGTCTGCAGGGATATTTAGCAGCAGATGGGGAACTTTGTAGCTTCGTAACAACATGTGCTCAGCCGCCAGGTTTGATGTCCCCACTTCCCTGGCAGGTAGAAAACATGCAGCAGGTGCAGGGCCTATTTTTTCATCTTGAGCGAGTCGGTAATGGCGGCCCGAGGCTCGGAAACTGCTGAGAAAGCAGGAGCTCTGAATTGTGGGAAGTACCAAGCAAAACTGTATATATACGCTTTTTTTTCTGGCAGTCTTTGTGAGGAAGTGTGAGCTTTGCATCACGTCCAGCTACACCTTCAAAGAGAGAAGGGTGGGAGGTTTCTGAAGTCTGCTAAAGGTCTCTTTATTAAAGATGTTTCCTCAGTAAGGAGGCTGGATATTAGAGATGAGACGAGGAGCTTGGCCTAGAGCCGCTGCCTCTCTCCATGGAAAGAGTTGAGGTGGTTTACCATCTGCTCAGGATCCCCCCTGGTGCCTCATTTTGGAGGTTTTCCGGGTTTCCTTCCTGGACCCGTCGCCCACGCAACCCGATTCCCGATAAGCGGAAGACTCTGGACGGATCTTAGTTCAGGAACAGAATCCAACTAGTGGCTCAGATCTGCGCTGCAGGCCGAGTTGTTGGGGTGATCCAACACAGTTCAACTGAAGCAGAAACTGTTAGAGAGAATAAAGGCGCTAATCAGCCCAAGCTAACGGCTCAATGAGCCCCAGAGATGGAGTGAGAAGTTCTGTCATCTAAGAAAACCTCAGTGGACACGCGACCTTCCTCACGCAGAACAACTAAGCCCGTCTGAGTGATCCCTTCACAGCCCTGTCCATCCAGAGTCTGATCCGACTTCTGTGGAGCTGCTTTGGTCATTTCTCGCAGCTCCTGTTGCCGTCCTGCAACGCCTCGCGGTAAAGCAACCGCCCGGCGTGGTCCAGCCGGATCTACGGGGTCACTTTACCTCTTTGGTACATCCGCTGCTCGACTTCCTCAGCTCGCTCAGACATGGATTTGTTGAGCGCTGACTCACATGTTGACATTGCCGCCATACTGGATGTGGCATAGTGGGTTGATTTGGAAGATGCCTTATTGGATTTGTACCAACCTGTTCACAGTCCAGATCTACTGGCATTACCTTTCACGGGTAAAAATGAAAATATACTGGTATTTATTATAACATGTACATGTCTGTGGCCTCCATCACTTCTCCTTTTTTACTCATTGGAACATCGTACTTCTGGTCATGTGGTTTAGCTGTAGTAAATATACACAGAAGCACTTTGTTTACTGACAAATAGAGCAAAAACAAAGTGAAAAAACACAGTAATAAAATATAATAAGCCAAGAAGGCGTGATAGTTTAATCAGTGAGAGAAATTCCTAAAGTCATCTTCTGTGATTAGGCACCTTTAAAACCCAGAATATCTGTATTCCTACTAATATTCATGACACAGCATTCCAGACTAAGACACATGTTTAATGTAGTGTCAACATTTTTGGGATGACTGATGAAGCAATAAATGAAGGGACAAGTAGGGCTCAGAAAAACTAAAGTCTTAATAACAAATCTTAAGAGGTTAACTTATTTTAAAATGTCTTTTTTGTCTTTTCTCAAAATGGGTAATTGGCAAAGAAACAATGTGATCACGCTGGAACCGTTTGATCTTTTTGTTTACAGAGCACTTCATAATTACTGCTGATTTATTCGGTGCCATCAACAGAGAGCGGGGCGCAAATCGACTAGCAGACCAGATTCTGAATAATAAAGCAAACACAATAAAATAAGAGTCCTCTGCATAAAAAAACATACTGAATATCTACAAAATAAAAAATAAAGTGAGGAAGTCGGGCTCAAAAGTAATAAAATGAGTTAAAATCTCACGTTATTCTGTAATCGGCTGCAGGTGCGGACCATCTGGGGTCAACGACCACCTCCTCCCCCCCATCAGTCACCCAGACCAAACCTAAACGAGGCACAACAGCCGCTGTGAGGTCTTCATCACCCACGGAGACGTCTCTGTGCGAGGAGGAAGAGGAGGGAGACAGCTCGCAGGAGGAAGACGGTACACCGTTAAACAGAGAGGAGCTCATCGCCGGTTCTGGGCTTTAATGCGGTTAAGTGTGTCTGAAAAGGTGCATTAGATGTGGCCTGACCTTTAGAGGAGGCCAGAGGAACCTCCAGCTCATAAACTACACATTAAAGATGAATAGAGTAGATATTTGGACAGAATAAAATGCCTTTCCCAGTATGGAGCGAAACAGTTAATTCAATATAGCCTCGTAATGTAAGCTTTTCTGTGCAGAAAGTGCAGCAGGATGGAGCTCCTGCAGCTCAGAGGTTCTTGTGTTTGCCCTCAGAGTCGGACGCCCCCCAGAGAAGAACGGTGCCGTTCTTCGCCTGGTCCCTGCTGGAGTCCGTCGGCCTGACCGACATCCAGGATCCGGACGGTAAAGGTGAGCCGGACCTGCCATCGCTTTCCACAGCCTCCACCCGGCCCGTGAAGTGTTTCACGTTTACGTTTCCTGTGACCAGAGTGCAGCGACTCCTTCAGCGTCTACAGCAGCGACGGTGGAGGCCGGCGGGAGATGCCGGCGCTCGGGGAGATGCTGCGCTGCCTGACGGGACGATGTCCACACGAGTACGAGATGTACGGCTGCTACTGTGGACAGGAGGGAGGGGGACAGCCTCTGGACCAGCTGGACAGGTCCGCCCGTCTGGACATTTCTGAAGATAAATGCTCAGAGAGGAGAAACATCCTCCATCATGATTATTACAACTAGACTTATGGAATGATCAGAGTGCCATTACAAATATATTAAATCAAAATTCATAGATGTAATCAGAGTTTTAGTCCAATTTATGTGCTTAAATTTTTATCTTTTTTGTTTTTTTGTCATTAACATTTCAAAGCCAGACCTATTTTATTAATAGCAATAATTATTAAAATGCAACCACATTTAAAACCAAATTTAAAATGTAAATTTTCACTCATGGAAATGTGCACATAATTATTACTGAAAAAAATAATAGTATAAACTATAAACACAGAGACACATTAAATAAATCATAAAGACTTTTTGAAAATATTTTAGATTTTTATTTAGTGCCTTTAAAAGCTAAATTCCAAATTAAACTTAAGTCAGCTTTATTATCTGAAGAACATAATGTGGCTTACATTAAGAAAATTAAACAAGCAAAAAAAGTTAAATCAAAAGTGGTGTTTTTTCATGTAACTCATTTCTTCTTTCTTGAGTGTTTTAACTTGACTTTTCAAAGTTTGAATTATCATTTTTTTTGTGCTGCTTTGGAGTCGCTGTTTATTTCTGTTATTTGAACACATGTAAAACAACAAGTACATCTGTGAAACTTGCTCACCAGATAATTCAGTAATTCCTCCTCAAACACTTAAAAACTCGAGTATTTTACAGCTTCTCTGCTCTAACTGGTATCTGCTGATGTTCTGCTCCTCAGATGCTGCTTCTTCCATCGCTGCTGCCTGAAGCAGATCAGCTCCATGGGCTGCAGAGCCGACAGGAAGCTCAACGCTGACGTTTCATGCGACGGCAGCAACAAACCGCGATGTGAGTGAGCACGCAGTGCTGCAGGGCAGCTTTACTCTGCTTCACAACCTGTTTGGTGTCTTTTTGAAGAAGAAAACTTGAGAATGTTGCTTGGTAAAAAACGGTTTGGAAACTCGTCACGTATATTTGCGTTCATCGTTACGCTGATGATACCCAGTTTTACCTCTCATTGAATCTAAATCACATTAATCACCTAAGCAAGTTACGAGGCCGTCTTGATGCAAACATCTATATGAATCCTGATTTCCTTTCCCTAAATTCAGGTAAAACCTAAAGTCACTGTTTTATGGCCAGAAAAACCCTTTGTGGTTTGACAGTTTGTCTTAATGGGACTTTAAGGAGCCTTTGTGTCGCTCTCCACAAGGACGTGGAACATTTTAGATTTGCTTGTTGTGCATTTCTAAGAAGAGGATTAAGGACTATTCCTTCCAATAAAGTGAAGCAGAAAGGTTAATTCATGCTTTCATCTGTACCAGACTTTATCACTGCATTGCTAATTTAACCGGGTGCCAGACCGACTCCTTACAAATGTTAGTTTATCCAAAATGCAGCAACCAGGGTGCCAACAGGTGCACTGATGACATTTTTTCCTGTCGGCATCCTGTTTATCTCAGAAATCAGTTCAGCTCTCACTGACCTGGCTCCTTCTTAGGTAAAACACCTCATTATTGCATATGATCCCTCACAAACCTTTTGCTCATTGTACACAATCCTCATTATTCCATGATTACTCTGGTCCAGATTGGGTGGTGGAGTTTTTAGTCTCCTACGCTCTGGAGTCTTCTCCCTGCTTGGCTGCAGGATGCTGAGTCTCTCTGTGCCGTTAAGTTTAAACTAAAAAACCTCTCTGCTCGGAACGGCTTACATTTAAATCGTTCAGCTTTAATCAGCATTGCATCAGAGACTGCTAATTAATCCATTTATGTTGTCAGTCTGTTCTCATTCACAGGTTTTCTGATAATCTTTATTCTGACCATGTTTGTCTTATTGTTTTATTGTGTGAAGGACTTTGGGTTCGATTCACGTTTTTGAAACTGCTAAATCGGTAAATTTAATAGATCGATTGCATTCCGAGCCGTGAAAATAACGGTTTGTGCCGTCCGCAGGTCAGGGAGTAACAGTATGCGACAAGTTGCAGTGTGTGTGTGACAAAACCACAGCAGAATGCATGGCAGCGGCACACTTTAACCACAGCTTGCCTTCCCAACGGTGCCGTGGACCGGCGCCTCCTTGCCGCCGCGCCAGCAGACCTCCCAAACCAGTCCGAGTACCTCCACCGTCCAGCGAGGAGAGCAAGCAGAGCCAACAGTCTGAGGAGCAGACGAGTTCCTCAGCCCAACATCCAGACAGGTGAGCTTCTGCTGAAGCATAAATCCTAAAAACTCCTGCTTAATTAAGCCATGTGGCCTGCAGTCAGTTTTAAATACAAGCCTCAGCTCAGGAGCACCTCAAGGCTGAGTGCTTGGGTCCAATTCTTTTTCAGTAGCCTGTCCATAGTGCAACAATTATCTTGTAGGATCATTTGAAGGGATTAGGTTTCCTTATTTGTGTAAGTAAGGTTCTGTAGGGAAGTTACAACCTTTTAGTCAGAAGTTAGCAAAAAATCTAAATTCTCTACTGGGATTTTAACTCCTGTCTGAATATTTTCTGCAGGGTAGCAAGATTTACAACCCTGGGCTGTCGGTTTTTGGCTAAACCTTAACTGAATTTCAATACTTTTGAACTCTTAACTCGGGTTATTGTCTTGCCATTAATTGAAAGACATTTTATCATTTTGCAGTGATCAAATTTCTGACGTAATGAATGAAGAGAAGTCAGATCCTCCAGCTCCAGGATCACCAGGTGCCAAGACAACGACGACTCCTCCTGCCTCCAGTGAGGAGACCAGAGGGCAACCGACTCTCAGTGGGAATCAGAACTATGACCCCCGACCGAATCAAGACCGACAACCAGCGGAGAGACCGGGAGAACAATTAGAGGAGGAGGAAGATGAGGAAGAGGAAGCAGAGGACTATGAACAAGAAGAGGAGGAGGGAGAAAACTAAACAGCAACATTCTGGGTCATTTTTGTTTGAAATGGACTTCAATGAAAACTGTACAAGTCAAATGGTTTAATAGAAACATTTTATTTGTATCTCTGGAACATTAAAATCCAACACATTCTGAGACACCAAGGCTCTGCTGCAGCTGTGGTTCAGGAAATCATTTTCTGATTTCGTCAAGTCAACCGCTCAAGACGGCCAAGCAAATGCTTTTTGTTGTTTGTTTGTGAAATAAGTGCTGCCAAATAGAGAGGATATGAAAACATACAAGCCAATCCCAAAGTCAAAATCTGCAACATGTAAGTGCTTTAGTGTGTCCAGACCAAAAAAAAAGGTTTTCCTGAACCTGCTGCAGGAGCTGAGCCTTGGCGCCAGCTAGTGGTCATAGATCGTCACCGTGTTCAAAACAAGCGTCAGCGTTTTATCTTTGTGAAGGTGAACAGAGACGGGACACATTTATCTCTAAAACGGACTCAAAGATAGAGACGAATAAAAAGTCAACAGCTTTGCTCTCGACATGTTGCAGATCATAGCCGGTGAAATCAACGAGCTCCATCCCGGGAGAGGAGGAAACATTTCATGTATTCAAGCGTTCTACAATCAGGCAGGTCTCATCTAATCACAGATTTCCATTATTTTAAACCGACTTAATCGGAATAAAAACCTTTCCAACCATCCATTCGTACCAAACGCATCTGTGCTGCTCAGTTTCTTTTTTTTTTTTGCTTCAGTACCTTCAGTACCGCGATCAAAGTGCAACCTTGAGCCGTTTTTTGCATGTCGACTCGGTTTGAAATGACAGAGCCAGCTGGTCCCTTTTCTCTCACAAAGCTCAGATTCATGCATCCATCTGCTCCAGAGGACCTCCCCTCAACAGCTAATACTGACAAACGGTCATGTGCAAGAAAGAAAAGAAGTCGTTTGATGTTTGGGTTTTAACTTTGACTTCAGGTCTCGTTTTTTTTTTCCCATGATGGCGGTTAAAGAGGAAACGTTTTTCTGTGCTGGTGCGTTGATCTTTGAGACGATTTCTGACTAAAACCACAGCCGACATCTTTGGGAAAAAAATAAAATCAACAGATGGCAAATCTCTAGATTGCACCCAAGATCTAAAAATATATTTCTATAACAGCTCATTTCAATTGATAAAATAATTTCTACGATTGAAGAAAAAAAAGAAAAGACAATCTCTCCTGCAGGAATAACGGCCGCGTGATCCGATTTAAACCCAAGACAATGATGTAAACAACAGTGATTCAGCATTTTCAATGATACGATATGTTTCAAATCTCTAGCAGGCAACAACCGAACCATGTGATGCATAAAATATACAAAAATATATGATCTGCTGCTTTAACGACGCATTCCCTGCGTTTTCCAGCCACATCTAAAACAGCCGATTCTCCCGTTGGCTCCTCGGATCGGACCGATCCAGGCGGCGAGAGGTCGAGTTTAGATGGATTTTGTTTCACAGCGAGTTTTTATGTAGAGCGCCTCCTTGAGTGTTCAAAAGGAAAAAAAACTAATAAACTACGAGGTCAGCTGATTTAACCCTGGTGAGTGGAAACGAGACGTAACGTGGAGAAAAGTGCAGGAATCCGATATGTTTACGGGCTAAAGATGACAAACGGCTCAGTTCGCTCCTCAGAATACGTTCCGTTTAATCAGATTTCTGTACAAAAGCTGGTGGATCAACGGGAAGCTTGAAGAGAAGATGGACAATCTCATAATTTCACGAGGAAACGAGCAGGTTATGTGCTTTTATACACTTTTCAGCGTCAAACTACACCAGGGGGTCGTGCAGGTTCTTTTTACAACATCTACAAAGACTTATGGCGCTCCAAACAACCACAGTCAAATCTAGTTTCTTAAACCAACGCTTCCCCGACTTCAACCTGAGCATTTTCACAGCCGAACGTTGGGAATAGCTATGCTCTCCTGGAGCCTACAGAATACAGAGAACTTTGGTTACTTCCTGAAACTTGCCTACCTTCTAGTACTCGCAGCGTACATTGTTCAAACCGGACAAGCTAGCAGGTAAAAACTGCGTATATTTTGCTTTATAGGTTACATTTCTGGTTCCCTACTATACCAGGAATGTACGTTGTTACATTATGTCCCATATAAATACCGTCCAGTCTCTTTTATAGTACCTACCAAATTCCCGAAAAGCACGAAGAAAGTAACGTGCAAGTATGGAGAAAACTATCTGGATGTAGATATCAGGTTGCTTGACTTACGCCTCTTGAAAAAAATAAATTGCCAAATTGTAAGTTTCATGTAGGAACTGAGAAAATAACCTGTAAATTCAGAGAAACTTAATACGTTATAAGTTTTGGTAAAACAACAGTAACCTGTGAATCCTAGAACAGCGTGGGCTGTATGAAGCATTATTAGCTATATAGCTAGCGTTAACTTTAACCCAAATAACGTCCCGGTCTCAAACTTTGCATTCGGCCGTGGTTTTTGGAGCCATAGTTAAACAAGATGTAAAGAAATACCTTTACTTCAGTCTAAACTGCAGCGACTTGTGGTAAAAGTTGAATGATTTAATATTTTTTTTTCATTGAATGAGGGATTTGAAGCTCCTAGTGGTCATGGGGGGTATTACACCGTCGGGGACCTCCAACCTGTGAGAGACTCAGTGGTTCTACCTAAACTGTTACTGTATGAAGACGTAGTCATTTTGGTGCTTTTTGATTCAAGTAAACGTACAGGATACGGCTTCACCACAGACTAGTTACAGAAACTAAACCAATAATCTACAGTTCAGCTGTAACAGGCTCAGGCTGGTGATTAAAAACCCTCAAAATTCACTTTTCAAGTAGCATGATGACTAACAACAAAACCACCAAGAAACATCCACATCCAACACATTAGGACCAGAGTCACCTTCAGCAGGTTTTCCTCTCACTGAGCTCAGATTAGAGGAAAGTTCTGATAACCGGCCAGAACACATAAATCTTCACAGTTAAACAACATAAGAATTGCTCCAACTCTGCAAACTTACAACCACTCTGGGCTGGGTAGCCGTTATCTGGTGATCGACTCGTTCACATTTCCAGTTTTTCAAAGTTGCGTTAAAGAACTCAAGGTGTTCTGGTAGATTTTTACTATTTGTAACATAATTTCAGACCACTTGGTATAAATAGCATGATTTACATCCTGATGTGCTGCCCCCTACTGTTTCTAACCTGAACTGCACTTTGAAAACTAAAAATAAAACACAGGGACGCATTAGGAGGCTTAGATTTCACTCTGCTTTTCTGTTTTCTGCTCATACATCTAATAATGAAAGAGGAAATTAAAGAAATTGGATTTCCCCCCCCGGATGTGAAATATTTGATCTTGGATGTTGTAATAAAGTCACAAGACAAAGTAAAATTTGGCAGAATTTAACTTTTTTCTTTATTCTTAAGATATTTGAATCTTAATTAATTTTTCAGCATCAGTTTCCAGTGGTTGTTGTGCCTGTAGTTAGAAATGTTTTCCAATCTGCAGCTCAGTCCAAGAACAGAAGGGGCAGGAAAACCAGGTTTTAAAGAAGAAACTATTGAAATAATCAGATTTTTACCACCGGTCTTTATAGCTTTTCCCATATTTAGTTTGGAAAGATGAAGCAAAATGTGTTTGTTTGGATTATTCCTGGTAAATTGATATTTAAAGCAATAAATACACAACTAAAACTTTGTCCCAGCTGTCTCTTATAAGATCGTTTTATAATTTATTGTAGAGAAAAATGAAAAACAAACAAAACTTTATCAGATATACAGTTTGGCAATATTGTTAAATTTTGCCAGACTTTAATCCAAGAATCGATGTGAAAGTTTGGAGAACGTTGAACATTTAGAGCTTGATGAATAGAGCTGTGGTTTAGTTTCACCAACACTGAGCCTTTTAAACTGAACTGATTTTATCCGCTGAGAAGGTGTGAAGATTGGCAGATATTTCCGAGTAAATACAGGAGATCCGGCGGAGCAGAACGTAAGACTAAACTCTGAGGCTGCTTTAGATTTTTCTACTACTAGTCCACTACTGGTGTCTATTAAGCAGCAGCTAAAACCTGCAGTTTGAATCTTTTCTCCTAATAGAGTTTATTCTGGAGTTTATCTACAAGGCGTGAAGCTTGAGCATCGACACGTCATCACGGCAGCTTAAAGCGGTTTGTGTTGTTCTGGGTTTTGTTCTTGGTGAGTCTGTTTAGGGTCGGGGACGCGAGTCAGAGAAACAACATGGCGGCGCTCTGCTGGGTCGGATTTGACGCTGATTGGAGGAAAAGCAGAGTGTGGCGGTTGCAGCTGCTGTTGTTCCTCGTCTACGTTTGGAGTCACGTCTTTGTTCAGTAGACGCACAGGTCCGGGAACTTCATCTCGTAGACGGGGACAGACGGATGCTGGGTGTGTCCCGTAGAGATGGAGACCACTCCGGAGGGGCTGGGGGGAGGCCTGGCGGTCCGCAGGGGAAGGAAAAGGGAAGCGTTACGTTTTTATGAGGGATAAAAACCAATCTGAGACGAGGTGAAAGCTCGGTTTAACTGGGGGTCCAGTTAGAGCGGCGCTACAGCATCTAGAACCAATGAGGTCTTCATCAATGCTTAAGTTCTGAACCATAAAAATGTGTCTTTTTAAAGTCTGAAAAAGTAGTTTATGTCACTGAAGCAAATTCATAGACGGGATCAAAGACCCAGATGAGATGCGGTTGATGGCGAGATGACGACTTACCGGATCGTTAGCTCAAAGATTTGGGCCAGACGGTCGTGGAGCATGTTGGCCTGGAGGAGAAAAGCATTGAGGGTTAGGAGGAGCGCATGGTTCCTGCTGGAGCATCACAGCAGTCGTGGACCAAAGTGTTAACACACACACACAGAACACTTCAGCGTTCTGCTTCTTCAGCTGCGATATTCTTCAGCAGGGTTTCCGCTACAATATATATATATATATATATATATATATATATATATATATATATATATATATATATATATATATATATATATATATATATATATATATATATATATATATATATATATGTATGTATAAGGGGTCACCAACATGGGGCCCGTGGGCGCCAAGTAGCCCTCAAGGACCACATGTGGCGGCCACGAGCCTGTTCTAGAAAAGCACAATCCACCACCACGTTATTTTATCAATCAATCAATCAATCAATCAATCAATCAATCAATCAATCAATCAATCAATCTTTATTGTCAACTACAATTTGCATTGTAATCGAAATTTCAGTTCCAGTACAACCGTCCATCACATTTTGGGGGGAACGATTGACTGAGGCCTTACTCCGTTACTCTTCTTGTTTAATCACACCTGCATTTACATAGATTTAAAAATGACAATATTTATAACAAAGCATGCAAAACGTGCCTATTTCACATAAAGTCAAGGTGAACTCTGACCTTTGTAGTTCAAAGGTCAGTGCCAGTAGCCCCCTCGTATGAGACAACACCAACGAAGTAGCTCTCAGTTTCAGAAAGGTCGGTGACCCCTGCTCTATATGTATAGCCTATATTTGCTCACTTATACTAACCATAATCCGAGTCTGAAATGAATTTAAACATTGTGAAACGTTAAAATGTACTTTATTTTGAAAAACCACCCCGCCTGCTTCTTCCTGTCTGCCCAGCGGCGCCACGGCCTGCTGCTATCAGGAGGGAAGGAAAACTAGAGAGGACAGTCCACTGTTGCCCATTTAGCGCCAATGTGTTAAAATTCATTAATCATTTTATAAAAAGGTATTTTTAGTTTTTTAATAACTTTTTGTTCTTGGCAAAAGCTCTCCTACAGCCTGGGTCTCTAATGTATGATGTATGGTCTTAAAAAATCCAGTTTCAGCAGCAGCGCCCTGTAGGGGGTTGATCATGGCGCTAATTGACGGCGGCGCAGCGTCTCTTTAGCTTTGAAGCTAAACGTCGCTAACACAAAGAAGGCAGCGACTCCAAGGGCGTCTTTCACAGCGATCAGTCGGACTAGCTAGAGTGGCCTGAGCTGGAAATGTCAGCTCTGCAGCTGGAACTGCTACAGCGACAGAGGACTGGTTTGTTTTAAAGTTAGTAAAACACAACATGTGTGTTGCTGTGAAAAGTTTGGTCCACGCCGGCGCTACTTCCCACCTTTGACTCGCAGTGAGCAGCAATCTCCTCAAACGGAGCCTTCTGGAACTTCTCCATCACCTGACGCCTCTTCTCCCTCTCCTGCTCCTCCAAACCGGTCGTATCTGAAAGAAGATGCCGAGAACGTCAACGGCACAAAGAGACGACAAAGAGACGTCCTGCTCGCACTAAACGAACCTCTAATTAAAAACAGAAAAATGAAAGAAAAATGACGGAAATGAGTTCAGCCTTGTTGCTGCCGAAAGATTGATGGGGAAAAGCAGCATCCAGGTGCCGCTGATCAGAGGCACTCGTTAAGCAATTAGGAGAGCAGCAGCTTTCAAAGTTTACTGCTTTGGAGAGTACAGGTAGTGTTTTACCAATGCCAGGGCAGGAAGACATCAGCAATAGCCTTAGAGAAGCAGCTGTTACCCATCAATCTGAGGAGGAGGGCTAGGCGGCTATCTCCAAATTATCTGAAGTCCATCGTTCCGCAGACACAAAGATTTTCCCCAAGTTGAAAACATTTAGGAGCAGACACAAAGATTTTCCCCAAGTTGAAAACATTTAGGACAGCTGCCAATCTTTCCCAGAGGATTCACCCCACCGTCACGAGAAAAGAAGCCTGCTGCACACTCTGCAGGTCTCTGCAGGTTAAAGGTCATGACAGAACAATGTGAAAACAAACGAAAAAGTGTGGTTTGTTAGGAAAGCTTTGAAAGGAAAAGCTTAATATATTAAATATAATAAAGTGCTGCAGCAGGAGTTACGTTGCTGCTGCAGCAGATCCTTCTGGAACACCGATCACACCAAAGTAGAGACGTTTGGCCAGATTAGCAACGCACCGTTTTCACTGACAAACCAAAAAGAGAATATCAGAACAAACCGTGGAGCACAGAGGAGGAGGAGGGCTTATGATCTGGGCCTATTGCAATTAAAAACAAAAGTCAAACTAAAAGACTAACTGTTTGTCATCACATCCGCTCACAGTAATACAGAGAGGAGCCAGTTTGCTGACAGAACCGGAGGAGCTTACCGATGGCCTTCTTCAGGGTCTCAAATGTGATCTCCTCCGCCAACTCCGACTGCTGACGCAGAAAAAAAACAAATAAAGCAAGTTTAATCTGCAGGACTTCAAATAAAAGACGTTTGTGTCCTTTACCGGGTGGCGTTGTGTCATAAATAAACGAGGCGCACCTTATCTGGGAGGATGTTGGACATGATGTCCACTTGGAGGGAGATGGTGTCCACAAAGCTCTTCCTCCTGGTCAGACGGTCTTCGTCTGAAACAACACAGGCCGTTAAATCAGTAACCAGCTGGTTGGAGTCAAACAAAAGGTGCTTCAGGGGCTTTAAGGAGAATATTTCATCGTATTTTGGTGCAAAGAAACATGAAGATAGCGTTAGCATGAAACAAATAGTTCAACACTGGCTTTTCCTCAGTTCTCCTGAACGTATCAGTTATTTTTACAACATCTATTAACAATAATCATCATCATCAGTCACTGCAGCTTGCATTTCCAATGACATGTGTCCTCTGCATTTCACCCGTCCCTTACAGAGCAGTGGGCTGCCACTGTGGGCCCCAGGCCAGCATTCTGATCCAAGGCTCCTGCTCAGGGACCCAGAGTGGCCTGGGCTGGTCTGTGGGATTTGAACCAGGGATCTCTCAGCCTTCACCGCTCCACCCCTAAAATATGGAATAACGATTGTCCCGTGTCAGCCCTGTGTAAGGGGCCGCTGGCTAATTAACGACTTAACGAATCAATCTGATGTAATGACCGAACCTGAAAATAAGGATTTAGAAAACAGAATCTGTTGACCATATATGGAGTGAAAAGGAAATAAAAAGCTTTGAACTGACCTTTTAAAGTGGAAAGATAAATGGATAAAAGTCTGCAGACATCTATAGATCTAATTATCAAACAAATAACAGTTTTCTCTAAATGTTCTTCCTGCACCTGTGACCATGAGCAGGAAGTGTTTCTCAGTGTCTGAGCCAAATGAACGACGTTTACAGAGTTTGTGTGATTTGATCATCTGCGTTTCCAGAATGTCTGACAGCGACGTGGCTGTAGAGCCGTGAAACCCTTGGAGTAAAAACAGGCCGAATATGTGGGGAAAAACTGACTTTTAGCTGCTTCCATTCACCGCTGCTCTGTTTCACATAATCACTGCAGGCTCTGTGACGTACAGGCCGGCAGTCGGAGTAAAAATGCTGGTCAGAAGCGAAGCAGAAGTTAAAAAGTTGACCTGAATGCTGCCAGACATTTAGATTTCCTGCCACACACAGACCGGGCTCACAGAGAGCTTTTAAATCTCTCCATAGTGTGCCGGTCTGTTAGGTCTCCAAGCTTCTGCTTCTCCTGGGTTCAAAGGGCTTTGCATTAAAAAAGAGAAAGAATTTGGACATTTGGACTTTTAAACAGAATAAACAAGTAAAAACTAAAAACCAATGGCTGAAATATGCCAAAAATCAGCAAAAGTTCATAAAAATAAGTTCAAATTATCTTTATTAAACAGCCTAGATGGCTCAAAACAAACCAGTGATATAATGAGTGGAAGTCATTTGAAATGAACAAATCAAATGTATAAAAAAGGCACTAAATGTTCAAGGTAATGAAGACTTTTCAGAGCAACATTAAAGGAGGGAAAAAGTCAAATTAATAAGGGATTCAAAAGAGATAGTAGAACTGCACAGTCATCCATTAATTTGCCTACTGGTGTTATTTTATTCCAGTTATTTTACATTTTTTAGCCCCTCTCTGTCCCCAGACACAGAACACCCCTCAGAACGGATTCTGCCGAGCCAGAGAGTCTCCTGTGAGATCGTGACAGAAGCAGAGTTTGGCTGAGGAGGGCCAGACGAGGTGTGCAAACAGAGGAGAAACAGCGAGCGGCGCTTCATAATTAACTTTCTCCATGAGTCACGGCGACCTTTGCTGCGAACTCTGAGCAGGAATGACTCAGCAGTCAGCACTAATGAGGAAAGTCGTCCCAAAGGATGGGAGATTAAAAAAAGCTGCAGAAAACGGGGCTCTTACTCCGCTGCTGTACTTCTGACATTTGCTCTCACTTAAACTCTTCCAGGAGATTCAGACAGTTTTCATTTTTTTGGGACCCCAGGGAAAAGCTTCCTAGGCTGAAACTCTAACAGCTGTTATCTGCCTTAAATGCATCATCTACTCTGTTTAAGGAGAAGATGAGAGAGCAGAAAATGGTTTAAGAACCCGCCTCACTGCAGGGCTCCTCCTGAACACCAGGGGTCGCTGTAGAGCAAATACCTGAGCTTTAACTTTACAGCAGATTGTTTTACTCACCGTCTACAGCACAGACATTATAAACGTAGACGCAGGTTTGCACGTTGACGTCACCGCCATATCGTATGTGCCAGAAAGTAGTGCAATATATGTAGATTAATTGATATATATTGGCAGAACAGAGAGCTATTGATCAACGTTTTTAGATATACATGTGCATTTATAGATTTTCAAGTATTATAAATAAATAGGCGTGTGTTTATATATAACTATGTCCTGATTATATCAGCACTCTCACTCTCTCTCTCTGTCAGAGTATTAAAGAGATAAAATTACTAATATGACAAAAAAGTCATAGGAGAATAAAGTAACAAAAATAACAAAAGTGGTAATATTATCAGACAAACGTCATATTATGAGAATTAAGGGGGAACATTTCCACAATAGTCACAGTTTGCATAACTATTTTAGTCCTGGAGTAATACGGCCAGGTTAGATTCTTTTAATTATTTTTATTCTTTACGAGTATAAAGTCAGGAGAATGAAGCCAAAGGGATACGAAAATAAACTAGTAATATTACAAAAATAAAAATATTACGAATAGAAAGTATGTTCTGAGATTAAAGTCCCTCTGATACTGTTTAAGTGACTCAGACTAACAGCAGATTTGCCACATTCAACATGGCGGACGCTCTGACGCATCCGCAGCATAGACAGACCGCGCCCAACGAGGCGTCTACGTATATGATGTCTATGGTCTATAGTACCGACCGGGTTGCCATTAACGCTGCACAATATATTCTGGACATATTGCAATATTTATCGTAAAGGGCTGCCGGGTGTGCAGTAATTACATGTTTTGAACTTACATTCGTCATATAATATAATATTTAGCCAGTTGGACAGAGATGTGCACACCGGACACTAAGGTCATTGTTAAAAATGCTGAAGGTCACAGAGTGATGGAAGGCCGGAGGAACGAAGGAAATAGATTTATATCGTAACCGATGGCGGCATCGTAATATTTACCGATGTTATCGCCACAGCAAGATATCGCGCTGCCATAGTTACAGTTCGACCCTAAGTTTTGGTTAAAAGCGGCTAAAAGAGAGCAGACGTCACTGCAGAGCTGCAGCAGGTTATTTTATGTCAGCAAGTTATTTTAGCACAAAAACCCTCCTGATAAACGTTGATCTTAACTCCTGTGTCAGCGTACACCTCACAGAATGACTAGAACCCTACAGATAACAGCAACAACCAGCCTTTGTCTTCATCACAACGATTATGAAGACCATGCAAGATCAAGAATCATTTTTACTTCTGTTTAACTTCTGGGGATTAACCAAAGGCATCTCATGACCCACAGGGAGGTCCAAACCCAAACCTGGCAACCCTGCGGACCCGAAGGCTTTCGCGCTTCGGAAAGTGTCGACTCTAAACTAAACTGAATGTAGATCAAGATAAACACGCTCAGTATTTACCAACTCGCTCCACCTAAAGCTTTTCTATTAAGGTTCCTCTCACACTTCAGGAATTATTTCCATAAAACAGTCTTAGATTCCTCTCACTGATGCAGGGTGGGATGCTGCGGGCTCCTGCCTTCCCACACTGCAAAAAGGGAACTAAAAGTAAATAATACGTTCTTAAAATGAGTGCATTTGTCCTTGATTTGAGCAGGTAAACAAGGTCATCTGCCAGTGGAATGAGTATTTTGACCCCTAAAATAAGAAAGTTTTATATACTGCACTTGAAATAAGATGATTTGTTCCCATTTTAAGTGAAAAATCGTATTCCATTGGCAGATAATCTTATTTACCGGATCAAATCAAGGACAAATATACTATTTTCAAGACAATTTACTTACGTTTAGTTCCCTTTTTGCAGTGCACTGCTTCCCAGAGAGGGTGGAAATCGCCGTAGCAAACAGTGACTCAGCATTTTCTCCCCGTCTGTTTCTTACGAGCCTCAGCCAGTTCTTACCTACGTTTACCATCAATAAGCAGGTCCAATATGAAATAAAAGCAGGTTTTCAGACAGCAGCTGCGTTGGATATGAGCTGTCAGCTGACTTTTCCTCAACAGCAAAAGGTTATAGAGCGTTTTCATGTATCGGCCAATCAGATCAGACCAGTTAAAACCTGAAGGAGTTAAACTAGCAAATGTGTCCCAGTACAATACAGTGCATTAATCGTTTTAATACAATGTGACGTCACTACTACCAAAAAACAGAACCAAACAGCGACGGTTAATTTATCCAACTCTACAATGAAAACACAGACTGGCGCCAAACACGGCTAAACTATTCACAGATCATCATGTACTCACCACCGTGAGTCCAGGAGCAACAGCAGGTAAGAAAAAATAAACGGTTCAACAAGTTATTAAAGCGTTTTAAGGTCCGCCTCCAGCTACACAAACGGCTTCTGTTCTGAGGAAAGGAAAGAAACACTGGCCATGTTCACTGTTGGTCGTTTTAATAAAAAGTTTTCCTGCCGGTTCATGAAAAGCTTCGAGCCTAAAACGTTCAACTAAAGTCAGCTGATCTGAGCTCCTAAAGACAAACTCTGCTCCGTTTCTTTGGTGAAATACAGAAAGTTAAAGCTGAGCATGTTGGGCAGACGAGCCCAGCGTTGACGTTGGTTCACTGGCTGCCTGAACAGTTCAGGGTTCCTCTTAAGGTTCTTTTCTTTGCTCTTAAATCTCCTAACACCCTCCGTGTTGCTACAGCCACATAAATCCACCCTTACGTCTGCCAACCAGCAGCCCCTCCTTGTGCCTAAAAGCTTAAGCGTAAACTTAGAGGCGACCATCACTTTAGACTCTGTATGTCAGGCAGACCTCTCTGAGAACAAGAATCTTCTAAAAACACATTTATTTGCTGAAGCCTTTATTCCATCCTGAGAGGTTGACTCTATTTTAACCATTTTAACGTGTCTGTCTGTAACTGGTCTAATTTTCTTCAGCACGTTTTACTGCACTTTGTGGACCTTGGTTTATTTAAAGCGCTTCATAAATAAAAGTGGCACAATATGAAGTTATTTTCTATCTGTTGAGCCATTTAGAGGTCAGATGAATATCCACTGAACAGTAGAAATCATTATTGCCCTTCATTTATTAGTGTCTCTAACTTTGGGAATGAAAAGGTTTATGTTTACAGGAAAATTTATTTGGTTCTTTACTTCTTCCACATGAATTTGTTACTTAGAAATTATATAATTAGTTCTACTTGTTTTTTGTGATATTGTTTAAAAATCTATTCTTTAAAAACACCAAAATCTACACATAACTTTATATTTTTGTCTGATTACATAGTTTTGTACAAATTAAATCAGATGTTATGATCAAACAGTACCTGAGTAATTATTCTACTAAATATCTTTTTATTCTTGACTACTTTTAACTTCTACTTGAATAAAAATATTATGAAGTAATGCTTCTCTTGCTTTAGTACAACCTTCGGCTATTCTACCCACTTCTAGTGAAACTTTACTTTGCATCCAGGGAAACTCTTTCATGGTTTATAAACTTGAGGAGCTAAATCGATGGGAGTATGTGGGCGGAGCCTGATGAGAGCCGACCAATCAGAACATCCGGACCCTAAGGAGGAAGGGGGACTCTACAAGCTGATTTCTAGCGACTTTGCACATCAAATCTCTTTTAAGGGAGCTAAACGAAGGTCATATCTTATAGCAGGAATCTATAGCTACAGGACTCTACTCCAGCTCTAGGTTAGCTTTTTACCTCTGGATGTCTGCTTGCACCTGTGGAGGATTTTTCCTACTGTGTAAAGCACTGAACACCAACGTGTGGCAGAGAGAACAGAGGGAAACCTTTGGTTAGAGATAAAATAAAGTCACGACTAAGCTGCAAGTCATCCTAACGCTTGGATGCTTAGAAAATATACTTTAAAATAACTTACCTGTGTCACCATCAGCTTGTATATTTTATAAAATGCAACGTATCAATGAATTGTGCAACATTTTCAACACTTTTCTACACTTCATGATGATATTTTAGGCTTTTTCTGAAAACGTACATCACCATATGGTTGGGCTGGTGAATAATTTGCCTCTTTTCAGGTAACAAGTCAGTTCATATTATCCTGAAGGTACGCTGGAAGTACCACGAAGGTACTTGAAAGACCTAGGCAAGTTCTACTAGTTGTAGAAAGCACCATGCAAGTTCCCGGACGCTTTAGTATAGGCCATTATTTTTGTATTAACATATTTTTTTATCTTAAAGTAACATTAAAGCCACAACACCCAGTATAGCCGCTTGTTTGGGTAACAACTACACTTAACATGATGTGGTACTTTTTGTCAGATGTTAACACTGTCCAGAAAAGGAAATGTAATTTGCAGACTTTAATTGTTTGGTGTGATTATCAGAGCGTGAGGAGGGAGGAATCGTACCTGTGACCTGGGGGATGTACGGGACAGACAACCTCTCCACGTTGTACCCTGGCCCTGCCAGACACTCTGCCATGTCGGCCGTTTGGAAATACAGCTGCCTGTCATCTTTGTCCAAGGATTCAGGAAGACTGGAACGGGACAAAAAATGTACGTTTGAATAACGATCAGTAAGGCTGACAGTAAGGAGGACTTGGCATGTCCACAAATGTAGCAAAATGTATCATGTAACAATCCTCTCCCTGCAGTTTTCTATAAAGGGGATTCTAGATCAGAGCGCTTATAATCCAGAGTCTGTACGTCTAGGAGGAGCAAGGTTTAATTTGCCACTGAGCAGAGCGTTGGTGTGTTTATAGTCTGCAGCGAGGACCTTTAAACAAAGAAGCTGCCAAATAATTACCCAAAGATCAAAGGTTGGTCATGACTTTTGATCTGTGAAATGATGCAAGAGGTTATAGAACAACAGAGAAGTCCAGGGAATAGTTTCTTCTCAAACATCCAATTTATAGTTAAAGGTCCACTGATTATCATTTAGTGCCATCTGGTGGAAAGGTTGTGGACTGCAATTAGCAGCTACGTTTCCATCAAAATGTCAAGCAAATTTTGAGCAAACTTTTAAAATATCACAAAAAAGAAAAAAAGGGCTTGTATTCATCCACTGGTCTAAAGTAAATTTAGCATCGCGTCGCTGTCGGGTCAATTGTAAACGTTCCGATATGTCAACCAGTATTGGCGACGTTACCGTCTGGAGAAACGACGTTACTGTAACGAAAGAAAAGCCGCTCTGTTCGTGTTCTGGGAATATCCGGGAAGACGCTGACAGCAGAAACAGCCGATCAGTCATGTGAGCTAAACGTTTGCTACGTCAGAAATCATTCAGCCAACGTGTTTCCATCCCCCGTTTCGTGCATCAGCTCTTTTTTTGTGAATTCCAAAACCACCTCCGGGGGACGTAAAAACTGTTTTTTTTTTTTAAATCTTGCCGTCTCCATGAACCTTTTCTAATGCAAGACGTCAAAATGCTCATTAAAGAAAACAAGACTTGGGAGTCCAAGGCAGCGGGAGACAGCGGGACCTGCTGGGTGCCTCAGGAAGCCCCAGAGAGAAGAACGAGGATCTGTCACAACTGGAGGAGACGGCAGAGAACCCGGTTACAGATCCCAGGACAGACTGGGTCAGACCAATGATCCTCCCAGAGTCTGTACACAGTTCATCAACATTTCATAGGTTTCCAGATTAAAAGTTCTGGATTTCTCAGTTAGTTTTGGCCCATTTCCCACTGATGGTTAAATTTAAAGTCTTCAGGCCATCTTCTTACTGGATTTAAGATGTGTGAGCATATAACCCCTGTCTTGCACTCTCTCCACTGGCTTCTTGGTTTATTTTGGATTCATTTGAAATTTTTATTACTCACTTTTAAGGTTTTACACGGTCTGGCACCCATGTACTTGTCAGAGCCTCTTCACATCCACACCTCTGTAGGAGCACTGAGGCTGAGTAACCAGATGCTCTTAGACCGCCCCAACACCAGGTTAAAGCGGCTTCCGCCTTTCTGTGTCTTTAATAGTTTATATACAGTTTGATTTATTTTAGGCTACGTATCTCTGCGTTTTATTAGAAAGCACTTTGGTCAATGTGTGCTATTTTAAACGCTGTATGCAAACACAACGGACTGAAACAGAGGAGCACCAGATGGATGGAAAGTATGAAACGAAGGACTGATGTATGGAGCTAAATCAGGCTCATAATGTTTGTGTAAAAATGTAAAATTTGAAACTTAAAACAATTAGAAACTGAAAAACAAAATGTGAAACTGAATTTTTTTTAAAAACTAAACAAAATATTTAAGTGAAAAAAAGATTTGAAACTGTAAAAAAGATAAAAAAAAAATATATTTTTTAGATAATTTAGTTATTTTTACACTTTCAGATTTTTCCCCCCAGTTTCAAACTTTTGGCCCTGTTTTGGAGTGGGGCCTCAGATAACAGGGTTGTGGCTTAATCACAGCTCAACAGAGGGCTGGACTAAACATTCCCAAAACGGGACCAAAAGTTTGAAAGAAAAAGTTAAAACCTAGCCATGACGCTCCATCTCCTTTGAGCTCCATCAGGGCTGAGCCCGGGCCCAGAGGAGCCGTCCTCTGGACTTTATAGACCTGTCCAGTCTGATGGAGGTACAGAGACACCATCCTGAGACCAAGCTGCTGTTTGTTTTAATAAACTTCATTATTAACATCATTCTACTGTTTATTAGACAGCTGGATGTTGGGAAGTTTTGGATTCCACATGGACATTTTAATCACGAAGCCTTTAGCCATAGGATGCAGGTGGCAAACCTTGCATCCAGCGTAAGAGAATCAATAGTGAAACAGACTTTATAGCTCAAACCTTAGTTTCTCCCAATTCAACCCTAAAATCTGCCACAAAGTAAACACTTACGGACACTTGTCCCTGAAGATGTGTTCAGGCAGGAGGTACGAAGCGTCCATGTTTCTCAACTCAATTACCTGAAGAGGCGACGGCAGAAATTAACAAAACAACCCAACGTACATAAAAAGGTGTAACTGTAACCAGCAGTGCTTCTGGTTGATGACGCACCTTACTGACGTGCTGACAGAACGGCGGGTTGGCGATCATCTGACTCAGGAAGTTGAGGTACGCCGCCACGAGCGCCATGATGCCGCAGCGGATGGACATGGGCATGTTCTCCTCGTTGTTCAGAGCCATTTCCTGCAGACACGGACGTCCAGCGGGGCAGTTGCAGAGCATGTCATCGGCTTTGATGAGGTCACCAGGCCTTGTCATCACTGCTCTACATGCCTTCACTTCTAAAAATGTGTCTATATCGCGGACATTCCCACCCTGGACAGTTTGCCAGTCCATCACAGGACAACAGCACAAACGACCATGCATGCCCTCACTCACACCAGAGATCAGTTTACAAAGACCAGCTAACCTAGCAGTCATGCAAAGTCCATGCAGAAAGACCCAGCCCCGGATTTGAACCCAGGACTTTCTTGCTGCACCACCAGGCAGCTCTTATCAAATCTTATATGTCAAGGTTGTGCCTTTACTGCAGTCCAGCCTTGACTGGGAACCCTTTTCTTCTATGAGATCATTGAATTGCGTAGCATTTGGTACCATCTCCTCCATGGCCAAATAAAATCCCGGTTTATTTCTAAACAGTAGCGTTACCTGCAGAGCGATGGAGAGTCGGATCAGGTCCACGACCACCTCCTCATTGGCCAGCTCGATGGTGAGAATGGCCAGGGTCGTGAAGAGCAACTCAAAGTTTTTGTGGTTGTTGTCTTCCTCTTTGCAGCCCAGATAAACGTGGCGGTAGAGCTGCTGACCGTGCTGGGAGGAAAACACAAAGACGAGGATTAAATACGGAATGAAAATGTGACTATACTGAGAATCACCGGTCAGCACCGGCTTGAGACGCTGTTCTCTTCTACCTCTGTCTGACTTTGACATTTAGACACGTTTCAACCATATTTAGGGAGCTGCTGCTCTGATGAAGCTACATGCAGGAGAATCTGCTCCCTTACTTCACTCTCCGTCACCAGGCTTCTTAAAATCCTAGTTTATAAATAAACAACTTGACTCTGAAGATAAAGAAGAGATCTCTACCAAGATCAGACCTCAAATACGGAGCCTGCTAAACCCATAGACTGGATGGATGGTTGGATGGATGGACAGATGGACGGATGGACAAATGCACGGATTGATGGACAAATGGTTGGATGAATGGATGGATAGATGGACGGATGGATGGGTGGACAAAGACAAATAGTTGGATGGATGGACAAACAGACAAATGGATGGATGGACAAACAGACATGGATGGATGAACTGAGGGACATCTGGACAGACATATTGACAACAGGATAGAAGAATGAATAGACATAAAATATGTTTCCATCCATCATGTCATCATACGACAACATTTGGACAACAGGATGGAGAACAAAGTTTGGGGACATCTTTTTTCCAAAGTCCATTTTTTAATTGATCTTATTGTTTCATTAGACCTGGACCCATCCCATGGCCCATCTTTAAAACCTCTGGTCTGATATCAAGCTAGACGACTAAAGTCAGACTTATGGGGCTTTAAGGTATTTTTCAGTGCATGTCGTGGAAGCTAAACATCTGATACAAGCCAGTTCGTATTCTCTGTCAATCTTTCCTGATTTCCATCCTCCCTCTCCGACTTAAACCTTAAATCCATTAAGAGCTCGGCACACATTAGGGATCTGACTATTTCCTGGAAGAAGCAGCGGACCGACTGCCTTTGTCGCGGCAGGACGCCGTTTGTGGGACCGAAGCAAACAAACCGCAGTGTTTGTTGGTGTTAATGAAGCGCCAAGTCTCCTGGGGGGATGATGCGTCTCATTAATGGCGTCTTAATAGCTTTTGGACAGCAATGGAGCTCAGTGACGTTGAAGGATAACAGACATTAGGCTCTGATCCACCGCATTTGTTGAGGATTTCCAGCCAGCAGGGTGCAACATCCAATGTGTAGAACCCAACCAAAAACGACGCTTTGAAAACCATTTCAGACTCAACCAGTCAACAGTTTCAGGAAAAAAAAAACATGTAGAAGATCTTAAGTTGTTAAAATTTACTTTGAATCTGCTGCAACTAAGCAGAACATCTTTGCGTTTGGACGTCGATCCGGTTCCTTGAACTGAGAAAGAATAACGAAGGGTTAAACAGACCAACCCCTGCTTCTCCAGAGAGCCGCGATGTTTTAAAGACGTCCGACACCCTCAGCCTTACATTTATGACATTAGTCGTCAAAGGTTTAACGGTGAATTACGATACAGCTGAATAAAAACCGACACGTTAAAGACCCAGAGCAGCTCGCTCTGACCGTCTCTGCTTGAGAATTCAAAGGATGAGAAACAGATCAATCCAGTTAACTCTGAGCGAGTCTAAAAATAACCCCCTTTGTTTCAGAGCTGACGGAGATTTCCCATCGACCGTGAAATAAATAAACGGGCCGGAGCGCCGCTCGCCTCGTGGTGGAGGTTAATGGGAAGCGAAGGCCGGCGACTCCTCGTTCACCTCTAATGAGTTACAGTCGGATCCCATCAAATGCCGCTGGCAGCCGAGCAGAGCCGGCGCCGGTTCCGGTCCTGCGGTCGCTCGCTCTCCAGGCCGCGGTGCGTGTGTGAATTACAGGTGAGAGCGCCTTTCTGGAGGATTCATGAGCGGAGGGAGAACGGGCCCCATGCTGTCGGGGTCAATGAGCGCCGAGACCGTCTTAAAGGGAAGCCAGCGACACATCAGGGATCTAAGAGCGTTTGGCTGCCACACGTTCCCAAAGACTGGTTGGACAAGTTTATTTCTCTTGTATAAATAAATTTAAATACTGTCGATCCAAGCATTGCAAAATTATTCCCACTGGTCAGAATGACATGGCAGCAACATGAAATATTCCTTGTACTTTTCACAGGAACTCACAGGTTACCTTCCCAGACCCCCACACTGCAAAAAGGGAACAAAAAGTAGGTAAAAAAGTCTTGAAATGAGTGTATTTGTCCTTGATTAGAGCAGGAAAATAAGACAAACTGCCAACTGAATAAGATTTATGCATTTAAAATAGAAACAACTCATCTCCATCATCTTATTTCAAGTAAATATACCCAATCATCTTATTTTAGGGGTAAAATATTAATTACATTTGGCAGATAATCTTATTTACCTGCTCTAATCAAGACAAATACTCATTTCAAGACTTTTTTTTACTTGCTTTTAGTTCCCTTTTTGCACCTAGCTGCCTTACCCAGGAACCCAGGGGTTTACTTAGCCTGTAACTTAAAACCTGGGTGTTACCTTCCCACAGGAATGTGGGTAGAGGTTCCCTTTCCTGGAGAACCTACCCCAGAAACTTTAAATGGTTGACCTTAACAAGGAGCTCTCTCTGGAACAGAAAACACGTTCCTTTCCCCAGGAACATAGATTTTTACCTTCCTTAGGAACTTAGAACATTAAGTTAATTTTCCCACAGGAATGTACAACCTTATAGGCATCACTCTCAAGGAACCTACTAACCTTTACCTAAAACAAGGTACCTTCTCTGGGAACTCACAGGCTTACCGGTTACCTTGAATGAGAACCTTTACATTGGAGTTCACAAACCGATTGGTTATCTTAAAGGGAATTAAGTGTTTCATTTCCTCAGGGACTTACAGGATCCCTTTTAGGAGCAATACTCAGGTGTGTTGCGCTGTAACAACACTAAACTTTTCTTTCAGCAGTTCATTAACGCTCCAACTCTCGGTGAGAGATGGCATCAGGACCAGAGGAACAAGATCCTGGCTGAAATGAGCTTCCTCTGCGTTTGTTACAAGTTATTCATTTCTGCTTTAGGTGGCTAAAAGTAACTTTTTTACCTTTTTCATGAATGCAACATCTTGCTTAGAGATCTTCTCTCTTTTAATCTTCAGCGCTGCAACATTGGGGATAATTCTGCAAGAGGGAGAGAAAAAAACCAAACCTCAGCTGTGAAACCGGCGTCTCAGAGAGCAAAAGCAGGACGTGGAGCGGCTAACCGCGGCGCTACCTGATGCCGCGCAGCTTGGCGCGGTTATCGTGCCGGTCGATGATGTTGTGGAGGATCTCCAGGACCAGCTGCCTCAACTCGCTGTCCTCCATCAGCGAGATGGAGAAGAGCGGGTCCAGGAAGGGCGCCGGCAACGCAGCTGACATGGACTTGGACTTGAACCCGGAGGTCACCTGAGGAGCGGGAAGACGAGAGCCGATCACGGATCAGTTTGCTAATCAACACGTCTACAAGCAGCAGAGATGGTTCAGACGGTAACTTGCTGCCTTTAGCAACTACAACATGAGGATCTGTTCAAGCAACGAAGATTAGCTGCTGTCCTGCTGCTGGTGAGCAGATCTCAGCAGCGATGCACTAAAAAGGGGCCAACGCTAACAGACACTACTCTCCATTTTCAGCCTTTCAGCTGAACTCTGCTCCTTAAGTGGCTTTCACACCTCGTAGGGGAACCAGCCGGATTTAACATTCAACAAACAGCAACCCTCAACCATTTTACCCCAACAGTCTGCAGTGTCACCACAAGTCGCACAGTGACCATTAGGGCTGCACAATTAATCGCATTTGCAATATAATCACAATTTAACAAAACACGATTTCCAAATCAAAGAGGTCTGCAATATCGCTATGTAACAATTAGTGAGTCAGACGCGTCCTTTAGGTGTTAGTAATATGTTTAAAGTGGGTTTGCTCCACATCGAAGGAAGACAGTTGCAGCAGTGAGATAATCTAGTTTTAATACTTATTTTAGAGTTTATATAATGAAATTGTTTTACCAGAAACCTTCAGGAATCTCACCACAGCATTAAGTTCTGGTCAATCAGTTTAATACATAGACTTGTTTGTTAGCTGCACTTTATGTTCAACTAGGATTGATGTCCAAATCAACTAAAAGCTGTTCTCTTGAATAATATTCTGACTAATAAAAAACATTAAAAGTTCTTGTTGTTTATATAATCTGACCCAATCTGTATAATATGATTGAACCTAACTTGTAAAGTGCCTTGAGATGACATGTTTCATGAATTGGCGCTATATAAATAAAATTGAATTGAAAAATTGAATTGAATTGTTTTAAATAGTCCTTATTTACAAACATCTTTATCTAGAGGCCATTTTTGTTGCTTGTGGTTTAAAGAAGAGAAAAGTCAAAATCAAATCACAATTTTGGTTGAAATGTATCGTAGTCAGAACTCAATCATTTCTGCTCCTAGTTGAGACGCAGCGGCTCTTTTAGGTCCTAATCTGCACAGCGATGAAACATTGATTTGTTGTTTGTATATGTTTAAAAAGACATGATAAATTAAAGGGAAAATAATCACATTAAATCGCAATATTAAGATGAAAAAAAATCACAATTAGATTATTCTTCCAAAATCACTCAGCCCTAGTGACGATGGTAAAACGCAGGAAGACCGACCCGCAGCGTCACTCAGCTATAAATGCTCCAGACCCTTCATCCAGCTGCAGACAGAAGCAGGTGGCGGCGAGCTGCGGTGGAACGCGTGTCGGCATGCGTGTGCACGAGGATGCAACAGGAAAAGTGTTGCAGGAAAAGCTGCTGTCAGAGGCGTCTGGATTTCTGCATGCACAAGGATGCAGAGGTAAAGCGTGAGTCACATCGGCTCTTAGAGGCGTGCGTGTTTACGTCTCTGCGTGGGATGAAGCTGGAAACGTGTGCACAGCGGCTGCTTTTAGACGAGTTTTCATCTCTATGCGAAGCGCATGCGTTAGGAAACGCGTCAGCCGCAGCAGTGGTTGTAATGAGAGATAAAGGCTGAGAAGGGTGCAGCAGGAGAGGTGCGTGCGCTCTCAGCTTGGGTTGTGTGTTAGCACCTCTGGTTGGCAACACCTGTTCCTCCTCATCTGGTGAGATGAGGCTCTCACTGCGGGGGAAGTAATGATGGGGAAGGAAACGACTTCACGGAGACTTCAGGTGATTATAATGAGGAATAAAAGCATTATGAGAAAAGAAAAGCCTTCATGAAGCTCATTTACAGTCATTTTAATCCAGCAGGAATGGAATGCAGGGACACTAAAAGTCGATGATTGGGGCAAAATATTTTCATCAGCAAGATTTAATGCCTGTATAAACATTGCTGTTTGCTTAATTAGCTGTATTTCACTAACAGAATCTACAACAATCTGTTGTCTGTTTCAGAGATTTAAACCCTGGTAAGCATTTTAGTATATCCTGATGCATAAACCGTGATCTGGAAGAGAGTTTACTTAGTTTTCCCTGACTGTAGGGGAATCCTGTCAGAAACACTTTCACCAACATCATCTATAAAAGCAGGAATATGTCATGGAAACAGCTTTAAAGCTGAAAAACAAGACGTGTGTCTGAGGTCTCCCACCTTTACAACCCTGGGAGCCATTTTTTAAAATTATCCATTTAGAGACACAAAGCTGCTTAAAACAGATTTTGATAATATCTACTATAGGAGATTTGTGTTTATTTATAATCTAAAGATTAATAGTTTTTTTTAGGTTTAACTTTTACATAAAGGACATTAATACATTTTATTCAATAGAAAGTTATTTTTTTAGAAGAAATTATGTCAAAAAAGCACCTAGTTTGCAACTGAAAATGTCTTCATAAAAATAAATATTCCTTACACTATTCGTGTCATTCTTAATGCAAATATTATTCATTTATTGCATGAAAACACCCTGGAAAAACTGCTTAGGCTAGCACTTTTGAATGACCTTCACATTTAAAGTTATTAAGAGCCACGGTGGAGGGCCTAAAGAGCCGCAGGTGTTTATGCCTCTGAAGGAGGCGCGACATTAATACTAAAAAGGAAATACCCAAGTAATTTCTCTGCATGCTAGAAGGACGATAGACAGATGGATTCACACTGGGATCTACGCTGCAGCAGAGGACGGATTCTCGTTTTCAGACCTAATTAGGACGGAGGAGGCGAAGGAGGAGGTCTCACCATGATGAGGGAGCTGAGCAGCATGGTCTGGATCCTCTTGGTGCCCTGGTGCCTGAAGTCAAACACAAACGTAAGGCGTCAGCCACAGAGATACAGCAGCGTTTTAACCCAACATGAGGATTCTCCTGCTGAGAAGCTCCTACAGGACCCGCTTTAAGCTCGACTCTGATGATATGTGACGCCACTGGAGCGTTGAGTCAGGGATGCTGACACGAGGCAGAGCCGAACCTCTGCCCCGCAGCAGCGAAGCAAGAGGAGGAGGAGGAGGAAGAGGAGAACAGCTCATCTGATTTGGGATTATCCTTCCCTTCTCTCCTGAGGCCTGATTGATTTAACTTGTTTTTCCTTTTTCCGTCTCGCTGACCCGGGAGCAGAGCGCTCTGCCGGGGCGTCCGGGAGGGGAAGTGAGGACAGATTCAGATTTTACTGCGAGGGCTTTTATTCTCTGAACAGTGACGGAGGCTCCAGGCTGCACGATGAAGGTCTTCGGGTTGCTGCAGTCAGACGATGCGCAGCGAAGCTTCAACAGACGACGCTGAAACGAACGTCTTCACCCACTTGGTTCTGGTCGGGTCACGATAACGGCGGGGAATGAAGGCGCCCCGTATCGTTTAGCTCAGATCAGCAGCTGGTTTGGGTCTTAGATGGACAGAACCAAACGGGCAGATTGACAACCTTCGTCTGAAGGGAAGATAAAGAGTTTCAGGACGCATCCAGCCATCAGATTCTAGACAGGGCTGCAGGTGGACAGCCATCAAACCGGGGTTTAGTTCATGCTTCTGTCTGTTCTGTAAAAGTTGGCAGCGAGGATCGTTGGCAGCGACTCACCCTATCTTAACCGTGTCCAAGGTGTGGCAGGGGGTCCCGTACACTGGCACCTTCCCCATGATGAACATCATGACTTCAGCTCGCTGGTAATCCGGCAGATTTCCACCGAAAAACCCTGCAGAGAGGAGCAGAGCAACGAGTCAGAGCTCCACGCACGGCCACGTTTCCAAGAACAAGTCATCAGGCGGGGAGCGACGGCGCACCGATGGTCTGGATGATGGCGTTCTGGACGATGCGCTCGTCGCTCTCTTTGCCGCGGACGGACGACACGCTGCTGCTGGAGTTCCTCCTGGAGCTCTCGCCCAGCTCGAAGTCCACGCTCATCCTCAGGTGCTTGAGCAGCGTGTTGAAGACCTCCAGCACCGTCGGACCTGCCGTCACACACCAGCAGGTTATACAACCCGAACGCCAACCTTCAACAGAATCCGCTCTAATGGCCGGGACTGGTGCACAAAGATGGACACCTGCTCACAGCGTACAGAGATTAAATATAAATCTATAAACTTCAGAAGAGCTCTAGAAAAGCAGAAAAGGGACAGCGTGTTACATAGAGTTTGTAAGGGCCATTTTTATTAGGTGGTGATGGTGCAAATATGCTTATTTAGCTTCTCAGGGGTGAAGGGTCATGGTGTCCATCAGAGAAACAGCCTGGGGGAGGAAACCGTCTCCATCACAGCTGTTTTTGGGACGAAACTAAACCCCCTTATTAAAGCACGGTGATGGCAGCATCATGGTGTGGGACGTTTTCACCTGCAAATTAAAAAAAAAAAACTACCCCAACATAGTTCTGTTTTTTCTCAACCTAATTTGATTTATTTTACTTTATTAGCTAGACTGATGTTTTTTTTAATGATTTTATTGATTAATTGATCCAATTAAGTAGTTAAAAGTGCTCCAGAAATAAGATTGAATTGATCTGTATTAAATCATTTGTTAATTTAAATCTGTTCCTGTTACTTTTAAATCTGGATTTGTTTTCAAAGTATACAAAAGAAGCTGAATCTTAATGCCCAAACAGTTAAGTTTTGTTTCATGTTTTTTAAAATAAAAATCCTCCGATTAAAAATATATGTTATATATATATCGAAATAAACAATACAGGCTTATTTCATATCTCTTAAAAAAATCTAGATATTTTTAAAATCTCAGTATATTGCCCAGCCTTATAAGGAATGATGATTTTGATTAAGACACATATAGGGAAAGAAATTGCTGTGTAGAGACAAAAAGTAGTTGTAATGGTGGCAGATTATCTAATTTTTATGTTTACCGTGTCTGATTTAGGAGAGCCGACAGGTTATAGAGAAACTTACATCTTCAGATTTAATAGAATCTATTTATTTTTTTGGTAAAACAACAGCAATTCAGTTAAATAAACTCCAACTTTCAGTGGCTCCTTTAAGATTTTAATGACGTTTCTGATGTAAAATCTAAATTATAGCGAGTTTGTCTTTTCAGTTTATATAAAAAGTAGCTCTCCTGAAAAACAGAGTAGAAATCCTGATTGTTTGGATGGTTTTATGGGCTTTTCCAACACCGTGATTTCAAAACCATGACAATCTAAAAATAATGTGCTGGGCGGTAATAATTGTGCTTTAATACTTTTGCAATGACATGAGTTTGTAATAACATGATTCTGTTAAAATTGCCCATTTACATCCCAGACTAATCGTGGATGTCGAACAAAAAGTGCCTGATTCAAATCAGCAGTGGGACACTTTGGTTCCCGGTGCAAAGATGTGGAGCGGTTATAATAAATTTAGTTTTGAAACAAGCGAACACCTGCAGCAAGCTGCAGAAAAGTGCAGCCTGCAGTAACAGCGGGGCTAATTTATTTTGTCACCGAAAGCAACACCTCAGATTATCGTTTAGTCAGGTCTGACTGGTGCACCCCTGACTGCCTGTGGCCCCACGAGGCCTCGGCGCTCTAAAAATGAGCTGCGCTTAAAATTATTTTTAAAACCAACATAAGTTTCCAGAATCTAATTCTCTCCTCCAGAGTAAAAACCACGGATAAAACCTTTAACCTGAGGGGGGAGATGTGATATGCTCCTGGTTTTCTGAAAAAAAGAAACTAATCTAAGCAGCGAGTTCGTTAGCACTTCACCTTGCTGCTCTACACACCACTATCCGCTACGCCACGACAACACGACTAGTCTGCTGCTTCCCCCACACTCTGCCTCAGTTTTACTGATGAGCAAGGAGTGACCAGAAGAACCACAGACAAAACATTTAGTTTAAACATACAAAATGTATGGTTTTATCTTTTGATCTATGGCTGTTTTGGTCATTCAGCACAAACCACCTAAATCTGTGGCGAGACTGAAATGCCAAAGTCAAACATCTTGAAAAGCTGTCAAACAAAAACAGACTTTAGGATTTAATCCAGGCTTTTAGGATTTAATTAAGCCACCAGGTTCTTCTGTGCTTCTGGTCACTCATTGTTTTTTTAAAACTACTCATTTATACCTGCTGGGATTTAAAGGAGTTTAATATGATCCCGGCATCAACATGCATCCATTCCTGCTTCTTTTGTTTCTGAGATTTTTTTTTTTAATGATTTATCCATTCATCAAACAATAGTACAAAAATTAAATTTTAAAAAGAAATCTTCAATGTTGGTTGAATGTGTTTAATTTTGCATTTCAACCCTATGAACCAAACTGAAGACTTGAAATGACACAAATGGGATCTAGTTCAAGGTTTCATAAACTTTTCATTCTAAAACACCCGAAATAACAGTGCCAGAGACGAGTGACCCCCCCCTAACCCCTTTTTGTGGGTGGTGGTTGGGGGGGGGGGGGGGGGGGCAAATTTTTTATTGCATCTGCACCAAATCACCTCGTGACCCCCCCCCCCCCCGGGGGGTCTTGACCCCCACTCTAGGACCCCTGATCAAGTTGAATAAAGCAGTAATCGACTAACATCAACTGTTAGCTTTCTTCTTAGCTCAGTTAGCCTTCATCTTTGTTCAACAAGCTTAGAATTCAATAAAATTTTTAAACCGGCTATTACGTAGATTATGTGTTAGCATAAATTATTTATGTAAGTTCAACTCCTACTTAACTTCTAAAATCATGTCTTTGTTCAGCTGTTAGCTCAAATTTTAGTTTAGCTACAAGCTCGACTGTTATTTGCCTTTTAGCTTGCCTGGTAACTAGCTTAGGTCAGACGACCATTTGACTTTTAGCTCAGCCGCTCTCTCGATTCTTCAATCAATTTTTAGCTCTAGGCAGAACTGTTTTCTCGCAAGCTGTACGACAACTGTTGTGTGATTTTTCAGGATTTGGCTAGGGGAGTTAAATCAGAAAAGTGGAAATGACGGCACTAATCTCTCCTGTCAGAGATCGATACGCTGGGGTTAGGTACACGCTGGATATGTGTGATCCGACGAAGACGGTCTTCAAAACAACTGAACCACATCCTGAAGTATGAAGTAACAGGAACAGATGTGCATCTCATCTGTTGGACTAAGATTCGGTATTCGGCGTGCTTGACTCTGGTGCCACCTGCGTTCACGCGTTTTCCTCAGCAATCGGAAACAACAACAAGGAATTTTCCTCTTCCGCTTCAAACATGTTGTTCTCCTCTCCCTTCATCAATTCAAAGACTGCCGTGTTTGCCAACGTGATGTTGTGTCGTCTTTCTCATACTACAGTGGGATGGAAATTTCTAGGAGTTTTTCAGCTGAGCTTCTGGTGAAATATGAATAGTCGGAGCCAAATCAAACTTTGTTCTCGTTCTTCATCTTCATCTTGGTTCTCACAGAGTATGTAACAGGCTTAACAACTATACTCCACAAAAACCTACCTCAACAAGACAAGAAAAGACGTTACGATCAAACGTTATATATTTAACTGGCTGACCGTTTATTAAACTGTTCTTTAATTTTTAGTGTAAGGGTTTAAACCCTGGATCTTTAAAGCACAGACTTGATAAAGTAGAGGAAATACAATCAGTTTAGGATAAAGTGAGCAGCGTTGCTGAAAGCTCTAATTTTCTCAGGATGCTTGTTGATGTCAGGTGAGTGAGGGGAAAAAGCAGCGGACATTTTTACTCTAACCACATCGTATGTGTACTGTACCGAGCCACAGATTGGGAGGAGTCGGGTTTTCGCTTTCAAAGTTGAACACGTCGCTTCCCTTGGACTCGTGAATCATTCCTGTCCACAAGGAATTTTGTTTTTATTTTCCCAAAAACACACACACACAAATAATAAAAAGGTTCATGGAAGCAGAAACAGGTGCAAGTTCTTCCTGAATAAATCAAACTTTTTAATTATCTCTTCTGGTGGGAGATTTTCACCTTCATTTAACAACAGAAAAATGACTTCATGGCAAATTAAAACGCTAATTTGTTTTCTGTTAATTTGTTTCTGCTCTTCTGTTCTCAAGGTGACAACCTTCATGTTTTAGAAATATCATTTAATTATCACATACTTTAACGAGGAGGGGGCGGGGGCAGAAAAGAAGTGCGATTCTGAGAGGAATAAAAAACTGATTTTAGATTTTTGTCCAAAATAATCAACCAAGCTGACCCTGACAGAAGTCTGGTAAAAACATCAAACTTTTAGCTTCCTATCACAGTAGAGAAAATACATGTTCTGCTTTATACCCGACAGTTTCTATAATTGTCTTTTTGGAAAAAACTAAATGAAGTGCTTCATTTTTGCAAGTTCTTGCAGGTTTGCATCAGAACGTGTTTCATCGTTGATTTATTTTGACACCTAACTAAGAAATGTCAGTTATTTTTTTAAGGAAAAACAGACTAATTTGCCATTTTCTTCTCCAACCGACTGCAGAGAAAACCTAAATGGACTTCTTCCCAGAAGAGGGAGGCGTTTCTATTAACACTTCATGTGAACCGTGACATTTTCTCTGCCGGGTAGCACACTGCAGCAGGATGGAAAATAAAATGCTCATCTTTTAACTGACTTCAGCAGCCTGAGATTAAGATTAAAGACGGCTGGAACACAATCGTCTCCATGAGGGAACCGGAACACTTCCTGGACTCACCCACGGATCCTTTAGCAGCGATGGCCACCGTCTCCAGCAGCACCTGGACGATGCCGGCTCTGAGCCGCGGCGTGCTCTTGTTGTGACTGTCCAGGTGGTTCAGAACCTGCTGGATCACGTGGTGCGAGTGCTGAGCCTGGATGAGTCCGAGAAAAGGACAGAATCTGAACAACAAATTCAGAACTAAACCGTAATCGAAAAAACTGAGCAGTCTTCCGATTCGTTGAGTGAAACAAAAGTGCACAGAAACCTCCATGACTATTTATCCATCGTTCCAGTTACAACAAGCAACACGAATGACAACCAGCGCCGGCGTCCATTAGAGACATTATACGAGGTCAGGGTTTGGTGGCTACAAAGGAAAACTGAGATGACTGGAGCTAAACCACAAGGACTACTTTGCTAAAATAAAATAACCCAATTTTAGGACTGAGGAATTGTATCGTGTTCCTTAAAGTCACGTCTGAGCTGGTAATACGTTGCTCATTGAAGGCCCCCCCCCCCCCCCCCCCTCGACTGTGGTAGCATTTTTGGTTCGTGTGGAAATATTTCCTTTTTCTTTTCTCTAAAAGTGTCGGCGATTAAAAACTGCCATTCTGGACCGTCCCCTCCTGCTGTGAGCATGAAAATCAATGTTTGTCTCATTCTGGGATTGGCTTCCTGCTGGGAGACTGCTCGAGTAACGGGCTCAGGGCGATGACTTTAGAAACCAACCATTACGCCGGCTGCTGCTCTTATAGAAAGCCGTGTGTGAAATGGATCTCAGAACATCCATCAGCCTCTGCTTCAAAGATCGATTTCATCTCGGTAGAGGCTGAGAAATGCTGCAGCATCTCCTCTGACGGCAGAACGCTCCACTGTGCCTCTGCTGGATAAATCTGGAGATCACTTGTTTTTTCTGCGGCTGGTAGATCAAACAGGCCCCTCAGACTCCAGATGCAAATCTCCCCCAGCAAATCAAAGTGACAAGCAAACATAAACGAGGCGAAGATAAAAAAAATATGAGCTAAACTCTAAGAGCCCAATCTAAAAGAGCAGAGACGAGAGAACAGTGCACCATTGTTGTTGATTTTTCTACACGGTTGTCCCTCCAGTTCACCAGGAGGTTTGTCCATATACAGCTGTTAACTTGAAAGGTGCATAAAAAAGGACATTAAGGTTGACATGCATTAAATGCAGGCTGATAGCCATCCTTTCAGTCACCTACATTGTCGTCTGACTGTCCTAGATTGAGTTAGCTCAGTTAGCAGGTCCAGGAGAGAAATCCAGGCATCAATCTTACGAGGAAAGCTCTCCCCAACTCCTCCTGATGTATCCCAAGGTGTCCCCAGACCAGAGAGAAGCTGAAGTCCACGTATGGGTCTGTCCTAAGGTCTCGTACCAGTGGGACATAGCTAAGACACCTCAGGGAGACACTGATGGTGGATTTTAATGACATGCCAAACCATGTGATAGTGGAACTCCCCTCTCAGGTAGAATGAAAATGATGAATACATGAACCGAATTTTATGTATCCATCACCATTTGAACGATTGTTTCACTTATCTGCATCACTATATAGAGTGTTTTGCCTCAGCTATGAGGAAAATAAATATAAGACTGTAATCTAACAGCCATGAGAAATATGAGAGCGTGAGACGTTCCTAGAAACACCCTCACATCAGTACCCCTCCTGGCTCCTCCAAAACTTCCCCCAGATTCAAACCCATCTCCTTTTCCGCTGCAAGCAGCATCAGAGAGCCACCGTTTGTCCGCTTGCTGGCCAAAACGGACAAACATGTCTTCAAACTGGGACCAAAGCCAAGTACTGTCTGCTTTCATTATTTACCAACTCATCGCTGTTGGATGTTGAAATATAAGCAAACACAATCTAATAAAAACCTGCGTTTTTACTTCAAATCCATCAGGTTTGCGTGCAGTTTACTTCAGTATTTCATTTAATAAGTACATCTCACTAAACCTGCCGCTATGGACCTTTAAACATCAAAAAACAGGTGATTTGCGAACCTGCAACACCGCAGCAGCTCGATTCTGCACAGATGCTGCCGCTGATTGTCACCAAATCACCAAAGTGGGACACATTAAAAGATGAGGTTTGGCAGGGAAAACATGGCAAGTTAGTTTGGGATGAAACAATTTGAGATTGTTTACTTCAGATACGTTTTTACTCTGTTTAGAAGCTAAAACCTGAAGCTAACCTACCTGCCAGCGAGCTATAGGAAACAAAGGTATGCTAATGTGTTTTGGGTTGTGTTTTAAGGTTGTGGCAAACTTTATTCTCACAAGGGTCTTAAACACTGATGGGAGGTTAACATTTGTGCTTTACGGTCCCCTCATTACACTAAAATGTGACTAAAAAGTCCAATTAAACAGCTCTTTGATGTCCGCTAGCATTAGCAGCTATTAGCTTGCTACAAGCCAAGTTAAAAATAACTACAGTTTGTTTAAACAGTATTTTTTTTGCTCTGCAATCATCTGATAAAGCCATGAGCATTTGTGTAACATTAATAAGGAACATTAGTGTTGATTAGTGGTACTTAAGAGAAAGCTATCAAGCTATTTGCCTTGTTGTTTAGCCTAGGTATGCTTCCAACATACAGTAACTTCCGGTCGTCCGTCCCCTTAAAGTGTCCCTCCAAATATTTATATTTATTCAAATCCAATGTCATAGAGGTTATAGATTTTCAATTTAGCAAACCATTCATAAAAATGTTATTAAAATATTAGTTTTATCTTACTGAGTTGCATTATGAATGGGTTGAACGCATGCCAATTGTTGCTCCACATTAGATAAGATAGTTTAACCTGATTTCATATTCTTTAAGATGAACTTTGTTTCTCAAACAAAGAGCTTTAAAGTCATAGAATAATTTTTCTGATGATGGCTTGCAACCATTTTATTTGCCCCTTCATTCTATTTTTTGTGTACAAAGTTCCTTAGTTTCTATAATCTTAACTTGGCTTAGTAGTTTTAGCTAAGTCTCACCAGCATGGTAAAGAATAGTTATTGATTGAAATATACTAGACTTGAAGTTGAATTATTTCTGGTAATACATTCTTATACGTTAAGAGAAGTTGTCACTCATTTATTCCATGTGTGCAGAGTTTGTTGTCAGCTAAGACTTGAACTTGAATCCCTCGTTCACTTATTGTTTCATCTCAAAGCCAAATTGGTCTTATATTCACAGGAAAACACCTGACAGACTGAGGGTTATTTGATTAAATATTAAATAACTTAAAATTTATTTAATTGCACAACAAGAGGCAGAGACAGGATTCAACTTTTTTCTGCACAACCACCTTTCACAGGCCATCTGCCCGACCAGAACCAGCCAGCGACTGCAGCGTTGCTGGTTTCTGCTAACCCCTCACAACTACCCGCAGCTCAGAGGATTTGCTGCATGTGCTGGACTTCATCGCAGCTCATGGCGCTTCAGATCTTATGAAAGTCACACAGAAACACAACGAATGCTTCTTAGGCCCGGCTGTAAGGTTTCCGGTACAAAGGGCAATAAGGCTCACCTTTACCACTAATTCTGATCACTCATAATTTCCTTTAATCTGTGTTTTTTGTCATATAATCCCATATATTGGATTTTTTATACCACAGACGGGCACGGAACCGTAAATGGACCCTTCATTACTTTTGATTTTCTGCAAGAAATATCACAAAAAGGAAAAACAAACTTCTGATATCCTGTCTTGAATTTTGAATACTTAAGAATTATTGCTCTATAAAAGGGTTAGATAAACGTTACCTGGATGGAGTACATGATGATTCTGAAGCAGGACACTGCAAACTCATTGGGATCCCACAGGTGATGATGGTCCAGGTGACTGCAAAACCAAAAAAAAAATCTTAGGAGACATTTTGAACACATTTTTCATGTCAGAAAACTTAGCAGAACACAATAGTTTTAAATTAGTTGCCGTCACGTAGAAATTGTGATGTAAGAAGTATCACAACCTGGCTCATGGGTTATAACAAAAAAAAAAGGGAAAGGACACAAGAATATCATTTCCAGATATTTATTTAAAGAAAGTAACTACAAAAAAATAGCAGTCAAGTGTATGAAGTCATGCCAATGTGAAGGAGTGACAATGTTGATTGTAAATGCTGAGTGTTAAACTCAGGGGGATTTTGTAAAGTGATAAATCATTAAAAACTTTTTCCACATATAATCTGACTTTTAACTTTGGCAGCTTAACTAAACGGTCGGTGACCACAACGCTCCACACACAATCAGATTCCCCTCAGGAACGTTCAGATGTCAGGCGGAAAATCTCACAAAACGCGAGTTCAGATAAACATGGCGGACGACGATGAACAGCGGCGACATTTTGTGGACATTTGGTGAAAAACCATTACAAAAAGAAAAGTTAAAGCATGCATCCAAATCAATAAAACTACTTTATGAGAGAAAATGCAAAGTTTTGGACTGGAAACCTTTGGCAGTGTGCAAATTCTGAAAGACTCCCTCCATTAATGTGCCTCAGTTAACTTTATATTACACCCATAAACACTAGCTAATGACCATTACTGATTAAAGGAGAATTCGTCTTTTTTTAAGGTTATGACTGGAATGACCAAGAATAAAATTTCCTAAAGAATTAAACTCTTTGCTACTTAAAGAGACATAAAAAAAAGTCAAATAGTGATGGAGCCTTTTTGAGCAGGGAGTGTTTTTCATGCGTGTGCAGATATGCTGCCCGGATGTGGAGATATTAGTGACGAGCCTAAGACCCTTTTATTTGCTGCGTGAGTTCAGCCACGTTATCGCGCTCGCCGTCTACATTCCACCTTCTGCTGACGCAGCTGTTGCGTGTGAAAAGATCCACGGAGTCGTCAACAAGCTGCAGACAGATCATCCACGCTGCCTCCTGCTGATAACGGGGGATTTCAATCACGCGCCCCTCCGCTCCACCCTCCCCACGCTCACGCAGTACGTCACGTGCTCCACAAGGGGAACCAAGACGCTGGACCTCTTCTATGCAAACGTTAAGGACGCCTACACCTCCGCCCCCCTCCCCCCACTCGGTCGCTCGGATCACAATCTTATCTCCCTGCTCCCCCATTACACTCCACTGGTGAGAAGGACATTAGCACAGAAGAAGTCGGTGAAAATCTGGTCAGATGAGGCCACTGAGAGACTTAGAGATTGTTTCAGAACCACAGACTGGAGCATCTTCCAGAGCTCTCATGGTGATGACATCAACAGCCTGACCGAATGTATCACCGACTACATGAACTTCTGTGTGGAGAGCATTGTGCCTACACGACGACTACGGTGCTTTGACAACAACCACCCCTGGGTTACCCCTTAGCTGAAAGTCCTCCTGAAGCAGAAGAAGAGGGCTTTCTACTCAGGGGACAGAGAGGAGCAGCGTAGAGGAGCAGCGTAGAGTCCAGCGGGAGCTCCAGTGGAGGATCAGGGCAGCAAAAAAGGATTATGGGAAGAAGATGGAGGAGCAGCTGGCACAGAACAACGTAAGGGATGTGTGGAGAGGTCTGAAGAACATGTCTGGCTTTGGGCAGAAGACCAGCAGGGCTGCAGACGGTGACACCAAGTCTGCAGATGAACTTAACAGGTTCTTCACCCGTTTCAAGTCCCCTAACACCGGACCCCTCCCTGCCCTAAACTCTCCACACGACTCCAACGACCAGCCATCCAGAGACCTACCCTCCCCCCTGCTGTCACCATCACCAACACCAGAGCCATCCACACCTTCGGTCCTGCCTCCCTCCCCCCTCACAGTCTCACCAATGCTGGTGAGAGGTCAGCTGATGAGGCTGACACAAAGGAAAGCCCCCGGTCCGGACGGCATCCCCCCCAAGCTGCTGAGGGCCTGTGCAGATGAGCTCTGTCAGGTCCTCAGCTACATCTACAACCTGAGCCTCAGCCTGGGGGTGGTGCCCACCCTGTGGAAGGCCTCCTGTGTGGTGCCAGTTCCCAAAACTCCGCACGCCAGGGAGCCGGCCCACTTCAGACCAGTCACCCTGACCTCCCACCTGATGAAGACCATGGAGCGCCTCATCCTAGCTCACCTGCGCACCGTGGTGAGCCCCACCCTGGACCCGCTGCAGTTTGCCTACCAGCCCAACATCGGAGTAGAGGACGCCATCATCTACCTGCTGCAGCGGGCGCTAACCCACCTGGAGACCACCGGGAGCGCTGTGAGAGTCATGTTCTTCGACTTCTCCAGCGCTTTCAACACCATCAGACCGGTGCTGCTGAGGGAGAAGCTGGAGGACACTGGAGTGGACAAACATCTCGCTGACTGGACCATGGACTACCTCACTGACCGCCCTCAGTACGTGCGGCTGCACGGCTGTCAGTCAGAGGTGGCACTCTGCAGCACCGGGGCCCCCCAGGGCACCGTTCTGTCTCCGTTTCTTTTCACCCTTTACACCTCGGACTTCACCTACAACACGAACAGCTGCCACCTTCAGAAGTTCTCCGATGACTCGGCCATCGTGGGCTGTGTGTCTGAGGGGAACGAGCTGGAGTACCGGTCGGTCATCATGGACTTTGTGGACTGGTGTGAGAAAAACCATCTGTGTTTAAACACCAGCAAGACCAAGGAGATGGTGATCGACTTCAGGAGAAGACCCCCACCTCACTCACCTGTGAACATCCAGGGGCAGGACATAGAAACTGTGGAGAGTTTCAGATACCTGGGTGTTCACGTCAACAATAAACTGGACTGGACTCACAACACCGACGCTCTGTATAAGAAGGGCCAGAGCCGCCTCCACCTCCTGAGGAGGCTGAGGTCCTTTGGAGTGAGCCGGCCTCTGCTAAAGACCTTCTATGACTCTGTGGTGGCCTCAGCCCTCCTCTATGCTGTCGTCTGCTGGGCTCCTGGCAGTGCAGAGCGGGACAGAAAGAGGCTGAATAAGATGGTGAGGAAGGCCACTTCTGTCCTGGGCTGCTCTCTGGACTCTGTGGAGGAAGTAGCTGAGAGGAGGGTGTTGTCCAAGCTCACATCCATCATGGACAACACCTTCCACCCCCTGCACCAGACTGTAGAGGAGCTGAGCAGCTCCTTTAGTGCCAGACTAAAACATCCTGTCTGTAAAAAGGAGCGCTACTGCAGGTCATTCATTCCTGCTGCTACCAGATTATACAATACTGCACTATAACTGTAACCATAACCGTTATAAGTAACATGCAATAACTAATGTACAATAATATGCAACTCATGTAAATTTAATCTCTGGACTATACATATAACTGTATAACTGTTACAATTACTGTAACAAGTGTTTTGCAGTAACTACGTGCAATAATGTGCTGTGTTTATTATGATGATTATTATTATTATTATTATAATTATTACTATTAGTATTATTGTGTTATATTATGTTATAAAGGTCACTCATTCCTGCTGCTACATGATCATACTCGCTGCTTTATAAGTGTAACTATTAGAGTAACGACTGCAACCACGCACCATAGCTGCAACAATAACTGTAATAACTTATGTGCAATAAGCTATTTAAACAAGGTGCTATAATCAGTGCATTAAGCCTGTGCAATAATCCTGTATAAACTGTATAATAACATATGTGCAATAACATATTTATACATAGGAGTGTACAGAATTGTATATTGTATATAGCTGTATAACTGTATCTAACTGATTCTACTTACCTACTTTGACACCTTCTTCTGACTTTTGACTATTGAGCCGATGGGACAAGTGAATTTCTCCACTGTGAGATCAATAAAGCTTATCTTATCTTATCTTATCTTATGTTGTTGAGTTTTAAAGAACATCGCCTACTAGTGGCGTGGCAGGGATATTACACAGTTTCTAACGTTTCTACTGGTGTCGTGCACAGGGACGTCACCATTAAATCGATATCGCGTACGTCTGTTGACAGAAACAGAGCGACGGTCCCGTGTTATCATGTTCACACGGCCTTATTCCTTTGTCTGTTGGTTCAGCAATACACACTTCTGACACGACAGAGACATCTTTAACAAGTTTTACAGATGTTTCAAAGATTCTTTATCGTCACCGCGCGATACAGTGGTGAAATTTCTTTCTGGACAGTCCGGCTAAGACTGCACATAAACAACATTATTCACTTTTTACCATGCAAAAGAGAAAAAGAGAAAAAAATATCAAAAGTCCGTGTCAAGAGTCCGAGGGCTTTGCTGTCAGTCTCTTCGCGAGTGATATCAGCCCTGTTCCATAGATTAGTTTTCCTTCATGAATCCCAAATAAAGAGGTACTTATTACAATGACTTTGGGGCTTCATTTACAGAAATGTTGATTTTAGGCATTAACAGTAAAGTGATTGTAGCAAATGATGGATTTTAACATGAGTCGTTTAACGTTTTGAGGCATGACGCAACAATACATAACAGGTTTGCATTCTGTGCAAAACAATAATAGATTCCAGAGCTATATTTACAATTTTAACTCTTTCTTGATTCAACCCATCCCTTAGGAAGGAGCTTCACAGGGAGCAATCTGGGGCGGAGGGTCTTGCTCAGCGACCCGCGGTAACAGCCTGCGGGGTTCGAACCGGCTTCTATCAGCCCTCTGAGAACACAACGCGCTGCTCTAACCACCAGGCCGCCACTCCCCACGCAGCCCGACTGGTTAATGAAACAATATTAATAGATAGTCGGATAATAATAGTCTGATATAATAAGGCAATGGAGGGGAGGATCCGTTCAACTGGATAAAATCAGCCCCGTCCCACTGCTGCTCTCTGGGGGGACGTGCAGGGAACCCGTTACTTCCACTAGAGCTGTGGGCTCCATCCTCCAAGGAGATCCACCAGGTCGCGGGTTTAAAAATAAACTGTGTGGGTGCAGGAGGGAGACGTGAATGACTGGTAGATGTAGAAGGATAAATGTAGTTCTGTCTGCAGTAGCTGCCCTGCAGCCTTCAGACTGAACCCATCTATAGGTGGATGATGTTAAATCTGCCTGCAAACACACAGAGCTAGTGATGGGTCCGGCAACACCAATGCGTCGGCGCATGTGTCGGTCTCATAGAGCGAAACCCGTGTCGATGTGTGTATTGCTACGGAAAAGTCACGTGACCGATACAGGAACTGTTTCGGTCACGTGACCAATACAGCACCTGTTTCGAACTGACTGACGCGCCAAACTTTTTCTGTTCCCTCCAAGCTGCACGCGTGTGCATTCGCGCACAGCAGCGCGCACAGCAAAGCTATGCTGCGCAGTAAATAAAATCCAAGCTGAACTGTAAACAAAATAACGGTTAATAATGGTTAATTTTTAGCCATTTTGCAACTCTGGTGTGATGGTGTACCACAGTCTCGCTCTGTGAGTGCAAGGTGCTGATCGGAGCGCACCACTGATTGATGGGTTGGGCAGACGCCTTTATGGTTGGGCGGGTTGCGCTGTGCGTCTTTGTTCTGAGCGTCGTTTCAGAAAAAACGGCTGATTTACACTGAGTAGAAAGCTGCTACTCTGAGTAGTTCTTCCTCCCTTTGTCATACTCAGCATGTCCGATTTCAGAACAGATGATATCAGTCAGGTAACTAAACACAGCGCCCGATCAACCATTTGTAAAAAATAAAAAAGCCAGTCCACAAGCATCCTCCTTCACATTATTTATTGACTGTATCTAAAAAAAATCAAATATATGTTTAATTCAAATGAAAATATAAAATAATACAATGCAACATACAATGATTTAAATTGTATTGTGTATACTTGGTCATCAAATCAGTGTCAGTTAACTCTGTCAACCGGGTTGCCTGTAGGGATTTTTAAGGTCCAGCAGGTGTCAGTATTCAGTGACACAGTATCGGCACAGTATCGGCACAGAGTGGCAATGTGTCGAAACGTTTCATGACGCCTCATCGACCCATCACTACACAGAGCTGCAGGAAACATGTCGGATTAATCGGCAGCAGGAGCAAACATGTTCCGCCCGTGTATGGAAAAAATCATGCAAAAAAGCCTTCGGGTTAAAGAAACGCCTCATTCTGTCTCTACTCAGCCCTGTAGCAAAAAAAAAAAAGTGCATCTATGAGCTTTACCAAAAGTAAGGATTGTTTAAAAAGAACGAATGAGGTAAATACCACTCAGTTAGGTTGCATTTAGGGTTGTCAAAAGTATCGATACTCTGAAAAGTATCGATACTCAAACAATGTATCCAGATATAATACTAATTTGGCATGATATCGATACTAAATATTTTAGCATACGAGGCAAACGAAGTAGGGAAACCCAAAGATCTTGACAACCTGTGAGCAAACAGAGCTTTAAAGTGGCAACGAAGTCAAGCTGCACAACAAAGTAGTCCAAACATCTCGCGGACCGACACCCTTCATGATGAATTCTGAAAGGTTAGTAAATTAAAGTTACGTTCATAATTGAATTTAATACATTAAACGTATTACGAATGTTAGCGTGACCGCTGGTCCGCAGCAATGTTGTGTGATTAGCTGCGGCTAGCATGCTACTAGGCCCGTGTTATATTTGGGTTATTTATTTAGCATTCATTTGCACACTTATTTAAAGCCCGTTCCATGTAATGTGCCTTGAGATGACGTGTTGTGAATTGCCGCTATATAAATAAAATTGAATGTTGAGATTGAAAAAGGTGAGTTTTTCATGTTACTAAAATATTTTTATGCCTTTGTCTTTTTTTTATCTCCGTGGTATAGAAAACGGTAGTGATGGGTCCGGCAACACCAATGCGTCGGCGCATGTGTCGGTCTCATAGAGCGAAACCCGTGTCGATGTGTGTATTGCTACGGAAAAGTCACGTGACCGATACAGGAACTGTTTCGGTCACGTGACCAATACAGCACCTGTTTCGAACTGACTGACGCGCCAAACTGTTTCTGTTCCCTCCAAGCTGCACGCGTGTGCATTCGCGCACAGCAGCGCGCACAGCAAAGCTATGCTGCGCAGTAAATAAAATCCAAGCTGAACTGTAAACAAAATAACGGTTAATAATGGTTAATTTTTAACCATTTTGCAACTCTGGTGTGATGGTGTACCACAGTCTCGCTCTGTGAGCGCAAGGTGCTGATCGGAGCGCACCACTGATTGATGGGTTGGGCAGACGCCTTTATGGTTGGGCGGGTTGCGCTGTGCGTCTTTGTTCTGAGCGTCGTTTCAGAAAAAACGGCTGATTTACACCGAGTAGAAAGCTGCTACTCTGAGCAGTTCTTCCTCCCTTTGTCATACTCAGCATGTCCGATTTCAGAACAGATGATATCAGTCAGGTAACTAAACACAGCGCCCGATCAACCATTTGTAAAAAATAAAAAAGCCAGTCCACAAGCATCCTCCTTCACATTATTTATTGACTGTATCTAAAAAAAAATCAAATATATGTTTAATTCAAATGAAAATATAAAATAATACAATGCAACATACAATGATTTAAATTGTATTGTGTATACTTGGTCATCAAATCAGTGTCAGTTAACTCTGTCAACCGGGTTGCCTGTAGGGATTTTTAAGGTCCAGCAGGTGTCAGTATTCAGTGACACAGTATCGGCACAGTATCGGCACAGAGTGGCAATGTGTCGAAACGTTTCATGACGCCTCATCGACCCATCACTAGAAAACGGTATCACATATCGAAAAAAATTTCTGGTTATTGATCTTCGAATGTGAAATTTTTGTTTCGTGACAACCCTAGTTTCATTTATTTCTTATTATTTATAATATTTATTATTTATAAATTGTGTTTGTTAGAAACAAATCTCTAAATTTAAGAGATCGCAAAAATGAATCATATGGAAGAAATCATGTTTATTTTTATACTATTTATTTCACACATAATCTTATGCTTTTTAAAAACTGGAATCCAAAAAGCAGAGCAAATAAACTACAACTGAGGTGCATAAATGAATAAGTTAATAAACTGAAAAGAAAATGTTTTTTGGAAGGAAATATGAGGAAACCAAAATATAAAAATAAAGACAACAACATTACATAATAATTATTATTAATATCTTATTTTGTCAGTTAAATTGCTGAAGGCACCAAAAACATACAGCTGTGATAAACCGTCACACGTTAACTGGTCACTGCAATGTTTCTGCATATTGACCCTTAAATCGTCTCTATCCAGACATCTGGTTCGGGTTTATTGGGGATTCCTGCTAGTCTGAGTGCTGCAGACGCTCCAGTTGTTCTGAGCACAGGCTGGAAAACCGCCATATAACCCCCCCCCACACACACACACACTCACACACACACACACACGCAGAGGCTTTACCATCTGTACATCCCGTCAGCTCAGTGCTGATGCTGCCAACTCTTCAGAGGCGTTATTTATTATTTAGGCGTTGTTTATAACACCACAGCACAGCTTCCGCTTCTTATCGCCGCTGCTGTTTTCAATTATTTCAGGACTTTAAGGTTATCGCTTTAGGGACCACTCAGAGCAGCGGAGAGAGCCAGAGGGTCGTGGAGAATATTTCCAACATCCATCCTTTACTCCACAGGCACACAGAGGCACCATCATCGCTCCATCCAGGGCTGAGAAGCCAAAGATGACGGCGGACTTTCAGTCTCATCCTAGTTTTTCACAAACTGGGCAACGACATCAGGCGTCCGAGTCTCTACTGGACCAAAGGCTCCGTTTAACTGAGCGGAAACTGCCTGAACTAATGAGGCTTGATGTCAGTCAAGGCTGAAATATCAACTTCTACTAGAGGTTAGATGTAACAAAGCTTATAGATAGAGTGGCTCATGTTACCCTGAGCTACCTCTATAGTTATGCTGCTATAGGCTTAGGCTGCTGGAGGACATCAGGGTCTATTTTTCTCATTCTGCTGAGTTCTCCTACTGTTCTCCAATTTTCATTCTTTGTTGTTATTTCAGCTTTTAACTTTTTGTTCTCTGTCATTTTTCTTTTAATAGAAAGTACACCTGATCTGGCGTTCTGTTAGCTGTGACATCATCAGGGGAGGCAGATCATCCTCTATTACCATCTAACATAGAAAGTACTCCTGGATCAATGTGAGCTTCTGTGCTTTCTGTGTCTCTGCTCTGTCTTCTCTAAGCCCCAGTGGGTCGAGGTAGATGAGCGTTCACACTGAGCCTGGTTCTGGTTCTGCTGGAGGTTCTCCTCCCTGTTAAAGGGGAGTTTTCCTCTCCACTGTCGCTTCATGCATGCTCAGTATGAGGGATTGCTGCAAAGCCATCAACAATGCAGACGACTGTCCACTGTGGCTCTACGCTCTTTCAGGAGGAGTGAATGCTGCTTGGAGAGACTTGATGCAACCTGCTGGGTTTCCTTAGAGAGGAAACTTTCTGACCAACCTGGAGGATCTGATTGAATTGGACTTTGGAAAGAGCCTTGAGATGACGCGTGTTGTGAATTGGCGCTATATAAATATAATTGAATTGACAAGCCAGTTTATTACCATCAATAAGTAGAAATCCTCAACCGGAATATTTGCAAAGAGATTCTTAAGGCTTCCTGTTAGCTCTGGGGGGTATGTGCTACATGTCTGGCGACCGATTAATGAGATTTACCAAAACTGGCGAGTACTGTGGGAAAGAGACCAGGTAAAGGTGGACTCATTGGCTGCCATGTTGATTCCTGCCCCCCCCCCCCCCCACATTATCACTGTGGTAATATTCAGGCTTTCTTTGCTTAAATCAGCTAAGAGCATCTTGCATATATGCTGCCATTTATAGGAGTCATTTCTGAATACTATGGTTGTTCAATAGAGAGACAGAGAGACAGGCCTGAGGCTGCTTCATCATCTTGTTGCTGCCGTGATGAAAGATGTCAGATTCAGCTCAGCTGGTGGCTGATTGATTGATCACCGTGCTGCGGTGCAGTCTCTAATCGGAGGAGGACATCACTGCCGTCTGACGAGGAGGACCACTCTGCCTTTTTTTTTTGACAATATACAAGCAAATTGTGAGGGAAAAACAGGTGGTGTTGCTTTTTTATTTCATCTTTTTGGAGAGAAAAGCTTCCCATTGAGCCCGAAGGAAGGTAAGAACGCCACAAAGCTCTAAAGGTAAAGTCAGAGCAGAGAGAGGAAACCATAAATCAGGTATTAGAGTTAGGAAAGAGACGAGAGGGAGAGAAAAAGAAGAATAAGAAGCAAAAAGGCAGGAACAAAAGGAAGAGAGAAGAAAAGGCGACTGAGAGCGTTAAAGAGGATTGGAGGCTGCTCGTATGAGAACAGTTCACTATAATGACGTCAATCCAAACCCCCAAAACACTCCTCCTCCCCCGTTAACCCCAATCCTGGCTATTTATAGTCTGAAGACGCTCCCCCGTCCTCCTCCTGCTGCTGATGCTGCTGCTGCTGCCTGCAGGAGTTCTGCAGGAGGACAAACCGGTTTCACCCTCAGACACGCAGGCAGCTGTTTAATGGAGAGAGAAATTAAAGGCCGGGCGGCAGAAATGGCAACACTCAGAGCCGTTCAGCTGCTTTGGCGTCTTTGGTATTCTCCACGAGGCGCCTGTCACGAACACGTTTAATATTCACAGAGTGTGCCGGCACAGCGGCACGCGTCGTGGCTTAATCTGTGCGGGGTCTGCTGGGAATGCGAAAACAGAAAAAGGTGTGAGAAAGAACCAGAAGTTCCTTAATTATCAGAGACAGATAAAAATAAAATGTGGGAAAAAATGCTTATGGAGAAAAAGCCGAGGTCTGGTTCGTCACACCCACCCGACCCCACCAGGTACCGAGTCTCTGCGGGAGAACATAGTCCCAGACAGACGCCAGAGTGCTTCCCTATATGGTCCGACACGACCCAACGACCTGCTGCAGCCAGGTATGCATTGCATTGTGGGATGCGGTAAACAAACTTCAGCCGCCAGCTTAAAATGAACCGTGGGCTAACATGGATGAAAACCGAGACACGTTGCTCCTGGATATTAGGGCAGTGTTGGAAAGGTGCTGAACTCAGACCAGTTGTACCGCCGTTTGCCCTGGAAGGAGAATTGACCATGCATTTGTTTCTTTATGCCCAACATCTCTAGAGGCCCTCTATGTGCCAGCGGTTTGCCATGTAAACTTATTCATGACTAAGCCACACCAGTACGCGCATGGAAACAAGTCAGGGGTACACCGCCTCCGTTATAAAACATGGAGCATAAACGTAAGGAGGAAGTCTTCTATCTTCTCAAAGGTTCTCTATAGTCTATGTCCTCACATGCCATGGGGAGCCCTCCTGCGTCTGAAGGCAGCATCCAGACCGTGTTCTGTCTGAAGCTTCAGGTGGAGAACGGTCTTTAAGAGTGAAAACACCGGAAGATAACGAACAACGTCGACCATTCAAAGACAAGGAAAGGCCTCTCAGGCATCAGACCCAGCACCTTTAAATGTAATATTAATTTCAGCTACCTGTAGATGGACCAGTCGACCCACCCAGCAGAGGAAGCCTGCTTCCTCCCAGCCACACACATAATCCCATTACTATCAAACCAGAGAGTGAGACGGATCCCTCTGAGGCAGAAAGCTATCACCAACCTGAAGATAAAGCAACTTTAAAAAAAACGTAAGGCACTGAGAGTAATCCAACCAGGTTTATTATGCCTGTAACAATTAATTAAATGGAGTCATTTATGCAAGTCAACGGCTCGATGCAAACGGCCGGGTTTCCTTAGAAAACTTTATAAACTGTTTGGAGGATTAGATTGAATCGACTCTGAAGTGCCTGGAGATTACGTGTGTGTAAATTGGCGCTATATAAATAAAATGATTTGATTTAAACCAAGCTTTTACTGCAGCAGGTTCTCTTTGTCGTCACAGAGCATCAGCAAGGGGAAAGCATAACCAACTCCTAAACTCATTAAAAGTCCCTGCTCAAACATTAATGAGGCTAAAATGCCAGAAGGATGATAGCTGTGATATTGAAGAACTCCAGAAATCTGATCTCAGAGTTCAGACTCGTATCCAACTCCAGGATTCATCCTTTCTCTAAAAAGTGTTACAGCAGCCAGGCTGTGCAGCTCCGGCTGGCCTGTAGGGGGCGCAGGATGCCAACGAGACGCTGCCTGGAACCAGATGTGAAACTGAACCTGTGGCCTGGACTCAGAAACACTTACAGTAATAAAGTGTTAGTGTGAGAATGACACACTGCTGCAGTCTGCAGTGTGTGTGTGTGTGTGTGTGTGTGTGTGTGTGTGTGTGTGTGGGCGGCCTGCATCAAGTGTCACACCTCAGATAAAAACTGACTGGGTGTCAACAGAATGGATGGAAGACGTCAGGAGGTGAAACAAAGGCCTGCGGGAACCAAATTAATGACCAATTTGTTGCTTCATCCGCTGGATTATTTGACGCAGTTTGAATCTGGGACAGAAAATTAACTAAAGCCTCAAACGCTAACAACACAGCTAAAACAGTCGCAAAATTAAATATTCATCCATTCACCTTTTTAAACTGTACTTTGATTGGTATAACATTTTACAATTTTTCCACATTTGTTTAGTAAAAAATATTTTTATTTCATATTATTTCCTTTTAACAAAATTTTCTACTTTACATGTTGATGCAAGTACTGTTTTTGCCACCATTCCTTCATTGCGACGATTAAACCCCCATTTAAACTAAATAATGACATATTTTCATAAACTCTCTTTAATGCTCGTAGTCTTTGAATATGCTGTGATTACGAGGAAATGATTCAAGTCATATGAACCCTTAATATCCGAAAACTTTTTTTTTTCCCGGATATGCCTGAATTAAGAAAAAACACACAAAAAAAAAAACACTAAATATTCGATGGTCGAGTTTGTTAGAAATGTACACAGGTGTGACAATAAGGCTGAAAAATAATTTAATATTGCTTTAAAATGCTATAAAATGTATAAATTCTTTTCTAAAATGTGAAATAACTGGTTAATCGGGTCTTTGCCCTTAAATCATGCATTTATTTCTCAAACTGTAAGGTTCTTATTGGATGCGGCTCATAGAATCAACCTGAAAGAAAGAAAGATAGAGTTTTTCTCATTTAAAAAAAACATACCAGTACCATACCAGCTATAAATAATGCTGTTATGGTACTTGAACTGTTTTATCACATTAACACTGGACATTATCTGGAGGAATGTGAAGAATTTTGGTTTGGGACGTTCTGCTTTCCAGTCAACTGGCTGTTGAGGATTTTTGTTGTCCAGTCGGGAAACGAGTAGCTGATAGTAACCATTCATGGTAATATACTGTGTAATTATTTTGAATCAGGGGCTTCAGAGTATTTTTTATCTCACAAATATTCAATAGTGCACACCTTTAACAACTTAACCTTAACCACAACTTAAACAAAATCTGTGTCTCTACTCTCACTACTCACTACTTTTATTTCCTCTACTGTTGGTCATGACACCTGCTGCTCTAAATATTCACTTTAGATACTGGAAAACACAGTATTCTTGCACCTTAAAATAAAATAAAAATACCTACAGGTGGATTTTCAAAAAAGTTAAAGAGAGTTTGTGTCGGCAGTATTGTGCAACATGAAAGTGAGCAGAGGAGTCCCTCAGGGATGTGTCTCCAGTCCTTTGTTATTTAGTCTCTTGACACTTTACAGGGACTAATATGAAAGGCAGCTGCAGAAAACATCCTGAATATATTTTTTGCATCGTTCTCACAATTAAATATTGCGTTAGCCAGTAACTCCGACAGCAATAGCAATATTAAAAACAGTACACACAACACATCATCTCGTAACATAGCAGCCTGGTGGTGTTGGATTGGTTAAACGACTCAAATTCTCACCATCAATTACAAAAAGTACTAATCTGCACCTTAAATCAGGTAATATGAAATTAGCAACTGTTCTTGAACCAGCTGTGGCTGCTTTCCTATTAGTCACAACAATTGTTCCCTTCAAAGATTTTTCAATATTTTGGCATTTTATACATTTCTGACCATAAAAAGAGGAAAGCAGAGAAGAAAGAAATTGAAAAAGCATTTAAATGGTAAAAAAAAACAGACTCATTTCTTTCTCTTCTCACATTTCTTCAAAGTTTCTGGAGTAGCTGTCAAGCTGCTACAATAATAATATAAAACTGATTGTAATAGCAGCATTAAAAGCCTTCTTTCTTGACTTAATGTGCAAGCCTGAGTTACATATTTAGGCAAAACGTGTCACTCCAGGATAAATGAACATGGAAATGTTCAGTAAAGTCAAAAAGGAAAGGAGTTTGGCACAAATTATTTGCGTTTCCTTCACTTGTAATTCTTTTATTGTTGACTTGCGTTATAATCTCCCCAACAATTTTCATAACTAATTACCAGAGTGGCTGGCACGTCTAGAGGGGGCAAACGGTCGACCTCTGGTTCCTCACCCAGGATTAAAGCGTGAAAGCAGCATCCAGGTCGGACACATTAAATACCTGATCATCATCAGCGAGCCCATTTCTAATAAATCAAGAGTTCAGGTGGTTTGCTACTCAACAGCAGCTCTATTCACACAATGCTAACGTGTCAAGATGTCAGCAATGACCTCAAAGATGCAACTGCTGCTAACCACTGATCTGGGAGGGGTGATAAGGCCGTCATCCTACAGGAAATATTTAGGATAGCTGTCGATCCCAGGAGCAAACATCTGGGAAAATTCACCCCAACGTCTGACCGTACAGGGATCAGCGAAAGTGGAGCAAGCCCAGGATTCTACCTCAGGTGTTACTGGCCTCAGTTAGCATAGTGAAGGTTAAAGTTCCCTACAGGACAATTAAAAGGTGAATAAGTATAGCATGTGTGCAAAGACTGAAGGAAAAGGCTTCTTTTCTGCAAATTAGGTTTTCCAAAGCTGCGTCTGGTCTCTCATGTCAAAGAGACTTTGTCAAAGAGCTTCAGTCAAAGTAGAGAGGCTGACAGACATAAAGCAGAGCGTCATGTTTGGAGAAAACCAGGACAGCATAAATAACTCATATTAACTGTCAAACATGGCGGTGGAGGGACGGGCTTATTTTGTAGCCACATGATCTGATAAAGTCTCCAACATGTGAGGTTGTCGGTCCAACAGCTGAAGCTTGGCCTAAACGGGATCATCATCATCATCATCATCATCATCATCATCATCATCCGGACAATGATCCCAAACACAGCAGCTAATTAACAACAGAGGAAGAAAGCAATCATGGTGCAGCAAAGGTCTGGTCCAAGTCAAACAAATGGCTGAAAACTTCAATGCATTAAAGCAGATGTTTCAAACTAAAGAGCAAATACTTCCTTTAAAGCGATACTCTGGTAAAGCAGACATAGATTCCTTGAAGCACGTCTTAAAAAGGCACCTTCAGGAGAACCTGCTGCAGCTTTAGCCTGTGCTCAGGTACTCACACCAACACGGGCCGGACGGCGTTCTTCATGTTGCCATAAGCGGCTCGGCCCAGCAGCTCCCTGAAGCAGTTCTCGGCCAGCACCGCCGGGTTCTCCTCGCCATCCTGACCCGTCCCCGAAGGCGTGCTGGGATGCCCCGCCCTGCCGGAGAAGAAGCAAACATGACCTCGGTCACGCGTCTGCAGGAAAAACCGAACAGATAAAACTAAACACTGAGGTTGGAAATAAAGCTGTAAAGGCTTTAAAAAGGAAGCGTGAAAAACGGTCGTGTTGTCGGTACAACTTCCTTGAATATAGTTAACCTGTCTGCGAACGACAGAATCGTGTAGCAACAACCTGCATCAGGGGCCAGAATCAATATTTTATAGGAGACGGAGAACCTGTGAGGAGAAAGGGGAATGAGACACTGCAGAGGGGATGAAAAAGAGAAGAAAAACATCCAGGACATAATAAAGGAGGGATGGGAGAACAACCGACTCAGAGAAGAAGAGGCTGAAAAGCATCAAAGGAGCTGAAAAAAAGGACTAAATTAAATGAAAGCATCGAGCGGTTCTAATCAGGAAGCTCTGGGTGAATGTGTTGAGGAAACGGTGGAAAAGCTGCCGGCAGGGGAGCAGAGGAGTCACCGATGTTACATCATTTATGTGATGGAAGAAGGCATGTTGGTCCTTTAAAATAACGACCCAACAACCAATCAGAAACAAGCTCCCTCCCAGGCCAAAGCACACATCTCTGTAATGGGACCGGACTTTCTCAAAGTCTGGCAGAAAGGTCAAAGTTCAGCTTATGGGAAGGTGAACAGCTAATGTTCAGAGTGGAGGTGTGAAATCCGAGGTGTGCGAGCTGCCGGAGTTCACACTGCTGCGAGGATCTTCATCATTAGTGTCCTCAGGAGAAAACAGCAGCTCAACCTCAGGATAGTGCTGCACTCACTGAGCCCACCAAGAGCCGCGCCTCTGGACCTTTTTATTACACGTGTGCCGTCTTTCCTTTTTCAGACGTCATTCGTGGCTTTTTCCATTTTTAAGAGTTGAAAACCAATTAGGTTTTATGAGTTTATCACCAATGCTTAGTCTTTGTCTCCTTGTAAACGCTGTCGTCTCCAAAGCAGATCTTGGCCCTGCCAAAGTGGTTCCAGTGCTCAACAGCAGAGCCAGTTCTTCACTGGTGCTACAGCTGAGAGGAAGCGGTTAGATAAGCTCGCCAGGAAGGCAGGCGCTGTCCTAGGATGTCCCCTCGACCCTGTTCACGTGGAGAGAGACAGAGGACGTCTGGCAGAAAACCACAGCCCCCCCCCCAGCATGAAGCTGTAGCCGGAGAGCTCCCTCAGTGACCGACTGCTGCATCCTAGCTGCACAAAGGATCGTTATCACAGATCCTTCCTCCCAGCAGCTGCTAGACTTTGGAACCACCTCCCAGGCAATGACAGATGTAGAGAAAGGTTGTAATATTTAGTCTTTTTAGTTTTCAGTTAAAGGTGCATAGCCACGTTGTTTGACTTTTTATTTATTTATACGCCAGTAGCTCACTCTGGTTGGATAAAAAGTTTTTTTTATGGAAGATTATCACGTCCTGCTGGCGTATTAGTTGTTATTTTGGTGTTTTATGCTTTGATTCGGCTCAATTTGTTAGTAAATAAAGCCTTACATGTTTATTTTTAATAACAGAGGTAGTACGTACTGCACATGCGCAGCACAGGTGACTGACGTGAGTAAATGTTCTGATATGAGGCTCTTAAAGTTGCTGTAGATCATTTTATTTAATTATTAACAATTAAGCAAACCGGCATTATGATAGTTCTGCGATACTGTCACTAGATGGCGCCACGTCTGTTAATATCTGCTAATCGCGCCCGGCGCTGGGAACATTTTTATCCAAAAAAAGGACCATTAAAACATTATCATGATGGAGGCTTGGTGTATATAACCTTATTTTATCATGATCAAACGTTTTTTGGTCTTTTTTTAAGCATATAACGTTGGTATATACCTTTATAATTGCCCGTCCCTACAAAAGCAGTTCCGGCTCCATTTTCAGAGGCTACTGCTTGCCAGTGGAGAAAGAAAGCAGCGGTTTAGCTCTGAAACTGGTTGGTGGAAATCACAGACGCTCAGCCAGGGAGACAGAAGAAGAGAAAAGTCTCCAGTTTTTATAAATTCAGCCATCGGTTCCAGTCCACGAGGGTCCTTTGTGGTTGAACGGATCCAGCCCAGTGTTTGTGGGCTTGATTCAAACGATGGTGCCATGCGGGCAAATGTATGAGATAGTAAGTTAAACAACGATGTGAAGGAAAAACAGGGATGTTTGTGGATAATACTCACAGTAGATTGTCCACAGGTGTTCTTCCCAACAAAGAGACAAACCCAGTGATTACTACCAGGTAATTTATTTACTACCATGTGTCCATTTATCTTATCACCAAGTTAAAAGGTTGTGACACACTTTTTTTTTACCTTAAGGTGACCAAACGTGATAAAGTCTGTACTCTGCATGGCTGAAGACACTAAAATAAGCATTTTGTGTCATCGGTTCCATTCATCCATTGTGTTCCAGTTATCTGAGATCCTGTTGTGGAGGTGACTGGTCCACCACTGGTGCCTCTGGGGTCTTCAAAGGCTTCATTAATTGAAAAATAAACTTTACCCTGCGGCCTCCTCCCAGTAAATATGTCAAACCATCTGGATCCGATGGTCAGAGCAACTTCACTGACCCCAGAAGATGAGGAGCAGTGAATCTACATCGAGGTCTCCCCGGATAAATATCTCAGCAGATCCCTGAGGCAGAACCGAGCCTCTTCTCCAGTGAAGGGAACCGGTTTTAGTCGATCACATCCAGCTCACACCTTGTGAGCAAACACGAGCGATGAAACGCAGAGCTTCATCTTTCTGCTCACAGCTTCATTCCTCGCATTGCAGCTGCAGCCCTGATTCGTCTACAAATCTCCCTTTTCCATCCCACCATGGATAACAGGAACTCCTCCGCTGAAAGCGCAGAATGGGCCAGAACCGGGAGGGAGCGAAGCAGCCGTTTCAGTAAAGACAACTTCTAGGATATCTAGGGCATCTCCCCTGGAGAGGAGGAACCAGGATCGCCTCCAGGCCTGAGAGGACCTCCTCAGTCAGCGCCTGCTGGTCAGGCCACCTGCTGGTCAGGCCACCTGCCTACGACCCACAGGCAGACATTTCTGACGGGGATGCGGTGTGAACTGGGTGGCTGGCTGTCAAGATTCTGGTAGGTAAACAGTGCAGAGAAGTTTCTAAATCTTGGTTGGGCTCTGATCCTCTTGAACGGAGCTCCCTCAGTGAGCCACCTTGTGGATCCCTTAGCTCCAACCCTAAATGCCAAAATAACAACCTGACAAGTTCTTCCGCTTCTCACAGGGCGGCCCAAGGAAGCGTGCGTCCTTGCAGCAGCCGGAGCCATTTGTTCTTTCGATAAAAGGGCGTAAAAGTAAATGACTTCCCCGGCAGCGAGTCCGCTCACAGATGGACTCCAGGCAGCCGCGTCTCAGGAGGGAAACAAAGCAATTACTGTCAGCCCACACAAGCGGTTCAGGGGAAATTAAATGCTTATTGCTTGTTAGAGGTGGGGAAATGATAGACAAAAATGAAAACCCCTGCTGTAATTGAAGGTGGATTGTTGTGGTTTAATAAAGCGGGCAGAGCAGACGTAGTAAAATGAGGTTTTCGTCTATATTTTGGCTGCTGGGTTTAAAAAAAAACAGTTTAACAGGAAAGAATTACATTCTAGACAGAATGGAAAGGACAGAAGTGACAGAGAAAAAACACAGAGGGAAAAGGAAGAACTCTGCAGGAATAAATGCATCTATAAATAATTTTTTTTTGGTCATCTCAAAGAGTTTTAAAAGCAAAAACACATCCAAGTTATTCAATAAGGCGACATTTCTTCCTGCTGGATGTGGCCGCCTGATTGGTGACCCTCTCTGGTCTCCTGAGCCCAGTTTGTTCTGTTTACTTCCTGAACACGGGTCCAAACGTCCAGGGTTCTGATCTTTAAGCCACTTTGTCACTTCAGCCTGGTGAGAAGCCGTCTCAGACAGGTTCACAGGTCTTTGGAGGGAGTTTTAAGGCCACTCTCTATTCATTGTGACGTTCTCAACCAGAACACTGCAAAGTAAAGTTTTCTTGAAATTTGTGTATTTTTCCTTGATTTGAGCAGCTAAATAAGACTATTTGCCAATAGAATAAGAGTTTTGCAGTTAAAATAAGAACCTTTCATCAAGTGCATGATATCTAATTATCTTATTTAATGGGTAAAAATACTAATTCCACTGGCAAATAATCTTATTTAGCTGCTCAAATCAAGGGAAAATACACTAATTTTAAGATAATTTGACTCACTTTTAGTTCCCTTTTTGCAGTGAACCTGGATCAAGCTCACTCCCTTAGATGGAAAACGGCTGTTTCAGGTTCCTTCACTTCTTATGAAGAAGCGCTGACAGCTCCGGTGTGGTCCATCTGTTGTCTGTGACTTTCCTAACATCAGGATGTGGATCCGTCAGGTCCAGTAGAAAAAATCCCTGCCATCCCTCTACCAAGCGAAGCTCTCCAGCAGGTTCTGGGTTTGCCGCCGGGACTCTTCCCACTGAGTCCCTGAAACCAGAGCAGATGCTTAAACCTCCTCAGCAGGACGTCCCCTCAGAAGACGCAATCTGGGTTCATGTCCTTCCAGTCAGGATCCATGTGTCAGACACAGAACGTAAACAGGGAGCTTTGCCTCTCGGCTCAGGGACCGATCTAAGGCTACGCTCACACCGCAGGTCTTGATGCTCAATTAGGATCTTTTTTGTTGCTGAAATCGGGATTTTTTTTCCGGCGTGGCCGCTCATACTACGGTTAAATGTGCCCACCATCATAACGGTGAATGTAATTGTTTCTAGAAGTGTTCAATGAAGTTATGTTAAAAAAAACACATTTATTAGAAAGCTGTTGAGCAACGGGAGGCGACAACATTAAGATCACATCGTAGCCAGACGGAGTAAGGTAAGAAGAAAGCAGCTCAGCTATTATTGGTCTTTATGGAGCGCTAACAGCCACTACTGTGTGTGGATGTCCAATGAGAGACAGGAGAGAGACGTGAAAGACGGATGAAACGCGACATGACCCTTCAGACTGCGGACGCTTTGAAAAATAGCCGATAAGTATCCAAATCAGTAGCACATATGGAAGTGGCACAGATCGGATTTTTAGGGGGTGAAAAGATCGGAATTGGGCCGTTCACACTGCCGTGAGAAAGATATGGGTCATGATCGTAGCCCAGGGCCCTCACTACTGCAGACAAGTCCCTGCTGCATCCCAGCTGCAGATCCAGAGACCTGGGGTGTCAGGGGCCTCATCCTTAGCAGCAGTGTCCTGCACATCAGGCCATGCTGGTGCAGAGTGAAGACAAACTTGTCTTTGACGGCCAGCATTGTAAGAAATTCTCTTTTAGAGGAAAGAGATTTCAGCGGGACTCTTAATGCTGCAACTGTGTTCACCGCATCACCGTTCTCAATATGAGGAAATCAGATTGTTTTGCAATGGATGCAACTTTCTCAGCTCTTTTCAATACATCAACAACCATCCGATCCGTCTGCACGATAATCTTTAAAAGAGGAGAAAAGTCAAAGCATTTATGGAGGAAAAGGACTTTTCTGAACATTTAACTCCAGCTCTGAGGAAATGCATTAAAACCCGCCTGTGCTGTTCATCCACACTGTGTCTGCATTCAGTGGCTGTTTGGGTTTAATCAGATATGAAGACGTTTAAAGCAGCAGGGCTGCAGCAACGATTGTGTAGCGGCAGAGAATCAAACGCACACCGGCTGGAGGTCAAAGTCATTTTAAAGGCGGCGGCCTTCACGTCTGTGTTCGTGCGCGGACGTTTTCTCCTGGAGCCGACGTCCCTCTGCAGGCTGGACACGTCCACCTTCCTCGAGAAGCAATTAACAGAAATCCGTCCATCAGACCCGTGAAGGATTGAGCAGAAGGGGAGGGGGGGGGGTAAACTAACCACGGCCGTGTCTGGGAACAACATTATCCCAGGGTGGTGTGTTTGTTCAGCAACAGCTTGTTTTCCTGCAGACCCTTCGCCCTGAGAGGCAGACGGTTTTTAAGGAGGCGGGCCAGCGGAAAGTCTCCCAAAGGACGACTGATCTACGGCTAAATTCATGGTGAATGTGCTAAAAAAGGATTTTATGGCTTTGGGGGAGTGCAGCTCATTGGAGCTGGATTCTAACACTGCTTTTCATGACAAAGTTCAAGACTTCTTCAAACCCTAAACTGCAGAGTTCTGTCCTTCAAAGGAAGGAAGGAAGGAAGGATGTAAAGTCTAGACATAAAAACATGTTTTCCATACTCAGCACCTGATCCAGACCCAGTGTTTGCTGACCTTTATGCTCCACCTTCATATAATATAGATGAATACTGTTGTTAGTGTGAATTTATAGGAGATATATAGTTTCACGTTGCTCCAGGCAGCGTAGGAACGCCACTTGAAGCCCGGTGAGAATATTTATCTGCCAGAGAACTGGAGCTCTGCAAAAAGCCCACATCTACTCAGATAGTAACTCCTGCTGAGTGTTTGGACACCAGCAGCAGTGGAGCGCCAAGCAATCAGCAGCAAGTTAGCATTGTTTTTATTCCCTGCCCTTCTTCCACTCGCAGCTCTGCGGCCGTCTGCGGGCCTTTTACTGAGCAGGTAAATCCCATCCGCCTGAGGCTCAGGGCGGCTAGAGGACAGAAACACGATGCGTTCCTCTGATGGACTGCACAAGCTGCACTGCTAAAAGGAAACAAAGTAAGATTTTCTTGAAATGAGTGGATTTGCCCTTGAATTGAGCAGCTAAATAAGATTATCTGTCAATGGAATATGATTTTTGCACTTAATATAGGAACAACTCATCTCCATCATCTTGTTGTAAGTGCAGTATATCTAATTATCTTATTTTAAGGGTCAAAATACTCATTCCATTGGCAGATAATCTTCTTTAGCTGCTCAAATCAAGGAAAAATACACTAATTTCAAGAAAATCTTACTTACTTTTTGTTCTCTTTTTGCAGTGTGAAATCAGTCCTGAGCAAAGATCAGTAACGTTTGCTTAGAAATAACAAAAACGGCTTTTATCTCACAGACTCGGTGAAGGTTGTAGGTTTAAATCTGGGCTGGGGGGGGAGGGGGTTTGGTTGTATAACAGATTCACTTTGGGTTGGGCGTTTCAGCACAAGACGCTGAGCAGATAACACCCATGATGCAGTGAGGCATCCCCCCCCCCCCCCCCCCCGTCTTTGGACCAAAAACCTTCCGATCATCCTGGCAGGGCGTCCTCTCTGCACGGGAGCTTCTTTAGTCGAGGAAAGAAAAGTCAGCAGATGAAAGAAATAAGAAAGCAGCAGAGGAAAGGCTCCAAAAATAGCTTTTTTGTTCACATGGAAACCATACGGATGAAACGGGGAGGAAGGAAGGAAGGTAAGGCGCCTAAAACGAGAGACAAACAGAGCCGTGATGGAGAAATGAAGAAAAACAGGACAAAAAACCCCCAGTGCACCGAACACAGAGCGGTTTGGTGAACCTAAAGCAGAAACGCGTGCCACTCGGTCCCTGACAGACCACTGCGGCGTGTAGCACAGCACCTGTCCAGGTCTTCAGAGTCCTGCATGTTGAACAGCATGGAGGGAATCAGCTTGTCCATGTGCTGAGGCTCCCAGATGATGGCCTGCAGCTCGTCGTTCACCGTCTTCCTCACCACACCCTGCAGACCTTTGATCCCAGCCACACGGATCCTGAAAGAGACACAGATGTCAGACTCACACCGGTGACGTCTACACCTGCTTGGTGCATTTCTGCTGCAAACATTAAATGCAGAAAGTCTTTATTTCTAATGGAAAATGGCTTTTTTTTTAGCAGCGCTAATGCAGTGACAACAAACCTTCCATTAACAGTAAAAAACGCACAAAGACGGCTAAAAGAAAAGCTCTGAAATGTAATAGAAGCTAAGTAGAACTTGATTTAAAATAAAATTTACTCAACTAAGTGAAATAAACCACATCTAACTGATTTTATTTTCCATAAAAACACGTTTCCAGGCAACAGAACTGATCTGGAAAGCTTGAACTCAGCCACAGTTACTTGGGGTGACCAACCAAGGCCAGCCAGACTGAAGACTTTCTGTCCAACCGTCTCAACGGTAAACTAGTGAACTAAATACTCCAGGAGGATCTGCTGTGTTGATAAGAACCCGATGCCCACTGTTAAGTACAGGAGAGGACCGGTGATGCTGTGGGCCTGGTTCTGTTCCTCTGAAGCTCGTTAAAGTGCACGGCATCAAGAGCCTCCATTAAATACCAGGAGGTTCTGAACACCTGGGAGTGAACTGGAAGAAATGGGTCATCAGCGGGTCTTTCAGAGCAATAAGGACCCAAATCCACACAGAAATGGTTCACAGGACAGAAAAACAACCATTTTGGATCCAAGTCCCTCAGAAACCCTGAGCTGAAGAGAAGAGACGTTCCCATCCGTGACGCTGGAGGATAAAGAACGTTGCTTAATGCTGATGGAGAACGCCAGGTTCTGTTCTACTGGAACAACTGGACAGCTCTGAGAACCTGGGGTCCTTTTCTAAGGGCTGTTGGTTCAACGCCTCCTCTCTGCAGAACAGGAACGGCTCACGCCTCGTTAACGCCTGCTCTAAGACCGCCGGACTTCCTGCCCGGCGAGCAACAGGAGCGCAGTCTGACCAGTCGGACGCCACGCGGTCCGTCTCCTGCTGCGGACCCGCCGGGTCAGAGGCGTCGCTGTGCAGCCGGCAGGAGGCGGAGGAGGAGAGCGACCTTTGACCTGCAAGCTGTTCTGGACCGCAGACACACGCCGTTCCCACTTTCTACTAATTTCATCTTCAGTTTTTGTTTTATACACTTTTCTTTCTCTTTAGTTGCTCCTTCAGGATCATAAAGTATTTCTGGTTTTACATCTGATTAAAAGCAGTTAATAAATAAGACAGATTTAGTTAAAAAAAATGATTTAAAGTAGGGCTGTCAAAAGGGTAGTTCACTGCTATTGTATTCATCCGGGTTTTTCGCGCCTGCGCGCCGGACTGGAAGGCAGAAGGCGAGCACAGCGGCAGACGCAAACAAAGCAAACGACGAGTTCTCGACGTATTTTTCTTCTTTAATGTATCACAAGATTGTTTTAAGAGTAAGTTGATGGTATCAGATTGCCAGATACCATCCAGATACCGTCCAGATAGCGAGTCTGTGAATGCTGGCCAAACGGTTTAGTCTGGCCCGGTGGCCAAATGCATTATCATTATTCAACGGATAATGCATTAGATACAGCCGATACTTTAATGTATCTAATGCTGATTATTCATTGAATCATTTGAATTTAAATATTTAAAATACTTTCACATCAAAAATTATATGCGATTAATTTAGATTAATTAATTACAGAGTATGTAATTAATTAGATTAATTTTTTTAATTGATTGACAGCCCTAATTTAAAGCATTTTACACATCTCTACCAGGGATGCCAACATGATTGAAAATGTCTTGAACTGGACTTCCTTATTGGGAATGAATTAAAATTTTATTTGACTGGACAATAATTAATTGGAAATAAAACATTTGGGTTTTATTGGTCTTGAAATGGCTGTTAGGGTTGATCGATCCTGGTTCTGCTGGAGGTTTTCCTCCCTGTTAAAGGGGAGTTTTCCTCTCCACTGTCGCTTCATGCATGCTCAGTATGAGGGATTGCTGCAAAGCCATCAACAATGCAGACGACTGTCCACTGTGGCTCTACGCTCTTTCAGGAGGAGTGAATGCTGCTTGGAGAGACTTGATGCAACCTGCTGGGTTTCCTTAGAGAGGAAACTTTCTGAGTTTGGAAAGAGCCTTGAGATGACATGTATCATGAATTGGCGCTATATAAATAAAATTGAATTTAATTGAAATTGATCTGCAATATTTCAGATGCCTTTTTTGTGAGATTGAACTTGTTGCATTAAACTGGAATTTACAGCAAAGTGGCTTTTGTGAACTGGCCTTATACAAATAAAAGCAAACAGAAAATAAGTAAGTTAAGTAACTTTTAAAATGTTTTGCTGCCAAAACGTTTTGGGTCTGCAGAACCGGGATCCAACTGCTTCCTGAGAAATGCTGTTTGGGAATTCATCCCCACCGGCTGAGGCGCCAGAGAACGACTAATGAAATACAGGCGAGGTCAGAAAAGCAGGAGGACTCCTGCTGTTTATAGAGAAAGCTCTAAAATCATAACTCAAAAATAATCCCAGCAAACAGCAACACACACACACAGACAGACCCTCATACATACAAATGGAAATAAAAGGCCATTTTTATGGCCAAACATTCCCACCACTGCGAGGTCTCAGCTGGTGTTGCAAAGGTTTACCAAATAATGTCCGCAGCTCTGAAGGTAGCAGGCTATTTTAGCAGTAAATGAGACAGAAGAGGCTTTGGATATTGTTTCCATCCACCGCTCATCTTTATTAGAGTCAGAAAGCAGCCCTCCCAGTAGAAATGCAGCCCACCATGAGCCCCAGTGCATCCATTTAAAAGCTATTTATATCCTTCTTATAATACGGCTGGCAGTGTTGAAGAGCTTCATCTTCAAAACAATAAAGCCTGTATGTGATTTAATTCAGTCTTCTTTATAAAAACAGGCTGATATTTTTTATTCAGTCATTTTAAGCTAATATTACCAGACGATATTATATGATCATATTATAATATTTAGAACGTTATAAAGAATAATATTTACTTTTAATGCTACAGAAACTTAACAATAACACTTTTATTTTGGGAAAGTGGCACGAAAACCCAGATGTGTTGTCATTTTATGTTATTTACCCAGTGAGTGTAACTCTTCAAACTATAGACAACGTCTCGAGAAAATATTAATTACTTAATCTCTGCATGTTCTACCAGACAGAAATTTTACGACATGAAGAACCCAAATAAAGCTAAACTAGAGCTGAGAAATCCTGAAGGATTTCTCAGGACAGAAAATGTTGAGGACCCAATTAACCCCCCTGGGGAATCCCCAACACTAGATATAAATATACGTTGGATAAAATCATTTGATCAAGACCAACTGGGATGGGAAGAGGAGTTTTCTTCAATTTCACTTTAAAGTTGAGCACCAACAGTTTACATCACCGGTGTCCAAACTTTTCGGCTATTGGGCCAAAATTGTTGAATCCAAAGCGCTCGAGGGCCAAAAACTGAATAAAAATAAACATAACCAAAAATACTAGCGCTGCCCAACAGAATATGATTGATAGTGGCAGCCGACTGCTCCCCAAGAGGACGGGTTTAATGCAGAGAACACATTTCATCTGAATGTGTGTTGCAATGACAAGATGATGATTATTATTATTATTATTATTATTATTATTATTATTATTATTACTACATGTTTTGTGCTGTACCGAACATTCAATTAAAAATTAAATTGTAAGATTCTGAGTTGTCTATAATATATTTACCCCAATTAAAAATAAAAAGCTTCCATCTGCCAAAAGTTGTTGGCGCTGGTCGGCCAAATCTTTCTTGAAATTCAGTTGGAGGGCCGTACAAAATCCTCACAAGGGCCAGAAATGGCCCCCGGGCCACTAATTAACTTTTTATATACATTTTTTAGCAAAAACTGTAACTAGCTTTTCAGTCCTGATCAAGACCAGTCAGTCATTTAACTCTAAGGACTCTAACATCTAGGTTTCACGTCAGTCCTGAAGAGATATCAGATATACGACAAATAAGAATTAAAATGATTGAGACACACTAAAGAGAATAGCAAAGGCCAATAGTTACAACATGAAAAATAACTTTATTTTACTGTATCCATATCCAGTAAAAAATTCTAGATTAATTGTAGGAGGTTCTAAATATTACTGCTGTGGCTCTTTAAGTTTGAATTTAAAATGTGTAGCAACACAAATAAAACTACAATGTAGTCAAACATTTTTCATCCAATATTTTGATCAGTAAAATACTTCTTTATACTCTTGATTTTAAGACTTTCATTTAAATGTTACGTCAAAAAACATCACTAGTCACACTAAAACACCTAAATTTTGTTTTTAACTTCATTAATCACCAACTTATTTTTGTCAAATCGATTCTGAACCATCACCAATTATTCCAGTGTTTGTAACCAATTCATTAAAACTTAACCATGAACAAATTAAGTTAATTTATTCACCAAATATCAAGACTTAAAAATGTAAGCTGCAGTACAAATATCACAGAATAATAACTTCCCGATACTGAGCCTTGTGGAACACCCTGTTATTTTTAAACTGTAATTATGTATGATTGATTTTTGACCCATAGAAACATGTTTCCTATAAACTTCAGAGTCAGTAATGTAACACTTCCTGCTCCATGTTGTTGATGTTTTTTGAAGCAGCAGCAAACGGTCGACGCTGTCAAATGTCTTATTTATGCGAAAAACACAATAGCTTAACAAGTTGGTTATTTTTGGGTTCCTGAACTGATATTGAGTAATTAATTTTACTGAAAAAAAACTTTATTGACATTTTAATTAATCCCTTATGAAATTAAAGGTACTTCTAAAGGTTGTTGCTCCTGTTCAGCAAAGATAAGAATTTAGTGTTTAGTTCCCAGAGCTCCACAGCCTCTCCTGGCTGCAACCGCTCAATGCAAAGCTATGTGCAGCTTATATGTTCAGAGTCCATCTAAGTAAAGGCTTTGTTTACATCCCTACATGCAGACTCTGCTTGGTTCTTTTATTTGAGGATTAACGTTTCTCTAAAAGGCCAGTTTGGTCTCTCTGAACGGTTTCTCCACCTGCTAACAGGCTTGTCAGACTCCTCGGGTTTTAATCCTGCAGGCTCGCCGCTCTAAACAACGCTCCCCTCGCCTCTTGTTCTGCATGACTAATTATATATTACAGCGTTGGTTCAACTCTGAGTCTACTTATTTCTTCCACAAAAGCCAATATGCTGATCAGACTACATGCACAGGAAAACAGGGTTAGGTTTGCTGGTTTTGACAACATGAACGTGTCTCAAAGGTTTGAAGACGGCCTTGCTGGTGCTCCTGCAGCTCAGGGTACAGTGTCGATTCGTCTGATGTAAGGAGCGAAGCGTGAAAACACAGGAAACGCAGCTAATTTTGCACAACATCCAAGCAAAGTACATTTCGTTTTGACAGTTTTCTTTATAGCCGTGCTAAAGAGGACGGACAGCCGTGTGACTGAAGGGTTTGTCTCGGGGGAAGCCAGTTATTCTGCCTTTATCGTCGACGCTCTTTAAAGTGCTCATATTTCACTGTTAGAAAGTGCAGCGGAGCACTGGTGCGGAGGTGTTACAGAGCCATGTGGTCTTAGCAGAAGGGAGAGGCTATGAAATATGGATCAGCAGGAGATGTATTTATATCTGCTTGTTAATGGATATCTGTGGGATCGGGTCGATCCGTCTCTGTGGACGCTGCTGCTGATGTGCAGCACACGCAAGGTGGAGCCGCTACCTGAGCCGAGCCGCCCGTTCTCTTAAGCACAGCTGGGCTATGGATGGGAACGTCACCCCACACCTGCTCCTGCCTCAGCGACATCAAGCAACAGTTTGCCTCAAAGATGAAAGCGTTTCAAAATGGCTTCAAACTCCATCCGGTTCTTCGTACTCTCCAGCTCCACAGGGAGGATCCAAAAAAAAGGATCCTTTCATAGGCGGCTGACGAACGGAGCAGTCAGTTAAATAAACAAATTCCTCCAGTCTATCATACAGATGTCATCATCTAGATGATTAATTTGCAACATATTGCACAACCCAAGAAATGCTAATATTTTATTTTCCAATAAATGTCTAGCCCTGGGAAATAAGTCAATAAAAACCTATACTCTTGCGTGTTCACTGGTTTAAGTCCAGGTAACTGATGGAGTAACTATTGCACAGCATTAAAGCTGGAGTGTTGCAGGTGTTGCTGTGGGGGGGGGGGGTCGTACTTGGTTCTGGTCTCTGGGTCTTCGTGCGTGGAGTGGCACATGGCGCTGAACTGAGAGACGAAGAAGTCGTAGCGGCGATGGTAGGAAGGCGTGTCCTCCTCGATGTTGGCGAACTTCACGAACTGGAGCAACGACACAACCAAGGATAAAATATCAGAGGCAGGAAGGAAGAAACAGAACAAAGCAACAAACTTAAACAGAGGTCCGGTGAAAACACTCCGACACAACACGACGTGGTCCGAACTCACCACCACTGAGGTCCATTTCAGATCAAAGTTTGCTAAAGATAATAAAAAAACACTAAAAGATCACAGCTTAAAGGATTTTGGATCAGATTTGTTGGGTGTGAGGCTGGCAGAGATTTCTAGTGTTAAGCCTCAATTGCAGCAGTAAGGCACGGCAGTGGGAGTGTCATGAAATGGGAACATGAGGATCGTAAAGCAAGAAATGGGAAATGAGTAAATCTCCAGCATGGATTTGTACGGAGCCCCTAAAGGCACATTGAAGGGAGATGATTAAAAAAAATTGACTTTCTGGTGTGATGTCCGTCTAGGGGCTCCATAGAGTCCTGACCCAAACCAACAACAAGGGTGCCCGACTCTAAATACTCAACCAGTTCCGCTCAGTGGCGCCCCCTATGCCGCTCATTTTTATCTTGATGAATTCAACTGAAGAAATAAAAAACAATAATTCATAAGCCATTCATAAGTCATTAAATAAATACTGATCTCCACATCTAATGTTTTATAATTATTCTGAGAAAAAATACCAGCCAGAATCTGAAATTTGACCAGTGCGTCCTGAAACATCACACATGACCAACCATCAGGTTTTTTTTTTCTTTCCTCTGAATATTGGGACTAAACACAAGAAGAAGAAATAGATTTTTAAAAAACCCGTTTTGAGTCAGTTTTGGTAGTAATAGAAGCAACCATATGAGAGCCTCCTCCTTTTTGCCCTGAATATAACTTATTTGCTACCAACCAGCTTTAAGCGTCCCCCTGAGGATGCCTCCTGCTCCCAACTCCCTCTCCTCACGTTCCACTGCAACGAGCCGCTCAGAAACCCTCCACCAGGAAATCTCCTCCTGCTTTATACCCGGCCTCTCCTGGACTTTATGGCGCTGACAGAAAGCAGCCAGGACGCAGGAAACTGCTTCCTCTGAGGGCACTACAGCAGACGGCCGCTGCTGGACGAGGGGACAGGGACGCTCTGGTCAAGACTCGCATTCAAGGCATCATACCAGGAGGCCTGTATTCTAAAAACAAGCAAAAATCAACAACAACCTACAGGTTTATGGCATCCCAGGGATTTCAGAAAGAAGTTAGCAGTTTGGCTAAAACCAATTTAAAGATGTGTGAGTCTCACTTTGTGTTTGGATTGTGAGGACATCTCTCCACCTGCAGTCGGTTACAGTGAATCTGGATAAACCAGAAGCTTATGGAGAGGCTTGGCTTTGCTGCCAAGTTGCAGAATTGTCTTCTTCTTGTTTTTTTTTTGCGATAGAGGAAAGAGTTTCCATATATCCAGGAGTCAATGAGTGGAGCAAAGCACATTTTCAACTGAACAAGACCTTTGGACATGATATAAAAACCTAAAGTTTCTATTAGCTGGCTATCAAATACAAGAGAGTGGAAAACTTCAGCCTTCAGCTCCTCTTTCACCCGTTTTCAGACGAGTCCTTACAGTAAACCCTCACTGAGGGTTGGCTTAAGAAACAATTTATCGGCTCTCCACATATTAGCGGTTAGAACGCGTTAAAATCCTGGTTTAAACTGAGCAGAACAAAAAAAGTCCTCTCTGTTGTGGTAGCTAATTGGGTTTTTCGTTATTTTTTTTTTAAATAAAGAAGGTAATTGTGGTTGAGGTCTCATTATAAAAAGTAACGGTAATAAAGAAAAGTCAGAGCTGGTGCTTCATAGACGCCTCGCGGCAGCTCAGCGATGGGAGGCTGATTCAAACCATTTGTTGTACTTCCCTTGGGTGAGGCAGGAGAAGCTCGGTCTGAAATGAGACGCCATGAAGCCATCCAGTGAAATGGGCTGCTTCTAACTTTATTATGCACCACTAATTGGTAAAATGAAGTAGCATCCATTTTCAAAGACAAAGCCAGTGAGCCATGACAGTGAAACTGACCATTATCAGCCCACGAGATTCCCATTAACTGCTTTATTCTATAAAAGGCTGTTTTGTGCAGGTTTAGAAGTGGCTACAACCTCCTTGCAGGCAGGATGACGGAGAGATTTAGAGTATTTCTTATACCTGGGATACGTGTGAATATGACTGAAATAAATGGCGAAAAGAGGAAATGCAGAAAAATGGAAACTAATTATCTGAAGCTCTTTATCTCCAACGGGGATATTTTGTCGTCTCTCCCTCAGACATTAGCAGAGATTTTAGTTGTGACAAGAATGAAAAACATTTGAGAAAAAGATTAATTGCCAATTATGGTGGATTTTAAAACGAGTCTCTTGACATTTTTACTCAAGATCAAAATTATCTCCGCATGAAATCAGCTTTTCTCAGTGGCGCCGTCCATCAGCGCCATTGAGCTCTTTTCCTGCAGGAACCCTTTAATCCTGTCCGTGTTCTTACGCAGAATTACAACGATTCTTTTCAAACAAGTAAACAGGGAAACTTTTACTTGACATTAGGACTTAAATACCCTCCTTAACGAACCCAGAATGAGTGTTCTGGTTTAATTAACATTGATAATTTGCTCAACCCTCCAGGGTAATGTTAGCGTTTGGGTCCACCCATCTAAAGCAATGCACCCGTTAACATGCAGAGGTGCACTGGCTGCACCGCGCGCGGTTGGTAGCATTGTTGCCTTGAACAGAGGAGATCCTGGTTCCTGGGAGGTTGCATGTTCTGCCTGTGCATGTGTGGGTTCTCTCCCCAAACACACGTACATATGTAGGATGTAGAGGTGGAAACATACAAGTGTAGTAGGACTTGATAAAACTTGTTTATTTTTTGCAGCAGGATGCATAATCTTTGCAGCGGTGGACAGCTCTTGTCCCATGGGGCCTGTGTGACCCAGACATTTAAATGTTTGGCTTCTTCAGCAGTTCTGAATATAAACGGGCCTTTAGAGCACCTCTGCAGAACTCAGTGAAATGTCTAAAGTTTAAACCAGAGTGGACACAAGCATGCTGATTAAGAAACTAACCAGAGCCAATTAACTATTTTAGATAGAAGCCAAGCAGCAGCAGCACCTTAACCTTCCATCCTTCATCACTGCAGGCGTCTGGGGTCTTTCTCCAGCAGCCATTGGGTGAGAGGCGGGGGCCAGTCCTTCTCAGACGCAGAACAAGCAACCAGGCACACACTTTAGAGGGATGAATTAACCTTAACCATCATGCGTTTGGACTGGGGGAGGAAGCCAGAGAACTCAGAGAGAACCCACAAATACAGAGGAAGAACATGTTAACTGTCTGCACAAAGACCCCAGGCCTAGATTTTAACCCAGAACCTTCTTGCTGCAAAGCGACAGGTGCTCCAAACTTTAATTCGTCAATACAGACAGATTTCTGTTTGAGGAAAGTCCATCTGACAGCTTTGGAAAACTGTGTGAAAAAGTTCTAAAAGTTCTAGGAGAGTAACTCGAGTTCAGGTGAAGTTTACCTGAAAGGTTCTAAGTTTCAGGGAAAAAGGCTTTAAGTTTTAAAAGAAAAATAAACTGTTAAGTTGCAGGAAACCTTGCTTCTGTACCAAAGTTCAATGAAAAGTTTTGTTAATTTCTCAATAATTTGAGGACCGCTTTACATCTTTATTTTCCAGGACTGATCACAGTAACTGATTTTCTCCCCATTTTTTGATACATAATTTTATTACTATTGCTTGGTTCAAACATGTAATTCTGTACTTTCAAATGCTAAAGTAATTCTTTTTGATAGTTAACAATTCAGTTTCAGAATAAAAGGTAATTGTCAAGTTTTTAATAAATGTATTACTGTTCAAGAGACTTAATCTCCTAATTGAAATCCCTTCTGAGTTAGTCCATGGGAAGGTTGAAATAAATTCATTTCTGGGGTCTAACATTAGCTGTGCTAAGTGGAGCCGACACTTCTCTGAGCTTCTGTGAACCGAGTGTAAACGTGTGAACTCACAGGAGGAGGAAGCCAACAGCGCAGCAAACAAAGAGGCAGATTTCATGTCAGAGAGCTGTTTGGGTGGTAAAACCAACAGAACCAAGCTAGGGCTGCGCCATGTGGCTTAAAAATTATTTATTATATCATAGCCGATTAATCGATTTTTTTCCTCCTGTTTGTTTCACAAAAAGAAATTAAATAAATGATTATAAAAATGAGTGTTTATGTCTGGGAGTTGACCTGCATTAAAGTTCAACTAAATACAAGCTCTTGTGTAACTTCAAACTAACTTAAAAATTGTAAATTAGTAAATTAAAGTGCCTCTATTATGGTAAAAAAAAGTTTCCTCTTTACAATATATTTTCCTAAACATATATTAGGCATTGCTACTATTCTCTTCAAGGAAGCCCAATGAGTGCCATGGCAAAATAAAATTCAGATTTTCCTAAATTTAAATCTTAAAAAAATCGTAAATTCAAATTAATCGATTAAACCGATTTATCGCCCAGCCCTAAACCACGGCCCCATTTCATTGATTTTGGGTTCAACTCTGGAAAGAAAACCAGAACGATGTGGCTCTGATTCTATTCGGGGATGTTTGGAGCAAACCTGTATAGTTAAAGGTCTATTCCCAAATCTATGGGCCAGATGTGCTGCACACCTGGCTGTCCAAGAACCCTAAAAGTGGGTTCGTCGTGGTTTCATGTCTCTTCATGTCTCTTTGTCTTTGAAATGAGATGCAGGGAAAAACAGCAAAGATGCATTTGAACTTAAATTAAAAAGCTCTGGACATACGCTGGTAGGAGTGAAGCAAAGAAAGGTGTTTGGTTTGAATAAGAACATCATTGTTATGCTGCTTGGAGTGATTCACCACCTCCTCCCACTAGGGCTTGTTTTTCTCTCCAGGGTCACCTTCCTATCTGAAAACTTAAAAACCAACAGATTCGGTGCAAAGATTGGGATGTAAGGCGCCTTGTCCAAATCTATTCAACCAGTCATCAAATGCCTTAGATTCAAACCGACGAAACAGACATCAGGGCGTCTGCAGGACAGGCTCAGCATGTCGTCCTCTGTAGCTTCGTTACTTTCATGGAGATTTGCTGAAATTGTCTCCTGGTGTTAAAAAAAAGAAGTTGCATCCAAAGAAAAGCTTAAAGATGTAATCATTCTGCATTAGGATGCAGGAAAGTGCTGCAAAGTATATTTTTCTGAAAGAGGGGTTTTATGGGCCACCAGGAACTGGAAGGTGAGAGGTTCAGAGAAGAGGACGTTGGGACGCTCCTGAAGAGGGCGCTGCAGCGCAGTGCTTCACCAGCGTTGGCAGCAGGAGGATCTGCGGGAGAGGAAGCGGCAGCAGAGAAGTCACATTTGTCCAGGAAACCCTGAAGGCTCTGCATGGAGCAACGCTACAGCATGTTCTCTGATGACTCTTCTTCTGACCGGCTGGGAAACCTGGAGAAGCAGGCGGAGAGCTGCAATGAGTCCGTTCCTCAACAGTGACGCGTTCAAGTCCATGTGGAGGTGGGGGGGGTTCTTCTTCTCCTCCTTCAACTCTGCCGAAGAACATCGACATGTGACTGTAGATCTGGATCAAAACGTTCCCAACGAGTCACTTTTCCACTTTTCCAACTGTTTGCTGATGATTCAGTGGGTTTTCCAGCACGATGGAGCGCCACGTCACAAATCAAAGTGGCTCATAGACTGAAGCTTCACATTTTGGACCTCTGGTCTGAACCCTGACCCAGAAACACTAAAACTGTCAGAAACACTAAAACTGTCAGAAACACTAAAACTGTCAGACACGGTGGTGGCAGCATGATAATCAGTGAGGAGGAGGTCTACCTCCACATTAGCTGCATCTGAAGCTCTGTAACCTTCAGCTCTGGAGTCACAGTGGCTCTTATTAAATGAAACTGAGCACTGTGTTTAAATATAAAGATAATATGCTTAAAAGGCCAATTTTAGCAGTTTGTAGAGGTGTCAACAGCAGATTTTGTTTGTTTAGTTCTTTAAACTATATGCTATCTTTTTCCCGTCAATTCCCATAAACATTCAGTTTGAGATAATTCCTTTATTCTCTAAATGTAAAACCTTCAGGTTTCCCTTTGTTGCAAAGCCTAACAATGCTAGTAAAATTGTGGCTGACCATAAAACTAAACATATTCTACAGAGTAGGTATTTACACATCTAGAGCGAAAGGTCATGTACGTTTTGGGGCTGTAGATAAACATCATTTAATAGAAGTGAAATTAAAAAATGTCTCGTTTATTGACCCCTGAACTAGACGGCTTCAGCTGGAAATGATCCAAACTGGTATTGGAACAGAAACTTAGGCTGAAAACAGAATCATCAGAAACAAACTTTCTGATGGCTGCAGAAATGATGGAGACTCTCTGCAACCCACTGTGAGGCATTTATACCATAACAGGGGTTGTGTATTTATACTTCTGGAGGCGGTAGGTGTCATTTTGACCCAGTGGGGATTAGACAGAAAATCTATAATTAATTGAATCATGTGCAGCTAATTCTTATTTTTAAAAACTGACTGCAGAGTTATGAGGTTTCAGATTAAAAGCCCAAAATAAACCCAGATCCCTGCAGATGATGGGTCTCTAAGGAGCCATTTGGTCCAGTTTCAAATCCGCCTCCAAGGAAGTTGAGACACGGCTTCCTGCTGGTGCCACTCAGAGCTGCGTTGCCACCACGACACGCCGGCGGCGCTCAAAACCTCCTCGATCTCATAGCTTTCAGCTCGCAGCCGGAGTGGCGCTCGCTGACCAGGGTAGAGTCTGAGAGCACCTCCGTTTTACAGGCCTGCACACCACTGAAGATGAACACGGGGGGAATATCTGCTGCAAAATGGTTCACACGTTTCTGAAAACTGGCTCAAATTAACTTGGCTTGAATCTCTTAGTAGACAGATGTAAGTACTGAAGTTCTGCTGCTGCCACTGGTCGATCACAGCCATGCTGGACCTAAGGTGGAAGATAAGGATGTTTCTGCCACCAGAAGCCTGAAGCTAAGCCTGAACCTTTAACAGCCAAACAATCTGTGCTGGATATATGGGTCTGATTCTGCATTTAGATGCATTTATCTAAATGAGTTTGCTGCTGGATGCTCAGAGCAGAGACTGTACGATGGAAAACTGGACTAGGTCAGCATGATTAGACGCCGGTGATGCTAACGCTGACGGCAGCCGGGTCTTTTACCCAAACCGGTGAGGTCTGCGCCGACGTCGCTCTGCAAAAGTCTTAAACTCACTAAACGGGTCCTGAGCCGACAGAACAAACAGGCGTTCTTTGATAAAACCAACAATAAGCTGCAAAGCGCCACGAGGACAGCTTAACTGACGCGGCTGCATCTGTTCTCCTCTGTCAGTCCAAATACCACACATAAATAATGCAAGGCAGCTGAACCGGCAGCTCAGATGGAGCGCTAACAATAGCCAGGACTACAGGCTGGGGCAGGAGGGGGAACCGAGAGAAAACGACATTTATTTCACCTTCAGAAGACCTGCGAGGAAACCAAACAGGGCTCAGATCTGGTGGCAGCTTTAAGAAGCGTCTGTCGATCAGCGTGTGTTACAGGCCCCGTTCTGTGCCAGAGTGAGAGCAAAATTAGCTCTTAAAGCTCCACCACCGGCCTCTGGGCTGCTGCTAACTGGAATATTTGGCCTATTTTGTGAACACAGGGTAATAAGTCCATGTTTAGGAGTTAACTTTGCAGATTACAAGCTCATATTTTCTGGAGGCAAACGCTGGAAGGATAATTGCAGCGACGCTTCTCACTAACGAGAAAGAGGCTTAAAAATGCAGGAGATCCAATTATCTGCTAAAAAAACAAACATTTAGGGAATATGAACGTAAAACTCGTCAGTTTTGTTCTAACGCCACACAGCAGCTGTTCGTTTGCATCATGGCGAGCATGAACAGCTGTAGCAGATCGCCCATGTTGCTCTGGACCGGTCCGCTCCTCTGCATCCTGAAGCCTTTAGATGCATCATTTCTCCGCCGCTGCTGAATCAAACGTTTATAATACCTCCCTAGCACGGCTGCAGGAGCTGCAGAAGCTTGTTATCCTCCCATCCTGTAGAGTCAGGTGTGCGGCATGCAGGAAACGCCTCAAACATGCAGGACATGTTTGAGGCGTAGAGAAGTCTGGACTGGATCACTCTGCATCAAAGGCAGATTGTTGTTTAGAGTTGATATATGAAAGAATTATTTTTGCTCTTTAACAATGTATTATGGGAAAACCTGCTCAGTTTTATAACTTGTTTTAACTTTTGACATTATGGGAAGACTGGTCAGTTAAATAAATAGTTTTTGCTCTTTAAGAGAGAGGACTGGCCAGTTCACACATTGATTATGGCTGTTGTGGTGTTCGCACCTGGGTTCACATGAAACTAAGATAACTTGTTTTAACTTGTGGTGGGAACTTATGACAATGTGTTGTGGGAAAGACTGATTCTGTATTTCTTATTTTGCTTTATTATCTGAGTTTGCAATATTATTTTGCTTCACACACTGCTGAGATGCTGGGAACGGGTTCTGTTTGGGAACATGTTTTGGAAAGGAGGGCGGCTGTGGAGGGAGAGATGGCCACTCTCGCTCCACACCTGACTCTCTGTTTACAAGTATATAAAGAGGAGACTGCCCTTAGCCCAGTGAGTCTGCCGTGAGTTCGTGTGTGGACACCGGCATCGTGAACGCTGATCTTAACCTGGACTGAGGGCTCCCAGTTCGTGTCAATGGTAAGGGCTGATTCTGAGAATCTGTTGAGCGTCACGTCTGTTTGAAAGCTTGTTGCTTTAATGCTTGCTACTTTGCCTTTGTGAAGAGCTAGTTGTTTTGATGTGCTGTATTCTGTGGGGAATAATAATAAATGTGTGCCTTATATTCTAACAGAAACAGTGTTTGAGTCCTTATTTGTGTTTGCCGATCTCTCCCGATCCTGAAATAAACATTTCATAAAACAAGAGTAAAACCGCAGGTTCAACGCTCTGTTTGGCATCTGGACTGAACACAGTTTAAGATCCTTCAGTTTCAGCCTGAGAGGAAAATATATTGACGGTAAAAGAAATGAGTGTTTGACTGGTAGTAAACTGAAGGAGCAAAAGGATAAATCTGGCAGTAAAAATGTATTTATTTCTTAAGTAGTATAGCAATAAATTAGGACTGATCAATTGTGATAAAAGTATGAAGAAATATTAAGTCCAGTTCTTCACTTCTCCAAAGATCCATCTTGGACTTTTTAGAATTCTCAGGCCTTTTTACGTGGCCTGTATCTGACTGCAAATTGTCTCCTCTTCCAATTAAAACATCTGGACAGAGAGACTTTGGTGAAATATGAAGAATTCAGAGAAGCTCATTTAGATAAACGTTAAGAGTCACAGGTAGCAGCGCCACCTTACTGCACACCGCGCTGTCAGCAGCAGAAACGGAAAACACCGGAAGCTTTGAGGCCGTCGGACACGAGAACAGTGCTCCTCACCGAGTTAGTCCCCAGGACCTGCAGGTCCGGCTCTCTGGACTCCAGCAGCTTGGCCACCATGTGCAGGAAGCTCTCCACGAAGGGCTTGATGCTCTGAGAGTGACAGGCCATCAGCAGCTGGTCCAGAGCCTCCATGGCGATCACCACATTCCTGCACACAGTTCAGTCTTCATAGCTCTCCCCAGCATCACATAATAAACACGTGAATCATCAGAATAAAGGTGGATCCTCCGTCTGCTGACGTTAAGGTGCGTAAAAAGCGCCGACTGTGCAGGAGTTACTCACCCGTAGCGATGTCGCACCACGTCTCTGCTCAGCCTCTCAGCCAGGTACGCGCCGATTCTGTCCAGCTTCTCCGGCGCCGACACGGCGTAGAAGGTCAGCTTCTCCATGTCGGACTTACTGAGGCCGTCCTGCGGGGGAGCACAGAGCGTTTTGGTGGGTTCTCTTGTTCGGTCACACGTTTAGGTTTACCCGCCGCGTCTGTGACTAAGAACATTTCTACTATTCTTAAAAGCTTTGCTACAGAGGAGATGAGATGAACTTGATGTCGCTCCTTCTAAAACTGAGACCCGGGTCAGAATCGGGTCCACAGATAAATGAAGCGACTTGTTCCGTCAGATGAGACTGAAGGAAGGTGGAACGACGACGGGCAGCAGGTGTTTTATCGGGTTGGGAGTAAGTTCAGTAATCCTGGGGTCTTTTCTCCACTCCTCCTGCGTTGATGGATCCCCAGAAACCTGAGAAAGGTTCCTACAGTTTCTCATCAACACCAGAGAAAGGCTTTGACCACTCATCTCCCTTGGTTCTCACGCTTACTTTAACGCAGTCACCGGTTCTGCTGTCTCCGCCCAGTTTGACCCAGGGGGAATCTATCAAGCTGTAAAACTGCGTAGAACGATTTAGACGCCATCTTGTCCAAATCTTTTAAATAAACTTTTAAAGGTAGTCGGGTCAGACGCCTTAACGATCTTTAACGGCCGTCTCAGTTCAGGTGTGCTGATGTCTATACTTAGAAAGCTTAAATTAATCGAGTTTACATTGTTTTTATTTTATTTTAGGCCCATTTCAAGTTGCACAGTAATCCCTTTTTTTAACTGAGGCTTTTATTTTATAAAGTCTTTGACTGGGTGATCTCTGGTTTTATTACATCCCAACATGACTGTTGTAACTCTCTGTATGCAACACTTTGTTCACTGCTGCGGTGCTTTTTAAACGCAAACCAAACTAGATGCTTTCAGACATGAAAACAGGAAGCTGTAGGAGCTGTAGGAGCTGTAGGAGCGCTCAGGGTGACGTCGAGCAGGACTAGAGAACATTTTCCTCCCCCCTCGTGTCTGAACTCACTTTGGGATCCTCTGGGAAGATGTTGTCCACCAGTCGCTTGTACCTGGGCCTCAGCGGCCCACAGCAGCCACACACCCCTGGGAACAGGAGACAAAAACAGCATCGTCAGCACGGAGGACTAGGGCTGGACCGTATAGCACAAAAAGCACATCCATACAACAGAAATATTGATCGATATCGATAATTATCAACAAATTCAAAACATAGATTTTAGGTGCAGCTCTGGCCATTTTATGCCGTTGCTTAGCGACCTATTTTTAGATAAAGACACAAACACTGAATTCAAACTCAACCCTTTATTCAACAAACTTTTTACCAAAACTGCAAGCTTAAAAAAAGAAGAAGAAGTTCCTGGTCTGCGTTGTGATTGGTTGGGAGGACGTAATATTAACCTACATGACAGAATGCATAAGGAAGGAAGACTTTTATTCTATCAAACTTTTTATTTATCTTTTCTCCCCTATCGCCCATATACGTCTATCGATCGTTATACATCGTCAGTGAATTATCGTCCGGCCCTACGAAGACCCTGAGCTCCGGTCCTCCTCCTGCAACAGATGCTGCAGATCAAAAGCCTCCATTTTAGGAGAGGCTTCACACTTCCAGCCAAGCCCAAAGAACTCAAACCGGTTTCTGTCGGCCCGACATGACTCACGCAGACATGATCCCGACTTCCTCTGTGTTGAGAAGTGGGCCCGTGACAGGGCACCGCCTGTTGACTGACGTGATTTAGTATTATGGGGTGCAGCCTGGGAGACAATAAGCAGCCATGAGTCAGAGTCACGGCTCAGCAGCGAGAGGTGAGAAAGTTAAAGTCAGAGAGGAGACGATGGGTCGACTGGAGATGCTGCTGACTCACCTCTGGCTCCATCTGCTTCAAGGAGACAGACGGCTGCTAATCCACTTAGAATTAGTCATACGCCCACATTTCTTATTGAAGAAATGAATAAATGTAAATAAATACACGAATAGGTGATAACCATTAAATAAATCCACACAGAAAATTATGAGCAGGACGAGAATGGCACCGCTTTGGGCTGGAGAACAGATAAATAAATAATAAAATGAAGTATGGGATGCTGGGGGAGCAATTTGAAATATTTGCACAGGTATTTTACAAAGTCTTTATCATTCCTAAACAAAAAAAGTACATTTATTCAGTCATGAGAAAATGTTTTAGTTTTAATTTAAGTCTCTAAAGATTTTATTTTTTGTTTTTTGTTTTGTTTTATTTGATAGGCCAACACCAACAAATCTGAAGAAAATCAGTTTAAGAAAAAAAAGTTGATATGACACGATGCTGCAAGAGTTATATGTTTTATTGCTTTTTATATTTGTGTTGTAGAACTGTAATCTTTTTATTTCTTTTAGGGGAGACAGATCTGTCCAGGGACCACGGATGAAAAATAGCCTTTTGGCTAATTCTGGTGCATATGCAGTTAATTAATATACAAAGTCCCTGTCAAATAAATCAATAAATAAAGTAAACAGCCGTCATGCTTCAGTGTGGGCCGGCGTCCTCACAGGGACGTTCTGGGCTCCTCTGACCACCGCGTCTTCTTCCACAAGTCAAGGTCTTTAAATTGTGGCTGGCATATATAACTCTGCTGCCTCCTTTACTTTTCTACCCCTAAATAAAACACAATGCAGTATAATAAGTAGGCCAAGTGTGTGTTAATGTATCTCATTGTTAATACAGCCCATTTGTTTTGTGTTCTAACATTTAGATCTATAATGGCAGCAAGGCTGACATTTTCTAGGCCACATTTGTGCATAAATGTGTTTTTATGGAGCAAATTCTCCAGCTGATGCCACAACAAGACCAAACATCATCATTTATGTGAAGAAATGCTTGTTTTAAGAGTTTAAAATCTTAAAATCCAATCTCTTGATGCTTGCCATTGCTGCTGTGGTGTTTCTTTGCCTGCCGAACACCAAACATCTGCAATCATCTGGAGATGGTTCCACTGGCACCAGTCTTCTGTCCACCAGCTCTGTGTCAGCTGTGAATAGGTTAACTATGCTAGTCGATGGAAAGCTTTCTTAAGCGCCCCTTTGATCAAAAAGTCTGCATTATAGAGTATAAAAGGGAGAGATACCAGCACGGTTCCCTGAGGTACCCCACACTATGTGTGGTTGGAGAATCTGCCAACAGTATAAGGGGTTAATATAAAGCCAGGCCTACATTAAATAGTTCAGATCAAAGCTTATTTGTTAAACTGGCCCAGTCAAAGTCCAGACTCAACTCCGAGACTGGTAGAGGCACCTCTGTTTTATGGTTGCACAGCTCTGGACGTTTCAGTTTCATCTATTGGTCCTCGTTCCATTTTCAAATGATCAACTGTCTGATTTCAGAAAAAATCTTTTCCACATCAATCCTTTCTTCTCTGAAGCAGAAATAAACCGGCGTTGTGTAAAGATCCTTCAACAGCTGAACAGGGTGGAGTCGTCTTCACAAACCACGTTCCACACCTCAGCGCTGTGAGCCAGGTGAGCTCAGCGGGCTTTAAGGTCAACAACGACTCGACGAGGTGGAGCTCAGCTCAGCACATGAAGCCATTAAAGCCGGAGACGGCTGCTCTGGGCCTGAATTCACACCTTGAATACTAAACAGTGGTGTTAAAAACCAGGAACAGGCCGCTTTTCTGCTGCCTCACGGGAACTTTAAATAAACACGGATCTGTGCAGAACGGTATGCCTCCATTCCCGCGTTCTCCACCGTGTTCTGCATTAGAAAAGGTTGCAGTAAAACAGACTCAAAGACTGTCTGCAGCCACCAGAGCACAGCTTGGTGAACCGTGGCAGCAGTCGGGTGTGAATCCATCAAAGGCCAAATTTAGCAGGAATCAAGTTTGGACGGAAGAGTGAAGCCTAGCTTATTATGTAGCTTATTTCTACATTTAACACCATGTAGAGCTTAAGTCTTCACAGTTTCCCCATCACAGTCAACAGGACCGGCTCTTCTCTGCAGAGACAACCTGCCTCTGGGTGAACAGCCATGATTTTTCTACAGCTCATTTACGGTGTTTTGATCTGAGACTGAAAGAATGTTAACCTTGCAGACACGATGGGTTCCCAGAGAGTCGCAGCATGGGTGTGCGTGTGTCAGCCCTGATGATAAAACCACCGGGGAGGGTGCGTACAGGGACAGCAGACAGGTCGGCCGGAGGATGACGCTCCAGGGTTGGACGGGCTGGTTGCTCTGATGTCTCAGGCATGTAGGCGGCCAGTAAAACAGCCTGATTTAAAGTAGGGCTGGATGATATACAATAAAAGCATATCGATAAAATAGAAATCATATTGATCGATAATTATCTAAAAAAAAAAAATCAAAATATAAATTTTAAGTGCAGCCCTGCTGTTGCTTAATTACCTATTTTTAAATAAATGGATTCAAACACAACCCTTTATTCAACCAATGTTTTACTAAAACTATAAGTGTTAAAAAATAAAAAAAAGAACACCTGCTCTCTGAACTGTCTGAAGGCTGATGGAGCTTTCCTGGGTTTGTGATTGGTTGGGAGGATGTAATGACTGTAGTATTAACCTACATGATGGGCTAGAATTCACTGTTCCATTATTGAACTTTTTATTGACCCCTGCTTTTTATATTGAACCACACGTCTATTGATCAATATATATTGTTATCGAATTATCGTCCAGCCCTAATTTAAAGGTCTGAATGGAGCAGAAAGCCCGAATCAAACTTGGGCTTAGGAAAGATGAAGCGCAACGTGATTCTGCAAAGTTCTGACTTCAAACCTGTAGGTAAATTAGAGACTATGCTATAAGAGTCCATCATTTTTCAGTTCAGAGGTCTTCGGAGCTCATTCCAGAAGCTTGTGTTGCTTTATCCTCTCCAGAACCAGCTTGCAGGTGTGACTGGGATCATTGTTCTGGTGGAACGTCTGACATAGAGTCCACAGTGTTGATTTGAGGTGAAGCTGAAGAATCTGGAGGTGTTTTTCCATCCCGTCTGTGTAATGCATCAGGAACAGCAGGATGCTGCCACCGCCGTGCTCAACAGTCCGTACAGTGACCCTCAGGTCAAATGCCTCGACCATCACATTCTTCCTCTCCTCGCTGAAGCCTAGAAGGCTCAATATCTGTCTTGTCTGTCCATATAATACATCTCCAGAAGGAATCTAGCTTGTCCTCCAGGGCATCAGCGGAGCAGAGTCTGGCTAGGTGTCATTTCTGGACCCTCTGAACGCATGGTGAAGTAAAACCGCCTCCCTACAGGCGGCGGCACTGCAGCAGCTTCCAGCTCAATGAGCCTCGGTTGTTCCTGAACATCCTCACCAACTTCTGCTCCTGCTGGAGGGACAGTTTGGGTCAGACGGTTGAACCGTGGACCCAGATGAGCGTTCCAACAGGAAAATGATCCCGAACACACATTAAAACTTTTGCTATGACTAAAGAAGGGTAACATTAAGCTTCTAGAACATAGTCATCAAAAGCTCAGTGATGCTCAGGCCCACAATGCGTAGATATTAAATCTAGATATACCTGCAGCTTTGACTGTATTCAGTTGTTTGTTTTTAAGGAGAAAACTGAATGACAGCAGTTCTGAATTACATTTAGGCCCTGGCTCAGAGCCTCTATTCAATACTGTAATAGAGGCAATGCATCAATGTTGGTGTCCGACGATGAATCTGCAGAGAGGGCGGCATAATCACGGCGCACAGCGGGGCCGAGACGCCGAGGTATGTGGCGTGCACGAAGCCTGATGAATAACGGCGAGACGCGACCAACTCAGCTGGCTGAGGAGAGGCAATTACAGCCGATCAGATCCGTCATCCTGCTGGGACCCAGCAACGACGGCGAGGACGGATCAAAACGAGCCTGCAGCAATTACACGACCACCTGTTGTCACACACCTGGAGCGCAAAGTGTTCCAAATGTAAGAATTACAGTGACTACAATGACAGAATGTGAAGAGCTTTTATACATAACAACACACCAGCTATGTTTACACGCACGGAGTTTCACAATCGGATTGAAATGTATTCATAATACAAACCGAAAAAAATGACAAAAAGACTCTGATTGTACCGTCTATATGGGCACAATTAACCCGATCATAACGTGGTTGTATATGCACAGGCCTTTCTTTAGAATAGAACCACTCTGACAGCGCAGTTATCAAATTTCCCTAAAACACAGAAGAAGAAGAACTTCTGTCTTTGCTGACAAACAAAAAACAGTAACCAAAGCAGGATTATATGAGTTTTTTTTGTCTTCTAAACATCCAGGCTGGACTCCTAATTACGGTTGAATTTTTACTGAGGAAGCAACAACTTTGAGCCCCGACAGTTTAGCTTCCCGACGTATTTCCACCACTCACCAAACACGGAAACATGCAGTTTGCCACATTCAGAATAACTTGAGCCTCACAAGCGTTTATATCCATGCTGACCGGATTATCAACCAGCAGAAACCACCTCTCTCATTCAGGTTACAGTTTCATTCCGATTGAGCTTAATCCCATCACAATAGTCCGACTGGCGTGTTTACATGGTGCATTTTTATTCCGATTACCTTTGTCCATGTAAACGTAGCTACTGTTGACCTTCTGAGACCAGGGAAGGTTACCAACATGATCTTTGTCCTACAGAGAAGGACCCTGGTGACCATCGAACACAACAAGCCATGAATAAATAATCACACCAGGGTGGAAAAATTCTGGAGCTGTAAACTGAACCAACACAACCAGTTTGCATGCAATATGTGTTTTTTTCCTCTAAATACTTAAAAAAGCCACTCATGTCCTTACTGGCTAATTACTTGTTCTCATATGTTTAATCCTAAATGTGTGTTCGAAAGAAACAAAGATGATAAACTAAACCCTGAAGCTTCTGGAGGATCAGTGTTTTCTATGATTAGAGTGAAGTCTTAAAGACAAAATAATTAGCTTAATTTTACTAAACATCACTTTTAAACTGAATTTTCTACATCCTGATAAAAAACGCTGGTAAAAATATTGCAGAACTTGATCCCTTGGTTGTAGAAATCCACTCATCATATGCACCAGACTGTTGAATAAAAGGCTTTTACGCCAATAAAACTCACCTGAACACGCTTAAATATACTAAGTATTTCCTCTGTGCTAAACCTCGCTTCCTAAAGCTAAATGTTTACTGAAATGCCTGCAAACATGTTTAAATCAGCTTTGTTACTGGATAAAAAGCCTCTTGCTCCCAATACTGGATGTATGCAGTCTGTTTGGGACCTACGGCCAGCTTTTGGGCTTCTTCTGGTAGGATTTGAGTCAAGTGCTCAAAACATCGGCTTGGTGCTTAAAAATCACTATGAACAAGATAAAAGTCCTCACATCAGACTATGACGGACACATCAATCTCAGAACCGTTCATCCAACAAGTCCAGGAGTTTAGCTCAGAGAGGAAAAGACCGTTTCAACACCGTAGCTTTGGGTTAGCATCCCTGCAATGGACCATCTGGAAGAAAACCTGATTTTTCTTTAACACTGATATAATTTATCCATCTCCAAGGATCTGAAACCAGCACCGTTCTCAAACAGGATCTGGATAAACTGGATGTTTTCCACATGGGTTCTTCAAGCTTGTTTACGTAACCATCCAAGAGCCATGCCAGCAGCAACAGACCATTGAAGTCCAGAAACAGACTGTGGTGGTTTAGCCAGAACGAACATGAATCTAATGCTGTACCGACTCCGGTGGCAGCAGTGACCTTTGCACTGCAGAGTCCAACATGATGCACCAGACAACATCATCCAAGTGAGATGAGGATGAAGTTTTCACCCTAAATCTAGCGACGGGAAGAGCTATGAAGAGGTGAACTGCAGGAAAACATGGTAGACCCGGTCCAACACGGTTGGTTGGGAGGACAACTTCCTCGAACTCAACACCAACCCTAGAGGAGAGGAGTTTGAAACCGCAGCATGTGAAAGACAGGTCTACATTGTGCCACCCTCAGCTTTGCCTGAAGGTTCCACCTACCAGAGCAGAGGACGCCTCCTCTGCTTGTGGCTCTGTTATAGTTGAACGCTCCATCAGCCTCTGTTTGAGGCACCTGGCGGTACCTCCTCAGAATACCACAAAGAGACGGCATGAAGGGAGCGGGTTTTAGTCCAGCCGCGGTCCTCCGAACGATGATTCCTCAGGCTCAAAAAGAATTCTTCTTAAAGTAATCCACCGCACGATCTTCATGGGACAGCTACATCCAAAAGGTTGCAGATTCTGTTTGTACCTCAACGGGTAAGCCCAGGCAGCAGCAAACATCTCTGCCACACCTTTTTAGCTCCGCTCTGCTTCTGGTCCAACTTTACATAGGTGATGGACACCAAGTTTGGCCAATGAGCATCACCTTCAGTCCGTGTGATAGAATCACCTGGAATTACCCTACTTTGTGAGAGCGAAAATGAGACTCCGCTTGGTCTAATGTTGGCCCGACCGCAGAGGCTCGGGTTACCGGCCTGTGTGTTCACAGGAAAATGATCCAACACGGAGGTAAAGGGGCCATTCTGGAACCGGAGAAGCTGTAGGAAGCCAGGTTTCCATGTACATAGGATGCAAATTATAGCCAAATGTTGCAGCCGAGCACTCATACCTGATACGAGTCTGTTTTCACTGACTCAGTCAGGTGTGCAATGAGGAACCACTTAATGTAAATTATACAATTATGTGTAACAACGCTGATTTTTTATTTAAAGGAGCAATACATAAGACTTTATCAACCTCAATCATTCTCATTTCTCACCTGGGACTGAAGTAACGTCCCCTATAAACAATCAGTCCTCTCCATCAACGATGTCTTAGTCACGTTTTTCTCCTGTGAAACCTAGAGGTACGGTCCAGAACTACTTTGGTTCAGAGTGTAGCCCGTGATTACTTCCTGGTTTCTGAGCCAATCATATGAGAGTTCCCAGGGTTCCTAAAGCAGAGCGCAGCATTTGATATTTTATCTTGACAAAAGAGCAGCAGCCTGCAGACATAAAGCCAGTAAGAGAAGCGGAGCAGAAATAGAACAGAAAACAACATCATAGACCCGTCCTGTGGAAGTAAAGATCCTGAAGGGTTTCACAGCACTTTGAATCGTCTTGTTACTGAAAAGTGCTATATGAATAAACCTGCCTTGCCTTCACACCGTTTAAAAACAGCATATTAGATTGTTGTTATCAGCAAGCTGTTGTGCCGGTTTGAGCCACAAGGTGTCAGTATTACTTAGTGTCTTTAAGTCAGTTATGCCTCGTATGAGAAAAATCATAAGTAAAACAAAAAAATTATAATGACCAAATTTATAGCCTAATATGTTGAGGGCTGAGAGTATTTTGAATGTGTTTTTTCCTAATAGTTAGAGATGGTTTATCGTGTTTCCAAACTGTTGGAAATAGAGCTGGTCTTAGCCTTTACATTTTACGAGCATTTTAACCCCTCATAAGAATCCCCCCCCCAAAAAATAAAATAAAAAATACAGCCCAATGGTTTTATAAACACTTCCTCCTACCCAGAGTAAATTAATCTAAACAACAAACTTGAAGCATAGTGGACAGCTACAGTGCGCAATACAACTTATTGCTATAGTGTCATTTTAAAGCAAACCACAAGGTTTTACTCAAACTAATCAATAAACGTTGCTGCAAAAAGGCAAATATCTAGTGATGGAAAAAAAATAAAAAATAAAAAATAAGGAACAATTTAGGTAATCTTACTCGTATCACTTCTTGACATTTGCACATATGAATTCTCAACAGACAAAACGGTCTGGTACCCAGCCGTGTGTCTGGGGTACCTCAAGGCTCTACTCTCGGGTCCCATTTATTAAAAATCGACATGCTCCATATAACTGAATTTATGTACTGCAATCAGGTCATCTGCTTATTTTGTGTTTTTAGAACCAGCACTAAACAAGCTGGTACAATGTTTAGTTTAAATTCTCCTCAGCTCAGGAATAAACTGCCATTTATAAATATCTCATCTAAAAAAAGGACTGAAAACAATACAGTTTACTCTAAGTTTCCAGCAAATGCAAAAGCCTCAAATGAAATATTTTTTTGAAATAAATGGTACCTATACAAACCTTCTTCTGGTGAAGGCCATCTTATGTAAAGCCTCAGTTGCCTTTCATTGACTTTCTCTTGGAAAACCTGCCTTAGTACTGAAATGGAAGATGGCTGCCCCGCACCCCCCACGTTCTTTCTGACCTCATGTTAGTCCCTCTCTCTCTCCTCTCTGCCATGATACTGCACACTGAAAGCTTTGGTCATCTGTCTTCAGCACAGGGAAAGGACATGACTCTGGAGTTTGGCACCGGCATGAAAATCCCTTGCTTCAAACTCAACATGAAACTTCATGAAGCCAGCCTTATTCAAAATGCATATAGTCACATGTGCGTCTTTGATTTATTTGCTTTTTTGCGTGTTTCCAACCAAACTATTTGGGTATAAAATATTGTGCTTTGTCAGATATAGTGTCAACAGCTTTGGCTCATCCCTTGAGTCAGAGGTGGACTTTTTCACCTTCTTTTCCTAAAATATTGAGGTCACCAAAAGGTTTATGTCAGGGGAGAACGATGGTTGAAGGTTGCTCTGTTCATATATCTGAACCTCTGAGGAAGCCTCCAGACTAAAACTGTCACCCTTCCACCTCTGCATTTGGGCCCAGATAAATCAGGAGCAAGGCCTCACAGAGGAAATAATTAGAATATTTCTGTCTGGTTCCCGGTACACAAGATTTCCAAGTAAACACTTTTTCTCAGTGTTTGAGTAAAGCTCACACCAGCAGAGCTTTGTGCTTTAATCTACACCCAAGGCACATAATCTAAAAGATTAAACGTGGCCTTCTCCTCCTCTGATTAATACTTCAGCCTTTGACAGCAGCATAAAAGCTAAAACGGCCCCGACAGTCGGCTGACATCATTCCCACAACACGTCGGTTTTCAGGTCGGATATGAGGGCAACATATCCATGAGTAGCTGACATGAAGACACCCTTTTGAGATTCACAAACGATAATATATTTGAGACATAAATATAGAAGCTTGATAAAGCTGTGAAGAGTCAGGGGACAAGACAGCTACAGACACCCTGATAGAAAAGGTGATGAAGATGAAGAATTTAAATGTGGTACATTTTCTATCATTGTACAGTACATAATTAAAAATGTATCAAAGACTTAGCAGTTTTATACCTTAGCTCCTCAATACGGTTTAAGTTTTGCTGTTGCAACTGACATGAATTCATGAAGATTTAAAACAACTATTCGAGCTCTTTTAGAGATATATATATATATATATATATATATATATATATATATATATATATATATATATAGCGCAAGATCTAAAGAAAAATGCCTCCTCCTGTAGCAATGGCCTGTGTTTTACCCTCCTTGTGGAGGGTGTCAGTGATTGTCTTCTGAAATCTTTCCACTCAGCAGTCTTCCCCACTGAAATCAATGAAAATATTCAACTTATACACCCTCTTAATTTTTTTTTTGGATATACTTGTATATATAGTTGGATTAGAGCTTCATAATATGGTACAATCAAAGTCAGTTGATCATAAAAATACCAGTTGGAAAAAGTTATTTCTGTATGAAAGCCCGGCAAATTGCACTGAGTGGTTAAATTGGCAGCAAGTCTGCCTCCTGGGCAAGCATGTGGCGACAGTGGAAAGGAAAAACTCACATGAAACAGGACAGGGTGATGGAAAACCAGTACCCCAGTATTGTGTTAAATGTTTAATATTATTGTTAATATTATCTAAAATTCTGAAATAATTGTGTAAAATATCATTGTATTAAATGGTGACAACATGCTAACATAAGTCATATTTAATTAATCAGAATATGCTTTCCAATGAGGCTCGTTTGTCAGATTTCAGATACTTTTTGAAAATAACCCTTAAGCGGGTATTAAAAAAATACCTTTCATTAACCCCAGCTTTTTGTATTAAAATGTTGTTTTAAATGGTCTGGAGCAATATTTTTATCCTAACTGTGTTTTCATTTACTGGAAGGGAAAATCATCATAATTAACAAAAACTAAGAGGCTTTGCACACTTTGCATGACCGTAAATCTGTGACGGTTTGAGCTATTAGAAAGATTCCAACAGTTTTTGAAGGAAGAGAAGTTGCGCTTTTTTTGTCAGCATGGTGTTATTATAGTATTTGTACTCCCTCTGTTGCACGAAACCACAAATCTGCCTCTTTGTCCCTCCCTTTTGCACATGAATGGAGCAAAGTGAGGAGAACAAAATGAGCGACAATCATAACTGATTATGTCTGAAAGACGATCCTTCACGGATTATAGAACCTGCAAAACCCTAAAAAAAAAAAAAAACGGAGGTTGTGGGTAAACTAGGGGTTCTGGTGATGCCGACACGGACCGAAGCTGCTCAACACATCATCCCAGATGGACGACTGAGACAGACTCTGATCATGGAGTGCTAGACACAGCAAGGTTCATTCCAAAATGCAGATTTTTTCTATTTACCATTGCTGATGGGGCTTCCTGGACTGGGACTCAATCTGAATACCCTTATAGAGTAACGACTCTTTAGCCAAAGGGGAAGTGCGTCAGCGGTCGCTACGATAAGTGATGTTCGAATAGTCCAGTAAGGAAGGAGGTAGGAAAAGGAGCCTGAATGCTCCTTCTCGCGCCTTGTTTTGCCTAGGAACCCTGTGACATCCCTTACCAGTGCTCAGAAGCCTTAAGGTATCCCACAATCCTTTGCGTGACATGAAGTATAAGCAACGCCACATCTCGGAAATCAATGGAAATGTCTGGAGAGAAGGAGCACGCACGTTGTAGTTCATTTTCAGAGGGCTGCAGGTCTGGATCTGACTCACATCGTCCATGAGCGTTTCCGTCACGTAAAGACGTCGGAGTTAAAGGCTGTCCAAATTAGGCACAGCAGTCCGAAGCTCCTTTCCTCTCCATGATAGAGTTCTGACTGTTGACCCTATGAAAGGTCAAGGAATAGGAGCTAGGAGCTATTATTAAGAGCATTCGGATGGAGCCCAAGTCTGCAGAATGATACATCGATGCATTCTCAATAAAATGGGTGAAGCAAAAACACAAGCGGAAACTTTAAGAATACTTAGCTCAATGCGTACTTAGGACTGGAACATTACGCAAGTGCAAGTACAGACAAGAATGCATATTGACAAATGGAAGCTTTGTTTTTGTTTTTCAATCTGGTCTTATTTCTTTCTATGGAGGCCTTCCTCTTCTTCTCATAAACACGAATGCGGTTCGCTTCTTGCGACTCTCAGCCATGTTCAAAGTCTACGGTGAGAGCAGCGGAACTACAATGAAAGGCTAACCGCTAACCTAGTCGCTAAGCTAACCGCTAGCCTAGCCGCTAAGCTAACCGGATCCATAAACACTAGAAGTGTTAGGGATTGGTTAGATTTTACAAGCCTGAAGCTCCCACAGATAACTATTTTTTAATCTCCTTTTTCTGAATACATAATTTATTGACTACTTTCCGGATAGAAGGATGATTTTACCCAGTATAACAAAAAGTGTTTCTGAACAGGATTACCAACCATAGCTTTAATGGTACCAGTGATGCCACCTTTTTTTTCGCGTGATGCTGATTCTAGGCATCCCAGCTTTTTGCAATCTGACTGATTTCCATCCCCATCGCTGTTCTGCATTCGGTCCAAATTATGTGCAAATCGGAGACTTCTGTTGGGATGCGTGACATGTGGTGATTCAGAAAAGCTGTTCCTATGGAGCTTAATCATGAAACTGACGACATCTTCAGAGAAACTATCATGATGTTCACAAGCATCATGCACACCATCCGAAAAATTAACTGTGTTACATTTTACTGCAGAGTATTCAGTAAAACGTAACAGGAGTGAAGGCATTGGATCAAGTTTTAATGGAAACCTGATACTTTTCAAATCAACACAGCAAACTTTAACTTTGATATATCAACATTTAACCATTTTTCTGTGGTTTCAATGAGAAACTGATAACATTATGAAGAAAAGTGACCACAGAAGGCTGCTCCATATGTAGGAGCAACTTTTCTTAAGAAAAATTACAGCAACAGTATCTAGAACCACCTCATCCTGTAGTCTATGATGCATTTGCTCCCATTTATGCGAGATCCGATTCTGCATGAAACCGACTTTCATATGCAACATCATCAGCATCTTTTTCTGCTGCTTTATTAAGATAAAGGAGAGAAAGTTTTAGATGCATTTGTTCAGACTAAATATAAAGTGCTGTGAGTTTATAACAAAAAAATGAAGGAATAAATAGGAGTTATAGACCTGCTTGCCGGCTGGCTGGAAGCTGCTGCTGGGCTCATTGACTTGTAATGTTTTTTATAACCTGAAGGCTGCGTCCACAAGCAGAGATGATGAGCCATAAATCTGCAGGCTTCCTGTTGCTCATCCTGACCACGCAGATCTCTGCATACATGCACATTTTCTGCATCACTCGCCATGCTGTGTGCAAGGCTTTTTAAGAGGTTCTCAGGGCCATCTTGATTTAAATTTAAGAAGAATAAGATTTGACTTATTGATTTTTGACCAATCTGTATAATATGATTGATTTGACTTTGTAAAGTGCCTTGAGATGACATGTTTCATGAATTGGTGCTATATAAATAAAATTTAATTGAATTGAATAAATACACATGCTTGATTTATCTGATGGTATTATGTACATTACATACAAGTTAAATTTCACCGTTTTTCAGTTAACCTGGCTATGATAGCTTCAAAGTCTGTCTGTCCTGATCTTTATGCCGGGAACAAACACAGGTAAGACAGTTTCAGGATTAAGATTTCTCCACAGGCTGGATGGGGGAAGCCTGGATGCTATTCAGCTGGGCCTGCCTATGGGGTTTGTAGTTTTGTTACAGCATACACCTGAATTCTTCAGCGAGAACGACAAATTACCAATCAAAGTAATTCTCATTAAAAAGTTTATGGAAAAAATAATGAATAAATGAATGAACGGAACAAAGTAGGACATAAATATATGGAGTTTAAGATCAATTATTGTTTGTTTTCTATGATCTGTGCTGAGTTAATGCGCACTAATGAAAACAGAATTAATCTATTAGAATTAATTGATGCACAGGCTTGATTCAGCCCATTATTACCATCCTTGTACTAATTAATATATATATATATATATATATATATATATATATATATATATATATATATATATATATATATATATATATATATAATTATCATTACACGCATGCTTATTTTTGTTCATATGGGTCACTAACATCATTTTTGCTGCTGTACACTGGGAATTTCCACCATTGAGCGACATAAACGATTAATCTATTCTGCGTTAACAAAACATGAATTAGAAAAATTTAAAGTTAAAACTTCAGCTTTGTGTATAGATTTTAAAGCAGTTTCCAACAAATGTCCTGTGTGTATTACTAATCCTTATATCATCATACGTATATTTTACAGTGGAAACTTTACTTTCTTATCAAGGCTAACTCAAAGATTTGGTTTCTGCACATCACAACATCTCAGTGTTAACAGAGAAAGTTGAAGTTCAGTTCAATAAGTTCAAACACCATGAAAATAAAGAAAAAAATAATTGGGGAAAAAAAATATGTTTTTCATTATACTTTTTTCATTTGCAGCACATTTCATTAATTCAGATCTTCATTGAACAGTTTTGTAGATTTCAGAAACAGAAAAGTTTCTTCACAAAGTCAAACTATTTAAAACGAGCTCCCTCGGCCCTAAAACCGTTTTAAAATGTAAACGCTCAAGTTAAGCAGCGGTGCTGCTGATATCTTTTACTGTCAAGTCTGATTATTACAGATGTTTCATCTTAGCATGTGGAAGGACCAACAAACTGTACTCTAACCCAAGGAAATATGAATAAACTTTAATTTAAACTGTCTTCATGTCTACTTGTACAGTTTTCACATCCAAATGAAGAGATTTTTGTCTCCCGCTGCAGCAGGACTCGCAGTTTCCTGTCCAAACCCCCCAGGCTGCAGAGAGCGACCCGCTAAACTCTGATTACCTCCAGTTATATTTCTGCTCTGAGCTGCTTTCACATCAGGAAATGAAGAATCTGATTAACCCGTCAAATCTCCAGCATGAATCAACATTAATGTTTGGCCACCAGAAGCTTCTGACCATGTTTCCTACACGACGTCCAGCTTTCTAACAGCGTCTGTTGGGCTGAAGTCTTAGCCGAGGAAAAAGGTGATGCTGTGGGCTTAATGATGGGCGATATGGTCTTTAACGTTTATCGCCATATTGTATGATCTGTATTGCAATAATGATAAAAAAGGGATTTAAAAATCCATTGCAGTCGTTTTTAAAATAGATCGTGTGGCTTTGAGATTAAGTCACTGCAGTCGAAGCAAATACTGCCCTAAAAACACTCCATCAAAGAAGAACTTACTGAACATTTATCAGGAAACTAGCTTTGCAGATAGGAAACTATTAATGAATGCAATTTAATCCCTAGACGCCACACAATAATTGCATTTGATCATACTTTTAAGATATCAGTGTTTATTGCTCTTACTTTTAATGTGAACTTTTCAGAATCTGCAGGCAGAGGGAGCTTTAAAGTAGACAAGAAAACCTGTTTATGTCAAAGTTTTTCCATTTAAAACTGAAAATGATTAGATTTTCCCTAAATATTTACCATTTCCAGTCAAACTCTGGAAATATTTTTTTCTTTTTTCTCTCCTTGTTAAATTAGGATTAGGAAGAAACCTCCAGATCCAGTTTTGGGAGAACAAATAAACTGTTATTTGCAAGCATGGAATATTATTGTACCACTTTTCCTTTAATAATTAAGTATTTGGACTTAGCTTGTGTATAAATGAACCAAAATAAATAAACATGCCTTACCCGACCCACCATGCTCAGTCCTTAACGTAATCATTTTTTTTAGTCTCACCCTTGGCCCTCTGAGAGAAGTTAAAATCTAATGTATCTTCTCGTCACATTTTAATACTCTTCAGAGAGATTTAAACTTAAACTGTTTATCCTTTTTTAGCTGAATACAGAAGTTCTATTTCTTAATCCACTTGTAGAGAAAATATGAGTATAAATGTGTGACTGCAGGTCATTCATTGACCACTGAGCGCTTTCAGGTGGACGCGTCCACCTTCTGCTCCGCCTGGTAAGCATTTAGCTGCGCCGCAGCAGCTCCTAATGAATCCGTTCAATGTGAACCATGATCTGACGCAGTTTCTCCGTTTAAAGCGCCTGCAGGGAGGACAGAAAGGAGGAAGGAAACAGAAACCGTGTTGCATTGAACGCTCGGGTTTGCGTCTAACTGGATGGAGGAGGAAGTGGAGGAGGGTGAAACGGTAGAAGCTGCTGACATGCGTGTGAAATAACAACACAAGCACAACTGAAAACTAGGTGCAAATAAACCACTGCAGAGACTAATGAACAATGAAACAACGACTTAAAAAGCCAAAGCATTTATTTAAAAAAAAAAAGAGCCTAACGTGGTAGAGGAAAGGTGGGCTGACTGTTTCCTGTAGATATTTACATACAAAACATTGAATCAGGATAAACTTTTCCAGTTAAAAGTCAGATAGAATTTGATTTTTTTTTGCTAGATGCCAAAATGAGAAGGTCATTCATAATCTCCTTTAAATTCTGAAGTTCACATTCACAAAGATGATAAACGCTCTAAATCTGGCAGTCAGGATGATGATGTCATCGCTTTGTAAGCATCCAATGTTAATTCAGGACAAACAGTGCGAGTTAGTTGGAGGCACGCCTCAGACGCGCCTCAGACGCGCCTCAGACGCGCCTCAGACGCGCCGTGTCCTTGTGTCGGCTCGGCTCTTGGGAAGATGATCGCAAACTGTCTCCAAGTCATCCTTGGAGACAGTTTTTGGGACGCCTAAAGGTCCACATGTGGCTGTCCAGCCGTCGTTCGGGAAGGAGACCCACGGAAAACAAAACACATCAACAAGATGCAGGCCTGACCTGAAGGAGAGATGAGTCCTGTACAAACAAGGAGCTGAAAGGCCACTCAGAGGCACTGGATGGATGGATGGACAGTGAGACAGGAGTTTGAAATGTTGAACTTAATACATTTTCCACTCTAATCCAGATGTGTAAAATCTTCTCCACTAACCCTGAGGGAAATTTGCCCATATTACCAATCGGCTATGAGTCAAGATTAGCAAACATCAGCATCTCTGATCCGAACAAATATGAGAAACGAGTAATCTGACATGTGGGACGCCGTCGTGTTTCACTGACAAAACAAATATTTTAAAGCTGGATACACAGAGAAAAATGTCCAGCTTCCACCCAGGAAAGACCAACATCCTGATGTTTTACAGCTAAAGGAGGACCCAGCTTATGAACTCATCACAAAACCACAAAATAAACCTTTAGAAGCTCAGAGGTTTCCAGAAACGTCTCCAGCACACGCTTTCTGCCTCCATGCTGCAGTAGGAGCCAGCGGGGGCTCCCACACAGCATAACAGCCCCCCCCCCGGTGATACTGGGGCCTTCAGACACACTAAAGCCAGGCGCTGCGGTCCTTTCAGGCGGCTGCTTCATGAGTCCGCCTCACAGGCCCCAAAGACGACGGCGACAGCTACGCCGAGGGATCCATCACACGCAGCAGGGAGGCGGGGCGGCAGACGCGGACCATCCATCTCAGAGCAAATTACAGCCACCATCAGGGAGAGAGCAACCGGTGAAAGGAGGACAGGAGATGGATGGAGAGATAAGGGCGGAGGAACGGATGTGAAAGAGCCGTAGGGAGCCAGAAGACAGAGCAAAGGCAGGATGGAGAGATGGAGGGAAGGCAGGAGAAAGATAGGAGGCTGGTTGGCAGCAGAGAGACAAACGAGACCAATTTAAAGTCGGCTCTCCCTCCTGCATCCAGCCTCCATCAACCTCCAGACAACGGATCTCTGGAGAGGACTGCAGCCCAACTGATGAGATCTGACGGACAAAATCTCACCCTAAAGACCGACAGGATGGACCTTTCAGAAATCACTAATTCTCCTGCTAAAGCATTTGGATTTCACGGGGTGGAGCCGTTACAGAAGCTGAGGGGGAAGGGGGGCTGGCCTGTGACAACATGAGCCTTTTTAGGCTTTCACCAGCAGAAATAAATCTGTAAAACTTGGGCTCTGTCTCCAGTTTAAGGTTCGTTTTATGGTAGCGATCCATCTCAGCCGTCCTGATTCCTCCCCGTTTCTGGTCGGTCAGACTGAGAAACAACGTTTAGACGACGAGACGGGAAATAAAGTCTGATGCAACACTTTCCATGTTGACGCAGACCTGGAAGATGCCCAATCAGCATTTTTCCCTCCACTCAATTAGAACCAATCAGGACATAATGGTGAGGAAGCACATTTATCTTAGAATGGAGGTTTATGGGAATCAATCAAAACTCACTATTCACTATTTCAACAGTGAAATATTTATGTGCTGCAGTAACATATCTGCTCAAGTTCTGTAAAGAACTTATACTTGGATTTTATTCCATTAAATCAGGAACATCAGATTTCAATAATCTCAGAGCAAAATGATGTTAAATTATAGGAGTTACGGTTTATTTTGAATAATTCACTAGTTTTGCACTTTGTCTAACTTCCTGCTCAGCTAATCTGCAAAAAGGAAGTATGTCACAAATGATGGATAAATAAATAATATCAATGTGTGTTTATGGAAAAAAGTCAAATTATTTTAAAACGGAACAATTAGTTGTTTTCCCTTTTTTTTTTTTTAAACACAAACCCCTAAAAGAATAACTACCCGTTGAATTAGTAGGGTTGATCTTTTTCTATAGGGAAAATATCAAAAGCACATTTTTATTTTCCTCTGATGTTAGTGAATTTGCTGATGGTTCTGATCCAGCTGATCTTGCTGGTTAAGTCTAAACCTGAAACTGGAGCAGGAAATATTTGACGCAGCATCAGGACCACAGGGGGACTCTGGGGAAACTGCAGGAGACGACGGACGGGAAGGAAAAGACTCAATCCTAATCTGTTTAGTTCCTGAATCTTCCCTCAAATCTGATGTGATCAGATCTGACTGCTGATCAGTAAACAGGTTCTTCTATTTTTAAATACATTTGTTGTTTAGAGGAAGTCAGATTTATCTTTAAAAATTTGTAGTCAGCATCTTGAACTTTGTGCTTTTCCAGGTGAAACTCTCCTCTTCCTGTAAAGTTTATAGGTTGAAGGAACCAAAGCTGCATAATAACCAATTAAAGAGGAACAATCTTCTGTCCAGCTTCATGTTTTTAAAACAAAGTTTCAACATCAAAATGAAGAAGCAACCAGGTTATCTGATACTCTCTGAACACAATGAGAGTGAATGCTTCTTGTCAAGACTTTGATACAATCAACTGGTTCCCTTATATAGGAAATGTGACCAATCTGTATAATCTGATTGAATTTGACTTTGTAAAGTGCCTCGAGATGTTATGTTTCATGAATTGGCGCTATATAAATAAAATTTAATAGATTTTTTTTTTCCAACATCTCATTTTACATAAAGCAAACCGGACTGGACGTTTTCAGAAGGTGCGTGTGAAGAACACCAGAGGCTGAAACCCTGAAATCAGGACTAATCAGGAGCTTTATGCTCCGAGCTCAACAGCTGCACCGCAGATTTAACTCCAGGAAGGTTGCTAGCCTGGTCACAACACAGCATCACCATCAGACTGGAGCCTGGACTTTGACTAGGCCACTCCAGGACCTTCAGTTTGCTTTTTTTTTACTGGTGGCTGTTTAATCCAAATGAGTTTGGGCTGAAGGTCATGAACTGATTTTCTGGTAGAGACCAGTGATTATTTGTAAGTCATACTCAGCATTATTTTACTTGACCAAAGCTCATGAGAGTTTGTCCCTTACAAATTATAAACTCTTATGGGGAAGATTCATTCAACATTCATTCACTCATCCTTTGTCTGTACTCGTTTATCCGTGTAAGGTCGTGGGGGTGTCGGTGCCCATCTCCATCTTGGCCCAGGTTCACCCTGGACAGGTTCACAGTCCATCACAGGGCAAGTTATTATTGTCCAATATTAAAAATTTATCTAAAATACAATAAAGCTCAACCTTAAAACAACACAACTCTTCCATTCTAATGAAGTTGGGAAAATGTCAGTTTTCTTTTTAGGTTCTTTGAGCAAAGTCAAATGTTATGGACTCAATTTTACCCCTTTTGATAAAACACTACTAAAGTGATAGATTTTCTACTCTTTAATCGACTGATGTTGTGTCGGAGCGGAAAATAAGGAATGAGTGGCAAATCAGGACAAAGTTCAAAACATCTTAACTGCTTAAAGACTTTGTTCTCCTAATTGTTTATCACAGCCATGTTAAAGGGGTTAGAAAATATATGACCAGTTAACTTTCTGTGTCTGTTAACTTGTCCTGCATAGTCAGAAGAAGAAGACATGTGCAGCAAAACTTCAGTCTCTGATCTATCAAACATAAAGCAGAACCTCGTCTGTGTCTCTAATTTCTGCTGTTGCATAATACACCTGCAGAGAATATGAAAGTTTAACAGCTTTGATGCAAAAAAAAAAAAAAAAAAAACTCCTCGCTTTACTTTTTAACCACCCAAACTACCAATAAATCCAATCCTGGAAAAAAATAATAATAATCAAGCAAATTAAAGACAAAAATCAACAACATATGAGGAGATTACGGAGAGTTTAAAGCAATTACTGCATAAAAAAAGACATCTGAAGCTACCCTGGAAATTATTACTTAACGTAATTTATGGTGAATACCTGATCTCACATTATATTATAATCAGTGTGATATCAGACATCTGAACTGTCTCAACCAGCAGCCTGACAACACCTGAGGGAACACAAGACAGCCGACAGGCTCCAAACCTCAGGATGTAGACGACGTGAGTGCAGCAGCAGAGATATGAGGCTCAGCTTCCAGTGGGAGAGCGAAGCAGCAGACCGTGTTAATAGCGTGTATGGTGCTCTGCAATGCAGCTATGTCGGGCCATCTTAACAACCTTCAGGTCTGAGCATGGAGGAGACAGTCAGGTCTCTGAATTCAGCTCAGTCTCAGACTAAATCAAAATGACCGGGACACACAGGCAAGAGAAATGTCAATTAATCCTGCAAGATTGATTCCAGGAACCGGGTGTTCTGGGAACCAGCGTCGTTTCAATTTACACCGGTTTAATTTAAAAATCTATTAAGATACTTCAGTCCAAAGCCAAACGTGTGAAACTGAACAGGTCACGTTCTAAAATAAAGTCCAGAGCTACATTTTCTGACAGCTCTCCATTTGGAAAAACCTTTACAAAAAAGGTCCTCAAGGGAAATCAGGATTCGGACAAAATCTAATTCTTCTATGTCAGAGTGAAAATATTCTCAATAATACATTACAGTAGTTGCTCCTGGATCTGCAGGCAATTTATAAAGCTGTATGATTGAGCATGCAGTCAACAGCTCAAAAAACATTGTGTAAAAGTTTACATTTAAGGTTTGATGCAATGGATTACCCAAAATACATATGGTGACTGTGTCCAAAATTTATACAAATAGTAAACTAACACGGAGAAGCAGCATTTAGTTCCTATGCTCCACTTATCTGGAACAAACTTCCAGAAAACTGTAAAAGTGCTGAAAGCCTGAGTTCCTTTAAATCAAGATTTAAAAAAAGGACTGCCTTCGACTGTTCTAATTTAACTGTTTTACTGAAATATAATTAGTTTACTTTGTATTCCAACTGTTTTTACTTGTTTGCTGTTAATTATTTTCCCAAGTTCTATTTTTTTTCTGCATTTTATTCCTGCTTGCCTTTATTCTGTTTTATTTTCCTATATTTTAATCATGTAAAGCACTTTGCATTGTCTCTGTACTGAAATGTGCTATAAGAATAAATATGCTTTTGCCTTTAATGCACTACTAGAAACAGGTAAATCCACCAATATGAGCACCAAAATTCTTGTTCTATAGTTGTCATTAACCATTTCAGTTCCTCATTCACACAGAGGTTTTATGATTCATTCTTCTCAGGGGGCAGAACAGAACAAGTTTTGAGACTCACTGGTCTGAACTCAGGTTTAGAATTTTAATATTACATTTGTGGTCAAACGTAACAGAAAAAAAAATGTAATCTGCTCTGGAGCAGTAGGCAACAGTAAAAGAAAAGATTAGCTAAACTAATTTTGGCTTAGCTTTAGACAGAGCTGTCAAGTTTCACGCAATGAGCGTGAAACACAATTTTACTGACTTCACCTGTACTCACGCCATGCGACGTTCCTCATGCAGAAAAATTACAAAGCCCATATGGGGTGCAAGTGACCCGCTCACTGCTCTGTCCGTTCAGATCTCAGTCTAATCCCCGCCTTCTGAGGAGCTGCCTTGGTCGTTTCTCACAGTTCCTGCTGCTTGCTTTTAGCGTCGACATAGCGCACACCGTAACGTCGCCACACGCCGGCCCGCAGACAGCATTGCGTGGAACTTTTCATGTAACATGACGGCTCTGGCTTACAAAAACTAGACTACTAGAATGTTTTTTTTTAACAATTACCGGCTGTTATTTGTTGTTTATAGAGGTTTCCATTAATATATCCAAATATACAATAGACCAGTTCATTGTTATTGTTTTGATTCGGGTTTTTCGCGCATGCGCGCCGGACTGGTTGGCAAAAAGCGAACACAATGGCGGACGCAAACAGAGAAACTGACGAGTTCTCCACGTATTTTTCTTCTTTAGATAACGTATCACAAGATCGTTTTAAGACTAAGTTGATGGTTGATGGTATCAGATTGCCAGATCCACACAGCAAAAGCCTGAAGGGACGGAGCGAGTCTGTGAAATGCTGCCAAGTGTTCCGTACCGCGACATATACAGCTGCCTTATAAACACGCAGGCCAGTACAGACGAGAGAGCATGGAAGCATGAAATCACTGGACGGCTGCAATTATATTATATCTGGACATAGGCTCCAGCAACGCCCGCGACGCCATGAGGGATTAAGCGGGTCAGAACATGGATGGATGGATGGATGTTCAGACATGTGTAACATACGAACGCGGAGTCGGACAGGAAGACCCGCCCGGTAGGTTAAAAAAAAACATAGTTCACTATGGATTATTTTGGAGTTTTTGTCTTGTAAAAATTGGTGGGGGTGTCGGCGACATTGCAGCGTAAACAGAGAAGTACTAGCGCCCGTGAACGGACGGAGGGGAGGGGAGGTGGCGATCGCTACACGGGCCGGAATAGTCAGCGGCTGCTGCTACCGCTTCTCCGGTCCGTGTAGCGATCGCCACCTCCCTTCCGCCGCTATTTAAGTAGAACAATGACTAGAGCAGAATTAAGTTGTATTTACCGGAGATGAAGTGTAGACTGCATATTCTGTCGCAGTATGATGGATCCCCCAGTCCATTTGGAGTGTCTGCCTGCGCTCTTTTCATTGAAAATATCCATTTCTTTATTCGTGTTTCCTCCTTCGGTAAACGACAGAAACGTACATCCAACGATTTGGAATGCCTCTGTGTGCAACCGGGAGCACAACAAGTCGTAGGCATTGTTTAGATTCCAAAAATAAACTAACTAAAAATACGCTCTAAATCACCCGTTTTGTCACAGTAGTAGACGAGAACAGCGCTGTTTTTGCCAACCACCGAGATCCGGATGTAGCGCTGACGTCACGCGTGAACTGGTCTATAGTGCAACGTGACAGTGAAAAATATTTGATAGAATAGCTGATTAGCAAAATACCCAATTACTAATACTAGCCTAGCTACAATACTAGTAGCTAGGCTAGTAGCTGGTAGTAGATATCAGTACAAAATGTACAACTATAAACTCTCTCCAAGGACGATGCAACTGCAGAGTTTAGTTTTACCAATTATTCTAATATGGCAGAGAAACGATAAGGTTTACAGCGCTGGACTCATAACAAAACCACCCCAGGCATCATCTTGCAGACAAACAGCCCTGATCTCCTAGAAAACATGTCTTTATCTAAGCTTAGACACTCCCCTCCAAGGGGGTGGTCTCCTCAAGTGATGTCTGTAGAAGGAATGTGTCATCATGGAGACTTTATCCGTTTTCCAGTGTGTCACTTGGTGGGTGTCTTTTAGCTGACTAAGTGAATGTACGTTTCTAAATCACAGGGAGAGCTCCACAGCCTATATCAGATTAGACAAGCTTTACCTTTTAGCAAAAGATTACACAAATAAAACAAAGTAACACTCTGATCAACATTTCTGGACATGTATAGTCATATGTTTAACATAAAAAAATCTAAGCTGTAATAGGAAGAAACTTAGATTTAATAGCTGCCAAGACAATGAATCCTGAGCTAGCCAAGGAAGTAGGCAAATGTTTTTTTTCTGAGAGTTAGATAAGCTGATGTTAACTTTATAGCCATGGAAATAGCCAAGCTAATGTTAGCCCAGGCATAGCCAAACTAATGCTAACCCAGCAATAGCCTTGTTAATGCTAGCCTAAAAGTAGATATGCTAACTGTGGAGAGTTTCAAATACCTGGGTGTTCACGTCAACAATAAGCTGGACTGGACACATAACACCGACGCCCTGTATAAGAAGGGCCAGAGCCGGCTCCACCTCCTCAGGAGGCTGAGGTCCTTTGGAGTGAGCAGGCCTCTGCTAAAAACCTTCTATGACTCTGTGGTGGCCTCAGCCCTCCTCTATGCTGTCGTCTGCTGGGCCCCTGGCAGTGCAGAGCGGGACAGAAAGAGGCTGAATAAGCTGGTGAGGAAGGCCACTTCTGTCCTAGGCTGCACTCTGGACTCAGTGGAGGAAGTAGCTGAGAGGAGGGTGTTGTCCAAGCTCACATCCATCATGGACAACACCTTCCACCCCCTGCACCAGACTGTAGAGGAGCTGAGCAGCTCCTTCAGTGACAGACTTAGACATCCTGTCTGTAAAAAGGAGCGCTACCGCAGGTCATTTATTCCTGCTGCTATCAGATTTTACAATGCTGCACTGTAACTGCAACTGTGACCATAACTGTAATATTTAATGTGCAATAACCAGGGTGCAATAATCTAACACACTGTCCTACAACCCGTGCAATAATCCTGATGTAGTGACTTCTGCTGCTATCAACACTTGAACATAAGTCAGTACACATGTATGTATGTATGTATGTATGTACAAATGTATACAATGTATATGCACTTACATACGCGTAGGTGCGTATGTAAGTAGGCGCATAGATATATGTATATATTTAAGTATATAGATATGTTATATATATATATATATAGATATATATATATATATATATATATATATATATATATATATATATAGACCACTAAGAATGTAAATGAGACATTTACATTCCTATTTCCTTTTTTGTATTTTTTGTTTTTGGCATTCTTTTGATCCATTGTAGATATGAAGATTCACTGTATATAACTGAATGCACCTTCCCTACTCTGCACCTTCTTGTATGAGCCGATGTGACGAGTGAATTTCTCCATTGTGAGATCAATAAAGACTATCTTATCTTATCTTATCTTAATGCTAGCCTAGGAGTAAACATGCTAATGCTAGCCTAGGAGTAAACATGCTAATGCTAGCCTAGGAGTAGCCACACTGATATTAGCCAAGGAATATCCCAGCTAATGCTATCCTAGGAGTTACCAAGTTATTGACGGCTGATGTGTCGATAAGATAATGCTAGCCTAGGAATAGCCTTGCTAATGCTAGCCCAGGAATAGCCTTGCTAATGCTAGCCTAGGAGTAGTCACGTTCAAATTAGCCAAGGAATATCCCAGCTAATGCTATTCTAGGAGTTACCAAGTTAATGGTGACTAGAGTGGCTAAACTCATAAGCCAATGAATATTTCAGCAAATTCTAGCCAAGGAGTGGTTAAGCTAATTGTTTTCAAACCTGTTCCTCAAGACCCACTGACCTGTATGTTTTAGGCGTTTCCCTGCCTCCACACACCTGACTTAAATATATGGGTGATTCAGAGGTCTCTGCAGCCCTTGACGGCTGCTGGAGAGTACTGCAATCGTTTGATTCAGGTGTGCAGGGCCAAGTAAGAATACCTTATTTCACATGCATAGTTATATACTCTTCCTTGTAAATCTTATTAGTGTGCAAAAGTTAAATAGATTTGAGCAGTCAGTCAGAAGACCATAGCAGTCAGCTTTGGTGCCATTTTTTTCTGTTGTTGGATTCCAGAATTATTCATCTTCAGGCATCTAATCCAGCTTGTGTTTTTGAATTACGTGACATGAATGTTTACCAAAGACAGAAGAGGAAATCTGTCCCTGCTCTCAGTGAGGTAGTAGGAAGCATGGAAGGGACTTAATTAAGCATGAAAGGTGTCAGATGACCTCTGGTGTTTTCAGCTGTGCTGCCAATCAAACATCTGCCAGCATGAAGCTCAAGGACGTTGTCCTTCATGCTCCGATTCACCCTGAAACACACTGTACACCGCTATCTATGTTAAATGGCAAAGTTTTCAATTATTGGAGGAGTCGTATACAGTGAATACTCTATTTGCCCCCTTAAAGATGTACTCTTCTGCTCCGTCATGACATTTTCAGCTCAAATGAATTTTACTATCAAACAAAGATAACCAGAGTTAACATTGCATGGTAGTGCAGTGGTTTGCACTCTTGTCTCACAGCAAGAAGGTCCCGGGTGCGAGTCCGGGGCTCCACAGGGGCCTTTGTGTGGAGTTTGCATGTTCTCCCCATGTCCGTGTACGTTTTCCTCTACTTTTTCTCACACAAACTATTTTTAGAACCATTTCTTTAAATATAACTTGAGATTTCTTTTGATGATTTATGTCAAATGCAGCAGAGGTCCATTTATCGGACTGCTCAATAATTATCTAGAGTTCCTGTTTTAAACATATTACCACCCCTCTACGTCAAAATATGGCTAGGGCTGGGTGATGAATTGATTGAAGATTTGAAGATTAAATTTTGTTTTGGGGGGGGGGGTATTTTGCCTATGCACTCGGGCTTCCATGAAGAGAATAGGATGCAATGCTGAATATATGTTTAGGAAAATATATTGTCAAGATATTGTAAAGAGGAAACGTTTTTCCATAATAGGAGGCACTTTAATTTACTCATTTATTTTAGTTAAGTTAGTGTGAAGTTACAAAAGTGAAGTGAAGCCTGTTCTTAACTCACTGTGAAAAACCACCAGCAGCAAACATTTTGTTATATTTTCATTGTTTACAACAGCAGGACGGCCATCTTGTTTCACAAGCATGTTTCACAGGTTGTATTTAGTTGCACTTTGAATTCAGGTCACCTCTCAGACGAAATGCTTGTCATAAAAGCAGGTTTTTAAAATAGTTTCTTTAATTTATTTTTCGTAAACGAAAAGGGGGGGGGGGCGAATAACTGGATTAATATGGATTATGAACAGAAACCACTGAAGGAGACATCCCCACTGGGGGCAGAACAATAAATGCAAGCTAAAAGTCTTCAGATCTCAAATACAGGTTCTCAGGCGAAGAAACGGTAACATTCTGCTTATTTTTTGCCCTGTTTAACCTTTTAAGACAAATATGAGTAAATTCACAATGACACGGCAGCTGCTGAGGAGGGCAGACCATCACATAGCAGTGGGATTAAAAAAGCAAGTACCACCATCAATCAGTGCCCTGCTGCGGCTCGTCCCTCACCATTATGGTTACCTGGCATCAGTTCCCTCACTCTGATTGGTCTCAAGGCGCGTCAGTCAGGCGGAACCAGTTTGCTGATTGGTTATTAGGCCTCAGTGCTTCTTTCAGAGCAGATCGATGGCCGTGGCCGAGCGTGGGCTTGTTCAACGACTCTTTTGACCTCCCTCACTCTATCTCCGTCTCACACACACACACACACACACACACACACACACACACACACACACACACACACACACACACAAGCAGGAATCAGAAATTAAAAAACAGCCTCCTACCCGACTCATTGTTCTCTGAATCCATCTTGCTGGAGTTGAAGCAGCGAATGGCCTCCCAGATGGACTTGGACGCCTCCGTCTGGTCCTGTCTCTGTGGCCACCGTCTCTCTCCCCCTGTGCCTCTCTTTCCCACCCTCCTACCTCAGACACCGGCAGTCATCACTGACCTTGCGGTGTTTGTGTTTCCCCTCGCCGACAGCAGCAGCTCTGCAGAGCCCAGTGTGTGCATTTAAAGCGCCCTCAAACTCTCTAATGATTCCTCTGAGAGAAACACAGGAAACAGACCCCGACGGACGGCAAAGTGTTTGTTTGCTGGGATTATGACAGTTAAAAGCCTTTCAATCAACCTGATTGGAGCGGAGTCCTGCTGACTTACTGAGACAACCTGCTGATGAAGGACTGCAGCATTTTAGAACGTGTGAACATCAGTTTTTCTGGGTATAAGTATGCGTGGGCCTCAGCGGTTGTGTAATAAAGATAAAATACTTCCATCTGTCAGCCGGCTACTTTGAAATCTGAAACATGAGGCAAGTTTCGGTTTCATAAATTCCAACACAGATGTCTGGAAGTCATCTGTGTTGGTATCCTGATGGATGGTGACCAAACGTTGGCGTCTTCTTAGCGGTTAGAGTCAACCAGTGTCTCCAGATGCTTTTTCAGAACCAACCGTCGGTTCTTAATGGGATTATAATCTGGGGAGCTTCCTGACCACAGATGCAAAAGTTCAGATCATCTATCTTTTATGGCATCGGGCTCAGGATCTGGACCCAGAGGGACTCCATAGCTGGCTCAGGTGCACGTGAAAGATTTACCATTATAAGTCAGCCGGTCCACATTTTTGTCCGATATGTGCAGTTTTGTCCTGTATCGGTATCGGCTGATACCGATTCATTAGTGTATTCAGCAGCCATGCTTTGAGATCACGTGAAGTGCATACATTACCACTCCCTCCCTGGCAGAGAGTGGCTGGTAATGCAAGGCTGGGTGCCAACAACAACAACAACAAGAACAAGGGTACATGTTCAACTTTTGATGTAGTTTTATTTGCCTAATTTAGCTGAATCTGGCCTTTGAAAGTCTGTTGTTTTCTCACCATGAGCGGGAGGAAACAGTGGTGCGTCTGTTTCTGTATCTAAAAACCCACGTCTGCTCACCAGCTGGTGAGCTGCCACTGCTGTGCCTGTGTTTGTTCCCATGGAGAATTATGTATCCACATAAAAGTAATTACCAATAACTACGCGTATAGCATCTAACTTTCCTTAAAATAATGTCCATACATGGTGGTCAGTGTTTTTTCTTCTCCCCACTGAACCAAAGAAGCTCTTTTCTCGATGTGACAAGACAAAGCGCTGCCATAAAAGTCGTGACGCATGTTTTTTCTCTGTACCTTCCAAACAGCGTTCTGAAGCTGATTGTTAATATTAGCTGGTTATAAATAAACTGTCCAGGGTGAACCCGCCTCTCACCCATAGACAGCTGGAGATAGGCACCAGCACCCCTCAGGACCCCAACAGGGATAAGCGTGTTGGAAAATAGATGGATGGATGTTAAATTTTTTTTGTCATTGTGTCATTTTTTTCATGTAGACATAGGAAAAAGAAAAAAATATCGGCCTCAAGAATCAACCCCCCCCCTCCCCCCAAAAAAAATAATAATAAAAAAGAATAATTTTCTCATGGATAAACCTTACAGACAAGCGCACTTGCACAAACACCTATAGATGCTTGGATCCAGGTACTTACAGACTCACTTCCATACAGAAAACCCCTATTATTATCTTCAGCTGTCACTTTCTACATGTTGTATTAATGAATACTGTATATTCTTCAGTGACGGTATGAAGGCGTTGGTTTTTATATCCCTCTGCAGGTGTAGAAGCAGACTGAGGATGTTATATTGCTCTCTACCTTTCCTCTCCTCTTTCTCTTTCACCTTTTATCCCTTTTAACATTTTGTGTCATCTGTTTCTCTCCATTTTTTCCTCTTCTACCTTCCCGTTTCAGTGTCCATTTACAATGAAACAGTCCCAGAATAAAGTCTAATAAAGCTTCTTGCATATATAAATCAAGTGGAGCACTATAGCAGTAAGGCTCCACTGGTGAAAGTAAAATCTGTTGGGCTCTGTTTGGCATAAAGACAACAGTTCTTATTGCCACATTGCCAGACAGGACACTAAAAAAAAAAAAAAAGATCGGCAGCACATATCAGGTATCGGCTAGACTGATGTCAGAATAATCAGTATCGGTCTCTGCCTTAAAAAAACCTGTAACGGACAATCTCTATTTACCATTAAACGGGAATCTGTCAGACAAACATGATCCTAAACCAGCAAAGTTCTCGGCAGCAAGTTCCTGCATGAGGGGACATTTTGAAGTGTTGGCTGCATGGTTTTCATTAGTGGTACCCATTGCCAACACAGGAAGGGAGAGATTTAAGCACAGAAGCTTTAGATTTATGGATTTAAACTCTTTAGCTTTAACCTTGCTGACGATATGATATATCAGTTACATGCATCGGCTTGTTCTCCACAACGCAGCAGAGAAATCCAAAGCCAAACTTTCTGCGACAGCGTCACTTAAAAAAAGCTTTAGCCAGGACTATAAATAAATGGGAAACACACATTCTGTCTGTGTTTGGAGAACACAGGTCACCATACTCATACTTTCATCCAAAGGCCTCTTCAGCAGCAACTCGCATCCTAAAAAGGACAAACAGCAGACCTGACGGGTCTCTGACAGGGAAAGAGAAACCAGCCTCAACACTTTTGGTGAGTATTTCATTTCTAAACAATCAAAACGTGGAATGTGAAGGTTTGTCACAGAGATCCTTAAAAACAGTTGCTGATGGAAATCACTTAGCAGCAAAGAGAGAATGGTCTATTGGAAACGACTGAGAGGTGAGGTACAGCAGAACTCCAGGTTCTGTTGAATGGTTGTTCAGACTGGGCGCTTCCCTGAGTAAATGTTAGCAGGTCAGAATGACATGCAGGAGAAATGTGGGGGTGTAAATGTCACCGGTCTCCTCACATGATGGCGCCGCACTTCAGCTGAACAACCCAAAGCTTCCTACTCCCGTCTGTCAGGTAAACACTCGTATTTGGTTTATCAGGAAAGGTCGGTCCTGCAGCGACGGCCCGTTTCCACTGCTCCTCGCATGGTTTAGCTCGATAGAAAGCAGATGTTCATCCAGGGTAAATTTAGCTCTGCACGTTTCAAAGATCAATCTGTTGTCAAACATGACGTGATTCCCATCAGCAGACAGAACTGATCAGCTAATCAGTGAAGACATGAAGACCGTCACAAAGTCAGCCTTCTACCACCTGCAGAACATTTCCAGGATTAAAGAACGAGATCTAGAGAAACTCCTCAATGTGTTTATCTTTAGTCGCATTGATCACTGCAACGGTGTTTTCACAGGTCTGCCATAAAAATCAACTACAGCTGATCCAGAACGCTGCTGCTCACGTTCTCACTAAAACCAGGAAGATGGAACATGGACCCGGTTCTAAAGTCCTTCCACTGGCTCCCTGTAGGTCAGACTTTAAAATCCTTCTGTTAGTTTATAAATCCCTGAACCGCTTAGCACATAAATACATCACAGACCTGTTGTTGCTGCATCAACCCTCCAGACCACTAAGAACTTCTGGTTCTGGGTCTGCAGAGTAGACCCAGAACCAGAACATAGAGAAGCAACATTCAGCTTCTATGCTCCACAAATCTGGAACAAACTTCCAGAAAACTGTAAATCAGCAGAAACTCTGAGTTCCTTTAATCCAGACTGTAAACCCTCCTGTTCAGAGCTGCTTTCAGCCATAGTAACAGGAACACTGACCAACATAATGATGTTTTCACCTGATTTAATGTTGGTCACTGCTCTCACAACCAGTGACTGATGTGTTTATGATGTTTTTATGCTTTCATGATGTAAAACTGAAACGTAATAAACAGATAAACTTGACTAGATGGGCGAGGTGAAGCAACAACATGGCTGCCAGTGGCCTTGAGCTTCCACCCGTCTCACGTGGATAATTCAGCAGGAGTGTTAATGATTGTTTGTTGTATCACTGAGCTCATCTCAGAAGAAACATTTCTTAACCATGTGAAACCTGTGCTTTTACTTTGAAGGCTGATTTTCCCTGTACTCCTTCCTGAAAGGCCCTTGCAGTAAGCTGGTTTGGTGGAAGATTGGTAGCCATTTTGTTAGCTGCCTGCATCGCACTAATCACGCCTACTGGACCTCTGAGGACCCAACACGAGGTAAGAGGTTCAACAGGACTCCAGAATGTAACCAGCGTGGCAAAAAGAAAATATTTTCTCTCATATTGCTGCTACAGTCCTTTAATAAGATGATAGAGAAAGAGCTGCATGGCCCACAGAGAAACAACACCCTCCCCCACCTGTTGCTGAACGGTCCCTACACCTTTCCTGGCCTTTAGAAGACGACACAGTCAGCTGATGGTCCCAGAAACACAAGGAGTCATCGTATGGAAACTAGAGGAACCAGACCCATCATCCTTAGAAGCTATAATGGGCTAAAAAAACTGCAGGCCGCTCCCGCAGCAGATAGTCTGACATGCTTACATTTTTACAATTATAACAGATTATATTTCATTTAGCAGTAATAATTGGTGCCATTCCATTTTAAATAGACTTATTTTACAGACTTCTCACAAATGCTTGTGTTAATATCTGTATATCTGCACTTTTGCCCTCTTTGATCCAGACAATGAGCTCAATTTGACCCGACAGGCGATCACTAATGGTCCTGCCTGTCCAAGATGGACGACGCTGAGGGAAGATAGTTGCACTGTGCCCTGAACATCCAATAATAGTTTAGCCTGCCACCCAAACACCGGTCCTGGACACCCTGTCAGACGTCCTTACAGGAGTGGTGTCCCCTGGTGGCCGCCATCGCTCACACTGCACAGGTAATACGAGCTTCCTGCCGGGCAGCGTGCATCCAAGCTCCAAAGCGCGGGTGGAAGGTAAGCAGGGAAAACATTTTTACACCCCGGACTGGTCGCCAGTCCACTCCGTTTCAGTCCAGCTCGTCTTATTTTGCATAATATTCTGAGCAAAAGCCACCAGGTGCTGTGCTGCAGATATTTCTCGTTTCAGCTCAACATCTCTGCCTGATGTCGAGCATCACGTCTGAACCCAAAGCAGGCCGAGAAGAGAGCAAATCCTCGCAGAAAGTGCTGAAAAGCAACAAGCTGAGCGTCACACAACAAGCACGCGGAGATAAAAGCCTCTCCGCTCTGCAAAGCCCCGACCGGCGGAGAAAAACAGAGGGAGGCCCGCGTCCCTTTGAAGTTATATTTAGGCCAAAATCCTGCTTTGCAGAACAAACCGTCTTATTCTATGAATACTAATGAGAGGCAACAACTGAGGGAGGAACCGTCCTCAGAGCGCCGCTCTGCATCTGCGATGAGCCGGCGCAGCGTCACAGCAGCGCTTTTGATCCGGTTTGATTCCCTCTGCGTCTGCAGAGACTCCTGCTCCACCTGGGACACAGCGTTCAGGATCTACAACTGCTAGAGCCAAGATACAGGCCAGAAAGTGGGATTCTGTGCACTGCAGATCTATAAAGGCAAAAAGTGTCAAGTTGCTCAGGTTTACTTTGACAGAAAACCTTTGAGTTCTTCCGAGCAAATGGATTTTTCCTATTAGCAGATAGCTCTTTGCGGAGCTCGGGAGAACACGAACGTCTCCACATGACAAAAGGGAGAGAAATAAAGGGTCTCCCAGCAGGAATGCCTCCATCCTCCCACCCATTTCTCTCCGTTTATCACATATCTGCTCATCAGGCTCTGTGAGAGCAGCAGCAGCAGCAGCAGCCGAGTGACGGCGGCTTTCTGCTGCGTAATGACTTAATTGAGGTGTTTAACACTTAAGGATAATGAGAGCCTCTGGACCACGATGGATGCTGCTGGAGCCGCACTGAACAGAACCAGGAGTGTTTCTAGCAACCCTGACAAACGCTCCAGCAATATTCATCTGATCGGCTTGTTGCTCTTTTCTGACCACGCCCAACCTGGTTTTTACCGTTGCTCTGGTGCGAAGTGTCTGCGTGTCCCTGAAAAAGACGCAGCATATGTTAGAGTCTCTGCTGGACGTCACAGGAGAGGAAAGCAGCCAGTCACAGGGCCTGGCTGCTGGCACCAGGCTAAATGCTGCTCTCCCTCTCCAGCGTGGAGCACAGAGCCGCCATCATGATGACCTCAGCACCATTCTGGCTTTAACCGCCTCACTTTATGGCCAGACAGCTGGACCAGCGTTTCTACTGACAGGCCTTTTCTGAGGACTGCAGCCTAGGCATGGGCCAGGGAGACTCACTATAGATGTCACAGGGTTATTACCATTCATTGTCATTTTAACATCGACAAAAGGCTAAAATTTAGAACCTGTTCTAAAGTAAACCTCGTTGCATAAAATATCAGATAAAATAACGTTAAAGGTGCCATGACATCAGCGTATAAACCATGTCACGTAGCTGATATTGCTGCATGTGTAAGTTCTTCAAAGCATTTCATTAATAAATAACGTCATCTTGTTTTGTCAGGCCAAATGTCCCTGCTCAGTAAAAGGTTGGGTGGGGTAATGATTTGCAGCTCTACCTTGCTGCCTTCGTTCTGACTGGCTACCAGCATATTTGGAGAACCGGTCAAACGCACAGACGCACCCCTTCTGGGTGCAGCACTTACAAATCAACACTGTGGTTTTATGGTTTGGGTCATAGGATGGGGGACATGTGGCTGAGCTGAACTAAGGCTTTAACCCTCAGCGCTCAGCAGAGCAGCGAGCTCTCCGTCCCGCGGCGGACGGCAGAGCGCCTCAGACGGTCCAGTTTATTTAATTAAAATAAACAGCGTTGTCGTCCCAAACCTCACAGTTGGTACAGAAGTTTCTTTCAAAATCAGTTCGCTCAAAAAGCCCGACTTGAATTTACTTCAGTAAAATGCGCTGAACACATGAACAAAACTCGTAGCGGAGCGCGGTGAAGTAGGTTTTAGGTTGGATATCCAGCCCCAGATCAGCGTCCCTGTACCGGCTCCAGCAGCAGACAGTCACCAGTATCCAGTGTTCACCCTAAAACTAACTCCACCGCGGTTCAACACGGGGTTATAATCATAAAGGAACTTCGTCTGCTCTCATTCTCTCGTTTTTAAAGCACCTCGGACATAAAAGCTCCTGTTTTTAGCAGCCATCCTCTGCTGGAGGGCAGTGGAGGGGGAAGGCTGTCTGCGTGATGCTGTGCTCTGATTGGAGAATGTGAATTAGGCAGGAGGATAAACTGTTTTCTGATCTGATCGTTTAAAACAAAGCTGACCTTCCCTGAGCAGGTCCTCTGGTATTCACTTTAGACATTCACAGATCCAATTATGCTCCCAGAACCACAGAAATATCACATTTGTTGTCATGGCCCCTTTATCAAGCTGGGAAATTAGTCAGAACACCTGCTCAGGTAGAGCCTGCAGTCAGCTGCACAGAGGACATGCTTCTGGTAACTAACCAGGTGCAGTTTGAAAACTATTTTATGTTAATTATAAGCAGGAGTCGGTTCAGTTTCCACATTCCCTTGTTTCTACAACTGGACATCTGCACAAAAAATCTATGTTATGAATCTATGTTATAAGCAAGAGAATAGAGCAGCAGCCTTCTTTCAGACAGGTGATCAGCAACAGGTAGGGGTGGGGCAGAGCTGCACTACTCTATGGTCGATACAGTCGGCAGGCCTGGTAATCTGATAACCACAGAAGACTCCAAAAGTTATTCTTAGCCACTTTCTGCGGAGGATAACTGCTAAGATGGATCTAAAATGTGCTTCTCCATTTCATCACGCTGCCTCCTTCTGCCACTCTGACCAATCAGCGATCGATACCACAGTCATCACATTTCCACTAATGCAATCAGCAGTTTACCACAGGGAGTGATTATCTGGCAGACATGAGGCCGGCAGGGATGCAGGATCCAGCGTCCAGACGCATCAGCGGTCTGAAATATCACCATCCGCCACGGCTCCACCACCACCACCACCACCACCACACTCCATCCACAGAGAGACGCTTCTCCTGTGGGCTTTTATTTTTTTTAGCCTCAGACTCTGGTTTCCCGTCTGACTCGACTCCAAGGCTGAGTGGGATTTAACGGGAGAAACAGTCCTCATGAAACGGCAGCTGGCTTCCTGTCAGAGCCGGAGAAGAGACACTAAGGGGGGGGGGGGGGGGGGGGGCAGACGTTCCCAGAATAGCAGCAGACATGACGGCACACATGCATGTCCTGCAGCCGGGGACGGTCCCCACATCCACGCCACGAGCCTCCAGAACACGGAGAGGACTTAAACCGGCCGAGGAGCGCAACAGCTCAACGCATTTAATCATTTAGTAATAAAAGTTTTATCTGTAACGCATATTTCAGTACAGATACAATGCAAAGTGCTTTACATGATTAAAATATAGGAAAATAAAACTGATTTAAATTTGGAATAAAATGTAGAGACAAAATAAAACGTGGGAAAATAGAAACTAAAAGCAAACATTAAACACAGTTAGACTATAGAGTTAAACTAGTGATGTTTCAGTAAAACAGTTTAACTAGAACAGTGGAAGTCAATCCTAAACAAATGTGTTTTTAATCTTGATTTAAAGGAACTCAGGCTTTCAGCACTTTTCCAGTTTTCTGGGAGTTTGTTCCAGATCAGTGGAGCATAGGAACTAAATGCTGCTTCTCCATGTCTGGTTCTGGTTCTGGTTCTGCAGAGCAGGCTGGAGCCAGAAGACCTGAGTGGTCTGGAGGGTTGATGCCCTGATAACAAGTCTGTGATGTATTTAGGTGCTAATTCATGGATTTATAGACTAACAGAAAGATTTTAAAGTAGGAAAGACTCTCCCTCAACTCAGCACCAGGTGAAGGTGAAGATGTCAGTAGGAAGTATTCAGTGCCTCCTACAGCAAGCCGTTTACATTTAGATGCATCATTTCTTCATAAAACGCCGGTTTAAACCAGCCAAACCTTTAGAAGTACTCCTCACACTGGATAGAGACGCAGCCAAGCGCTGCACGGCCCATTAGAACATGGCAGCCATTTTGGAAAAGGTCTGATGAGGCTCAGTTTTCCATGTCCGGTCGCGCCCTCACCTCGCTCCGTCAGCTGCACCATGCCACAACAAGCCCAAAACGTCTCCACGCCCTGGGCGGAACCAGAGACGAGTCCAAGGCTGGCGGCGAACGAGCAAACAGATCAACGTCACGCCAGCAGGATCTTATTACCAGGGACTCAGGGCGGCTTTAAAACTGCCCAGGAACCCCTCAGCTCGGCTGCTGTGATGACATAGAACCCCCAACCTCACCGCAGAAGGCCGGTGCCGGTCCAGAACCCGAACCGACCCGGGACGACGCAACCCGCTGCGTCCTTCACACCCCGCCAAGATCCTGCAGAGACCATCAACGTCATGAGTTTGTGGTTGAATCTTAGTCCAGAGAGACGATCTCCCACGTCCTTGGTGGACAGCTGTCCACTGCCAAACAGTGTCCTGTACGTCTCTGTACGTCTCCAACGTCTCCAACGTCTCTGCTTCACCACAGCTGACTAAACCTTTGGTCATCTTCTCCAGCACATGAAGGTCCCCTACATCCAGACACTGAAAGCGGTGCTCAGTCTTTGGAAAATAGATTCTCCAGTGGATTTGGGTCTGGACTTTGACTAGGCCATTCTCAAACATGTGAATGTGCTTTGAGCTGACCCAGTCTGTTGAAGCACTGGTTTCATGTCCAACTTAATCCTCCCCACAGCATGATACTGCCACCGCCGTGTTTCAGCGTGAGGGTGGTGCGTTCAGGGACAAGTGCAGCGTCAGTTCTCCTCCATGTAGGCAAGGCGTTTCATTTTAGTCTGATTCCAGCAGACCACCGTCCTCCTCATGTTTCACCCACATGGCTCGTGGCTAAACAGTGAGAGAACCTTGGCAACAGGCTGAACGCCAGACGTAGAGAATCCCATTCATCCAGCCTCTTTTATACCCGCTTAATCCTTTTCACGAATAGAGCCGAGGCTGGAGCCGATCCCAGTCCGTCACAGAGACACGGGGCAGTTTGGAGCGGCCCGTTACCCGAACCGCTTGGTTCTGGACTGGGAGGGGAAGCCAACAGGACGGACCGCCGCCACACTAAAACATTTCTGCAGAACCAGCCAGGAGGGGGAACAATCATGTTGTGCAAAGGCAAAAAGAGGAAACCGAGCGCTGGGTCCACTTCACAGAACTCCACTCGTTTCCAGCCTGAGAACAATCGCAGGAACGTTACGGCAGAACCAGGTCGGCTCCCAGCAGAACTCACTGGAGCTTTTTACCTGAGCTGCATCCTCAGGTAGCGGAGGAAACAGACGGCGCCCCCTACTGGCCTTAATAAGGCCGCTGGACCCAGATCTATACAGTGTTGCACGGCGTAACATAGGGCTGAACGATTTATTAAAATAATTAATTGCGATTTTTTTATCTTAATATTGTGATTTAATGCGATTTATTTTTTTTCTGTTTAAATTATCATGTCTTTTTAAACACATACAAACAACAAATCAATCTGTTTTGTCGCTGTGCAGATTAGGTGCTAAAAGAGCCGCTGCGTCTCAACTAGGAGCAGAAATGATTGAGTTCTGACTACGATACATTTCAACCATAACTGTGATTTGATTCTGACTTTTCTCTGCATTAACCACAAGCAACAAAAATGGCCTCTAGATAAAGATGTTTGTAAACGAGGACTATTTAAAACAAGGACTTTTAATGTTTTTTATTAATCAGAATATTATTCAAGAGAACAGCTTTTAATTGATCTGGACATCAATCCTTGTTGAACATAAAGTGCAACCAACAAACAAGTCTATGTATTAAACTGATTGACCAGAAATTAATGCTGTGGTGAGATTCCTGAAAGTTTCTGGTAAAACAGTTTGATTATATAAACTTTTAAAACAAGTAATAAAATTAGATTATCTCACTCACTTCTCTTCCATGTGGAGTAAACCCACTTTAAACATTTTACTAACATCTAAAGGACGCGTCTGATTCACTAAATGTTACACAGCCAAAAATTGCAGACCTCTGCCATTTGGAAAATGCGTGTTTTTAAATTGCGATTTATATTCCAAATGAGCTTAACTGTGCAGCCCTAGCGTAACAACGATGTTTTAACTGTGGCACGTGACAGATGCCTACTCTTCTTCTGCTTTTGCTTCCCTGCAGACAGATGGGAGTCTGCAGAAACTGATTAAAGACAAACAGGTTTCAGTGAACGACTTTCATCTTAACAGCACCTAAAAAAATCTGCACAAGGTGGATCCGTGAAGCTGGATTCAATGTTTCAGGCTCTGAATTGTTCCTCAGATTAGATTTTCTATGAATAAAAGCTTGAACTTTCAGATCCATGAAGGCCTGAGCTAGAAAAGCTGACAGGTCTGGATCAGCGTCTCACAGGGATGGAGTCGTACGGCTTCAGCCAAAGACGAGTGAAAAGCCGGCTGTCATGGTTCACAACGTTGGTTTGGACCTTTAGGCCAATCAGTGACCAGATCAGCGACGTGTCACCACTGCAAACACAAAACCCTGGAGGCAGTCTGGCCACACATCTGCCAGGACAGACGGTCCGTCGGTTTGGACACTTTTCATGCAGATTCCTTCCTGTAAAAGTCTTAGGAACCAACGTCACCATAAGAACCCTTAGAAAGGATTTTACCCCCCGTTAGTGACTTCAAACAGAACCTGCTGGGTAGGGAAATGATAAAAGCCTCAACATGTCCTCCTAATTTCTGCTCTTCCTCCACATGATAAGAGCAGGATGAAAAGCTCTCTGGTGTCTTCTGCTGCAGTGACCCATTTGTTAAATTTCCTCTGAGACACCAAAGCGTCCCCGCAGAGCTGCTCCGCTCGTCCCTCAGACGCACGTCGGCTTTTCCGAAAATCTATTAAACGCGGAGGGTTTGGTGACCTGCACATGTTGTTTTGCTGAGGATTTTAAATATAGTTCGGTTCCCAGCCAGCAGCAGTCAGGAGGCTGTCAGACAGCGAGGTGTTCTCCCAGCCGCCGACTGTGTTGGTGTGAAAACAGACGCTGTTTCTATTAAATATTTCCTGCACTTTACATATTTACGTAAACCGAACACCTATTTGGCAGAAAAAGTACAACTTTCTTATTCTGAGACTTAGAAATTGTTTTTTTTTTTTTTCCCAGGATCTTAATGAATATACATCCTGTACAAAGAGTTCTGGTGGGATTTTATTTTATCTGTCCCCAAGCAATAATTTAGAAAAACACATTTCAATACTTTAATCTGACGTTAGTTTTATAAACAGACAGCGGCTGAAGTTGTTTTATCCACTTTGTTTTATATTCGTCATCCTATTGGGAGTCTAAAGCTTTTCCAAGTCTATTAGACTTGGTATTTTTTCACCATCTTGTTAATTATAATAGGATTATTGTGTTATTAAGCACCAGTTAATTGACTTCATGTTTGTCACAATTGTTTTGTTTTTTGTTACCATTAATGGCTTTGATTTCTATGTGTTTATTCCATACATAAATTGTTTGTAACTATTTGGTAATTTGATAATATGTCATGAGTTTAATTTATACACGGTTCTTAACCATTAAATATTACTATTAATATTGTGTCAATCTATATTTTATTATATTTGTTTGAATATTTTTTTCACTACTGCCACCACCTTTTCACATTCTTTTAATTTCAAATTTGTGTATTTTATGACTTTAACAAATTTGTTATCTTGGTTTTAGTATTATTGCTTGAATCTTATTTTATTTTGTTGTTACAGTGTTTATTATCACCATCAGCATTATTATGTAATCATCATTATTTTGTTATATTGTAGTTTAACATATTTTGCTTCTAGTATTAAGTTTTATGATGTTAATAGAGAAGAATAAGAACTTGTGAAAATGAGCAATGGAAACACACATTTATTAATTTTGTTAATTAGTCTGAAATTAATAATCCAAAGATTAGCTTTGTGTTTGCATTTTAAAAGCTTGCTTTTGCACATTTCCTGGTGTTGAATGAAAACACCTGGATAATTTTACTAATTGGGAAGTTATTGTCAGATTAATTAGTCAATATTTATATCCATGTCTTGGAGTTTATGACTCCATCTAATCTGCTGCCAGCAAAACAAATAGGGAAATGTGACCTTGGCAGTTGTCGAGGCTGTTAATCTGTTTTAACAATTACAGTGGAAATTTAAATGTATTTTACCTGCTGATGTTCATTTTAAGACCCGTATTTTGTTTTTTCCCGGCCCACAGTGGGACCCCGACCCCCATGTTCAGGATCCCTGCCTCTATCTCTGCGTCAATTACCACACAACAGGTATCCCACACAGCCGCTGTCCGTGAACGCACCACTCCAGTTCTTTTTTTTTTTTTTACTTGAACCATGGCGTCGTTGTCATAATTAGCCCAATAAACGCAGCAGTTTTACACTCAAACACGAAGCCCGCTCCTCCAGCCTTGTCCACACAGTCACCCACGGCCACAGCTCCACGGACACACGCAGCGCTTACCGGCTGGCATTCTGGAGCTGAAGCACGGCAGCCTGTCCCCGCACAGCTCCGTCAGTTAGCCTCCATGTAGCTCCTGCTGCCGCCGCTCCGCTTCACCTGCTGCCCGGACACAGACTCCGTGGCAGCCGCAGATCACCTGTCCGGAGCCGATAAACACAGAAATCAGCCGGTTAGCAGCCAGGCAGGCGGCTCCGGTCAGGGCGGAAAGCCGCCCGCTGACACACGGAGCTACAGCCGCACTGACAGCCCTCCTGTCCGGGAGGGTTTCAGCGAGCTGCCGCTGAGACACTGCGGCGGTTTAACACACAGGTTAGCGGTGAGAGCAGAGAGGGACATACCTCAAGGTAACCAGCAGCAGATTAGCTCCCACACATCACTGCCCTGCTTCCTGCTTTACGGAGACACACAACACGGAAGTGAGAGCAGCAAACAAACCAAAACACACGAGGAGCCACGGAGAGGCGGCTAATTATAGCAGCCCGAGGCAAGGTGTGTCTGCGGAACGGTGTCCTCTGAAGGGGACAGATCAGAAGGTGTGTCTGTGGAATAGTGTCCTCTAAAGGGGACAGTCCAGAAGGTGTGTCTGCGGAACAGTGTCCTCTGAAGTGGACAATCCAGAAGGTGTGTCTGCGGAACAGTGTCCTCTGAAGTGGACAGTCCAGAAGGTGTGTCTGCGGAACAGTGTCCTCTAAAGGGGACAGTCCAGAAGGTGTGTCTGCGGAACAGTGTCCTCTGAAGGGGACAGTCCAGAAGGTGTGTCTGTGGAACAGTGTCCTCTGAAGGGGACAATCCAGAAGGTGTGTCTGTGGAATAGTGTCCTCTGAAGGGGACAGTCCAGAAGGTGTGTCTGTGGAACAGTGTCCTCTGAAGGGGACAGTCCAGAAGGTGTGTCTGCGGAATAGTGTCCTCTGAAGGGGACAGTCCAGAAGGTGTGTCTGTGGAATAGTGTCCTCTGAAGGGGACAGTCCAGAAGGTGTGTCTGTGGAATAGTGTCCTCTGAAGGGGACAATCCAGAAGGTGTGTCTGCGGAACAGTGTCCTCTGAAGTGGACAGTCCAGAAGGTGTGTCTGCGGAACAGTGTCCTCTGAAGGGGACAGTCCAGAAGGTGTGTCTGTGGAACAGTGTCCTCTGAAGGGGACAATCCAGAAGGTGTGTCTGTGGAATAGTGTCCTCTGAAGGGGACAATCCAGAAGGTGTGTCTGCGGAACAGTGTCCTCTGAAGTGGACAGTCCAGAAGGTGTGTCTGCGGAACGGTGTCCTCTGAAGGGGACAGAGCAGAATGTGTGTCTGCGGAACAGTGTCCTCTGAAGGGGAAAGTCCAGAAGGTGTGTCTGTGGAATAGTGTCCTCTGAAGGGGACAATCCAGAAGGTGTGTCTGCGGAACAGTGTCCTCTGAAGTGGACAGTCCAGAAGGTGTGTCTGCGGAACAGTGTCCTCTGAAGGGGACAATCCAGAAGGTGTGTCTGTGGAACAGTGTCCTCTGAAGTGGACAGTCCAGAAGGTGTGTCTGCGGAATAGTGTCCTCTGAAGGGGACAGTCCAGAAGGTGTGTCTGTGGAATAGTGTCCTCTGAAGGGGACAGTCCAGAAGGTGTGTCTGTGGAATAGTGTCCTCTGAAGGGGACAATCCAGAAGGTGTGTCTGCGGAACAGTGTCCTCTGAAGGGGAAAGTCCAGAAGGTGTGTCTGTGGAACGGTGTCCTCTGAAGGGGACACTCAGAGGACACATGCCATCATTCTGACACGTTCACGTAACGCCAGTGTGCGTGCTCGTTCCTTGTTAGTTTCTGCTTGCTCGCTGTCCACTTCTAGTGTTTATGTATCTGGTTAGCTTAGCAGTTAGCTTAGCAGTTAGCCATTCATTGTGTCTCTGCTGCTCTGTATACTTTGAACATGGCTGAGAGTCACAAGCAGCACATTTATTAGAAGAAGAAGAATTACTCAGTAGAAAGAAATAAGACCAGAGTGGATTTGGGAGATTTTTTTTTTTGCACATTCCCCCCTGAAGAGCGGAAGAGCAGGTAAGATGGTGTTGCCCATGCACAGTTATTCACAAAGGGACTTGAGGAAACGTCTGGAAAAATTTGACCCTACCTTTAAGTTGACTTTGAATTATAGCCCTGCCAACGTTGGTTATATTCAGAGAAGTCAGCGGCGCAAACAGTACTCCGCTGTCTGCCATTGTTGATTTAGCTTCTTCTGTGGTTTTTAAAAATTCTAAGAAGTCATTACGTTGTGCACATCCGCCTTAATGTCTGCTGATTTCTGTCACACTGCGCATGAAAAAAAAAATCTATTCTTGACTAAATGAACAGTACAAACACAACCAAACTGTTGTTTTCATCAGAAAACGTGTAAATGGGACCTCAGATTCAGATGGTGTGTTTGCAGAACACTGTGGATGGATGGACATTTTTATCGAAGATGGATGAATATGGCCAGAGCTGACTGACTGCTCCTTATGGACTCTGAGGTGGATTGGAAGATTGCAGATGGTGCGTCTGCAACACTCTATCCAGACCATGCCCCCAGGGGGAAGGTCTGCATCTCAGTCAGGTAAATAAACCCATCCAACACTCTCCAACCATGATGCTATTAAGTTGTCAATACATCATCCAGTCTAATAACTCACTGGTTGACAGAGAAGATGTTAGCAATGCATGTTATAAAGGAGATAATGGGAACATTCAGGACATCCTTGCAGCCACAACATTTCAAGCTACAAATGAGTAACTTTTGTTGCATTTAGTCTAACAAGTAATATTGATAGTCCTCCATAACTTCATAAAAGCTGAAGAGGTATGACTGAATACTTCAACATCACTAATGATTGTCATTAAAATCATCACTGGGACACAAATGTCCCGCAGACGGTAATTATCAAAGAGCTGGGGTGAAAACATCTCCCCAGGCCGATGTGTGAATGCATGTGAAAGTGCTCCGTTTGTGCTTTTTAAGCTCTTAAGGACCTTTGCTGCACCGTCCCCTGGACTTAAGGCTGATTAAAGGCTTTGGCCTCACAGATGGCATGCCAAGCGTGTTAAAGTCAAATGAGTGACAACAGCCGGCGGCGCCCGGGCCTCATGGGGGAAAATAATTTAAAAAAAAAGGTTGAGGAGATGATGTTGGTGTAATTACTCTAATGCAGGAACCGTCCACATGTCACCGATGTGCAGAGTGACGGAGTTAAGATTAAAATGAAGCTGGAAGGGGCGTGGTTTCTGACATGTGGTTGCTGAAAACATTAACAGATTTGGCAGCAGGCTGCGGTCACCCAGGTTGATTTAAACAGAGATTCTAGCACAGCATTCAGCTACGGTGGGATTCAACTAAAATTCTAGTTATTAGTTTGCTTTATGCAGATTGAAAAATTATAGAAAACGTCAATCCATCTATGTTCTTCTGATTGTCTGATGTAGGGCTCTGGAGCTAAACCGTGAAACTTATTTTAAAGAGAAAAAAGTAAAAAATATACAAAGAATAACACAATTGCAAAGTAAATTCCGGCAGAAGAAACACTTTTCTAAATTATTTTGTTTCAACATTAAACTTGAAAGCAATACTTACAGCAGTTAATGTATATTCAGTGTGTTAGAACAAGTACTTCCAATGACAATATCTACTGTTTACTGTATTTTAGTTTGACCTCCAAATGTCTCATTGAGCTCAACAGATAATAAAAATAACATAAAATAACAAAGTTGGTGCACAAATAAGCAGTATTACTAGTATGCCCTTTATTAATTTAGTCGCAGTAGTAGCCAGACATTTTAGTAACGTAAGAGTATCGATACTTGAGTAATAATGACTCAAGTAAAAGTAACAGTGCAGTAAAACTACATTTTGTTCAAAAAGTTACTCAAGTAAATGTAACTGAGTAAATGTAACTAGTTACTAGCCACCTCTGTCCCAGGCTAAAAGGAAAATATATCTAGTTCTCAGTTGCCCCGGCGGGATGTGAGCGGAAAACTTTAAGACACGACCTCCAAGGAGAAGTCGGGATTCAATTGAAGCATCTCAGCTGGTTCCTGCTGAAAAATATTATGCTGCTTGTATCCAGGATCACGTTCTGCTTGGAACGGACATAGACCGGTTTGTCAAAAGCTTCAACTTTCACCAGAGCTCCTTCTACACCCTGACATACTGCAGCAATGCCACCCTTGCTTGAGTCAGAGAATGACCCCCAGATTGTTCCACCTGTGTCCTGCTGAGAACCAGGCCTTTCTCCACTCACCTAAGGAATCCTCTAATGGGCAGATCACAGCTGGCAGACGCCAACAGAACCACATTATCTGCAAACCAGGCACCCTCGGCTGCATGGCTGCGCCTTAAGCTGCTGTCCATGAACGCGACAAGCAGGATCCATGACGATGCTCCAAGCGATGCCCTGAGAACAACCTTTACCTGTGGAGACGGCTCTTTCTATGGTGATATAGAAACCAGACAGCCCATAAAATGAGCCCAGACTCACATTTCAGCAGCCGCCCCCAAGTGACAAAAAAACACAACACCATAACTCATGCAAACTGCATTTTGGATAAGAAGAATCGACACATTTTGTGATAATGTTTTGAAAAGCGAAGACATAAAAACTTAAAGAGGTAGAGACGGTTGTTGTCTGTGATTTGGACCATATAACTCTCTTTTTACTTCATTTGTTTTTTTTAATGTTTACTTACCCCTCTTTAGGGTTGTTGGGGTGTCATATGTCCAGTGTTCAAGGAGTGAAGCATTGGCTACATCCTGGTTAGATCCTTCACCCTATTTTTATGGTATGTGGCGTTGATCCTGGACATAGCAGTGCACCTCAGAGGGAGCACATGGACACCAGGTCAGTGGAAAAGAGGATTAATTAAACCTGTGACATTCATGCCCTCTGTTCTGAGACCTGTACCACTAACAGTGCTGCTGTTTGATAATCAGATGCTTAGAAATCATGCACCAACTAAGTCTTGATGTTCTACCCACAGCTTTCTTTAACAGAGTGTCGCCTGTCATAGCGTCTGATTTGACTTGGATAATAAAAACGTCCCTTCTGTCAGGTGTCCCCCCCCCCAGTTCCTAAAAACAGCTGTTATTAAACCTCTGTTGAAAAAGAACAATTTAGACAAACTTCTACTCCAGAACTACAGGCCCATCTCAAACCTCCCCTTTATCAGTAAGATTATTGAAAAAGCTGTATTTCAACAATTAAACACCTTCTTAACAACGACCAGCCGCTTTGACGTTTTCCAGTCTGGTTTCCGTGCTCACCACAGTACAGAGACCGCCCTTAAAGTGTTTAATGACATCCATATAAATACAGACTGTGGAAGAACCACCGTGCTGGTACTATTGGACCTCAGTGCAGCATTTGATACTGTCGATCACTCCATTCTGTTAGAACGTCTGGAAAACTGGGTCAGTCTCTCTGATACAGCACTCAACTGGTTTAAATCCTACTTAAAGGACAGGGACTTTTTTGTATCAGTAGGTAACTTTACATCAAAGATTACAAAAATCACATGTGGGGTTCCCCAAGGGTCCATCCTGGGTCCCCTCCTATTCAACATCTACATGCTCCCTCTAGCTCAGATAATAATTAAACAACATCAGCTACCATCACTATGCAGACGACACACAGCTGTACATTGTAACGGTTACCGCTGGTGAACCCAACATTCAGCTGGACACAGAGTTACGTAAAAGGTGTTTATTGAAAAAAGCAAAAACAGACCAGGAGATGTGGGTGGAGCCAGTTTGAACCGAAGCAGATGGAGCACGGAGACAAACTGAAAAAACCACAGCGACCGCGCACGAGTGAGGCGATGTGAAGTGATCTGGCAGCGAGTGGGTCAGTGAGGCAGGTATATGAAGGCAGATGAACAGGTGAGCTGAGTTGGAACTAATTAGTGACAACAGATGGAAATGCTCTGGGCAGATGACTGGGCTGACTGGAGACTGAGGAGAGTGGAGACTAATTAGTCTAGAACAAAGCAAACAAAAACCTAAATCATGACATACATCACCATGTGACCTGGTGACTATAAACCCATTCAAACACTAGTGAAAAATAGTAATTGCTTAGAAGAAATCCAATACATTTGCCAAAACTTTCTTCAATTGAATAAAAACAAAACTGAAGTAATAATATTTGGACCAATAGAGGAGAGATCAAAAGTTAGCACACAGCTTCATCTGCTTCAGCTAGGAACCACTGATCAGGCCTGAAACCTGGGTGTAGTGATGGACTCAGACCTGAACCTTCAAAAGCATCTAAAGACAATTACAAGGTCGGCTTTCTATCACCTGAAGAACATTTCCAGGATTAAAGGACTGATGTCTCAGCAGGATCTGGAAAAACTAATCCATGCGTTTATCTTTAGTAGAACTGATTACTGCAACGGTGTTTTCACAGGTCTGCCTAAAAAGTGGATCAGACAGCTGCAGCTGATCCAGAATGCTGCTGCACGCGTCCTCACTAAGACTAAGAACGTAGAGAACATGGACCCGGTTCTGAAGTCCTTCCACTGGCTCCCTGGATCTCAGAGAATAGACTTTAAAAATCCTTCTGTTAGTCTATAAATCCCTGAATGGCTTAGCACCTAAATACATCACAGACTTGTTATCAGTGCATCAACCCTTCAGGTCTTCTGGCTCCAGCCTGCTCTGCAGAACCAGAACTAAACAAGGAGAAGCAGCGTTTTGTTCCTATGCTCCACTGATCTGCAACTAACTCACAGACAACTGGAAAAGTGCTGAAAGCCTGACTGAACCTGAACACACCACAACCAGAGAGTAATCGTTAGTGAGTTTTTATTGAATGATGATGATTAGTGGAAGCAGGAGACCAGAGAGACTGAACAGGACTGAAGCCAGGGGATGCTGATGGCAGGAACTGGCAAGCAGGACCAGCAACACGGCAGAATGAGGACTTGGGAACCAGAGCTTGACCAGCAGCATAAAGTAGCACGACTGGGAGAATACTTGCAGGACCGGAGTGAGATCAGAACCAGAACCACAGCAGGCAGGCGGAGCTGAAGGGACTTCGGGCTGGACAAGAACTGGATGAGGTGAGCAGCAGAACGAACCGACGAGGAAGGACTGAATGCAGGGAGCTTAAATAGGGAGGCTGACGTGTGTGCTGAGTGCTGGCTGATTAGTGGCTGACAGGTGTAGATGATTACTGAGGTGGAGAGGAGACTGAGGTGTATGGAGGGTGAGAAGTGTCCTGAATATGTGCATGGTGCAGCAGGCAAAGCTGCACCATGACACCTTTAAAGATTAAAAACATTTGTTTAAAGTTGCCTTTAAATGTTAATATTGAAGTTTATAGTCTAACTTGTCTTATATCTTGACCTGCTGCTACTATTCCTCTGCAATGCTTTCTTTTGTTCTGTTCATGTACAGCACTTTGGACTATCTTGTTACAAGTAAACTTGACGTTTTTGTGTCCATTAATGTGTAAACGTGAGTGTTACTGCCAAATTTGTTTCTGTAAATTTATTTCCATAAAACTGCTGTACAGCAAGAATAGGTAAATAACCTCATAGGGACAGTCAAAAGTCTTATCACATGCAGTGGTAAGAAAATGAGCTCTTCCCCTTCATGATTTCTTTGTTTTTTTACACACTAGTCAGACATAAACCTTTCAAAAACACAAAAGTCAGCGTGTACGTAAAAGTGTTTATTATGGGGGTGATTCAAACCGACCTCCCTGTGTGGAAATGTGATCGTCCCCCATTGTTGCAGGTTGAGTGTGCTGAGTTCAGTTTCCCTAGCTGCACCTGTTCTAAACCACGTAAAAACGCTTAAATAGGACCTGCTAAGCTAAGCGGAGTAGACCAAAAACAATACAGCAGCCGATTTACACAACAATGGGAAAATAATAAGAAATATGTATGATTGTACAAGCGACACCCAGAGTAGCTGAAGCGTGTGCTAGTTACCTTAGCATCTGGAGACAGTGTAAACAATACATGATCAGATCAGAAACCGTGCAGCCATCAGCATGATGTAAGCAGTTATTGAGTCTGTTGTGAGCAGCAGAGATCATAAAGTCTGACTGCAGCTGGGAGGAAGGACCTGCAGAGACGCTCCTTAGAGCATCTGAGATGCAGCAGGCTGTCACTGAAAGAGCTCTGCAGCTCTGCTACAGCTCCATGCATGGAGGGGGAGACATTGTCCACCAGTGATGGGATTTTCCTTACTGTCCTTCTGTCTCCACCACCTGCACTGGGTTCAGGGGCCAGGACAGAGATGGCTTCCCTAATGACTTTATGCAGCCGCTTCTCCCGGTACAGATCAGCTGCTGCTCCAGCAGACCACAGAAGGTGGCTGAGGCCACCACAGAGTTAAAGAAGGTCTTCAGGAGCGCCCCCTGCAGTCCAAAAGACCTCAGCCTCCTCAGCAGGTAGAGTCTGCTCTGACCCTTTCTGTAAGGAGCTGTGACTCCAGTCCAGTTTATTGTTCAGGTGGGTCCACCACCAGCTCCTTGGTTTTTCCTGGATTTAACATGAGGTGGTTCTGTTGGTACCAGTCTACACAGCTCTGGATTCCAACGTCTCTGGAGTTAGGCTTAGGACTCGTCCTCCTGTGGTGACACCGACCATCAGAGTCATCAAAGGACGTCTGAAGGTGGCAACCTGGAGAGCTGACGGACAAATCTGCAGAGTAGAAGGTGAAGAGAAAAGGTGTCACCTTTTTGACTTCCTGGCTGTCATTAAATCATCCAGTTAAGGTTACCAAAATTATTTCTATTTGCTGTAAGTTAAGCAGGTGAAACAAGACAGCTAGAGCATTCAGTATGTAGGTTCTTATTGTAACAGCCTCCAGGACGCGGATCAGAACCAGCTCTAAACCAACAGGATGCCGCTGATATACGAAAACAGGACAAAAGCTGCAACGTTCAGCAATTTCTCAGGACAAGCAACTCAATAACTCCTTTATATACTCTGAGATAATTGTGGGCTTGAATCTGCAATCAACATTATCCACAGATGTAAGAGAAACAGCCCAAATATTAAATCAAAACTATAAAACCAACTGTAGGGAGAAAAACTGCAGGAATTTCAACACACAGAGAAAACAGTTTGGTGAAGACAGTTGACTCTATTTTCTCTCAGTCCTGCCAGACAGAGTTTAAGAAGTTGGTTTCTTGCTCTCCCTGCAGCTATGGCTCATCATAAAAGGCGTTGCTGCAGAAGTTTGTCTGAACTCGACCCGGCAGACCAGTGGATCCAGTCTGTGAAGCATCAGACATTATGAATCCTGCCAGGCAGTAAAACGTCAGTGAGGATTATCAGAGAGAGCTGTACGGGGTAGAAACGTTGGAGAAAAAATGTGAAATATACAAGCGTTTGTTTTACATCTGAAAACAATCTGATGGTAAAATCCAGGCTTTTTTTGTCTGAAACATTAAACTAATAACATTTACATGGTGTATATTTTCAATTTCCTATGACAAACCTGCCCTCGGATAGTTTGACATCTGGACAGAGCCGGGTAGAGCAGCCAAAAATAGTTCCTAAGTAAGAGCAGCTCTAGTGCAACATATTTTTACTCAAGTAAAAGTAATAAGTAGTCAGCTAAGAAATTACTCAAGTAAGAGTAAAAAAGTATTCAGTAACAAGGCTACTTAAGTACTAACTAATCATAACTGATCATTTAATGTTTTAAAATTATGCAATCAGACAAACATAAATATAATGTTATGTGCAAGAAAATGTAAAGAAATATACAAATTATTTCAGGCAGAACAGTTTATGTTTTTTTTTTATATTAATCTTGAAAGCAATTCTTTCAGCAGTTAATGTACATACAGCGTGTCAGAACAGTGCAAAGTACTTCCAGTAACAATATCTACTGTTTACTGTACGTTAATCTGACCTCCAAATGTCTCAATAAGCTCAGTAGATAGAAAATAATATTAAAATAACAAAGCTGGTGCACAAACAAGAGGTCTCACTTTCACATGAACTCTAGGTTTTTGTCTCTCTAGTGTATCTTTGCTAAAAACAAAATGTATTTATTTACTTTTTTGTTATTTATTCATGAAGTTACAGCAGGTAGAGTAGACAGAAATTTTACTCAAGTAAGAGTAGCGATAATTAATATTATGACTTGAGTAAAAGGAAAAATTACATTCTGTTCAAAAAGTTACTCAACTAAATGTAACTAGTTACTGCCCCCCTCTGCACCTGGAGCTGCTGGGACTGCTGTGTGGTACCAGTCCCTCCATGGGGGTGTTTATTACGGCCTCACAAGCAGTTCTACACACAAACCTACAGTTCTTGTCAGGATTTATGGGTCAGTATTTATTTTAATCGTAAAAAGTTCCAGATGTGCAGACGCCAAGCTTGGCAGAGTTTGCAGACTGGAGGTGAAACTAGTTTCAATTGACTTTTAAACATTGCTTTAAAAATACTTCTGCTTTGGTCTTTTATTAAAACTCCAATCTGCAAAGAGGAACCCTCGATTCTTGGAGAAGTTTGGAGACGATCAGTGCGGGACTCTGACGTCTTACGGCAGACAACTTTGACAAGTCAGCAGGACAAGCCTGGTGACGTTCCAGCTGACGATGCAGCAGTCTCTAAGCACACAGAGCTAGAAATAAACCCACTGCCATCAATCAAAACGTCTGTGCGCCAAAAAAAAAAAAATGAAAACAATGAGTCATCTTTCACAGAGGATGAGGAGACAAAAAAGGCTGAGGATGAGGAGGAGCAGCGATGCAGTTTTCCTGGAGGAACGAGGCTTCAATCAAGAAACAGGAAGAAATTCTGTACCGTCAGCTGATGAAAAGTTTTGTCTGATTTATTGCCAGACAGTGAAGGGAATCAGATTGTGTGCAGTCTATGTAAAAATCTGAATTCAGCTAAATATGTGATACATTTATGATGATGAGAAGCTGTGAGTTCTGCCTGGCTTAATCTAGAAAAAAACAAGGCTTAAACCGCCTAAATCTCACAAAGTAAGCCGTCATTCATAAGATTGCTGCTTTTTCTTCTTAACCTTAAGAGCAATTATCATTTTTATAACTTGACATAAGCTTTTTTTTCCACAGTAAATCTTATAAGAAAACATGCCAAAGTAGGTAATGAAGTGTTTGTTATCTGAGCTTCATTAGAAGCAGCAAAGGGAAAAATATGTGAGGGAGAATGGAGGCAGAGACATGCAGTAACAGTTTCCGGCCATAGAGGGCAGAGTTGAGCTGCAGTGCTGCTGCTCTTCTCTCTCATGGCTCTGAAAAGCAAGCAAAGCCTCTGCTGAGCTCAGGTTGGGCCCAAAGGAGACCGAGGAGGACTTTCCCTTCAACTCATTACAGATTCGACACGTCAGATGAACAGTTTGTTGAACGTTTGGCAGTCTAGTCTGAAATAAAAGGACGTGGAGATCCGTCCAGCTCATCGCCGGTTCTGCTGAGCTCACAGTGTGCTCCTCCACATGTTGACTTCTGGGTTTCTCCTCCAGACATGCCACAGACTGGTTTAAAAGAAAAATCAATCATGTTTTGTTTCCCCCGCCCTGTTCTTCAAACTGTAGGTCCGCTCATTTTTCTCTCTTCCTGTAATATCTGCTGCAGCCGGCGCTGAGGAGGCTTTGATTTCCCATCCCTCAGCCGGTTGACATTTATTCCACAAACACTTGACATTTGGAAATCATCTTCCTCTGTGAGCAACGTGTGTGCGCACTCGTCTTCGCACAAACACGCACGCAGCGCCGTGCCATCAGCGCGCCTTTGTGCCGAGCAGCTGGACAGCATGGACCGGGTCGGCTCTGAGATCGACGGTGTCTGCAGGAAAGTCTGAAGCTTTCAGTCTGCAAATAAATCTGTAACGTCTGATCGATTTCCTCAGAGGCGCCTCTATATGGGGTTCCATTTGTGCCAAAAATATGTTCATGCGTCTTCTGACATGTCTATGTGTCTATGTAAGGTGTGCATGTATCGTGCTTATGTAATGGAAGCTGCATATGTCTGATGCATATGTTGTGTTCCATATGCTGCTAGCATATGTATTGTGTCTACATGACTGCATTTCTTCTTCGCTTTATGTTGTTTGACCTTGTTGTTGAACCTGTAATCACGTGATCTCGGTTTGCTGTCGTTTTCCCCGTCATCTCCTCTGCTGTTAAAACCTGCTGTCTTCCCTATCATCACAACCTGTCGTTTTCCCCGTTATCGGGCCGTGTTGTCTCCTGACGTCGTCATGCACTGCTTTTACACTGTTGGGTGGGTTCCTGCTGCCGTCAGCATGTGCGGTTACCTTTATTTTATTCATCTTTATTTTTTAATTTGTAATGTCACAACAGTAATAACTCCCTTCAAATCTGACTGTTCACACCAATAGGGGGTTTTCTGCTGACGTCACGCTCACGTGACTACTCTGCGCGTCCGCCATATTGGGTGTCTGTCGTTTCGCACCGTTGACCCGCATTGTATTACGCCTTAGGCAGTATTGGAAGTGAACAATGGTGAAAACGTGTTTAATGGTTGGTTGCACGGCCCGTGGAGGTGGAGATCAACGCTCTTTCTATCGCCTACCAGCCGTAATCGTGAATCAGTGTGAAAAAACAAAACAGCTCTCTGAACAACAACGTCACCTATGGCTGACACGGATATCCAGGTCCGATTTGGACGGTGTTAAGCTGGAATACGCCAGAGTCTGCGGTGCTCACTTTGTCACAGGTAATTAACTGTTAAGTATTTAAAACATGTAAACCGTTGCTGTATTGTGGGCTGTAACAGCGCAACACATGATCGCCATGGGAAAAACATAGAAACGGGTTAATTTTCCACCGCTTTCCTGCCTGGATGCGCAACCACGGAGAACAACTGTTAGAGATAACAAAGAGTCGTCGGCTCGCTTGGATCGCGGCTGTGAGACGACCGAACATAACTTTCCACAGTATCCCGATGTCAATGAGAGTGTGTTCTAAACCTTTGAAACACATAGCAGCTAGTTAAAAGTACATTGCATGCGTGAGTGGTTGTTAGCACTAACAGTTAGCATGTGCCAGAGCCCGTCTGAGCAGCTTACCTTTGTACGAGTTACTGTGTTCCCAATGTTTGCTGGCTTTATGATCGGCAGCTCCTGAACCCATCCATTCGTGAACTGCACATGAGACTCAAAGGACTTGTAGCTTCAGAACTGTTCTGAAGTATAGGCGCTCACACCACAAACAAGGTAGCCGAAGACGTCCGATATGGAAAGTGACGTCCGCGCTACTTCCGGGTTATGCCGGTAGGCTTTTGCCGGCGTAAATACGGTAAATACAACTTAATTTTGCACTGGTCATTGTTTTGCTTAAATAATTAAAGCCGCGAGGATTTAATTATTTGCGTCGGATTGTTTACATTTTTACCATCTTATTAAAACTCACCCGTCCACGTATGATGCCGATTTCCTTGATGTACATAACTTCGACATCTCGTACCCAACCAGATGTGAACTGGTTGTGAGCCTCTAGACCCTTGTAAGCTCTCATTTCCTCAAGACTGTGCAAAGGTTTTTCACTGAACACCAGGTAATGCACTATGTCGCCGTGCTCTACATTTGGCCAATCATCTGGATTACGGCTAAACAAGGCACCGTGGAGGGCATAGGGGTCCATATGGTCGATCACGGAACATTTCCTCAGATAGACGTCCTTATCTGGTTGCTCTAGCGTGCTGGCGTACTTATCCATTCTCGATACGAAAATACGTGTAGGACAACTAGAGATAAGGAAGTGTGACACCCAATATGGCGGACCGGAAGTTGGCCAGTGACGTCAGTGAAAACCCCCTATTAGCTGTGGCAAACGCTGTGGCTACTCACTTGCTGGTCAATACGGGGTCATGACAAAACTATGTACACACTACTTCCGGTCGACGGAGAATTCAAAATAAGAGTCCTTGACACAAACGCCTCCTTTAGCTGCAAAGTTGAGTTTCAAAGCTATTAAAATGAGCACCACCATGCGTCTTGTATTTCATTTTAGATCTCAGTTTTTTATTTAAAAAGGGATTTTCAACAATCCATACCAAGAACTCATCATACTTTTTAAAAATGTTTCTTTCACATTCATGGAAAAATGTAAAACAGTTAAGATAATTTTCAAAAGTTTGCAATGGTTTGTTTACTTTGAAATTGACCTACAAAACATTTCAAATTGATATGAACACAGGAATGATGAAACGGCATCTGGTAAGAAAAACACCAAAACTGTATAAATCCTAACTCATCGAGAGAATGCCAAGAGTGTGCGAAGCAGCAATCAAAGCAAAAGGTGGCTACTTTGAAGAACCTAGAATATAAGACATATTTTCAGTTGTTTCACACTTTTTTGTCAAGTATATAATTCCACATGTGTTAATTCATAGTTTTGATGCCTTCAGTGTGAATCTACAATTTTCATTGTCCTGAAAAAAAAAAACTCTTTGAATGGGAAGGTCTGTCCAAACTTTTGGTCTGTACTGTACAGGTAGAAGGTTTAGATGAAGCTAAAATTCTAAACAGTTCAGACACTGCGCAGGTTCTAAAGATTCCTCCAACGCTGTATCACTTACGGAGGACGAGGTAATCATGTTTGGGAGGATGCCAATTATTACATTTTTAATGGAATCAATTTTTTTTATGAAGAATCCAATAAAATCATTACTGCTGCTTAGGGAATAGATGGATCAACAGAGCTACGACTCTGGGTAAATTTGGCAACTTTACTGAAGAGAAATCTAGGATTACTTTTATCCTCCTCAATTAATGATTAGAAAATATGCAGCTCTAACTCAGCGAAGGGTCGTTTTATACAACAGTAGATCGTTTTTCCAGATTAGGTAGGATTCCTCGTGGTGTGCAGAGCGCTATTTTCTATGGAAGCCCGTTTCCGCCACATGAAAATAAAAAAATGGCACATAGAAAGTCATAATTATGAGATACAAAGTCATAATTATGAGATACAAAGTCATAATTATGAGATACAAAGTCATAATTATGAGATAAAAAAGTCATAATTATGAGATAGAAAGTCATAATTATGAGATACTAAGTCATAATTATGAGATAAAAAAGTCATAATTATGAGATACTAAGTCATAATTATGAGATACAATGTCATAATTATGAGATAAAAAAGTCATAATTATGAGATACTAAGTCATAATTATGAGATACTAAGTCATAATTATGAGATACTAAGTCATAATTATGAGATAAAAAAGTCATAATTATGAGATACTAAGTCATAATTATGAGATACAATGTCATAATTATGAGATAAAAAAGTCATAATTATGAGATACTAAGTCATAATTATGAGATACTAAGTCATAATTATGAGATAAAAAAGTCATAATTATGAGATACTAAGTCATAATTATGAGATACTAAGTCATAATTATGAGATTAAAAGTCATTATGACATAACATAGCAGTTGGAGACTGACGTTTGCGTAACAGCATGCATTATCAGATTCTTATATGCTCCAGAAACTTACAGCAGCTTGCTTTTTCTATATACATCCTGTCTTTTTGAGGATGGGAAATAGACAGGGATCCGTTTGATCTGTTTAGCCAAGTGGAACATTTTTTTCTCTTTTCAATGGATTGTGAACATATTGAGGAGTATTTCCAACGTGGTTTAACAAATGATGAAATCCTTGCTTTGCTGGCCGAGGTTCATGGGATTACTCTAAGCAAGAGGACATTGGAAAGGATTCTTAGTAAGAAGAAACTTTGGCGCCGAAAGAACAAAACAGATGATAGTGTTGTGGCAGCATTCATCCAACAGCAGCTTGAAACATCTGGACAGTGTCATGGATATCGATGGATGCACCAAAAATGTTGGATGAATGGTCTAGTAACAGACAGGGAAACAGTTCGAGTTCTTCTAAGCTTACTAGATGGTGAAGGAGTTGACCTAAGGTCAAGAAATCGACTGCGGAGACGAGTTTACCATAGTTGTGGCCCGAACTACGTTTGACATATGGATGGTTAGCTCAAACCATTTGGAATTGGAATTAGCGGTTGTATTGACGGTTTTTCTAGAAGACTGATATGGCTTGAGGCATACAAAACAAATAATGATCCAAAAGTCATTGCGGGGTACTATATTGATGCAGTGATTAAAGCTGAGGGTTGTCCTGAAAAACTGAGACTGGATTTAGGGACAGAAAATGTTCATGTGGCTGATATGCAAAGATTTTTGCATTTTACAGAAAATCAACCTGAAAGAGCTAATGTAATATTTGGTCCAAGCACTGGAAATCAGCGAATTGAAAGATGGTGGCTGGTCCTGCGAAGTGAATGTATTCAGTTCTGGATGGACCTCTTTGACAAACTGAAAGCAGATGGACACTTCTCAGACAACTTCTTGGACAAAGCCCTGATTCAGTTCTTTTTTCTCCACATAATACAGGTGAGCTCGCTTTGATCTGATCTATCTCACCTACACTCTTTATAGCATTCATTAATATTTTGAAATCTTTATAATACAGACCTCCTTTCTGAGTATGACACTAAATATGTGGCATGTTTGAAATATTCTACAGATTGCATGTGTAGATAGTTGCTTGTTGTCAATGTGCCTGTCTTTTGATCGATACTTTTTTCTCCTAGAAAGAACTAAATGATGTTGCTTCAGCTTGGAACAACCACAGGATACGTCCAGCACACAACTCACGAAGTCCTCATGGGCGTCCATCCATCATGTACACAGTACCTCAGGTGTATGGAACCAGAGACTACCTTTACAGCATAGATTTGAACCGCGTTGAAACCTGCTTGGAAAACTGTGTTTTCAAAGACTTTCCATGTGATGAAGATGTCTTCAGTATTTGTGTGGACCTGATTTCAGAGCATAACCTGGGTGTCACAGATGATGTGTTTGCAACAACTGATCTATACATTAGACTTAGACAGCTGATTACCAATGATTTGGAGCTGCAGTGATAAATGTAAAAAAATGTCTCTTTCAAGCCTTGATGCATTTTCACTGATTAGGACCTTAGTACAGTTCCTGAAGTAACTGTATTTTCTTCAGCACGTTGTAGCACTAGTATGAAGTTGGGTCAAATCCATTCACAAGCAATCAGTGCATGATGATGCGATAAATCTGATTTTAGATAAATTCATTGGTACATGGCACTTGAATGCTGAGCTCATTCCGATGTTTTCCCTTCATTTACAATTCACATTACATTAAGTTAATTATTAAATGGCAAACAAAGGAAATGACAACTGCATTTGTAACTTTTGTGATGTGTGCATCCCAATAAGATTTAAAAAAACATTTATAGTCAAACCCTGTCACCTCCTCCCTCCAAAAAATGGAATACATAAAATAATTCTTATGAAAAGTGCTTTATTATGTGTTTTAAAATAAAATATTAAAACTTCTTTCCACTGCAATTAGACAAGACTTTGGGTCATTTTAAAAGCAGTTTCAAATAATGACAAAATAATGCTTCAGGGCATAGTTATGCAAAGTAAGCTGCTGTAAAACAATAGGAGACTAACTGAAATTAGTGTGATTTCTCAGTTGTTTTCTATTTAAGTTTTAGATCAAACTGTTACATTGGAAACAATCTGTTATTGAGAATATAATCATATATTTACAATAACAGAACTGAAAGTAAAATGTTGAGTGAAAAAACAAGTTTCTATGAATACTATGAGTACTTTGTTCCATTTGCTTCAGAACTCAAACTCATGTCACATCAAACTCAACCATCTTACTCTTGTTAATCAGAACTAGCAAGATGTGTTAACTGTAGTGGCCACCAGACTAACTAATTTGAAATATCAGCCAGCAAGATTTTTCATAGCATTTCTTTTTTACATTGAAAAACAACAACACATTCACCTCCAGAATACTTAAAGTGTGTACCAGCACATAAACCATGTCACTAAAATAGGACACAAAACTTCAGGAATGCAAATAAGCAGTATTTTATCAAACCTAATGCTAGATTTATAAGCATGGGTGCCTTATTGCATTTTTGACTCAGTTAACTCAAATCTTTGTAGTCTCAATTATAATTATTTAAAAAAAATCATAACAGCAATAGAAAACTTTGAAATATGTTAAACCCAAACATTTAATAAACATATTTTACTAGATACTCAAATTTCTGTTTTAAACTTTTTTTTCTAACTTTGAGTACTTTAACAGAAAAAAACCCTAAACACCAGTATGTGTGTATATATCTACTATTACTACTAAGGCTTTGCCAGTCTTTATATAATCTCAGGGCACAAAACAGTGCAAAAGTACAAAAGTGTGAGGGTATAAATGAAAAGAACTTGCATGTTCCTCAGTTGAAATTTGTTACACTATGTCCATCACCCATACACTGCTTTCTAGGACTTTGTTTATTTCGTGTCGAAAATCTGGGTAGTTTTCATAATTAACTGGCAACTCCAGGTAGCAACCGCATGTATGGGCAACTGGGCGTCTCTGAACACCTTGAAGTTGAGTGAAGCTAATGCTGATGTTCCTTCCGAGAAACAAATCAGATCCCGTGCAAAACCGAAGAAAAAGTGACAAGTGCTGTTTGTCTGATTCCCTGAGATAAGAGCTTAAATATTTGGTGATATTTTTCTGCTGTTCAGTCATGATTGTAGGGTATACTAGTGAACGCATTACCTTTCTGAATGTTGGCTGGAGATTTTCATAGGCAGCTGTAATACATTCCAGCTCAGACCTCAGTGGGGAAAGCACAGTGCTCCACTGCTCAATAACAAAAGCAGGTTCCTGAATCAGCTTTTGGTGGGCAAGCTCCTCAAGTAGTAGTTCAAAGTTATCAGCTGTTGGTACTCTTCGACAGTTATGGAGATCCATGATTTCCAGCAGCTCTTCACTGTCCACACTCTCAAAATCTGATCGACAAGATTCAAACACGATCCGATCTGACTCTGTAACATACCTGAGGAAGCTGTCAACAAGAGGACTCTTTATACAGCCAAGAGCTGCTTGTTCCAGTATTACTGGGGCAAGTTTTATAGGCAGGTACTTCTGTTTTTGCCAGCCAAAGGCAATGATTCGGCCAATGCTTTCCCATTGTTGCTGTCCAAAATCGTGACGCAAGATGGGCACCTTAAAGTTATTGCCCAGTGTACACTCTTCATAAAAGTCTTGCCAAAACTCAGAGAGCACATCCCTCAAAACTCCTCCATCATCAATAGCCTTTTCTTGCTTTCCATCCGGGAGCACCACTTGAATAGATATGTCCTCCTGAGTAACGCTTACATCACAAAAATGTGAAATCAGTTCTTTAAGGATTTGGCCACGGTGAAGAACAAGGATTTTTTTTACTTTTTCTCTCTGAACTATGGGCTCCTGAAAAGAATCAAGATGAGAAGAAGAAACCAATGGGCTAGATGACTGTGGAGACAGCAGAAGGGTGTCATCAAGACTAGCACTTTCTGTATTAGAAATACGTCCTGTGAAAAAAGTAACCGTGCCACTATCCTCCAAAATGTCCACATTCATTGCTGCGTCTATCTCATGGACACTGGATAAATCCCCCATGTCAACTGTTGAGTAAACTAGGTGAATATCATCACTGCTGCTGTTTGTCAGTACACTGCTGTTTCCAACATATATGACATCCTGTTGGGCATTTGCACTGGCGCTTTCTGTTTCTGAGTCACTGGCACTGTCCTTTCTTTTGGTTGTTAGGTAAAAACGCAGAAGGGGTAGTTTTGTCTGCTCATAAAGTTCTCCAACAGTGATATGCTCATCAAGTGAATGTTCTTGAAAATCTGTTATATCAACCTCAAAATCCGTGATTCTTCCCTGTGTATTTCTTTGAGCAGGAAAAAACAAACCAACTGCCTTTTCAACTAACTCATTTTTCTACAGTCCTTTGACACAGCAACTTTTCTTGTTCCACCACCTTTCTTTCTCCTAACTTGAGAATACTTTCCATCTCGAAAATTCAGCCATCCTAATTCAACTTTCCGTACATTTTTTTGAGCATTTTTGATGGTTTCATTTTCTGAAACCTCCCTATGATCCTTGCTTTTGTTTCTTGAAATCTTTGCTCTCAGTCTGTCAAGAAGTTTTGATTTCCGGCCAGCAGGATCATTTCCCCTCCGTCTGCAATATCCAAGAAGGGCCAGTCGATCACCGTAAGATGGGAGATACACCTTCAGCTGCTCATCTGTCATGAGCGGTATGACACTGGAATCGATCTACAAAAGAATGTTAAAACAATTATTTGTTATTTTTTATATTTATAAAAATAAAAAAACTATACGGAAAAAGAAGCAAATGAAGAATCAGCTCTCTTTGCCACGTCTCTGCAATAGTGTTTTATTATAACCGTTAAATGGAAAACATTTCCTTAACAATCTAACTACCTTATCCTTTTCCAGTTGTTGTATGACTTCCTCTGAAACATCCCGTGATCTTAAGAAGTCATATATCTCATCCATCCTGTGACAGTTACAATACCTAATGAATAACATCTATTGAAATATAACATCACAAAATAATTAGCCTGACCATGTTATTTGAAATAAAAACTTTTGTGTTCATAAGGAAACTATTGATCTGAAAATTCTTTACAAATAAGATTCAAAATGGAATTCTCCTCCTAATAAAAACGGTCAAGTACATTGTAAAAGCAATTTGACCAAACAACATCAGAGTAATCTTTAGTTTTTAGTATTACATTTAAAATGTTCAATATTCTAAATTGAAATTTTCCAGGACGAAGCCTTCCAATTTACCTCTATTCACATTCGGGTCAATGGAACCTCCTTCGTCTGTCTCATAGGTGCTGATGTCCTAAAAGTTGAACAAAGTAAACTGTTAAAAGCAGTGCTGGTGATTATTGTTCACATTTTCAGGTTTTCTGTTGATCCAATGTCAGATCAACGTCAGATGCCCTATGTGATCTCGCGTCAAACAACATAAATTAATTGCCATAGATAGAATATTTCTATTTAAAAACAGTCAGAATAGTCTCTATTGTGTTCCATATAATCACTAACTACTCTACCATAACTTGACAATGAGGTTCCTAGAGTCTCTAAAAGTTGAATGGGAGGCAGATACTTTACTTATCAAGCTCCTCTCCCAGGGCAGTCAAACTTTTTTACAGTAGCAGGCTACACACTATCGGGTAGGAGGGTGCACTTATGCCGGTGCCCGAGCCCCGGAGGGGAGAATTTTGAAAAATAGTCTCCCTGATGTATTTTGGAAGCTTTCAAGACAGGTGATTATTTAAAGAATAGAGTCAGAGTGCATGTTTTAAATTGAATAAAAGGCAAAAAAGAAGTGAATGATCAATTCTTCAAAAAACAACCTTTGTTTTTTTATTATTGTTCTTAAAACATTATTTTTTTACATGATGTTTTCATCACGTTTTAACAATGTAAGGTAATCTCCATTGGCATAAAATTTGTTTAATTTGAATTACTAGCACCACATAAAACAGATGAGATTAGGTGAGGTCTATTCATCTTATTATTATTCACAGTTCTGTTCTAAAAACAATCGTAACATTTCTTCACGAACAAAGTCAAATTTTTATGATAAAAATACAGGGTTGGAATTTAAAATTGAATTTACATGTTGAATTTATTTCAGTCATATCGCTCTTTCAAAATCTCTTATCTCAGTTTAATTTCACTTGCACTCATCACACACACACGATATATCATCTACGAGGATTCTAGAGACGAACACAAAATACGTCCCCTGAAAAACTTAGATAATTTGCTGCCGTAATATTATATTATATTATATTATATGTAATATTATAGATTTTTCAGAATAAAAAGCTAACAGATGTGCATAATCAAAAAATATCAGAAATACAATTATAGAGCATTCAGTATTGTAAGAAAGCCCACGCTGTTTCTGGATAAATACATTACTGTATGAGTTAAGTTCTATTCCGTTTTATGCCTCTTTCCTTGTAAGTTTGAAATGTCCCATGCTCCTGAATGCACCGTAGCTTTCTGCCGCTCGTGAATGCATCACACTGGTCTATGAACGCGGTGCTGTGCACGTTTTATCTTCCGCTTAAGACAAAGCTTTGCAGTTTCAAAACTCACGTCGGCTCTCACGGTTTTATTGCATTTTTCGGCATAACACCGGTCTGTGTTTTGATCGGAAAAGTAGCATCTCGGTTGGAACAAGGAACCCAATCACTCGTTAATGTTGCTCTCAGTGGAGACAGATGCTAAGGTGATTTTTGGGATGTATAATCGGGGAAAAGTAGGCGGCGGCAAGAGCTGCTATAGACAGCGATTTGCCGCCGTTGACCGGCTACTTTTGACTGCCCTGCTCTCCTGTGGAACCAACTCCCAGTTTTAGTCTGTGAGGCAGACACCCGTCTACTTTTAAGACTAATCTTAAAAGCTTTCTTTCTGTGTGCTTACCTTAACCTGAGCTACCTCTGTAGTTATGCTGCTGTAGGCCTACTCTGCTGGAGGACATCAAGATCTATTTTTATCACTCGGAGTTCTCCTACTGTACTCACATTTGCATTGTTTGTTGTTATTTAATCTTTTAGCAATTTGTTCTGTCATTTTTCTCTTGATAGTAAGTACACCCGGTCTGGCGTTCTGTTAGCTGTGAAACCATCCAGGGATGTCTGCACAACAGTTTGTGAGGGTTTTCCACCATCACATTCATCTCCACAATGATCACCAGGGTGATGTGTGCCATAGATTACAAGATTATTGTGACAAGGTGAAAGGCAATCACTTTAATTGCTGTAAACAGTAAAATTAATGCTGCACAGTGAATGCATTGACAGTGCTGGAAGATCTTAGATGAAGAATTAGGAGGAAATGCAGTTTCAGAAATCAAATATTGCTTTGCTACAGATTGTTACATTTCGTAACCTTTTATGTCAACTTTCACAGCCACAGGTTTGTCATTTAAGCCTCCACCCTGACCAGACATTATTTCCCATGTATTTGCGTAGAGCGCCTCTAGATGCATAATCATGCATGCTGAAAGCTGAGTTTGAAGTTCTTCTCAAAGCGGAGGTTTTATGTTTGTGCTCCAAGCGGACCCAGTGAGGCCTGGACTCCTGCTTCTCCTTTAACCCACTAGCAATAGTCTTAAGCCTACATGAAATACCACTATAGCAAATAGCACTTTTATTTATCTATCATAACCCAAAATTCTATAAGCCACAGCCATTTGCGCTCTGCGCTTCACTGCGTCACACTTTTCTACACAGATGGCTGTTGAAGAACAATAGTCTATTTGGGAACTGATTGTCTGGTCCCAGCGTTATTTATGTTCAATGATAAAGATCATGGGGAAAATGCATAAATACAGCCTGTAAAGTTTAAAGAATGAGGAAGAGGAATGAGGGATCTGAGCTGAAGCTCCCAGTGTAACAAGACCCTAAAAACACCCCTTAAAAGTAACCATCGACATTACCATGTGACTAAATTTAGTACGTGCACCTCAATTCAAGCGCAAGGCGACGCAGCCGTTCCACAGTGCACCCACCCCAAAAAAGAATCCGCCGCTCTTCTGTTTCTCTGTGCCCCTAAAAAGAATGTCCCTTTTGGCACACATCATGACAACATCCAATAACACTTTCACATGCTCACAGTTTCTCAACAAATGTGATGTTTCCACCATCTCATTGCATTTGACTTATTACAGTCTCCATTTACTAAGCAAATTTCTCTCTCTGCCGCTGGATTACTCAGAACTAGAACATGACGCTTGCTGTTTTCATATATAGGATAAGCATACATTAAATTTTATTCTGCCTCATTTTATTTTATTTGGTGGTTATTTTTATGAGTTTAAGTGACACCCCTAAAATGAAATAAATAAATAAAAATCTCCCAAAGGAAAGCCACTTTATTGGGTGGGCCCTGAAACAAAGTGGCCACCCATAGCTATGCCCCTGTCTCCAACTATCAGAGGGAAGGGAAGGTCTGCATACTGCTCAAACTCATGCAGAAGTCATTATTTTTATTTATGTGGAAAAAAATTATTTTTTGGAGGGGGGGGGGCTTTCATTCCTTCCTCTCCCTCATTCCTATGAATGAGCACACAGCCTCAGAGGACTTTCAACACGGAGCACGGCTTTCCACTGACATTGAGAATAGGAGTCTTGTTTAATTTTTTAACAACTTATTTTAATGTGGGCAAAATCTTTGATTTTACCTCTGACTTTCTCATTTGATAAACACCTATCTTTAAAACTTTTCCAGAGTTTTTTAGTTTTTTTTCCCGTGATTACCACTTCACCTTGGTGAAACAAACGATCAGTTGACATACTAACATTCATGAGGTGCTTTGTATTGACAATTAGTGGATGAATCTGGGCGTGTAGAGCGCAGAACCTGAGAAGGAACCTTGTATGGAAACCTTCAGGAAAAGCTGTAAAATGAAATTGCGTGCTGGTGTGTGTTCTCATGATTTTGTTAATATGAATTTTTTTTGCTGTATGCCATTTTCTTTTTCTTGGTGTACATACACTCTTAGTGTGGATTCTATGCAATGTTTTATAAATGAGACCCCTGCTCTCTAAACACTAGGCAACCATCTAACAGTTACAAAATCTGAACTCTTGTAACTTAAGTATGAAATGTAGTAACTAAACTTAAATCAGAAACAAATAATAAGCTTTATTGTCATTGTAGAGGTAGTATAACGAAATTACAAAGAGATGGCAGCATCTCTTTGGCAGCAATTTTTATTGTCAAACTTGAACAACAAACAAACAGCCTCTCTAACTCCACAACCAACTCCAAAAGTTGGCTTTCCCCACATTTCATAACAAAAGCACAAAAGCTAGCATAACCTTCCCTGGTTGACATAATCATCAACATATATGTATGTACTGACAATTCCATAATGTTTAGGGACCCAACACTGTTATTTTATGAGCTGACTTAAATTATTAGCCAAATATGTTTTTCACAACTGAAATAGTTTTTTCAGACCAAAAAGAAGCTATTTGTTTGCAGTGTACATACAAAACAATAGGAACCCTCTCTGGGAGCTTATAGTTGGTTTTGCATCAAAATGTGAAAAAAATCTGTTGCTTGGTTCGAATTTAAAAACTAAGCATTTATTCCTAAAGTAGCTAAACACAATAAGGTCCTTCAGATTACCACATTGCTTTCATTCCTGTGTCTGTTCTAAATCTACATGCTGACTGATATAATAAACTGGGAAATTGTATCGACTGATGACAATAAAACATAGTAAGGCTGCTTTATGATAACATGCATTTCACAAGACTTACCCTTTATAGTCTAGTGATCATTAAATCCTTGACATCTTATTTGATCTGTCCCCTTACGTGGTGCTGTTCGGAGACTATGCATACATGCAAATTGAAGGCTGTTTTAAGCTTATATTAGATGGTGGTTAATATTAGGCTAAGAATTGTACACATTAACTCGCCTCAATCAGTGTATTAATTGACCTCTTTTCACACTTTGAGATAAAAATCCACATACTTATCACAAGTTAAAACAGCCCAGCATGAGGCTAGCTAACTTTGCTATGCTAACTTTGCAGCAAAAGCTGTTTTAAGCTTGTGCAGCTGGAAACAGCACAAGCGAAACAAGCATTCTAAAGCCACTTCAAAACGAAAGAATTAAAACAAAAACATCCAGCAGCTTATTTCTGATACTTACATTTCCCTCGATAACATTTGTATGTTTTGGTAAATCCTGTCTGCAGACGTCCCTGTAGAGACAGAAAATGAACACACGTAGCCTACAATGCAACCCGTGTGATCCAAGCAGGCTACCTGTATAACCCTTAAAGTAATGAGCGCAGTGATGCTAATTATGCTTACCAAGTATTTAGGAGCAATGCCTGTAAATGAGTTCAGCCACGCTGTTCCTCCAAGGAGACTTGTCTCTCAACGGCTCCGGTAGGCTTATCTCATAGTTTGAAATTATGACTTGGTATCTCATAATTATGTCATTTTATCTCATAATTATGACTTTTTAACTCATAATTATGACTTAGTATCTCATAATTATGACTTTTCTATCTCATAATTATGACTTAGTATCTCATAATTATGACTTAGTATCTCATAATTATGACTTTTTTATCTCATAATTATGACTTAGTATCTCATAATTATGACTTTTCTATCTCATAATTATGACTTTTCTATCTCATAATTATGACTTTTTATCTCATAATTATGACTTTTCTATCTCATAATTATGACTTAGTATCTCATAATTATGACTTAGTATCTCATAATTATGACTTTTTTATCTCATAATTATGACTTAGTATCTCATAATTATGACTTAGTATCTCATAATTATGACTTAGAATCTCATAATTATGACTTAGTATCTCATAATTATGACTTTTTTATCTCATAATTATGACTTAGTATCTCATAATTATGACTTAGAATCTCATAATTATGACTTTGTATCTCATAATTATGACTTTCTATGTGCCATTTTTTTATTTTCATGTGGCGGAAACGGGCTTCCATAATTTTCTCCCCAATTTCCTAACACTAAATTAAACCAGGGAGCCAGCTTCCTGTGTATAATCACCTTCTACATTGAAGGTGATTATACACAGGAGCTGCATTGTCTAATGCAAAACGCAACGTATATAACTATAAGTAAGGTATTTACAGTAAAATAAATAAGTCATTCTCATTTGTCAACCGGGATGGAAGTCAAATTCCCTATAAACCATCGGTCCTCTCAATCAACAGTATCTTAGTCAATTGTTTTCTCTGTTCAAACCTAGAGGTACGGTCCAGAACTACTTTGGTTCAGAGTGTAACCTGTACTTACTTCCTGGTTCCTGAGCAAATCATTTGAGAGTTCCCAAAACAGTGCAACAGCCTGCAAACATGGAAACCAGTAAAAGAAGCAGACCAGATTTTGAACAGAATAAAATATCTTTTACCTATATTGTGGAAGTAAAAATTCAGTGCAGTTTTACAGCACCAATGAACTGCTGAGTTAATGGCTAGTCTCTGTGAAAGGCATTGTGGATGTGTTGTTTGGATATTAACCACTAAGTTACATATAGCTCCTTTAAGTCTTTCAAATGTTTCATACAGTAGTTATCACATACCATCTGCCTCTATTAGCCAGTCATTCCAGAAGACCATCCTCATCTTCTCGGTCTCCATCCTCCTCTTGTTACTCCCTGGCAGAGAAAGTTGCACACAAATAAGATTTTGCATGACATAAAAGGAGACAACACTGACTGTGAAATGTTTAATATAAACTATTCTGGAATAAATACATAGGAGAACTAATTAGGCTCACTATTTGGCAAGAAACGGTTTTCTCTTGTTCACTCTTAATTCATAATAAACACCTAAGAATGAGTTCTAAGGTGTTTACTGCTTAATTAAAGCATGGTGGTGTTGTTATAACGATCATGAAGCAGGCCTGCTTTACGAAAGATGTGCAAAGCCTGATTGAGATCCATTCAAAACATTATGGGCTCTTTGGAAGTCAGTAGGGAAGGTTATTGATTCAAATTTCAAGAATAAATTAGATTCCAATTCTCAGGATTTAGAATAGATTATTTTCACTTTGATCTTAAATTAAATCTTGTATTAAAAAAATGTTTTTAGCTGTTAACTTAATTTCATGACTGTGTAGTTATGCATTATATTGATACTAGTATCATTGTATTAACAATTAACTGCAATGTGATAAAGTAATAGGAGTTATTGGCGGCCTAAAGGACCAAAGCCTCTCCCTGAATGTTGAGACATTTGTTTTCCCAAACATGCTGTGGAGCAGAAAACCCAAACAGACCCAGGGTAGAAAATATAGACACCTGAGAATATCTACAGATGCTATTTCTGTTCAATTCAATAATACTTTACTAAACCAAAATGAAAATAAATGTGGACACTAACCTGGCACAATGTTAAAAACATGACATTAAAAAAAATCACCTCCCAAGCTGGAGTGTGAAGGCTCCAGTGATGTATGGTGCGTCAATGCCCCCAACCACTAGGTGGAGATTGGCGCTTTGTTCTGTTTTTGCCCTGCTGAGGTTCAGACCAGAAGAAGAAGTATTAGCCTAACGCGGCTGTTAAGCTAAAGTTGTCTATCTGTGTTTTACTGATAAAAACACAACATTACAGCTCCCACATAATTGGGCGTGCTGTGCACAGACTGTGAGCTCTCTGTAGACAATATAATTATATAGGAAAGGATGGAAATACTTTCTGGTCCTTTTTAAACTAATGAAGCACATTCAACGGTGACCTGGAAGTTATTGAGTTTGCGCATGCGCATGGAAGCTGATGGTACACATACTTAAACATGATTTTTTCAGTGAGGCTAAAGGTACTCAAAGCAAGTGAAAATATGTATACGAACATTATCCCAGTTACTAAGATTTCTTGAATTTAGGTTATACTGTAAAGTTGGACATAAAACCCCCCCCAAAAAACTCTTAACTTTTAAGATAAATTATCTATCCTCTTCTATGGGTTTATCTTATAATAAGCTGTTATGTGGGAGTTTTCTGAATGTATTTATTGAAAATACTGGAGGTTCGTTTAGGTTGTGTTTTTTCCTGACGGTAAGGGTAGCATTTTACTAAGTATGGTGGAATCTAAGCATAGGTTGTTCAAACTCTCCATTTATTTTCAGCGATAAAATACATGCAATTTAAAATTAAATACAGTAAAGCATGGTTTGGGAGCACCAGTGCCACAGGAGGTTGGACTTCATCCTGTAACCAGTGGATTGCTGGTTTTATCTCTCTCTTCGTGCCCTCTTAATGGATAATATGCAACCTATTGCTCCCTTTAAACGGGGTGGGTTAAAATCCAGAGAAAAATTATTTTTCCCCAGAGGGACAATATTTCTTAAAATTATCTTTTCTTTCCACAATATAATTAAGTAAAATTATTCCCACTCCCATCCCGCTCCTGCCCCGCTCCCATTCTTGTTTTCTTCATTAAGTTTTCTGGCAATACATTAAACCTAAATGTCTATGAAGGGTCAGTTACGTTCCTGTTTTAGCTGTAGTAAAGGCCGGTTAATGTAAAAGGAATAATAATAAATAAATAATAAAAGTAACAAACAAGGAAACAGACCATGCCTGTCTGAGTTAAATAAACAAAATGTACAATGTTACCTTTTACTAATTCATTAAGGCATTGTTTCACATGAACAATGAAGTTACTTTTATGTTTCAAATTGCTGAAACTAAAGAAAAATGCACCTAGCAAGTGATCTATACTCAATTAAGAAAAAAGTGCATAAAGGCATTACTTTCACAATTTAGATAATACACCTCAGTGGTTCAAAAACTCAGTTTTGCAAAAGAAGAAGTTGAATATCATTCAAGCATATTAGAACTTTTCCATTTGCAATAAAATATCTATGAAGTAATTAGGGTTTACTATCAGAACCAATACATTCATCGAACATTAAACACATTCTTAGACAGACCTCTCAACTTTTATCAAAAGTTATGAGTGAGATTATATTAATTTTCGGGGGTGATGCGGAGCTGGAGGCGAAGCTAACTGGACTCAGGAAAAGCCGGTCCTGTCAGCGCCGTCTCATTTTTATCCGACCAGACATGGAAGTAGATATGTTTTACTTTTGTTAAAAAGTGAAAGAGAAGTGTTAACACGTTTTTCAGTTAGTGGGTTAAAACACAACTGTTCAAATAATACTAAATAAAATAATAAAGTAGTTTTAAGTTATTGGCCATATTATTACACTGTTGCACATTGGAAAATGAGTCCAGGAAACACATTTTACAAGCAGGGAACTGAGTGTTAACACCATGACATTCAACTCTCATCAAGTTTGTTAATATTTGCAACTTTACAGTCGCTCTGTGAGTTTATTAGATAAGTCCTTACTTCTGACTTTGCAACACAAAATCAGAAGTAAGCAGAACAAAGCAGAACAAAGCAGAGTTCCCTTCTGCCTGCTAGTAACCCAAGTTTCTTCAGTTTCCCTGCAGTTTTCCTGCTTGGTTCTGCTCCTGGTGCTCCTAGCTGTCTAGCAAACCCTCCTAGCTAAACGTTTACTCCACTGTTGACTTCAATGCTGACGCTTCAAACATAAATGAATAGCGCTGCTTCCAGCTCGCTCATGATTGATTCTTGTAATTGTTTAAGACGGAATATCCATCCCGCTCTACCGACAGCGACGGTGACCACCAGAGACGTAATATAACCACAGCCGAGCCTCTGAAGGCTGAATGTCTGACCCAGCGACCCGCCCCTCTCCAGCTGTGGTTGACTAGCATGTTGCCTTCAGGCGTTGATTTAACTGGTTGAATTGTATGATTGACACATCAAAGATAGTAATAATAGAACGATGGCCACTCTGAAGTAAGAAGAAGAAAAAAGAGACAGCTTCCAGTCCAGGGCGGGCACGGCCCCCTATGCCCCCCCATGCCGCCGGGTCTGCCCAAAGGGTGAGATGTTTGATTTCATGCTGAAAAGTAGGGGCCCGAAAGCATGACATGCATAAATTATTGGATTAAACATGCAGATTTCAACAAGGGGTTCATTTAATATTGCAGTACTAAAAATAAAAAGGAAAAAAAGTTGAAGTAAAAATAAAAAGCATAAAAACGGAACTAAAAGAGGAGCAGCGTTTCACGGGCGACGTGTTTTGGAGATGGACCAGTTACACTTCTGTCATGAATAGCTGGAAAAGGTACGCTGAATATCGACGTAGAATATTACATATGGATGAGTCCAAATCTCCAAATTCAGTTTAAATTATAAATACCATGGTTTCAAAAATATTAATTTGTGTTTTCATACGGGTGATTAAAACATCGTTCCTTTAAGCGGGGCCAACAACGACCCACCATTACTAAGGAGTGGACCTGTTTCTGTTGAATCTGCATGTTATCTAAGCCATTACAAGGCCTTTGTTAGCAGGAGTATAAAGCTTGATGCTCCACATTACTCCAGACTTTTGAAGAAAAAGCTTCCTGGAGAGGAAGCAAAACGTCTTCAACTACGGAAAACAAGTCCAGTTGTTTTGTTTTTCACTTTTTTTTTTTTTTGGAATGTGTTGTTTTGCAGTTTCATGTTAAAATGGATCCAGCTGTGCTGTTCTGAACAGGCCATCTTCACCTCCACTGTAAGTAGAGAACATCTGGGCTGCTTATTTTATTATTAAGGCCTTTATTAGAGTTGATTAAAAGGCTGTATTGTGGCCACTCTGTTTATCTTTTTAGCAGAGCAGTTGTGTAAAACCAGAATATGTTTGATGGTCTAGGTTTCTAATGACCTCCCTGTAATCAAAGGAGTCCTGCAGAGTTAAATTCTAACTGTAATGAAAAAACTGACCAAACCTATGTGTGGTGTTGTGTTCTGTCATTTCCTCTAGATTTGAATCTATAGTATAACTCTGGTAACTATTTTGTAATACATCATGGAACACTGAACTGTAAAGATGTGAAATTTGTACTAATATTCAGCTCTAGAATCCCTTTTTTACTTTGAGCACCTGCTCCTTCAGTGGTCTCTGCACGGCTCTGTTCTTCAGGGAGGGTGAAGGAGCTGGAAGCAGGTTCTAGGTTCACCACGGCCGTCTCCTGATCCAAAAGCACCTCTGAAGCATCGCACAGGTTACCGTCTGGAGATGCCCCAGGGTACGGGGATAACAACAGCATCAGACCACGATAAAAAGCTTTTCTGCAGCGCATCTTTCTGTGAGAGACGGAGGACAGCGTCCTGATGGAGATTAGAACATGGAGATGTGTCTGCAGAGGTCCACATGGTGAGCAGGAGAAACTGGGAGGATCAGGAAGGAGAGGCTCAGCTTTTGGTTATTTAAATATTAAAACAAAGTGTGTGGAGTGATTTCTGCACCCCTCACAAATTACAGTGACAGCGGGGATTGTTTGGTACCCACAAAAAAACCAAAAAGTCAAGAGTCAAGGTACTCAACTCATTTTATTAGTGAGTTTACAGTCTTTGCTGCTAAAAGCAACAAGGAGGTAAAAACTTTACAAATATTCTGGTGCTGATCAGCTGGTTTAGAAAACAATGTTGAGAAATGAACAAACCCAACAGAACCAGAACATCAATTCTGAAGAAAAACAAGTGCTGACAATCTCTGACTATTGATTTCTCTGCAGTTTAGACATAAAACAACAACAATCAAGAAAATAATCTGCTGGAGATTTAAAAACCAGAATCAAACTCACTGAACCTTCAGTGGATTCTGTCTATTTGGGTTTACAGAACTCAGCAGAACCTCCATTATCAACCCAAACCCCAGCATGTAGCGGCTGAGTGAAGGTGGTCTGGACTCTGTGGAGGAGAGTCATGGTTTCAGAGACGCTGTAGAAGGACAGAATACCTGCTCTGTGATCCAGGTACACTCCTACTCTGGAGGAACCAGGACCTGAGATGGAGGTCCAGATGTTGTTGTGACCAAATTTATAACCTCCTTGGTAACAATCTAATGCCCAAGATTTGTCATTACGCCCAAATACACATTCATTCCCATATCCTGCTCTGCTGATATTCTTGTATGCGACTGCTACATAAACTCTACCTCTCCACTCCACCTCCCAGTAACAACGTCCAGTCAGACTCTCTCTACTCAGAACCTCAGAATAAACAGTGAATCTGTCTGGATGACTAGAATAAGACTGAGGTTGATCCATCAATGTCACCTTCCTGTTCCCCTCTGATAGTAACAGACGACTGAATGCTGTGTTTGGATCCAGTGTGATTTCACATGAATATCTCAAGAATTCAGCTCTGCTCTTTGGTTCTGACAGTAAAACATCCACCTTAGTGAGTCTCAGTGAGATGTTTGTCCATGCGTCTCTCAGGATGTCCTGTAGTTGATCTCTGAGCTCTGACACAGCTGCTGTCACATCCTCAAAGTAAGGAGGTAAGATATCAAGGCTGGATGAGCGTTTAGACTCACTGAGTGCTGACAGTGAGGGGTAGTTGTGGAGAAACTGGTTGTGATCCTCTGTGTCTGAGAGCTGCTTCAGCTCAGCGTCTTTCCTCTTCAGCTCAGTGATCTCCTGCTCCAGCTTCTCCTGAAGCTCTTTGACTCGACTCCCTTCAGTTTCCTGCTGGGATCTGATCTGCTGCTTCACATCAGAGCTTCTTTTCTGGATGAGACGGATCAGCTGAGTGAAGATCTTCTCACTGTCCTCCACTGTTTTATCAGCAGAGTGCTTGATGGCCTCCAGCTCCTGTTGAAGCAGCTTCACATCTTTCTCTCTGTCCTGGATTCTCTGCTGGATGTTTTCTCGTCTCACCTCCAGCTCTCTCTGCCTCTCAGTCCTTTCTGCTGCAGCTGACACTGTGTCGTGGCCTTTATGTTCATCCACAGGGCAGAGATAACAGATACACTTCTGATCAGTACGACAGAACATCTTCATCACCTCATCATGATGAGAGCAGATGTTCTCCTGGAGGTTCTTGGAGGGCTCCACCAGCTTGTGTTTCTTTAGTGGAGCCACATCATAATGAGGCTGAAGGTGTTTCTCACAGAAAGAGGTCAGACAGAATAAACAGGACTTGATGGCTTTCAGTTTTCTTCCAGAGCAGAAATCACAGGCCACATCTTCAGGTCCAGCATAGCAGAGATCAGCAGGAGCAGCTTGGAGTCCAGTCTTCTTCAGCTGCTCCACTAAAGCTGCTAACATGGTGTTTTTACTCAGCTCAGGCCTCGGTAGAAAAGTTTTCCTGCACTGAGGGCAGCTGTGGATTCCTTTGTGATCCTCTTCATCCCAGAAGTTTTTAATACACTTCATACAGTAGCTGTGTCCACAGGGAATAGTCACCGGATCCTTCAGTAGATCCAGACAGATCGAACAGGACAAGGTTTCTCGGTCCAGCTGGTTCTGCTCCATTTCTCCTCTCGGTCACAGTGACTGTGTGAGTTTCATTTCCTGAAAACAGCAACTGCTCTGAGCTCTGATCTACGAATCACGTGTCAGAGCAGAGAGGCTGCAGCCAATCAGCTTTCACCTCCAGCAGATGTTGCTCCACCAGCTTCAAGGTGTGTCTGAGAGCAGGAAGAACATGGAGGGTTATCAGGTTTTACAGCCTGCAGGATAAGGAGCAGGGCTGTAAATCTAACCTTCGACCTACTGGTTCACTGTTTAAATATTTAATGTTTCTAAAAAGTTTTTTCCAGATATGTTTTTGTTTTGTTGAGGTTTTAATAGAAGATTTTTTCAGACTTTACAATAATAAAATCTAACTGTAAGGAGAGTATGTTCTTGATGAAGAACAAAAGAAAAGATGTTATCTTCTTCAGCATAAAGACACTCCTCATAATTACAAATTGTGACTAAAAACCTTTAAACTGATATTTTCCTCAGTGTAGCATCACAAAGGGTCATTTTAACAATTTGGTTGAATTTAAAATGATCTCAGGTTTCCAGTTAAATTCCCTTCAGGTAAATTAAAATGCTTCATGTTCTAAAACAATTACCACCGACTGAATATAGCTCTGAAACAAGACACACACCAGATGAATACTTTCTGTCTTAATTAGGAGTTAATCTGGACTTCATCATGTTCATTTTGCTTAAATAAATACTGAACAATATTAAAAATGCATGCATTTAACCACAGGGTGCCTTTTAAACCCATGTGTGGTCTGATCCAGGTGTGTTGGAGAAAAGCTTCAGGATAGCAGCTCTCAAAATGACTTTTCCTCCAACATTACTGCATGACTGAAGCTGCTGGTTTTCTTTACCTGAAACCTTTTAAATGCAGCTGCATCTGAATCTGAAGTGTTGTGGATGAACAGAGTTAGAGTCGTTTCAACGGAACGATGAGTTTATTAAGTGAGAGGAGTCAAGGGTCACAGCTCATGTTGATGCAAGTTAATTGGGCTGTTGCAGCGTCTCTACTCTCTCTTCAGCTCCTCAGTACTCTGCTGGACAATCCTTAAAGACCATGTCAAGACCTTCACCCTAAAAGCACTGTCTACCAGGTGGGAATGTCTCATTGAAGCTGTCAGCAGAAGAGGTCTTCAAAGGAGAAGTTTTTTTTCCTCTATGGATAAAGCTCTGGTCACTCTCACAGAAAGGTTTTCCCAGCTTCATGGATTTCTGTACTCCAAAGAGCAGAGGAAAAGCAGGAAGGATTAAGGGAGGCTGGTTGAATGCTGCCACAAATCAGAGCAGGCAGCATAAGATGTTGAAGCTCAGGACCTGAGGCTGGAGGTAGAGGGGGCAGTTCACTCCTTCCCCACACACACCTTCCCACCATGAGAGATGCTAAATCCCATCTAGAAGGAGAACATTGTCTCCTTTGACAGTCTTGGAGTCTGGCTGACGTCACTTCCTGTTTGCGGTAAGGCGTATTGTATCACTTCCTGTTTTCACTGCGTGAGCAACGGTTTGTTGCTCCAGATTCTCTCGCTTTTATCTTTAATCTCTTTGCTGTAACATCTGTTTCTAACACATAAGCACTTTTAAAACATTTTCTGTTGCTGCACATCATGCTTGGGAACTCCTCGTGTTTCACGGTTTGCTCTCTTGGCGTGGTAGAAGGGCGCTAGCCTAGCTTTAGCCTAGCCTAGCTTTAGCTCCACAATGGCTTCCTCTCCTACTATTACTTCAGCTTCTCCGTCTCTTACTAAGTCTCCCCTTATCTCCTGCTCTCTGTGTCAGATGTTTAGCTATTCCTCTGCCTCCTTTAGTGATAATGGTACTTGTAATAAATGTAGTGTTTTTGTAGCTTTGGAGGCGAGGGTGTCAGAATTAGAGACCCGGCTCCGTGCTATGGAAAGACCAGCTGATAGCCGCCCCTTTGCTAGCGCGGAGCCACATAGACCTAGCGTTACTTCACTTAGTGGTCCTCCAGAAGCACCCGAGCAGCCGGGTAAGCAGGCCGGCTGGGTGACAGTTCGTAGGAAGCATAGCTCTAGATTTCAGCCCCCAGTTCACCACCAACCCGTCTGCATTTCTAACAAATTTTCCCCACTCAGCGACACACCCGCTGAGAAGCCGACTCTGGTGATTGGGAGCTCAATAGTCAGAAACGTGGCACTAGAGACACCAGGGACCATAGTTAAATGCCTGCCAGGGGCCAGAACGGGCGACATAGAATCTTACCTAAAACTGCTGGCTAAGGATAAGCGTAAATACAGTAAGATTTTTATTCACGCTGGCGGTAATGACACCCGGTCACGCCGATCGGAGGTCACTAAAGTTGGTGTTGCTTCGGTGTGTGAGTTTGCTAAAACAATGTCGGACTCCGTAATTTTCTCTGGTCCCCTGCCTGATCTGACCAGTGATGACATGTTTAGCCGCATGTCATCATTCAACCGCTGGTTGTCTAGGTGGTGTCCTGAAAACGACGTGGGCTACATTGATAACTGGCGAACTTTCTGGGGAAAACCTGGTCTGATCCGGAGAGACGGCATCCATCCCACTTTGGATGGTGCAGCTCTTCTTTCTAGAAATCTGGCCGGTTTTATTAGTTCTCCTAAATGCTGACAACCCAGGGTCCAGACCAGGAAGCAGAGCCGTAGTTTAACACACCTCTCTGCAGCTTCTGTACTGTTACCCACCCATTATCCTATTGAGACGGTGTCTTTCCCACGGCCAAAACTTAACAGATCAAAAACTTATCTAAAAGGAACAAATCATAAAAACCTAATAAAAATCAATACGGTTCACCTTGAACCTAAAAATAAAACAATTAAATGTGGTCTATTAAATATAAGGTCTCTCCCTCCAAAGACTTTGTTAGTTAACAAATTGATTTCTGATAAACAGATTGATTTGTTTTGTCTCACAGAAAGCTGGCTACAAGAGGACTACGTTAGTATAAATGAGTCAACTCCCTCCAATTATTCAAATTTCCACATTCCCAGATCTGTGGGAAGAGGAGGAGGAGTGGCAACCATCTTTCAGTCTGATTTATTAATTAGTCCCAGGCCAATTAATAACTACAGTTCTTTTGAACATTTAACCCTCAGTTTCCCTCATCCAAACTGCAAAGCAATAAAACCTCTTCTGTTTATTGTTTTGTATCGTCCACCAGGCCCTTACACTCAGTTTTTGGATCAGCTGTCAGACTTCTTATCTGATTTGGTGTTAAATACTGATAAGGTTATTATAGTGGGTGATTTTAACATCCATGTTGACACAGAATGTGATAACCTTAGTGTAGCCTTTAAAACTATCCTAGATTCAATTGGTTTTGCTCAAAATGTGCATAAACCGACGCACTCTTGGCTCCATACTTTAGACCTTGTGCTGACATATGGCATTGATTGTGAAGAATTAACAGTATTTCCTCACAACCCTGTCCTATCTGATCATTTTTTAATAACATTTGAGTTTAATCTAACGGAGTTCTCCACCCCCAAAAGAGGGTTCCATTATAGTAGATCTTTATCGGATAATGCTGTATCAAAACTTAAAGAGTCTGTCCCCTTTTTAATATCCTCCGTATTGCAGAAATGCCCTGTAGATGGCAGCAATGTTGTTTCTTCCAATTCACAAATAGATGTCTTTGTAAACGGTATGACTTTGTCATTGCGTTCTGCATTAGACAATGTAGCTCCCTTGAAAAAGAAGGTGATTATTCACAGGAAGCTGGCTCCCTGGTTTAATTCAGAGCTGCATTCCTTGAAGCACAATGTTAGGAAATTGGAGAGAAAATGGCGCTCTACACACCAAGAGGAATCCTACCTAATCTGGAGGGACAGTCTATTGTTGTATAACAAGACCATTCGCAGAGTTAGAGCAGCATATTTTTCATCATTAATTGAGGAGAATAAGAATAATCCTAGATTTCTCTTCAATACAGTTGCCAAACTTACCCAGAGCCACAGCTCTGTTGATCCAGCCATCCCCTTAGCTCTTAGCAGTAATGATTTTATGGGATTCTTCATAAATAAAATTGATTCCATTAAAAATAAAATAATTGGCATCCTCCCAAACATGATTACCTCGTCCTCAGTAAGTGAGGCAGCATTGGAGGAATCCTTAGAACCTGCGCAGTGTCTGAACTGTTTAAAAGCAGTAGAGCTTTCTGAGCTATCTAAAATTTTAGCTTCATCTAAACCTTCTACCTGTATGTTAGACCCAATCCCAACCAAGTTGTTTAAGGAGGTATTCCCTCTGATCAGTGGTCCTATTTTAGACATGATTAATCTATCCTTAGTAAATGGATATGTACCAAAGGCTTTTAAAGTAGCTGTTATTAAACCTTTACTTAAGAAACCTTCTCTTGATCAAGATGAGCTAGTAAACTACAGACCTATATCTAATCTTCTTTTCTTATCTAAAATTCTTGAGAAAGTAGTTGCTAATCAACTTTGTGAACATTTACAAAGTAATGACCTACTTGAGGAGTTTCAGTCAGGCTTTAGAGCTCATCATAGCACTGAAACAGCTCTGGTGAAGGTCACCAATGATATTCTCATGGCCTCAGATAATGGACTTGTGTCTGTACTTGTCCTGTTAGATCTCAGTGCTGCATTTGACACAGTTGATCACAATATTCTCCTACAAAGACTTGAGCATACTGTAGGGATTAAGGGGAAAGCATTAGGCTGGTTTAAATCTTATCTGTCGGACAGATTCCAGTTTGTTCATGTTAATAATAAATCTTCTTCAAACTCTAGGGTCACCTGTGGAGTACCACAGGGTTCAGTCCTTGGACCAATTCTATTTACTATATATATGCTTCCGGTTGGCAAAATTATCAGACAGCATGGGATTAATTTCCACTGTTATGCTGATGACACTCAGCTATATTTATCCATAAATCCTGATGAATCCAATCAGTTACTTCGACTGCAGTCATGTCTTGATGACATCAAAAGCTGGATGACTTTAAATGTCCTGCATTTAAATTCTGACAAGACAGAAGTTGTAATCTTTGGGCCAGAGTCCTCAAAAAATAAACTTCTTAATCAATCACTGAATCTGGATGGCATTAACTTGGCCTCTGGTAATAAAGTTAAAAATCTTGGTGTTGTTTTCGACCAAGACATGTCATTTAAATCCCATATTAAACAGGTTTCCAGAGTTTCCTTTTTTCACCTCCGGAATATCGCCAAAATTAGAAACATTCTGTCCAGGGGTGATGCTGAAAAACTAGTGCATGCATTTGTTACTTCAAGGCTGGACTATTGTAATTCTTTACTATCAGGAAGTCCACAAAATGCAGTTCGAAGTCTTCAGCTGATCCAAAATGCTGCGGCAAGAGTTCTGATGAAAATCAACAAGAGGGATCATATTTCTCCAATTTTAGCTTCCCTTCATTGGCTTCCTGTTAAATCAAGAATAGAATTTAAAATTCTTCTTCTAACGTATAAAGCCCTTAATAATAAAGCTCCATCATATATCAGAGCTCTGATTACCCCGTATGTTCCTAACAGAGCACTTTGCTCTCAGACTGCAGGTCTGCTGGTGGTTCCTAGAGTCTCTAAAAGTAGAATGGGAGGCAGATCCTTTAGCTATCAGGCTCCTCTCCTGTGGAACCAACTCCCAGTTTTGGTCCGTGAGGCAGACACCCTATCTATTTTTAAGACTAATCTTAAAACATTCCTTTTTGACAAAGCTTATAGTTAGAGTGGCTCATGTTACCCTGAGCTACCTCTATAGTTATGCTGCTATAGGCTTAGGCTACTGGAGGACATCAGGGTCTAATTTTCTCACTCTACTGATTTCTACTGTTCTTCATTCTACGGTTCTCCAGTTTTGCATTGTATTACATTGAAATGACTGTCGTCATTTCAGCTTTTAACTTTTTGCTCTCTCTCTTTTTCTTCATAGTAGGTACACCTGGTCTGGCGTTCTGTTAACTTTGACATCATCCAGAGAAGACGGCTCACCCGTTACTACCATCTAATGTAGAACAGATTACTAGATCAATGTGTGCTTCTGTGCTTTTTTGTCTCTCTTGTTGTGTCTCTGCTCTGTCTTCTGTAACCCCAGTCGGTCGAGGCAGATGACCGTTCATACTGAGCCCGGTTCTGCCGGAGGTTTTTTTTTCCCGTTAATGGGTGGTTTTTCTTCCCACTGTCGCTTCATGCTTGCTCAGTATGAGGGATTGCAGCAAAGCCATGTACAATGCAGACGACTCTCCCTGTGGCTCTACGGTTCCCCAGGAGTGAATGCTGCTTGTCGGGACTTTGATGCAATCAACTGGTTTCCTTATATAGGACATTTTGACCAATCTGTATAATCTGACCCAATCTGTATAATATGATTGAACTTGATTTTGTAAAGTGCCTTGAGATGACATGTTTCATGATTTGGCGCTATATAAATAAAATTGAATTGAATTGAATTGAATTGTTGACCTGGATCCAAGTTTAAGCATTGCACTCAGGCTCCTTCTTACTCTCCCAGTTACTGTAGCTTCTGGTTGAAGCTGTTCTAAAGTAAAACTTATAAAAACATGCAAACCATCATGACACAGGAAAGGCTGACCTCCCTGGCTATTCTTTCATTTGAGCAACAAATGAGAAAATTGTTATATATGAAAGATTTGCTGATGCAAAGATTCTCAAAGTAAACATTTGAGAGAGAGAGAAAGGGATGATGAGAAAGAGAGAAGGAGAAAATCACAAAGATTAGGATAAACTGAAAAAGAGAAGGAGAATAATCAGAATAAATTGACGGAGAGGAGGAAACTCAGAGAGAGATGAGGTCAAACTGAGAATGAGAAAGTTAAGAGATGAAGTCAAGCAGAGAGAGACAGAAAAGACAAGAGACATGAAGAACGAAAGAGAGAGATAAGAAAAACGCTGAAGAAGTGAATGATGACAGATTGATAATCAGTGATTTATGTCTCACCATCATTTATCATGTTTTGTCTGCTATCTTTGTTTTGCAGATGACTCTAAATAATCAATACTGCTCCAACCGCCTGTGGTGACTGACAGGAAACCTGACCTAAGTGACATATTAGGTTAATATTCACTGGTAAACAAAACATTTTAGAGATTAATACATGAAATTCATTCCCAAGGTATTGTACATGGGAAATTAAGTAATGCGGATTTTTCATATATGTGTCAGGAGGCAGCAGGCAGCACCATGCAGTTTTCCGCCGGCCCTGCCTTCTCTGCTCTCTCCACAGGTCACCAGAGTTGGCAGGTGGGCGTGGTTCACACCTGCAGCTCGTTGGGCTGCGTGCGGCTGCTCTATAAGAGCAGCACTCTGACAGCTGGAGGACGCCAGAGTGTCTTATATTCAGATATAAGCTCTTAATATAGCAGCATGCTAGGTATTAGGATAAGATCAGGATGTAGGAGTTTTGAGAAAAATAAAATAGGGTTAGGGATGTTTTTATCCTTGAATATTTGGTAACCATTCACAGTCCAGTGGCTTGATGGCTAAGAAGGAGTTGTTGTTTATATCAAGCTTATTGCTCTGCTTTGAAAAGTTCCAGGCTTTGAAGAGCCAACAAGTGTTCACAACATCTGGAAACATTTTCAGGTTACAAAGCCAGGAATGGTAATTTCTAAGAGGTTTGTAGACATATCACTTTAGTTTTAATGATTAGTACACTATCAGTTTCAAAGTAAATTTATTATTATCGAGGTGAATTAGGTTTAAAAGGTGATGATGCAGGATCTATGCAGCATATAATTAATGGGAAGAGCTTAAAGTGGCATGCGATCGTTTATGGACTTGAGGAAAAACAGTGTTTAAGAAATGTCTGGGAAACAGAAATTATTTAGATGTGTGGAGCACTGAAAATAAATGTATGTGTCAGGATGCAGCTTGTAGGCTGCATGCTGAGCCTCCCTGCCTCTCTCCCTTCCCTGCGCAGCCTGATTGGTTCCACCTGTCAGGCTGCAATTATCTCTGATTTGTTTCCACCTGTTGTCACCACTATATGTACCCACCAGGCATGGACTGGTAATCGGGCGTACCGGGCATTTGCCCAGCGGGCCGACGTGCCGTTTGGGCCGGCAGACCCATGATGTATATTATTATTATTATCAGTGAGAATGCTATACAGCATTCTCACTTATTGTTTTCCTGTTTTTCTTTATTATCAGTGAGAATGCTATACAGCATTCTCACTTATTGTTTTCCTGTTTTTCTTTATTATTATTATTATCAGTGAGAATGCTATACAGCATTCTCACTTATTGTTTTCCTGTTTTTCTTTATCAGTGAGAATGCTATACAGCATTCTCACTTATTGTTTTCCTGTTTTTCTTTATTATTATTATTATTATTATTCCGTCGGCGTCTAACTAGTCCCGCATACTTCAACCAGTTTCAACAATTTTGGTGTCAAAATGTTCGGCTCGTTCCCGGCATGCCTGCTATATCTCATGGTTATGCTAACTTTTATACTTTTTAAAATATTTGTACTTTTTGTGCGTATTTTGGCTCCCATTGAAATGAATGCAAATTCATCAAATTCTTCAAATTTTTCATATTCCTTCAATTTCTTCTAATTGTTCAAATTGTTCAAATGTTTCAAATGGTTCAAATTATTCAAATTTTTCACATTTTTCAAATTCTTCATATTTTTCAAATTTTTTCAAATTTTTCAAATACTTCAAATACTTCAAATTCTTCAAATCTTTCAAATTCTTTGAATTCCTTCAAATTCTTCTGATACAACTGATATTACTACTAGTACTACTACAACCGATACTACTCCTATTACTACTGATACTACTACTACTACTACTACTATTACTACTACTGATACTACTACTATTACTACTACTAATACAACTACTACTACTTGTAGTACTACTGCTACTACTACTACTACTACTACTGCTGCTGCTGCTGCTACTACTGGTACTACTACTACTACTACTACTACTGCTACTACTACCACTACTACTACTGCTACTACTACTACTGACACTACTGCTACTACTACTGCCACTACTACTGCTACTACTACTGATACTACTGCTACTACTACTACTACTACTAATGATACTACTACTACTTCTACTACTACTGCTACTACTACTACTACTGATACTACTACTTCTTCTACTACTACTGATACTACTACTACTTCTTATACAACTACTACTACTACTATTACTACTACTGATACTACTACTACTACTGCTACTTCTACTACTACCACTACTACTACTACTACCAATACTACTACTACTACTACTGACACTACTGCTACTACTACTACTACTACTACTACTGCTACTACTACTACTACTGATACTACTACTACTTCTACTGCTACTACTACTACTACTGATACTACTACTACTTCTACTACTACTGATACTACTACTACTTCTTATACAACTACTACTACTACTACTACTATTACTACTACTACTGATACTACTACTACTACTACTACTACTGCTACTTCTACTACTACTACTACTACTACTTCTACTACTACCACTACTACTACTACTACTACTACTACTGCTACTACTACTACTGACACTACTGCTACTACTACTGCTGCTACTACTACTTCTACTACTATTGCTACTACTACTACTACTGATACTACTACTACTACTACTACTACTACTACTACTACTACTACTGATACTACTACTACTTCTTATACAACTACTACTACTACTACTATTACTACTACTGATACTACTACTACTACTACTACTACTGCTGCTACTACTACTACTACTACTACTACCGATACTACTTCTACTAATACTACTGATACTACTACTGATACTACCACTGATACTACTACTACTGATACTACTACTACTACTACTGATACTTCTACTACTACTACTGATACTACTACTACTACTACTACTACTGATACTACTACTACTACTGCTACTACTTCTACTACTACTACTGATACTACTACTACTACAAATTACTTCAAATTGTTCAAATTCTTCAAATTTTTCAGATTTTTCAATGTTTTTCAGCTAATTTTTCTCTTCTGCATGGATCTTCTGCATCTTCTCCTCAAATCATTCTGCAGATTAGCATTCTCACTCGCTGTTGCGTAGGAACAGCTTTTTCTAGTCAGTGAGAATGCTATACAGCATTCTCACTTATTGTTTTCCTGTTTTTCTTTATTATTATTATTATTATTATTCCGTCGGCGTGTAACTACTCCCGCATACTTCAACCAATTTCAACAATTTTGGTGTCAAAACGTTCGGCTCGTTCCCGGCATGCCTGCTATATCTCATGGTTTTGCTAACTTTTATACTTTTTAAAATATTTCACTTTTTGTGCGTTTTTGGTTGCTCCCATTGAAATCAATGCAAAATCCTTCAAATTCTTCAAATTTTTCATATTCCTTCAAATTCTTTCAAATTCTTCTTATTGTTGAAATTGTTCCAATGGTTCAAATCTTTCAGATTTTTCAAATCTTTCAGATTTTTCAATTTTTTCAAATTTTTCAAATTTTTTCAAATTTTTCAAATACTTCAAATACTTCAAATTTTTCAAATTCTTCAAATTTTTCAAATTCCTTCTAATTCTTCTGATACAACTGATATTAATACTACTACTACAACAGATACTACTCCTCCTCCTACTACTACTACTACTACTACAACTGATACTACTACTACTGATACTACTACTATTACTACTGATACTACTACCACTACTACTACTAATGATACTACTGCTGCTACTGCTACTACTACTGATGCTGCTGCTGATACTACAACAACTACTACTGATACTACTACTATTACTACTACTACTACTAGTACTACTGATACTACTACTACTACTACTACTACTACTACTACTACTACTACTACTACTACTACTACTAATTCCTTCAAATTCTTCAAATTCCTTCAAATTCTTTAAAAACTGATACTACTCCTACTACTACTGGTACTTCTACTACTACTACTGATACTACTACTACTACCACTACTGATACTACTACTACTACTGATAATACTACTACTACTACTACTACTAATGATACTACTGCTGCTACTGCTACTACTACTGCTACTACAACAACTACTACTGCTGCTACTACTACTAATACAACAACTACTACTACTAGTACTACTGATACTACTACTAATACTACTACTACTACTAAAAATTCCTTCAAATTCTTTAAAAACTGATACTACTACTACTACTGATACTACTACTACTACTACTGATACTACTACTATTACTACTACTAATACAACTACTACTACTAGTAGTACTACTGATACTACTACTACTACTACTACTACAAATTCCTTCAAATTCCTTCAAATTCTTTAAAAACTGATACTACTACTACTACTGATACTACTACTATTACTACTAATAATACAACTACTACTACTAGTAGTACTACTGATACTACTACTACTACTACTACAAATTCCTTCAAATTCTTCAAATTCCTTCAAATTCTTTACAAACTAATACTACTACTACTGATACTACTACTACTACTGCTACTACTACTACTACTACTACTACTACTACTACTACTACTACTACTGATACTAGTACTAGTACTACTACTACTACTACAAGTTACTTCAAATTGTTCAAATTCTTCAAATTTTTCAAATTCTTCAATGTTTTTCAGCTATTTTTTCTCTTCTGCATGGATCTTCTGCATCTTCTCCTCAAATCATTCTGCAGATTAGCATTCTCACTCGCTGTTGCGTAGGAACAGCTTTTTCTAGTTATTATTATTATTATTATTATTCCGTCGGCGTGTAACTACTCCCACATACTTCAACCGATTTCAACAATTTTGGTGTCAAAACGTTCAGCTCCTTCCCGACATTCCTGCTATATCTCATCATTATTCTAACTTTAATACTTTTTAAAATATTTGTACTTTTTGTGCGTACTTTTTTCCCATTGAAATGAATGCAAATTCCTTCAAATTCTTCAAATTTTTGATATTCCTTCAAATTCCTTCAAATTCTTTTAATCATTCTTATTGTTGAAATTGTTCAAATGGTTCAAATCTTTCAGATTTTTCAAATCTTTTCATATTTTTCTAATTTTTTCAAATTTTTCAAATACTTCAAATACTTCAAATTCTTCAAATTTGTCAAATTCTTCAAATTTTTCAAATTCCTTCTAATTCTCCAGATACAACTGATATTAATACTACAACTACAACAGATACTACTCCTACTACTACTACTACTACAACTGATACTACTACAACTGATACTACTACTACTGATACTACTACTACTACTACTACTGATACTACTACCACTACTACTACTACTAATGATACTACTGCTGCTACTGCTACTACTACTGATGCTACTGCTGGTACTACAACTACTACTGATACTACTACTATTACTACTACTACTACTACTACTAGTACTACTGATACTACTACTACTACTACTACTACAAATTCCTTTAAATTCTGCAAATTCCTTCAAATTCTTTAAAAACTGATACTACTACTACTACTGATACTACTCCTACTACTACTGATACTTCTACTACTACTACTGATACTACTACTACTACTACTACTACTGATACTACTACTACTACTGATACTACTACTACTAATGATACTACTGCTGCTACTACTACTACTGATACTACTACTACTACTATTACTACTACTAATACAACTACTACTACTAGTAGTACTACTGATACTACTACTACTACTACTACTACAAATTCCTTCAAATTCCTTCAAATTCTTTAAAAACTGATACTGCTACTACTACTGATATTACTACTAATACTACTGATACTACTACTATTACTACTAATAATACAACTACTACTACTACTAGTACTACTGATACTACTACTACTACTACTACAAATTCCTTCAAATACCTTCAAATTCCTTCAAATTCTTTAAAAACTACTACTACTACTACTGATACTACTACTACTACTGCTACTACTGATACTACTGATACTACTACTACTACTACTGATACTACTACTACTACTGATACTACTGATACTACTGATACTACTACTACTACTGATACTACTACTACTACTACTACAAATTACTTCAAATTGTTCAAATTCTTCAAATTTTTCAAATTCTTTAATATTTTTCAGCTATTTTTTCTCTTCTGCATGGATCTTCTGCATCTTCTCAAATCATTCTGCAGATTAGCATTCTCACTCGCTGTTGCGTAGGAACAGCTTTTTCTAGTTATTATTATTATTATTCCGTCGGCGTCTAACTACTCCCGCATACTTCAACCAATTTCAACAATTTTGGTGTCAAAACGTTCGGCTCGTTCCCGGCATGCCTGCTATATCTCATGGTTATGCTAACTTTTATACTTTTTAAAATATTTCACTTTTTGTGCATTTTTGGTTGCTCCCATTGAAATCAATGCAAAATCCTTCATATTCTTCAAATTTTTCATATTCCTTCAAATTCCTTCAAATTCTTGTAATCATTCTTATTCAAATTGTTCAAACGGTTCAAATGGTTCAAATCTTTCAGATTTTTCAAATTTTTTCAAATTTTCAATTTTCTTCAAATTTTTCAAATATTTCAAATACTTCAAATTCTTCAAATACTTCAAATTCTTCAGATTTTTCAAATTCCTTCTTATTCTTCTGATACAACTGATATTAATACTACTACTACAACAGATACTACTCTTACTACTACTACTACTGATACTACTACTACTGATACTACTACTACTACTACTACTGATACTACTACCACTACTACTACTACTACTTATGCTACTGCTGATACTACAACAACTACTACTGATACTACTACTATTACTACTACTACTACTACTACTACTACTACTACTACTACTGCTAGTACTACTGATACTACTACTACTACTACTACAAATTCCTTCAAATTCTTCAAATTCCTTCAAATTCTTTAAAAACTGATACTACTACTACTACTGATACTACTGATAATACTACTACTACTGATACTACTACTACTACTACTGATACTACTACTACTACTAATGATACTACTAATGATACTACTGCTGCTACTGCTACTACAACAACTACTACTGCTACTACTATTACTACTACTAATACAACTACTACTACTAGTACTACTGATACTACTACTACTACTACTACTACAAATTCCTTCAAATTCTTTAAAAACTGATACTACTACTACTACTGATACTACTACTACTACTACTGATACTACTACTATTACTACTACTATTACAACTACTACTACTACTAGTACTACTGATACTACTACTACTACTACTACTACAAGTTCCTTCAAATTCCTTCAAATTCTTTAAAAACTGATACTACTACTACTACTAGTGATATTACTACTACTACTACTGATACTACTACTATTACTACTAATAATACAACTACTACTACTACTACTACTACTGATACTACTACTACTACTACTACAAATTCCTTCAAATTCTTCAAATACCTTCAAATTCCTTCAAATTCTTTAAAAACTAATACTACTACTACTGATACTACTGATACTACTACTACTACTACTACTACTACTGATACTACTACTACTAGTACTACTGATACTACTATTACTACTACAAATACCTTCAAATTCCTTCAAATTCTTTAAAAACTAATACTACTACTACTGATACTACTACTACTACAAATTACTTCAAATTGTTCAAATTTTTCAATTTTTTTAAATTCTTCAATGTTTTTCAGCTATTTGTTTTCTTCGGCATGGATCTTCTGCATCTTCTCCTCAAATCATTTTGCAGATTAGCATTCTCACTTGCTGTTGCGTAGGAACAGCTTTTTCTAGTTATTATTATTATCAGTGAGAATGCTATACAGCATTCTCACTTATTGTTTTCCTGTTTTTCTTTATTATCAGTGAGAATGCTATACAGCATTCTCACTTATTGTTTTCCTGTTTTTCTTTATTATCAGTGAGAATGCTATACAGCATTCTCACTTATTGTTTTCCTGTTTTTCTTTATTATTATTATTATTATTATTATTCCGTCGGCGTGTAACTACTCCCATATACTTCAACCGATTTCAACAATTTTGGTGTCAAAACGTTCAGCTCCTTCCCGACATTCCTGCTATATCTCATCATTATTCTAACTTTAATACTTTTTAAAATATTTGTACTTTTTGTGCGTACTTTTTTCCCATTGAAATGAATGCAAATTCCTTCAAATTCTTCAAATTTTTGATATTCCTTCAAATTCCTTCAAATTCTTTTAATCATTCTTATTGTTCAAATTGTTCAAATGGTTCAAATGGTTCAAATCTTTCAGATTTTTCAAGTTTTTTCATATTTTTCATATTTTTTCAAATTTTTCAAATACTTCAAATACTTCAAATTCTTCAAATTTGTCAAATTCTTCAAATTTTTCAAATTCCTTCTAATTCTCCTGATACAACTGATATTAATACTACAACTACAACAGATACTACTCCTACTACTACTACTACTACAACTGATACTACTACAACTGATACTACTACTACTGATACTACTACTACTACTACTTATACTACTACCACTACTACTACTACTAATGATACTACTGCTGCTACTGCTACTACTACTGATGCTACTGCTGGTACTACAACTACTACTGATACTACTACTATTACTACTACTACTACTACTACTAGTACTACTGATACTACTACTACTACTACTACTACAAATTCCTTTAAATTCTGCAAATTCCTTCAAATTCTTTAAAAACTGATACTACTCCTACTACTACTGATACTTCTACTACTACTACTGATACTACTACTACTACTACTACTACTGATACTACTACTACTACTGATACTACTACTACTAATGATACTACTGCTGCTACTACTACTACTGATACTACTACTACTACTATTACTACTACTAATACAACTACTACTACTACTAGTACTACTGATACTACTACTACTACTACTACTACAAATTCCTTCAAATTCCTTCAAATTCTTTAAAAACTGATACTGCTACTACTACTGATATTACTACTAATACTACTGATACTACTACTATTACTACTAATAATACAACTACTACTACTACTAGTACTACTGATACTACTACTACAAATTCCTTCAAATTCTTCAAATACCTTCAAATTCCTTCAAATTCTTTAAAAACTACTACTACTACTACTGATACTACTACTACTACTGCTACTACTGATACTACTACTACTACTACTGATACTACTACTACTACTGCTACTACTGATACTACTGATACTACTACTACTACTACTGATACTACTACTACTACTACTACAAATTACTTCAAATTGTTCAAATTCTTTAAATTTTTCAAATTCTTTAATATTTTTCAGCTATTTTTTCTCTTCTGCATGGATCTTCTGCATCTTCTCAAATCATTCTGCAGATTAGCATTATCACTCGCTGTTGCGTAGGAACAGCTTTTTCTAGTTATCAGTGAGAATGCTATACAGCATTCTCACTTATTGTTTTCCTGTTTTTCTTTATCAGTGAGAATGCTATACAGCATTCTCACTTATTGTTTTCCTGTTTTTCTTTATCAGTGAGAATGCTATACAGCATTCTCACTTATTGTTTTCCTGTTTTTCTTTATTATTATTATCAGTGAGAATGCTATACAGCATTCTCACTTATTGTTTTCCTGTTTTTCTTTATTATTATTATCAGTGAGAATGCTATACAGCATTCTCACTTATTGTTTTCCTGTTTTTCTTTATTATCAGTGAGAATGCTATACAGCATTCTCACTTATTGTTTTCCTGTTTTTCTTTATTATCAGTGAGAATGCTATACAGCATTCTCACTTATTGTTTTCCTGTTTTTCTTTATTATTATTATTATTATTATTATTATTATTATTATTATTCCGTCGGCGTGTAACTACTCCCACATACTTCAACCGATTTCAACAATTTTGGTGTCAAAACGTTCAGCTCCTTCCCGACATTCCTGCTATATCTCATCATTATTCTAACTTTAATACTTTTTAAAATATTTGTACTTTTTGTGCGTACTTTTTTCCCATTGAAATGAATGCAAATTCCTTCAAATTCTTCAAATTTTTCATATTCCTTCAAATTCCTTCAAATTCTTTTAATCATTCTTATTGTTCAAATTGTTCAAATGGTTCAAATCTTTCAGATTTTTCAAATTTTTTCATATTTTTCAAATTTTTTCAAATTTTTCATATACTTCAAATACTTCAAATTCTTCAAATTTTTCAAATTCTTCAAATTTTTCAAATTCCTTCTAATTCTTCTGATACAACTGATATTAATACTACAACTACAACAGATACTACTCTTACTACTACTACTACTACTACTACAACTGATACTACTACTACTGATACTACTACTACTACTACTGATACTACTACCACTACTACTACTACTAATGATACTACTGCTGCTACTGCTACTACTACTGATGCTACTGCTGATGCTACAACTACTACTGATACTACTACTATTACTACTACTACTACTAGTACTAATGATACTACTACTACTACCACTACTACTACTACTACTACTACTACAAATTCCTTTAAATTCTGCAAATTCCTTCAAATTCTTTAAAAACTGATACTACTACTACTACTGATACTACTCCTACTACTACTGATACTTCTACTACTACTACTGATACTACTACTACTACTACTACTACTGATACTACTACTACTACTGATACTACTACTACTAATGATACTACTGCCGCTACTGCTACTACTACTGATACTACTATTACTACTACTGATACTACTACTATTACTACTACTAATACAACTACTACTACTACTAGTACTACTGATACTACTACTACTACTACTACTACTACAAATTCCTTCAAATTCCTTCAAATTCTTTAAAAACTGATACTGCTACTACTACTGATATTACTACTAATACTACTGATACTACTACTATTACTACTAATAATACAACTACTACTACTACTAGTAGTACTGATACTACTACTACTACTACTACAAATTCCTTCAAATTCTTCAAATACCTTCAAATTCCTTCAAATTCTTTAAAAACTACTACTACTACTACTGATACTACTACTACTGCTACTATTGATACTACTGATACTACTACTACTGATACTACTACTACTACTACTACTACAAATTACTTCAAATTGTTCAAATTCTTCAAATTTTTCAAATTCTTTAATATTTTTCAGCTATTTTTTCTCTTCTGCATGGATCTTCTGCATCTTTTCCTCAAATCATTCTGCAGATTAGCATTCTCACTCGCTGTTGCGTAGGAACAGCTTTTTCTAGTTATTATTATTATTATTATTATTATTCCGTCGGCGTGTAACTACTCCCACATACTTCAACCGATTTCAACAATTTTGGTGTCAAAACGTTCAGCTCCTTCCCGACATTCCTGCTATATCTCATCATTATTCTAACTTTAATACTTTTTAAAATATTTGTACTTTTTGTGCGTACTTTTTTCCCATTGAAATGAATGCAAATTCCTTCAAATTCTTCAAATTTTTCATATTCCTTCAAATTCCTTCAAATTCATTTAATCATTCTTATTGTTCAAATTGTTCAAGAGGTTCAAATGGTTCAAATCTTTCAAATTTTTCACATTTTTTCGACTTTTCCAATTTTTTCAAATACTTCAAGTACTTCAAATTATTAAAATTTTTCAAATTCTTAAATTTTTTCAAATTCCTTCTAATTCTTCTGATACAACTGATATTAATACAACTACAACAGATACTACTCCTACTACTACTACTCCTACTACTACTACTACAACTGATACTACTACTTCTGATACTACTACTACTGATACTACTACCACTACTACTACTACTAATGATACTACTGCTGCTACTGCTACTACTACTGATGCTACTGCTGATACTACAACAACTACTACTGATACTACTACTATTACTACTACTACTACTACTAGTACTACTGATACTACTACTACTACTACTACTACTACTACAAATTCCTTCAAATTCCTTCAAATTCTTTAAAAACTGATACTACTACTACTACTGATACTCCTACTACTACTGATACTTCTACTACTCCTACTGATACTACTACTACTACTACAACAACTACTACTACTACTACTACTGATACTACTACTACTACTACTACTACTACTACTAATGATACTATTGCTGCTACTGCTACCACTACTGCTACTACAACTACTACTGCTACTACTACTATTATTACTACTAATACAACTACTACTACTACTACTACTAGTACTACTGATACTACTACTAATACTACTACTACTACAAATTCCTTCAAATTCTTTAAAAACTGATACTACTACTACTACTGATACTACTACTACTACTACTACTGATACTAATAATAATCTTTGAGATTTTTCAATTTTTTTCAAATTTTTCAATTTTTTTCAAATTTTTCAAATACTTCAAATACTTCAAATTCTTCATATTTTTCAAATTCCTTCTAATTCTTCTGATACAACTGATATTAATACTACAACTACAACAGATACTACTCCTCCTCCTACTACTACTACTACAACTGATACTACTACTACTCCTACTACTACTACTACTACTACAACTGATACTACTACTACTGATACTACTACTACTACTACTGATACTACTACCACTACTACTACTACTTATGATACTACTGCTGCTACTGCTACTACTACTGATGCTACTGCTGATACTACAACAACTACTACTGATACTACTACTATTACTACTACTACTACTCCTACTAGTACTACTGATACTACTACTACTACTACTACTACTACTACTACAAATTCCTTCAAATTCTTCAAATTCCTTCAAATTCTTTAAAAACTGATACAACTACTACTACTGATACTACTCCTACTACTACTGATACTTCTACTACTACTACTGATACTTCTACTACTACTACTGATACTACTACTACTACTACTACTAATGATACTACTGCTGCTACTGCTACTACTACTGATGCTACTGCTGATACTACAACAACTACTACTGATACTACTACTATTGATACTACTACTACTACTACTACTACTACTAGTACTACTGATACTACTACTACTACTACTACTACAAATTCCTTCAAATTCTTTAAAAACTCATACTACTACTACTACTGATACTACTCCTAATACTACTGATACTTATACTACTACTACTGATACTACTACTACTACTACTACTGATACTACTACTACTAATACTACTATTACTAATGATACTATTGCTGCTACTGCTACCACTACTGCTACTACAACTACTACTGCTACTACTACTATTACTACTACTAATACAACAACTACTACTACTAGTACTACTGATACTACTACTAATACTACTACCACTACAAATTCCTTCAAATTCTTTAAACACTGATACTACTACTACTGATACTACTACTACTACTACTACTACTACTACTACTACTGATACTACTACTATTACTACTACTAATACAACTACTACTACTACTAGTACTACTGATACTACTACTACTACTACTAGTACTACTGATACTACTACTACTACTACTACTACTACTACTACTACAAATTCCGTTAAATTCCTTCAAATTCTTTAAAAACTGATACTACTAATACTACTGATACTACTACTACTACTACTGATACTACTACTATTACTACTAATAATACCACTACTACTAGTACTACTGATCCTACTACTACTACTACAAATTCCTTCAAATTCCTTCAAATTCTTTAAAAACTGATACTACTACTACTGATACTACTACTATTACTGATACTACTACTATTACTACTAATAATACAACTATTAGTACTACTAGTACTACTGATACTACTACTACTACTACTACAAATTCCTTCAAATTCTTCAAATTCCTTCAAATTCTTTAAAAACTAATACTACTACTACTGATACTACTACTACTACTACTACTACTACTACTACTGCTACTACTGATACTACTGATACTACTACAACTGATACTACTACTACTACTACTACTACTACTACTACTACTACAAATGACTTCAAATTGTTCAAATTCTTCAAATTTTTCAAATTCTTCAATGTTTTTCAGCTATTTTGTCTCTTCTGCATGGATCTTCTGAATCTTCTCCTCAAATCATTCTGCAGATTAGCATTCTCACTCGCTGTTGCGTAGGAACAGCTTTTTCTAGTTATTATTATTATTATTATTATTATTCCGTCGGCGTGTAACTACTCCCACATACTTCAACCGATTTCAACAATTTTGGTGTCAAAACGTTCAGCTCCTTCCCGACATTCCTGCTATATCTCATCATTATTCTAACTTTAATACTTTTTAAAATATTTGTACTTTTTGTGTGTACTTTTTTCCCATTGAAATGAATGCAAATTCCTTCAAATTCTTCAAATTTTTGATATTCCTTCAAATTCCTTCAAATTCTTTTAATCATTCTTATTGTTCAAATTGTTCAAATGGTTCAAATCTTTCATATTTTTCAAATTTTTTCATATTTTTCAAATTTTTTCAAATTTTTCAAATACTTCAAATACTTCAAATTCTTCAAATTTTTCAAATTCTTCAAATTTTTTAAATTCCTTCTAATTCTTCTGATACAACTGATATTAATACTACAACTACAACAGATACTACTACTACTACTACTACTACTACTACTACTACTACAACTGATACTACTACAACTGATACTACTACTACTGATACTACTACTACTACTACTGATACTACTACCACTACTACTACTACTAATGATACTACTGCTGCTACTGCTACTACTACTGATGCTACTGCTGGTACTACAACTACTACTGATACTTCTACTATTAGTACTACTACTACTAGTACTACTGATACTACTACTACTACTACTACTAATACAAATTCCTTTAAATTCTGCAAATTCCTTCAAATTCTTTAAAAACTGATACTACTACTACTACTGATACTACTCCTACTACTACTGATACTTCTACTACTACTACTGATACTACTACTACTACTACTACTACTGATACTACTACTACTACTACTACTACTGATACTACTACTACTACTGATACTACTACTACTAATGATACTACTGCTGCTACTACTACTACTACTGATACTACTACTATTACTACTACTAATACAACTACTACTACTACTAGTACTACTGATACTACTACTACTACTACTACTACTACAAATTCCTTCAAATTCCTTCAAATTCTTTAAAAACTGATACTGCTACTACTACTGATATTACTACTAATACTACTGATACTACTACTATTACTACTAATAATACAACTACTACTACTACTAGTACTACTGATACTACTACTACTACTACTAAAAATTCCTTCAAATTCTTCAAATACCTTCAAATTCCTTCAAATTCTTTAAAAAATACTACTACTACTACTGATACTACTACTACTGCTACTACTGATACTACTGATACTACTACTACTACTACTGATACTACTACTACTACTACTACTACTACAAATTACTTCAAATTGTTCAAATTCTTCAAATTTTTCAAATTCTTTAATATTTTTCAGCTATTTTTTCTCTTCTGCATGGATCTTCTGCATCTTCTCAAATCATTCTGCAGATTAGCATTCTCACTCGCTGTTGCGTAGGAACAGCTTTTTCTAGTTATTATTATTATTCCGTCGGCGTGTAACTACTCCCACATACTTCAACCGATTTCAACAATTTTGGTGTCAAAACGTTCAGCTCCTTCCCGACATTCCTGCTATATCTCATCATTATTCTAACTTTAATACTTTTTAAAATATTTGTACTTTTTGTGCGTACTTTTTTCCCATTGAAATCAATGCAAATTCCTTCAAATTCTTCAAATTTTTCATATTCCTTCAAATTCCTTCAAATTCTTTTAATCATTCTTATTGTTCAAATTGTTCAAATGGTTCAAATCTTTCATATTTTTCTATTTTTTTCATATTTTTCAAATTTTTTCAAATTTTTCAAATACTTCAAATACTTCAAATTCTTCAAATTTTTCAAATTCTTCAAATTTTTCAAATTCCTTCTAATTCTTCTGATACAACTGATATTAATACTACAACTACAACAGATACTACTCTTACTACTACTACTACTACAACTGATACTACTACTACTGATACTACTACCACTACTGATACTACTATCACTACTACTACTACTAATGATACTACTGCTGCTACTGCTACTACTACTGATGCTACTGCTGATACTACAACTACTACTGATACTACTACTATTACTACTACTAGTACTACTGATACTACTACTACTACTACTACTACTACTACTACTACTACAAATTCCTTTAAATTCCTTCTAATTCTTCTGATACAACTGATATTAATACTACAACTACAACAGATACTACTCTTACTACTACTACTACTACAACTGATACTACTACTACTGATACTACTACTACTACTGATACTACTACCACTACTACTACTACTAATGATACTACTGCTGCTACTGCTACTACTACTGATGCTACTGCTGATACTACAACTACTACTGATACTACTACTATTACTACTACTAGTACTACTGATACTACTACTACTACTACTACTACTACTACTACTACAAATTCCTTTAAATTCTGCAAATTCCTTCAAATTCTTTAAAAACTGATACTACTACTACTACTACTGATACTACTCCTACTACTACTGATACTTCTACTACTACTACTGATACTACTACTACTACTACTACTGATACTACTACTACTACTGATACTACTACTACTACTACTGATACTACTACTATTACTACTAGTAATACAACTACTACTACTACTAGTACTACTGATACTACTACTACTACTACTACTACTACTACTACTACTACTACAATACTACAAATTCCTTCAAATTCCTTCAAATTCTTTAAAAACTGATACTGCTACTACTACTGATATTACTACTAATACTACTGATACTACTACTATTACTACTAATAATACAACTACTACTACTACTAGTACTACTGATACTACTACTACTACTACTACAAATTCCTTCAAATTCTTCAAATTCCTTCAAATTCTTTAAAAACTACTACTACTACTACTACTGATACTACTACTACTACTGCTACTACTGATACTACTGATACTACTACTACTACTACTACTGATACTACTACTACTACTACTACTACAAATTACTTCAAATTGTTCAAATTCTTCAAATTTTTCAAATTCTTTAATATTTTTCAGCTATTTTTTCTCTTCTGCATGGATCTTCTGCATCTTCTCCTCAAATCATTCTGCAGATTAGCATTCTCACTCGCTGTTGCGTAGGAACAGCTTTTTCTAGTTATTATTATTATTATTATTCCGTCGGCGTGTAACTACTCCCACATACTTCAACCGATTTCAACAATTTTGGTGTCAAAACGTTCAGCTCCTTCCCGACATTCCTGCTATATCTCATCATTATTCTAACTTTAAAAATTCCTTCAAATTCTTCAAATTTTTGATATTCCTTCAAATTCCTTCAAATTCTTTTAATCATTCTTATTGTTCAAATTGTTCAAATGGTTCAAATGGTTCAAATCTTTCAGATTTTTCAAATTTTTTCATATTTTTCAAATTTTTTCAAATTTTTCAAATACTTCAAATTCTTCAAATTTGTCAAATTCTTCAAATTTTTCAAATTCCTTCTAATTCTCCTGATACAACTGATATTAATACTACAACTACAACAGATACTACTCCTACTACTACTGCTACTACAACTGATACTACTACAACTGATACTACTACTACTACTACTGATACTACTACCACTACTACTACTACTAATGATACTACTGCTGCTACTGCTACTACTACTGATGCTACTGCTGGTACTACAACTACTACTAATACTACTACTATTACTACTACTACTACTAGTACTACTGATACTACTACTATTACTACTACTACTACTAGTACTACTGATACTACTACTACTACTACTACAAATTCCTTTAAATTCTGCAAATTCCTTCAAATTCTTTAAAAACTGATACTACTACTACTACTGATACTACTCCTACTACTACTGATACTTCTACTACTACTACTGATACTACTACTACTACTACTACTACTGATACTACTACTACTACTGATACTACTACTACTACTGATACTACTGCTGCTACTACTACTACTGATACTACTACTACTACTATTACTACTACTAATACAACTACTACTACTACTAGTACTACTGATACTACTACTACTACTACTACAAATTCCTTCAAATTCTTTAAAAACTGATACTGCTACTACTACTGATATTACTACTAATACTACTGATACTACTACTATTACTACTAATAATACAACTACTACTACTAGTAGTACTACTGATACTACTACTACTACTACTACAAATTCCTTCAAATTCTTCAAATACCTTCAAATTCCTTCAAATTCTTTAAAAACTACTACTACTACTACTGATACTACTACTACTACTGCTACTACTGCTACTACTACTACTACTACTGATACTACTACTACTACTACTGCTACTACTGATACTACTGATACTACTACTACTACTACTACTGATACTACTACTACTACTACTACAAATTACTTCAAATTGTTCAAATTCTTCAAATTTTTCAAATTCTTTAATATTTTTCAGCTATTTTTTCTCTTCTGCATGGATCTTCTGCATCTTCTCAAATCATTCTGCAGATTAGCATTCTCACTCGCTGTTGCGTAGGAACAGCTTTTTCTAGTTATTATTATTATTATTATTATTATTATTATTATTCCGTCGGCGTGTAACTACTCCCACATACTTCAACCGATTTCAACAATTTTGGTGTCAAAACGTTCAGCTCCTTCCCGACATTCCTGCTATATCTCATCATTATTCTAACTTTAATACTTTTTAAAATATTTGTACTTTTTGTGCGTACTTTTTTCCCATTGAAATGAATGCAAATTCCTTCAAATTCTTCAAATTTTTCATATTCCTTCAAATTCCTTCAAATTCTTTTAATCATTCTTATTGTTCAAATTGTTCAAATGGTTCAAATGGTTCAAATCTTTCAGATTTTTCAATTTTTTTCATATTTTTCAATTTTTTTCAAATTTTTCAAATACTTCAAATACTTCAAATTCTTCAAATTTTTCAAATTCCTTCTAATTCTTCTGATACAACTGATATTAATACTACAACTACAACAGATACTACTCCTCCTACTACTACTACTACTATAACTGATACTACTACTACTCCTCCTCCTCCTACTACTACTACTACAACTGATACTACTACTACTACTACTGATACTATTACCACTACTACTACTACTAATGATACTACTGCTGCTACTGCTACTACTACTGATGCTACTGCTGATACTACAACAACTACTACTGATACTACTACTATTACTACTACTACTACTCCTACTAGTACTACTGATACTACTACTAATACTACTACTACTACTACTACAAATTCTTCAAATTCCTTCAAATTCTTTAAAAACTGATACTACTACTACTGATACTACTCCTACTACTACTGATACTTCTACTACTACTACTGATACTACTACTACTACTACTGATACTACTACTATTACTACTACTACTACTCCTACTAGTACTACTGATACTACTACTAGTAGTACTACTACTACTACTACAAATTCTTCAAATTCCTTCAAATTCTTTAAAAACTGATACTACTACTACTACTACTGATACTACTCCTACTACTACTGATACTTCTACTACTACTACTGATACTACTACTACTACTACTGATACTACTACTACTACTACTACTAATGATACTACTGCTGCTACTGCTACTACTACTGATGCTACTGCTGATACTACAACAACTACTACTGATACTACTACTATTACTACTACTACTACTACTACTAGTACTACTGATACTACTACTACTACTACTACAAATTCCTTCAAATTCTTCAAATTCCTTCAAATTCTTTAAAAACTGATACTACTACTACTGATACTACCCCTACTACTACTGATACTTCTACTACTACTGATACTACTGCTACTACTACAACTACTACTACTACTACTGATACTACTACTACTACTACTAATAATAATAATGATACTATTGCTGTTACTGCTACCACTACTGCTACTACAACTACTACTGCTACTACTACTATTACTACTACTAATACAACAACTACTACTACTAGTACTACTGATACTACTACTAATACTACTACTACTACAAATTCCTTCAAATTCTTTAAAAACTGATACTACTACTACTACTGATACTACTACTACTACTACTACTACTACTGATACTACTACTATTACTACTACTGATACTACTACTATTACTACTACTAATACAACTACTAGTACTACTGATACTACTACTACTACTACAAATTCCTTCAAATTCCTTCAAATTCTTTAAAAACTGATACTACTACTACTACTGATACTACTACTACTACTACTGATACTACTACTATTACTACTAATAATACAACTACTACTACTACTAGTACTACTGATACTACTACTACTACAAATTCCTTCAAATTCTTCAAATTCTTTAAAAACTGATACTACTACTACTACTGATACTACTACTACTACTACTGATACTACTACTATTACTACTAATAATACAACTATTACTACTACTGGTACTACTACTACTACTACTACTACAAATTCCTTCAAATTCTTCAAATTCCTTCAAATTCCTTCAAATTCTTTAAAAACTAATACTACTACTACTGATACTACTGATACTACTACTACTGATACTACTACTACTACTACTACTACAAATGACTTCAAATTGTTCAAATTCTTCAAATTCTTCAATGTTTTTCAGCTATTTTTTCTCTTCTGCATGGATCTTCTGCACCTTCTCAAATCATTCTGCAGATTAGCATTCTCACTCGCTGTTGCGTAGGAACAGCTTTTTCTAGTTATCAGTGAGAATGCTATACAGCATTCTCACTTATTGTTTTCCTGTTTTTCTTTATTATCAGTGAGAATGCTATACAGCATTCTCACTTATTGTTTTCCTGTTTTTCTTTATCAGTGAGAATGCTATACAGCATTCTCACTTATTGTTTTCCTGTTTTTCTTTATTATTATTATTATTATTATTATTATTATTATTATTATTATTCCGTCGGCGTGTAACTACTCCCACATACTTCAACCGATTTCAACAATTTTCGTGTCAAAACGTTCAGCTCCTTCCCGACATTCCTGCTATATCTCATCATTATTCTAACTTTAATACTTTTTAAAATATTTGTACTTTTTGTGCGTACTTTTTTCCCATTGAAATGAATGCAAATTCCTTCAAATTCTTCAAATTTTTGATATTCCTTCAAATTCCTTCAAATTCTTTTAATCATTCTTATTGTTCAAATTGTTCAAATGGTTCAAATGGTTCAAATCTTTCAGATTTTTCAAGTTTTTTCATATTTTTCAAATTTTTTCAAATTTTTCAAATACTTCAAATACTTCAAATTCTTCAAATTTGTCAAATTCTTCAAATTTTTCAAATTCCTTCTAATTCTCCTGATACAACTGATATTAATACTACAACTACAACAGATACTACTCCTACTACTACTACTACTACAACTGATACTACTACTGATATTACTACTACTAATACTACTGATACTACTACCGCTACTACTACTACTAATGATACTACTGCTGCTACTGCTACTACTACTGATGCTGCTACTGCTGATACTACAACAACTACTACTGATACTACTACTATTACTACTACTACTACTAGTACTACTGATACTACTACTACTACTATTACAAATTCCTTCAAATTCTTCAAATTCCTTCAAATTCTTTAAAAACTGATACTACTACTACTACTACTACTGATACTACTTCTACTACTACTGATACTTCTACTACTACTACTGATACTACTACTGATACTACTACTACTACTACTACTGATACTACTACTACTACTACTACTGCTGCTACTGCTACTACTACTGCTACTACAACAACTACTACTGCTACTACTACTATTACTACTACTAATACAACTACTACCACTACTAGTACTACTGATACTACTACTAATACTACTACTACTACTACAAATTCCTTCAAATTCTTTAAAAACTGATACTACCACTACTACTGATACTACTACTACTACTACTACTGATACTACTACTATTACTACTACTAATACAACAACTAGTACTACTGATACTACTACTACTACTACTACTACTACAAATTCCTTCAAATTCTTTAAAAACTGATACTACTACTACTACTGATACTACTACTACTACTACTACTGACACTACTACTATTACTACTAATAATACAACAACAACTACTACTACTAGTACTACTGATACTACTACTACTACTACTACAAATTCCTTCAAATTCCTCAAATTCCTTCAAATTCCTTAAAAACTGATACTACTACTACTACTGATACTACTACTATTACTACTACTAATACAACAACAACAACTACTACTACTACTACTACTACTACTACTACAAATTCCTTCAAATTCTTTAAAAACTGATACTACTACTACTACTGATACTACTAATATTGCTACTACTAATACAACTACTACTACTACTAGTACTACTGATACTACTACTACTACTACAAATTCCTTCAAATTCTTTAAAAACTGATACTATTACTACTGATACTACTACTATTACTACTAATAATACAAGTACTACTACTACTAGTACTACTGATACTACTACTACTACTACTACTACTACTACTACAAATTCCTTCAAATTCTTCAAATTCCTTCAAATTCTTTAAAAACTGATACTACTACTACTGATACTACTACTACTACTACTGCTACTACTGATACTACTGATACTACTACTACTACTGATACTACTACTACTACTACTGATACTACTACTACTACTACTACTGATACTACTACTACTACTGATACTACTACTACAAATTACTTCAAATTGTTCAAATTCTTCAAATTTTTCAAATTCTTCAATGTTTTTCAGCTATTTTTTCTCTTCTGCATGGATCTTCTGCATCTTCTCCTCAAATCATTCTGCAGATTAGCATTCTCACTCGCTGTTGCGTAGGAACAGCTTTTTCTAGTTATTATTATTATTATTATTCCGTCGGCGTCTAACTACTCCCGCATACTTCAACCAATTTCAACAATTTTGGTGTCAAAACGTTCGGCTCGTTCCCGGCATGCCTGCTATATCTCATGGTTATGCTAACTTTTATACTTTTTAAAATATTTCACTTTTTGTGCGTTTTTGGTTGCTCCCATTGAAATCAATGCAAAATCCTTCAAATTCTTCAAATTTTTCATATTCCTTCAAATTCCTTCAAATTCTTGTAATCATTCTTATTATTCAAATTGTTCAAATGGTTCAAATGGTTCAAATCTTTCAGATTTTTCAAATTTTTTCAAATTTTTCAAATATTTCAAATACTTCAAATTCTTCAAATTTTTCAAATTCTTCAAATTTTTCAAATTCCTTCTAATTCTTCTGATACAACTGATATTAATACTACTACTACAACAGATACTACTCTTACTACTACTACTACTACTACTACTGATACTACTACTACTGATACTACTACTACTACTACTACTGATACTACTACCACTACTACTACTACTAATGCCACTACTGCTTCTACTACTAATGCTACTGCTGATACTACAACAACTACTACTGATACTACTACTATTACTACTACTACTACTACTACTACTACTACTATTAGTACTACTGATACTACTACTACTACTACTACAAATTCCTTCAAATTCTTCAAATTCCTTCAAATTCTTTAAAAACTGATACTACTACTACTACTGATACTACTCCTACTACTACTGATACTTCTACTACTACTACTGATACTACTGATAATACTACTACTACTGATACTACTACTACTACTACTGATACTACTACTACTACTAATGATACTACTACTACTACTAATGATACTACTAATGATACTACTGCTGCTACTGCTACTACAACAACTACTACTGCTACTACTACTATTACTACTACTAATACAACTACTACTAGTAGTACTACTGATACTACTACTACTACTACTACTACTACAAATTCCTTCAAATTCTTTAAAAACTGATACTACTACTACTACTACTGATACTACTACTACTACTACTGATACTACTACTATTACTACTACTATTACAACTACTACTACTACTAGTACTACTGATACTACTACTACTACTACTACTACTACAAGTTCCTTCAAATTCCTTCAAATTCTTTAAAAACTGATACTACTACTACTAGTAGTGATATTACTACTACTACTACTGATACTACTACTATTACTACTAATAATACAACTACTACTACTACTACTACTACTACTACTGATACTACTACTACTACAAATTCCTTCAAATTCTTCAAATACCTTCAAATTCCTTCAAATTCTTTAAAAACTAATACTACTACTAGTGATACTACTGATACTACTACTACTACTACTACTACTACTGATACTACTACTACTAGTACTACTGATACTACTACTACTACTACAAATACCTTCAAATTCTTTAAAAACTAATACTACTACTACTGATACTACTACTACTACAAATTACTTCAAATTGTTCAAATTTTTAAATTTTTTTAAATTCTTCAATGTTTTTCAGCTATTTGTTTTCTTCGGCATGGATCTTCTGCATCTTCTCCTCAAATCATTTTGCAGATTAGCATTCTCACTCGCTGTTGCGTAGGAACAGCTTTTTCTAGTTATTATTATCAGTGAGAATGCTATACAGCATTCTCACTTATTGTTTTCCTGTTTTTCTTTATTATTATTATTATTATTATTATTATTATTATTATTATTATTCCGTCGGCGTGTAACTACTCCCACATACTTCAACCGATTTCAACAATTTTCGTGTCAAAACGTTCAGCTCCTTCCCGACATTCCTGCTATATCTCATCATTATTCTAACTTTAATACTTTTTAAAATATTTGTACTTTTTGTGCGTACTTTTTTCCCATTGAAATGAATGCAAATTCCTTCAAATTCTTCAAATTTTTGATATTCCTTCAAATTCCTTCAAATTCTTTTAATCATTCTTATTGTTCAAATTGTTCAAATGGTTCAAATGGTTCAAATCTTTCAGATTTTTCAAGTTTTTTCATATTTTTCAAATTTTTTCAAATTTTTCAAATACTTCAAATACTTCAAATTCTTCAAATTTGTCAAATTCTTCAAATTTTTCAAATTCCTTCTAATTCTCCTGATACAACTGATATTAATACTACAACTACAACAGATACTACTCCTACTACTACTACTACTACAACTGATACTACTACTGATATTACTACTACTAATACTACTGATACTACTACCGCTACTACTACTACTAATGATACTACTGCTGCTACTGCTACTACTACTGATGCTGCTACTGCTGATACTACAACAACTACTACTGATACTACTACTATTACTACTACTACTACTAGTACTACTGATACTACTACTACTACTATTACAAATTCCTTCAAATTCTTCAAATTCCTTCAAATTCTTTAAAAACTGATACTACTACTACTACTACTACTGATACTACTTCTACTACTACTGATACTTCTACTACTACTACTGATACTACTACTGATACTACTACTACTACTACTACTGATACTACTACTACTACTACTACTGCTGCTACTGCTACTACTACTGCTACTACAACAACTACTACTGCTACTACTACTATTACTACTACTAATACAACTACTACCACTACTAGTACTACTGATACTACTACTAATACTACTACTACTACTACAAATTCCTTCAAATTCTTTAAAAACTGATACTACCACTACTACTGATACTACTACTACTACTACTACTGATACTACTACTATTACTACTACTAATACAACAACTAGTACTACTGATACTACTACTACTACTACTACTACTACAAATTCCTTCAAATTCTTTAAAAACTGATACTACTACTACTACTGATACTACTACTACTACTACTACTGACACTACTACTATTACTACTAATAATACAACAACAACTACTACTACTAGTACTACTGATACTACTACTACTACTACTACAAATTCCTTCAAATTCCTCAAATTCCTTCAAATTCCTTAAAAACTGATACTACTACTACTACTGATACTACTACTATTACTACTACTAATACAACAACAACAACTACTACTACTACTACTACTACTACTACTACAAATTCCTTCAAATTCTTTAAAAACTGATACTACTACTACTACTGATACTACTAATATTGCTACTACTAATACAACTACTACTACTACTAGTACTACTGATACTACTACTACTACTACAAATTCCTTCAAATTCTTTAAAAACTGATACTATTACTACTGATACTACTACTATTACTACTAATAATACAAGTACTACTACTACTAGTACTACTGATACTACTACTACTACTACTACTACTACTACTACAAATTCCTTCAAATTCTTCAAATTCCTTCAAATTCTTTAAAAACTGATACTACTACTACTGATACTACTACTACTACTACTGCTACTACTGATACTACTGATACTACTACTACTACTGATACTACTACTACTACTACTGATACTACTACTACTACTACTACTGATACTACTACTACTACTGATACTACTACTACAAATTACTTCAAATTGTTCAAATTCTTCAAATTTTTCAAATTCTTCAATGTTTTTCAGCTATTTTTTCTCTTCTGCATGGATCTTCTGCATCTTCTCCTCAAATCATTCTGCAGATTAGCATTCTCACTCGCTGTTGCGTAGGAACAGCTTTTTCTAGTTATTATTATTATTATTATTATTATTCCGTCGGCGTGTAACTACTCCCACATACTTCAACCGATTTCAACAATCTTGGTGTCAAAACGTTCAGCTCCTTCCCGACATTCCTGCTATATCTCATCATTATTCTAACTTTAATACTTTTTAAAATATTTGTACTTTTTGTGCGTACTTTTTTCCCATTGAAATGAATGCAAATTCCTTCAAATTCTTCAAATTTTTGATATTCCTTCAAATTCCTTCAAATTCTTTTAATCATTCTTATTGTTCAAATTGTTCAAATGGTTCAAATGGTTCAAATCTTTCAGATTTTTCAAATTTTTTCATATTTTTCAAATTTTTTCAAATTTTTCAAATACTTCAAATACTTCAAATTCTTCAAATTTGTCAAATTCTTCAAATTTTTCAAATTCCTTCTAATTCTCCTGATACAACTGATATTAATACTACAACTACAACAGATACTACTCCTACTACTACTACTACTACAACTGATACTACTACTACTGATACTACTACTACTACTACTGATACTACTACCACTACTACTACTACTAATGATACTACTGCTGCTACTGCTACTACTACTGATGCTACTGCTGGTACTACAACTACTACTGATACTACTACTATTACTACTACTACTACTACTACTAGTACTACTGATACTACTACTACTACTACTACTACTACAAATTCCTTTAAATTCTGCAAATTCCTTCAAATTCTTTAAAAACTGATACTACTACTACTACTGATACTACTCCTACTACTACTGATACTTCTACTACTACTACTGATACTACTACTACTACTATTACTACTGATACTACTACTACTACTGATACTACTACTACTAATGATACTACTGCTGCTACTACTACTACTGATACTACTACTACTACTATTACTACTACTAATACAACTACTACTACTACTAGTACTACTGATACTACTACTACTACTACTACAAATTCCTTCAAATTCTTTAAAAACTGATACTGCTACTACTACTGATATTACTACTAATACTACTGATACTACTACTATTACTACTAATAATACAACTACTACTACTACTAGTACTACTGATACTACTACTACTACTACTACTACAAATTCCTTCAAATTCTTCAAATACCTTCAAATTCCTTCAAATTCTTTAAAAACTACTACTGCTACTACTGATACTACTACTACTACTGATACTACTGATACTACTGATACTACTACTACTACTACTGATACTACTACTACTACTGCTACTACTGATACTACTGATACTACTACTACTACTACTGATACTACTACTACTACTACTACAAATTACTTCAAATTGTTCAAATTCTTCAAATTTTTCAAATTCTTTAATATTTTTCAGCTATTTTTTCTCTTCTGCATGGATCTTCTGCATCTTCTCAAATCATTCTGCAGATTAGCATTCTCACTCGCTGTTGCGTAGGAACAGCTTTTTCTAGTTATTATTATTATTATTCCGTCGGCGTCTAACTACTCCCGCATACTTCAACCAATTTCAACAATTTTGGTGTCAAAACGTTCGGCTCGTTCCCGGCATGCCTGCTATATCTCATGGTTATGCTAACTTTTATACTTTTTAAAATATTTCACTTTTTGTGCGTTTTTGGTTGCTCCCATTGAAATCAATGCAAAATCCTTCAAATTCTTCAAATTTTTCATATTCCTTCAAATTCTTGTAATCATTCTTATTATTCAAATTGTTCAAATGGTTCAAATCTTTCAGATTTTTCAAATTTTTTCAAATTTTTCAATTTTTTTCAAATTTTTCAAATTTTTCAAATACTTCAAATTCTTCAAATTTTTCAAATTCTTCAAATTTTTCAAATTCCTTCTAATTCTTCTGATACAACTGATATTAATACTACTACTACAACAGATACTACTCTTACTACTACTACTACTACTACTACTGATACTACTACTACTACTGATACTACTACTACTACTACTGATACTACTACCACTACTACTACTACTAATGCCACTACTGCTTCTACTACTGATGCTACTGCTGATACTACAACAACTACTACTGATACTACTACTATTACTACTACTACTACTACTACTAGTAGTACTACTGATACTACTACTACTACTACTACAAATTCCTTCAAATTCTTCAAATTCCTTCAAATTCTTTAAAAACTGATACTACTACTACTACTGATACTACTTCTACTACTACTGATACTTCTACTACTACTACTGATACTACTGATAATACTACTACTACTGATACTACTACTACTACTACTACTGATACTACTACTACTACTAATGATACTACTAATGATACTACTGCTGCTACTGCTACTACAACAACTACTACTGCTACTACTACTATTACTACTACTAATACAACTACTACTACTAGTACTACTGATACTACTACTACTACTACTACTACTACTACTACTACAAATTCTTTAAAAACTGATACTACTACTACTACTACTGATACTACTACTACTACTACTACTACTGATACTACTACTATTACTACTACTATTACAACTACTACTACTACTAGTACTACTGATACTACTACTACTACTACTACTACTACTTCCTTCAAATTCCTTCAAATTCTTTAAAAACTGATACTACTACTACTACTAGTGATATTACTACTACTACTACTGATACTACTACTATTACTACTAATAATACAACTACTACTACTACTACTACTACTGATACTACTACTACTACTACTACTACAAATTCCTTCAAATTCTTCAAATACCTTCAAATTCCTTCAAATTCTTTAAAAACTAATACTACTACTACTGATACTACTGATACTACTACTACTACTACTACTACTACTGATACTACTACTACTAGTACTACTGATACTACTACTACTACTACAAATACCTTCAAATTCTTTAAAAACTAATACTACTACTACTACTGATACAACTACTACTACAAATTACTTCAAATTGTTCAAATTTTTCAATTTTTTTAAATTCTTCAATGTTTTTCAGCTATTTGTTTTCTTCGGCATGGATCTTCTGCATCTTCTCCTCAAATCATTTTGCAGATTAGCATTCTCACTCGCTGTTACGTAGGAACAGCTTTTTCTAGTTATTATTATTATTATTATTATTCCGTCGGCGTGTAACTACTCCCACATACTTCAACCGATTTCAACAATTTTGGTGTCAAAACGTTCAGCTCCTTCCCGACATTCCTGCTATATCTCATCATTATTCTAACTTTAATACTTTTTAAAATATTTGTACTTTTTGTGCGTACTTTTTTCCCATTGAAATGAATGCAAATTCCTTCAAATTCTTCAAATTTTTCATATTCCTTCAAATTCCTTCAAATTCTTTTAATCATTCTTATTGTTCAAATTGTGCAAATGGTTCAAATCTTTCAGATTTTTAATTTTTTTTCGAATTTTTCAAATTTTTTCAAATTTTTCAAATACTTGAAATACTTCAAATACTTCAAATTCTTCAAATTTTTCAAATTTTTCAAATTCCTTCTAATTCTTCTGATACAACTGATATTAATACTACCACTACAACAGATACTACTCCACTACTACTACTCCTACTACTACTACTACAACTGATACTACTACTTCTGATAATACTACTACTACTACTGATACTAATACCACTACTACTACTACTAATGATACTACTGCTGCTACTGCTACTACTACTGATGCTACTGCTGATACTACAACAACTACTACTGATACTACTACTATTACTACTACTACTACTACTACTACTACTGATACTACTACTACTACTACAACTACTACTACAAATTCCTTCAAATTCTTCAAATTCCTTCAAATTCTTTAAAAACTGATACTACTACTACTACTACTGATACTACTCCTACTACTACTGATACTTCTACTACTCCTACTGATACTACTACTACTACTACAACTACTACTACTGATACTACTACTACTACTACTACTACTGATACTATTGCTGCTACTGCTACCACTACTGCTACTACAACTTCTACAACTACTACTGCTACTACTACTATTATTACTACTAATACAACTACTACTACTACTACTACTAGTACTACTGATACTACTACTAATACTACTAATACTACAAATTCCTTCAAATTCTTTAAAAACTGATACTACTACTACTACTGATACTACTACTACTACTACTACTACGGATACTACTACTATTACTACTACTAATACAACTACTACTACTACTAGTACTACTGATACTACTACTACTACTACAAATTCCTTCAAATTCTTTAAAAACTGATACTACTACTACTACTGATACTACTAGTACTACTTCTGATACTACTACTATTACTACTAATAATACAACTATTATAACTACTAGTACTACTGATACTACTACTACTACTACTACAAATTCCTTCAAATTCTTCAAATTCCTTCAAATTCTTTAAAAACTAATACTACTACTACTGATACTACTACTACTACTACTGCTACTACTGATACTACTGATACTACTACTACTGATACTACTACTACTACTACTACTACTACAAATGACTTCAAATTGTTCAAATTCTTCAAATTTTTCAAATTCTTCAATGTTTTTCAGCTATTTTTTTCTCTTCTGCATGGATCTTCTGCACCTTCTCTTCAAATCATTCTGCAGATTAGCATTCTCACTCGCTGTTGCGTAGGAACAGCTTTTTCTAGTTATTATTATTATTCCGTCGGCGTCTAACTACTCCCGCATACTTCAACCAATTTCAACAATTTTGGTGTCAAAACGTTCGGCTCGTTCCCGGCATGCCTGCTATATCTCATGGTTATGCTAACTTTTATACTTTTTAAAATATTTCACTTTTTGTGCGTTTTTGGTTGCTCCCATTGAAATCAATGCAAAATCCTTCAAATTCTTCAAATTTTTCATATTCCTTCAAATTCCTTCAAATTCTTGTAATCATTCTTATTATTCAAATTGTTCAAATGGTTCAAATGGTTCAAATCTTTCAGATTTTTCAAATTTTTTCAAATTTTTCAATTTTTTTCAAATTTTTCAAATTTTTCAAATACTTCAAATTCTTCAAATTTTTCAAATTCTTCAAATTTTTCAAATTCCTTCTAATTCTTCTGATACAACTGATATTAATACTACTACTACAACAGATACTACTCTTACTACTACTACTACTACTACTACTGATACTACTACTACTGATACTACTACTACTACTACTACTGATACTACTACCACTACTACTACTACTAATGCCACTACTGCTTCTACTACTGATGCTACTGCTGATACTACAACAACTACTACTGATACTACTACTATTACTACTACTACTACTACTACTAGTAGTACTACTGATACTACTACTACTACTACAAATTCCTTCAAATTCTTCAAATTCCTTCAAATTCTTTAAAAACTGATACTACTACTACTACTGATACTACTCCTACTACTACTGATACTTCTACTACTACTACTGATACTACTGATAATACTACTACTACTGATACTACTACTACTACTACTACTGATACTACTACTACTACTAATGATACTACTAATGATACTACTGCTGCTACTGCTACTACAACAACTACTACTGCTACTACTACTATTACTACTACTAATACAACTACTACTACTAGTACTACTGATACTACTACTACTACTACAAATTCTTTCAAATTCTTTAAAAACTGATACTACTACTACTACTGATACTACTACTACTACTACTACTGATACTACTACTATTACTACTACTATTACAACTACTACTACTACTACTAGTACTACTGATACTACTACTACTACTACTACTACTACTACAAGTTCCTTCAAATTCCTTCAAATTCTTTAAAAACTGATACTACTACTACTACTAGTGATATTACTACTACTACTACTGAGACTACTACTATTACTACTAATAATACAACAACTACTACTACTGATACTACTACTACTACTACTACAAATTCCTTCAAATTCTTCAAATACCTTCAAATTCCTTCAAATTCTTTAAAAACCACTACTACTACTACTGATACTACTACTACTGCTACTATTGATACTACTGATACTACTACTACTACTACTGATACTACTACTACTACTACTACTACTACAAATTACTTCAAATTGTTAAAATTCTTCAAATTTTTCAAATTCTTTAATATTTTTCAGTTATTTTTTCTATTCTGCATGGATCTTCTGCATCTTCTCCTCAAATCATTCTGCAGATTAGCATTCTCACTCGCTGTTGCGTAGGAACAGCTTTTTCTAGTCAGTGAGAATGCTATACAGCATTCTCACTTATTGTTTTCCTGTTTTTCTTTATTATCAGTGAGAATGCTATACAGCATTCTCACTTATTGTTTTCCTGTTTTTCTTTATTATTATCAGTGAGAATGCTATACAGCATTCTCACTTATTGTTTTCCTGTTTTTCTTTATTATTATTATTATTATTATTCCGTCGGCGTCTAACTACTCCCGCATACTTACACCAATTTCAACAATTTTGGTGTCAAAACGTTCGGCACGTTCCCGGCATGCCTGCTATATCTCATGGTTATGCTAACTTTTATACTTTTTAAAATATTTAACTTTTTGTGCGTTTTTGGTTGCTCCCATTGAAATCAATGCAAAATCCTTCAAATTCTTCAAATTTTTCATATTCCTTCAAATTCTTTCAAATTCTTCTTATTGTTGAAATTGTTCAAATGGTTCAAATCTTTCAGATTTTTCAAATTTTTTCAAATTTTTCAAATTTTTCCAAATTTTTCAAATACTTCAAATACTTCAAATTCTTCAAATTTACTACTACTACAACAGACACTACTCCTACTACTACTACTACTACAACTGATACTACTACTACTACAACTGATACTACTACTAGTGATACTACTACTACTACTACTACTGATACTACTACCACTACTACTACTACTAATGATACTACTGCTGCTACTGCTACTACTACTGCTGATACTACTACTATTACTACTACTACTACTACTACTAGTACTACTGATACTACTTCTACTACTACTACTACTACTACTACAAATTCCTTCAAATTCTTCAAATTCCTTCAAATTCTTTAAAAACTGATACTACTCCTACTACTACTGATACTTCTACTACTAATACTGATACTACTACTACTACCACTACTGATACTACTACTACTACTGATACTACTACTACTACTACTACTACTACTACTACTACTAATGATACTACTGCTGCTACTGCTACTACTACTGCTACTACAACAACTACTACTGCTACTACTACTAGTACTACTGATACTACTACTAGTACTACTGATACTACTACTAATACTACTACTACTACTAAAAATTCCTTCAAATTATTTAAAAACTGATACTACTACTACTACTGATACTACTACTACTACTACTGATACTACTACTATTACTACTACTAATACAACTACTACTACTAGTAGCACTACTGATACTACTACGACTACTACTACAAATTCCTTCAAATTCTTCAAATTCCTTCAAATTCTTTAAAAACTAATACTACTACTACTGATACTACTACTACTGATACTACTGATACTACTACTACTACTACTGATACTAGTACTAGTACTACTACTACTACTACAAGTTACTTCAAATTGTTCAAATTCTTCAAATTTTTCAAATTCTTCAATGTTTTTCAGCTATTTTTTCTCTTCTGCATGGATCTTCTGCATCTTCTCCTCAAATCATTCTGCAGATTAGCATTCTCACTCGCTGTTGCGTAGGAACAGCTTTTTCTAGTCAGTGAGAATGCTATACAGCATTCTCACTTATTGTTTTCCTGTTTTTCTTTATTATTATTATTATTATTATTATTATTATTATTATTATTATTATTATTATTATTCCGTCGGCGTGTAACTACTCCCACATACTTCAACCGATTTCAACAATTTTGGTGTCAAAACGTTCAGCTCCTTCCCGACATTCCTGCTATATCTCATCATTATTTTAACTTTAATACTTTTTAAAATATTTGTACTTTTTGTGTGTACTTTTTTCCCATTGAAATGAATGCAAATTCCTTCAAATTCTTCAAATTTTTCATATTCCTTCAAATTCCATCAAATTCTTTTAATCATTCTTATTGTTCAAATTGTGCAAATGGTTCAAATCTTTCAGATTTTTAAATTTTTTTCGAATTTTTCAAATTTTTTAACATTTTTCAAATACTTGAAGTACTTCAAATACTTCAAATTCTTCAAATTTTTCAAATTCTTCAAATTTTTCATATTCCTTCAAATTCCATCAAATTCTTTTAATCATTCTTATTGTTCAAATTGTGCAAATGGTTCAAATCTTTCAGATTTTTAAATTTTTTTCGAATTTTTCAAATTTTTTAACATTTTTCAAATACTTGAAGTACTTCAAATACTTCAAATTCTTCAAATTTTTCAAATTCTTCAAATTTTTCAAATTCCTTCTAATTCTTCTGATACAACTGATATTAATACTACCACTACAACAGATACTACTCCACTACTACTACTCCTACTACTACTACTACAACTGATACTACTACTTCTGATAATACTACTACTACTACTGATACTACTACCACTACTACTACTACTAATGATACTACTGCTGCTACTGTTACTACTACTGATGCTACTGCTGATACTACAACAACTACTACTGATACTAATACTATTACTACTACTACTACTACTGATACTACTACTACTACTACAACTACTACTACAAATTCCTTCAAATTCTTCAAATTCCTTCAAATTCTTTAAAAACTGATACTACTACTACTACTGATACTACTCCTACTACTACTGATACTTCTACTACTCCTACTGATACTACTACTACTACTATAACTACTACTACTGATACTACTACTACTACTACTACTACTGATACTATTGCTGCTACTGCTACCACTACTGCTACTACAACTACTACAACTACTACTGCTACTACTACTATTATTACTACTAATACAACTACTACTACTACTACTAATACTAGTACTACTGATACTACTACTAATACTACTAATACTACAAATTCCTTCAAATTCTTTAAAAACTGATACTACTACTACTACTGATACTACTACTACTACTACTACTACGGATACTACTACTATTACTACTACTAATACAACTACTACTACTACTAGTACTACTGATACTACTACTACTACTACAAATTCCTTCAAATTCTTCAAATTCCTTCAAATTCTTTAAAAACTAATACTACTACGACTGATACTACTACTACTACTACTGCTACTACTGATACTACTACTACTGATACTACTACTACTACTACTACTACTACTACTACTACTACAAATGACTTCAAATTCTTCAAATTCTTCAAATTTTTCAAATTCTTCAATGTTTTTCAGCTATTTTTTCTCTTCTGCATGGATCTTCTGCACCTTCTCTTCAAATCATTCTGCAGATTAGCATTCTCACTCGCTGTTGCGTAGGAACAGCTTTTTCTAGTTATTATTATTATTATTATTATTATTATTCCGTCGGCGTGTAACTACTCCCACATACTTCAACCGATTTCAACAATTTTGGTGTCAAAACGTTCAGCTCCTTCCCGACATTCCTGCTATATCTCATCATTATTCTAACTTTAATACTTTTTAAAATATTTGTACTTTTTGTGCGTACTTTTTTCCCATTGAAATGAATGCAAATTCCTTCAAATTTTTCATATTCCTTCAAATTCCTTCAAATTCTTGTAATCATTCTTATTGTTCTAATAGTTCAAATGGTTCAAATGGTTCAAATCTTTGAGATTTTTCAATTTTTTTCAAATTTTTCAAATTTTTTCAAATTTTTCAAATACTTCAAATACTTCAAATTCTTCATATTTTTCAAATTCCTTCTAATTCTTCTGATACAACTGATATTAATACTACAACTACAACAGATACTACTCCTCCTCCTACTACTACTACTACAACTGATACTACTACTACTCCTACTACTACTACTACTACTACAACTGATACTACTACTACTGATACTACTACTACTACTACTACTACTTATGATACTACTGCTGCTACTGCTACTACTACTGATGCTACTGCTGATACTACAACAACTACTACTGATACTACTACTATTACTACTACTACTACTCCTACTAGTACTACTGATACTACTACTACTACTACTACTACTACTACTACTACAAATTCCTTCAAATTCTTCAAATTCCTTCAAATTCTTTAAAAACTGATACAACTACTACTACTGATACTACTCCTACTACTACTGATACTTCTACTACTACTACTGATACTTCTACTACTACTACTGATACTACTACTACTACTACTACTAATGATACTACTGCTGCTACTGCTACTACTACTGATGCTACTGCTGATACTACAACAACTACTACTGATACTACTACTATTGATACTACTACTACTACTACTACTACTAGTACTACTGATACTACTACTACTACTACTACTACTACAAATTCCTTCAAATTCTTTAAAAACTCATACTACTACTACTACTGATACTACTCCTAATACTACTGATACTTATACTACTACTACTGATACTACTACTACTACTACTACTGATACTACTACTACTAATACTACTACTACTAATGATACTATTGCTGCTACTGCTACCACTACTGCTACTACAACTACTACTGCTACTACTACTATTACTACTACTAATACAACTACTACTACTACAAATTCCTTCAAATTCCTTCAAATTCTTTAAAAACTGATACTACTACTACTACTGATACTACTACTATTACTGATACTACTACTATTACTACTAATAATACAACTATTAGTACTACTAGTACTACTGATACTACTACTACTACTACTACAAATTCCTTCAAATTCTTCAAATTCCTTCAAATTCTTTAAAAACTAATACTACTACTACTGATACTACTACTACTACTACTACTACTACTACTACTGCTACTACTGATACTACTGATACTACTACAACTGATACTACTACTACTACTACTACTACAAATGACTTCAAATTGTTCAAATTCTTCAAATTTTTCAAATTCTTCAATGTTTTTCAGCTATTTTGTCTCTTCTGCATGGATCTTCTGAATCTTCTCCTCAAATCATTCTGCAGATTAGCATTCTCACTCGCTGTTGCGTAGGAACAGCTTTTTCTAGTTATTATTATTATTATTATTATTATTCCGTCGGCGTGTAACTACTCCCACATACTTCAACCGATTTCAACAATTTTGGTGTCAAAACGTTCAGCTCCTTCCCGACATTCCTGCTATATCTCATCATTATTCTAACTTTAATACTTTTTAAAATATTTGTACTTTTTGTGCGTACTTTTTTCCCATTGAAATGAATGCAAATTCCTTCAAATTCTTCTAATTTTTCATATTCCTTCAAATTCCTTCAAATTCTTTTAATCATTCTTATTGTTCAAATTGTTCAAATGGTTCAAATCTTTCAGATTTTTCAAATTTTTTCATATTTTTCAAATTTTTTCAAATTTTTCAAATACTTCAAATACTTCAAATACAAATTTTTCAAATTCTTCAAATTTTTCAAATTCCTTCTAATTCTTCTGATACAACTGATATTAATACTACAACTACAACAGATACTACGCTTACTACTACTACTACTACAACTGATACTACTACTACTGATACTACTACTACTACTGATACTACTACCACTACTACTACTACTAATGATACTACTGCTGCTACTGCTACTACTACTGATGCTACTGCTGATACTACAACTACTACTGATACTACTACTATTACTACTACTAGTACTACTGATACTACTACTACTACTACTACTACTACTACTACTACTACTACAAATTCCTTTAAATTCTGCAAATTCCTTCAAATTCTTTAAAAACTGATACTACTACTACTACTGATACTACTCCTACTACTACTGATACTTCTACTACTACTACTGATACTACTACTACTACTACTACTACTACTGATACTACTACTACTACTGATACTACTACTACTAATGATACTACTGCTGCTACTGCTACTACTACTGATACTACTACTACTACTACTGATACTACTACTATTACTACTACTAATACAACTACTACTACTACTACTACTACTGATACTACTACTACTACTACTACTACTGATACTACTACTACTACTGATACTACTACAACTAATGATACTACTGCTGCTACGGCTACTACTATTGCTACTACTACTACTACTACTACTACTACTGATACTACTATTACTACTACTAATACAACTACTACTACTACTATTACTACTGATACTACTACTACTACTACTACTACTACTACAAATTCCTTCAAATTCCTTCAAATTCTTTAAAAACTGATACTGCTACTACTACTGATATTACTACTAATACTACTGATACTACTACTATTACTACTAATAATACAACTACTACTACTACTAGTACTACTGATACTACTACTACTACTACAAATTCCTTCAAATTCTTCAAATTCTTTAAAAACTGATACTACTACTACTGCTACTACTACAACTACTACTACTGCTACTACTGATACTACTACTACTACTGCTACTACTGATACTACTACTACTGATACTAGTACTACTACTACTACTACTACTACAAATTACTTCAAATTGTTCAAATTTTTCAAATTTTTCAAATTCTTTAATATTTTTCAGCTATTTTTTCTCTTCTGCATGGATCTTCTGCATCTTCTCCTCAAATCATTCTGCAGATTAGCATTCTCACTCGCTGTTGCGTAGGAACAGCTTTTTCTAGTTATCAGTGAGAATGCTATACAGCATTCTCACTTATTGTTTTCCTGTTTTTCTTTATTATTATTATTATTATTATTATTATTATTCCGTCGGCGTGTAACTACTCCCACATACTTCAACCGATTTCAACAATTTTGGTGTCAAAACGTTCAGCTCCTTCCCGACATTCCTGCTATATCTCATCATTATTCTAACTTTAATACTTTTTAAAATATTTGTACTTTTTGTGCGTACTTTTTTCCCATTGAAATGAATGCAAATTCCTTCAAATTCTTCAAATTTTTCATATTCCTTCAAATTCCTTCAAATTCTTTTAATCATTCTTATTGTTCAAATTGTTCAAATGGTTCAAATCTTTCAGATTTTTCAAATTTTTTCATATTTTTCAAATTTTTTCAAATTTTTCAAATACTTCAAATACTTCAAATTCTTCAAATTTTTCAAATTCTTCAAATTTTTCAAATTCCTTCTAATTCTTCTGATACAACTGATATTAATACTACAACTACAACAGATACTACTCTTACTACTACTACTACTACTACAACTGATACTACTACTACTGATACTACTACTACTACTACTGATACTACTACCACTACTACTACTACTAATGATACTACTGCTGCTACTGCTACTACTACTGATGCTACTGCTGATGCTACAACTACTACTGATACTACTACTATTACTACTACTACTACTAGTACTACTGATACTACTACTACTACCACTACTACTACTACTACTACTACTACAAATTCCTTTAAATTCTGCAAATTCCTTCAAATTCTTTAAAAACTGATACTACTACTACTACTGATACTACTCCTACTACTAATGATACTTCTACTACTACTACTGATACTACTACTACTACTACTACTACTGATACTACTACTACTACTGATACTACTACTACTAATGATACTACTGCCGCTACTGCTACTACTACTGATACTACTATTACTACTACTGATACTACTACTATTACTACTACTAATACAACTACTACTACTACTAGTACTACTGATACTACTACTACTACTACAAATTCCTTCAAATTCCTTCAAATTCTTTAAAAACTGATACTGCTACTACTACTGATATTACTACTAATACTACTGATACTACTACTATTACTACTAATAATACAACTACTACTACTACTAGTACTACTGATACTACTACTACTACTACTACAAATTCCTTCAAATTCTTCAAATACCTTCAAATTCCTTCAAATTCTTTAAAAACTACTACTACTACTACTGATACTACTACTACTGCTACTATTGATACTACTGATACTACTACTACTACTACTGATACTACTACTACTACTACTACTACAAATTACTTCAAATTGTTCAAATTCTTCAAATTTTTCAAATTCTTTAATATTTTTCAGCTATTTTTTCTCTTCTGCATGGATCTTCTGCATCTTTTCCTCAAATCATTCTGCAGATTAGCATTCTCACTCGCTGTTGCGTAGGAACAGCTTTTTCTAGTTATTATTATTATTATTATTATTCCGTCGGCGTGTAACTACTCCCACATACTTCAACCGATTTCAACAATTTTGGTGTGAAAACGTTCAGCTCCTTCCCGACATTCCTGCTATATCTCATCATTATTCTAACTTTAATACTTTTTAAAATATTTGTACTTTTTGTGCGTACTTTTTTCCCATTGAAATGAATGCAAATTCCTTCAAATTCTTCAAATTTTTGATATTCCTTCAAATTCCTTCAAATTCTTTTAATCATTCTTATTGTTCAAATTGTTCAAATGGTTCAAATCTTTCAGATTTTTCAAGTTTTTTCATATTTTTCAAATTTTTTCAAATTTTTCAAATACTTCAAATTCTTCAAATTTGTCAAATTCTTCAAATTTTTCAAATTCCTTCTAATTCTCCTGATACAACTGATATTAATACTACAACTACAACAGATACTACTCCTACTACTACTACTACTACAACTGATACTACTACAACTGATACTACTACTACTGATACTACTACTACTACTACTGATACTACTACCACTACTACTACTACTAATGATACTACTGCTGCTACTGCTACTACTACTGATGCTACTGCTGGTACTACAACTACTACTGATACTACTACTATTACTACTACTACTACTACTACTACTACTAGTACTACTGATACTACTACTACTACTACTACTACTACAAATTCCTTTAAATTCTGCAAATTCCTTCAAATTCTTTAAAAACTGATACTACTCCTACTACTACTGATACTTCTACTACTACTACTGATACTACTACTACTAATGATACTACTGCTGCTACTGATACTACTACTGATACTACTACTACTACTACTGATACTACTACTATTACTACTACTAATACAACTACTACTACTACTAGTACTACTGATACTACTACTACTACTACTACTACTACTACTACAATACTACCAATTCCTTCAAATTCCTTCAAATTCTTTAAAAACTGATACTGCTACTACTACTGATATTACTACTAATACTACTGATACTACTACTATTACTACTAATAATACAACTACTACTACTACTAGTACTACTGATACTACTACTACTACTACAAATTCCTTCAAATTCTTCAAATACCTTCAAATTCTTTAAAAACTACTACTACTACTACTGATACTACTACTACTGCTACTACTGATACTACTGGTACTACTACTACTACTACTACAAATTACTTCAAATTGTTCAAATTCTTCAAATTTTTCAAATTCTTTAATATTTTTCAGCTATTTTTTCTCTTCTGCATGGATCTTCTGCATCTTCTCCTCAAATCATTCTGCAGATTAGCATTCTCACTCGCTGTTGCGTAGGAACAGCTTTTTCTAGTCAGTGAGAATGCTATACAGCATTCTCACTTATTGTTTTCCTGTTTTTCTTTATTATTATTATTATTATTATTATTATTATTATTATTATTATTCCGTCGGCGTGTAACTACTCCCACATACTTCAACCGATTTCAACAATCTTGGTGTCAAAACGTTCAGCTCCTTCCCGACATTCCTGCTATATCTCATCATTATTCTAACTTTAATACTTTTTAAAATATTTGTACTTTTTGTGCGTACTTTTTTCCCATTGAAATGAATGCAAATTCCTTCAAATTCTTCAAATTTTTGATATTCCTTCAAATTCCTTCAAATTCTTTTAATCATTCTTATTGTTCAAATTGTTCAAATGGTTCAAATGGTTCAAATCTTTCAGATTTTTCAAATTTTTTAATATTTTTCAAATTTTTTCAAATTTTTCAAATACTTCAAATACTTCAAATTCTTCAAATTTGTCAAATTCTTCAAATTTTTCAAATTCCTTCTAATTCTCCTGATACAACTGATATTAATACTACAACTACAACAGATACTACTCCTACTACTACTACTACTACAACTGATACTACTACTACTGATACTACTACTACTACTACTGATACTACTACCACTACTACTACTACTAATGATACTACTGCTGCTACTGCTACTACTACTGATGCTACTGCTGGTACTACAACTACTACTGATACTACTACTATTACTACTACTACTACTAGTACTACTGATACTACTACTACTACTACTACTACTACTACAAATTCCTTTAAATTCTGCAAATTCCTTCAAATTCTTTAAAAACTGATACTACTACTACTACTGATACTACTCCTACTACTACTGATACTTCTACTACTACTACTGATACTACTACTACTACTACTACTACTGATACTACTACTACTACTGATACTACTACTACTAATGATACTACTGCTGCTACTACTACTACTGATACTACTACTACTACTATTACTACTACTAATACAACTACTACTACTACTAGTACTACTGATACTACTACTACTACTACTACAAATTCCTTCAAATTCCTTCAAATTCTTTAAAAACTGATACTGCTACTACTACTGATATTACTACTAATACTACTGATACTACTACTAATACTACTGATACTACTACTATTACTACTAATAATACAACTACTACTACTACTAGTACTACTGATACTACTACTACTACTACTACTACAAATTCCTTCAAATTCTTCAAATACCTTCAAATTCCTTCAAATTCTTTAAAAACTACTACTGCTACTACTGATACTACTACTACTACTGATACTACTGATACTACTGATACTACTACTACTACTACTGATACTACTACTACTACTGCTACTACTGATACTACTGATACTACTACTACTACTACTGATACTACTACTACTACTACTACAAATTACTTCAAATTGTTCAAATTCTTCAAATTTTTCAAATTCTTTAATATTTTTCAGCTATTTTTTCTCTTCTGCATGGATCTTCTGCATCTTCTCAAATCATTCTGCAGATTAGCATTCTCACTCGCTGTTGCGTAGGAACAGCTTTTTCTAGTTATTATTATTATTCCGTCGGCGTCTAACTACTCCCGCATACTTCAACCAATTTCAACAATTTTGGTGTCAAAACGTTCGGCTCGTTCCCGGCATGCCTGCAATATCTCATGGTTATGCTAACTTTTATACTTTTTAAAATATTTCACTTTTTGTGCGTTTTTGGTTGCTCCCATTGAAATCAATGCAAAATCCTTCAAATTCTTCAAATTTTTCATATTCCTTCAAATTCTTGTAATCATTCTTATTATTCAAATTGTTCAAATGGTTCAAATGGTTGAAATCTTTCAGATTTTTCAAATTTTTTCAATTTTTTTCAAATTTTTCAAATATTTCAAATACTTCAAATTCTTCAAATTTTTCAAATTCTTCAAATTTTTCAAATTCCTTCTAATTCTTCTGATACAACTGATATTAATACTACTACTACAACAGATACTACTCTTACTACTACTACTACTACTACTACTAATACTACTACTACTGATACTACTACTACTACTACTGATACTACTACCACTACTACTACTACTAATGCCACTACTGCTTCTACTACTGATGCTACTGCTGATACTACAACAACTACTACTGATACTACTACTATTACTACTACTACTAGTACTACTGATACTACTACTACTACTACTACAAATTCCTTCAAATTCTTCAAATTCTTTAAAAACTGATACTACTACTACTACTGATACTACTCCTACTACTACTGATACTTCTACTACTACTACTGATACTACTGATAATACTACTACTACTGATACTACTACTACTACTACTACTGATACTACTACTACTACTAATGATACTACTAATGATACTACTGCTGCTACTGCTACTACAACAACTACTACTGCTACTACTACTATTACTACTACTAATACAACTACTACCACTACCAGTACTACTGATACTACTACTACTACTACTACTACTACTACAAATTCCTTTAAATTCTGTAAATTCCTTCAAATTCTTTAAAAACTGATACTACTAATACTACTGATACTACTCCTACTACTACTGATACTTCTACTACTACTACTGATACTACTACTACTACTACTACTACTACTGATACTACTACTACTCTTACTACTACTGATACGTCTACTACTACTACTGATACTACTACTACTACTACTACTGATACTACTACTACTACTACTACTACTGATACTACTACTACTACTAGTACTACTACTGATACTACTACTACTACTAGTACTACTACTACTACTACTAGTACTACTGATACTACTACTACTACTACTGATACTACTACCACCACTACTGATACTACTACCACTACTACTAATGATACTACTGCTGCTACTGCTACTACTACTGATGCTACTGCTGATACTACAACTACTACTGATACTACTACTATTACTAGTACTACTACTAGTACTACTGATACTACTACTACTACTACTACTACTACTACTACAAATTCCTTTAAATTCTGCAAATTCCTTCAAATTCTTTAAAAACTGATACTACTACTACTACTGATACTACTCCTACTACTACTGATACTACTACTACTACTACTGATACTACTACTACTACTACTGATACTACTACTACCAATGATACTACTGCTGCTACTGCTACTACTGCTGCTACTGCTACTACTACTGATACTACTACTACTACTACTGATACTACTATTACTACTACTAATACAACTACTACTACTACTAGTACTACTGATACTACTACTACTACTACTACTACTACTACTACAAATTCCTTCAAATTCCTTCAAATTCTTTAAAAACTGATACTGCTACTACTACTGATATTACTACTAATACTACTGATACTACTACTATTACTACTAATAATACAACTACTACTACTACTAGTACTACTGATACTACTACTACTACTACAAATTCCTTCAAATTCCTTCAAATTCTTTAAAAACTGATACTACTACTACTGCTACTACTACTACTGCTACTACTGATACTACTACTACTACTGCTACTACTGATACTACTACTACTGATACTACTACTACTACTACTACAAATTACTTCAAATTCTTCAAATTCCTTCAAATTCTTTAAAAACTAATACTACTACTACTGATACTACTACTACTACTACTACTGCTACTACTGATACTACTACTACTACTGATACTAGTACTACTACTACTACTACTACAAATGACTTCAAATTGTTCAAATTCTTCAAATTTTTCAAATTCTTCAATGTTTTTCAGCTATTTTTTCTCTTCTGCATGGATCTTCTGCACCTTCTCCTCAAATCATTCTGCAGATTAGCATTCTCACTCGCTGTTGCGTAGGAACAGCTTTTTCTAGTTATTATTATTATTATTATTATTATTCCGTCGGCGTGTAACTACTCCCACATACTTCAACCGATTTCAACAATTTTGGTGTCAAAACGTTCAGCTCCTTCCCGACATTCCTGCTATATCTCATCATTATTCTAACTTTAATACTTTTTAAAATATTTGTACTTTTTGTGCGTACTTTTTCCCATTGAAATGAATGCAAATTCCTTCAAATTCTTCAAATTTTTGATATTCCTTCAAATTCCTTCAAATTCTTTTAATCATTCTTATTGTTCAAATTGTTCAAATGGTTCAAATGGTTCAAATCTTTCAGATTTTTCAATTTTTTTCATATTTTTCAAATACTTCAAATACTTCAAATTCTTCAAATTTGTCAAATTCTTCAAATTTTTCAAATTCCTTCTAATTCTCCTGATACAACTGATATTAATACTACAACTACAACAGATACTACTCCTACTACTACTACTACTACAACTGATACTACTACAACTGATACTACTACAACTGATACTACTACTACTAATACTACTACTACTAATACTGATACTACTACCACTACTACTACTACTAATGATACTACTGCTGCTACTGCTACTACTACTGATGCTACTGCTGGTACTACAACTACTACTGATACTACTACTACTACTACTACTACTACTAGTACTACTGATACTACTACTACTACTACTACTACAAATTCCTTTAAATTCTGCAAATTCCTTCAAATTCTTTAAAAACTGATACTACTACTACTACTACTGATACTACTCCTACTACTACTGATACTTCTACTACTACTACTGATACTACTACTACTACTACTACTACTGATACTACTACTACTGCTGATACTACTACTACTAATGATACTACTGCTGCTACTACTACTACTGATACTACTACTACTACTATTACTACTACTAATACTACTACTACTAGTACTACTGATACTACTACTACTACTACTACTACTACTACAAATTCCTTCAAATTCCTTCAAATTCTTTAAAAACTGATACTGCTACTACTACTGATATTACTACTAATACTACTGATACTACTACTATTACTACTAATAATACTACTACTACTACTACTAGTACTACTGATACTACTACTACTACTACTACAAATTCCTTCAAATTCTTCAAATACCTTCAAATTCCTTCAAATTCTTTAAAAACTACTACTACTACTACTGATACTACTACTACTACTGCTACTACTGATACTACTGATACTACTACTACTACTGATACTACTACTACTACTGCTACTACTGATACTACTGATACTACTACTACTACTACTGATACTACTACTACTACTACTACAAATTACTTCAAATTGTTCAAATTCTTCAAATTTTTCAAATTCTTCAATGTTTTTCAGCTATTTTTTCTCTTCTGCATGGATCTTCTGCATCTTCTCAAATCATTCTGCAGATTAGCATTCTCACTCGCTGTTGCGTAGGAACAGCTTTTTCTAGTTATTATTATTATTATTATTCCGTCGGCGTGTAACTACTCCCACATACTTCAACCGATTTCAACAATTTTGGTGTCAAAACGTTCAGCTCCTTCCCGACATTCCTGCTATATCTCATCATTATTCTAACTTTAATACTTTTTAAAATATTTGTACTTTTTGTGCGTACTTTTCTCCCATTGAAATGAATGCAAATTCCTTCAAATTCTTCAAATTTTTCATAATTCTTCAAATTCCTTCAAATTCTTGTAATCATTCTTATTGTTCAAATTGTTCAAATGGTTCAAATGGTTCAAATCTATCAGATTTTTCAAATTTTTTCAAATTTTTCAAATTTTTTCAAATTTTTCAAATACTTCAAATTCTTCAAATTTTTCAAATTCTTCAAATTTTTCAAATTCCTTCCAATTCTTCTGATACAACTGATATTAATACTACTACTACTACAACAGATACTACTCCTCCTCCTACTACTACTACTACAACTGATACTACTACTACTCCTACTACTACTACTACTACTACAACTGATACTACTACTACTGATACTACTACTACTACTACTGATACTACTACCACTACTACTACTACTAATGATACTACTGCTGCTACTGCTACTACTGATGCTACTGCTGATACTACAACAACTACTACTGATACTACTACTATTACTACTACTACTACTGATACTATTGCTGCTACTGCTACCACTACTGCTACTACAACTACTACAACTACTACTGCTACTACTACTATTATTACTACTAATACAACTACTACTACTACTACTAATACTAGTACTACTGATACTACTACTAATACTACTAATACTACAACTATCACTACTACTAGTACTACCGATACTACTACTACTACTACTACAAATTCCTTCAAATTCTTCAAATTCCTTCAAATTCCTTCAAATTCTTTAAAAACTAATACTACTACTATTGATACTACTACTACTACTACTACTGCTACTACTGCTACTACTGATACTACTACTACTGCTACTACTACTGATACTACTACTACTACTACTGATAGTACTTCTACTACTACTACTACTACTACTACAAATTACTTCAAATTTTTCAAATTCTTCAAATTTTTCAAATTCTTCAATGTTTTTCAGCTATTTTTTCTCTTCTGCATGGATCTTCTGCACCTTCTCCTCAAATCATTCTGCAGATTAGCATTCTCACTCGCTGTTGCGTAGGAACAGCTTTTTCTAGTCAGTGAGAATGCTATACAGCATTCTCACTTATTGTTTTCCTGTTTTTCTTTATTATTATTATTATTATTATTATTATTATTATTATTATTATTATTATTCCGTCGGCGTGTAACTACTCCCACATACTTCAACCGATTTCAACAATTTTGGTGTCAAAACGTTCAGCTCCTTCCCGACATTCCTGCTATATCTCATCATTATTCTAACTTTAATACTTTTTAAAATATTTGTACTTTTTGTGCGTACTTTTTTCCCATTGAAATGAATGCAAATTCCTTCAAATTCTTCAAATTTTTCATATTCCTTCAAATTCCTTCAAATTCTTTTAATCATTCTTATTGTTCAAATTGTTCAAATGGTTCAAATCTTTCAGATTTTTCAAATTTTTTCATATTTTTCATATTTTTTCAAATTTTTCAAATACTTCAAATACTTCAAATTCTGCAAATTTTTCAAATTCTTCAAATTTTTCAAATTCCTTCTAATTCTTCTGATACAACTGATATTAATACTACAACTACAACAGATACTACTCTTACTACTACTACTACTACAACTGATACTACTACTACTGATACTACTACTACTACTGATACTACTACCACTACTACTACTACTAATGATACTACTGCTACTACTACTGATGCTACTGCTGATACTACAACTACTACTGATACTACTACTATTACTACTACTAGTACTACTGATACTACTACTACTACTACTACTACTACTACTACTACTACAAATTCCTTTAAATTCTGCAAATTCCTTCAAATTCTTTAAAAACTGATACTACTACTACTACTACTACTGATACTACTCCTACTACTACTGATACTTCTACTACTACTACTGATACTACTACTACTACTACTACTAATACTGATACTACTACTACTACTGATACTACTACTACTAATGATACTACTGCTGCTACTGCTACTACTACGATACTACTACTACTACTACTGATACTACTACTATTACTACTACTAATACAACTACTACTACTACTAGTACTACTGATACTACTACTACTACTACTACTACAATACTACAAATTCCTTCAAATTCTTTAAAAACTGATACTGCTACTACTACTGATATTACTACTAATACTACTGATACTACTACTATTATTACTAATAATACAACTACTACTACTACTACTGCTACTACTGATACTACTGATACTACTACTACTACTACTGATACTACTACTACTACTGCTACTACTGATACTACTGATACTACTACTACTACTACTGATAGTACTTCTACTACTACTACTACTACAAATCACTTCAAATTGTTCAAATTGTTCAAATTTTTCTAATTCTTCAATGTTTTTTAGCAATTTTTTCTCTTCTGCATTGATCTTCTGCATCTTGCTATACAGCATTCTCACTTATTGTTTTCCTGTTTTTCTTTATTATTATTATTATTATTATTATTATTATTATCAGTGAGAATGCTATACAGCATTCTCACTTATTGTTTTCCTGTTTTTCTTTATCAGTGAGAATGCTATACAGCATTCTCACTTATTGTTTTCCTGTTTTTCTTTATCAGTGAGAATGCTATACAGCATTCTCACTTATTGTTTTCCTGTTTTTCTTTATTATTATTATTATCAGTGAGAATGCTATACAGCATTCTCACTTATTGTTTTCCTGTTTTTCTTTATTATTATTATTATTATTATTATTATTATTATTATTCCGTCGGCGTGTAACTACTCCCACATACTTCAACCGATTTCAACAATTTTGGTGTCAAAACGTTCAGCTCCTTCCCGACATTCCTGCTATATCTCATCATTATTCTAACTTTAATACTTTTTAAAATATTTGTACTTTTTGTGCGTACTTTTTTCCCATTGAAATGAATGCAAATTCCTTCAAATTCTTCAAAGTTTTGATATTCCTTCAAATTCCTTCAAATTATTTTAATCATTCTTATTGTTCAAATTGTTCAAATGGTTCAAATGGTTCAAATCTTTCAGATTTTTCAAGTTTTTTCATATTTTTCAAATTTTTTCAAATTTTTCAAATACTTCAAATTCTTCAAATTTGTCAAATTCTTCAAATTTTTCAAATTCCTTCTAATTCTCCTGATACAACTGATATTAATACTACAACTACAACAGATACTACTCCTACTACTACTACTACTACAACTGATACTACTACAACTGATACTACTACTACTGATACTACTACCACTACTACTACTACTAATGATACTACTGCTGCTACTGATACTACTACTGATGCTACTGCTGGTACTACAACTACTACTGATACTACTACTATTACTACTACTACTACTACTACTACTAGTACTACTGATACTACTACTACTACTACAAATTCCTTTAAATTCTGCAAATTCCTTCAAATTCTTTAAAAACTGATACTACTCCTACTACTACTGATACTTCTACTACTACTACTGATACTACTACTACTACTACTGATACTACTACTACTACTGATACTACTGCTACTAATGATACTACTGCTGCTACTACTACTACTGATACTACTACTACTACTATTACTACTACTAATACAACTACTACTACTACTAGTACTACTGATACTACTACTACTACTACTACTACAAATTCCTTCAAATTCCTTCAAATTCTTTAAAAACTGATACTGCTACTACTACTGATATTACTACTAATACTACTGATACTACTACTATTACTACGAATAATACAACTACTACTACTACTAGTACTACTGATACTACTACTACTACTACTACTACAAATTCCTTCAAATTCTTCAAATACCTTCAAATTCCTTCAAATTCTTTAAAAACTACTACTGCTACTACTGATACTACTACTACTGCTACTACTGATACTACTGATACTACTACTACTACTACTGATACTACTACTACTACTGCTACTACTGATACTACTACTACTACTACTGATACTACTACTACTACTACTACTACAAATTACTTCAAATTGTTCAAATTCTTCAATTTTTTCAAATTCTTTAATATTTTTCAGCTATTTTTTCTCTTCTGCATGGATCTTCTGCATCTTCTCAAATCATTCTGCAGATTAGCATTCTCACTCGCTGTTGCGTAGGAACAGCTTTTTCTAGTTATTATTATTATTATTATTATTATTATTCCGTCGGCGTGTAACTACTCCCACATACTTCAACCGATTTCAACAATTTTGGTGTCAAAACGTTCAGCTCCTTCCCGACATTCCTGCTATATCTCATCATTATTCTAACTTTAATACTTTTTAAAATATTTGTACTTTTTGTGCGTACTTTTTTCCCATTGAAATGAATGCAAATTCCTTCAAATTCTTCAAATTTTTTATATTCCTTCAAATTCCTTCAAATTCTTTTAATCATTCTTATTGTTCAAATTGTTCAAATGGTTCAAATGGTTCAAATCTTTCAGATTTTTCAAATTTTTTCATATTTTTCAAATTTTTTCAAATTTTTCAAATACTTCAAATACTTCAAATTCTTCAAATTTTTCAAATTCTTCAAATCTTTCAAATTCTTTCTAATTCCTCTGATACAACTGATATTAATACTACTACTACAACAGATACTACTCCTAGTACTACTACTACTACTACAACTGATACTACTACTACTGATACTACTACTACTGATACTACTACCACTTCTACTACTACTAATGATACTACTGCTGCTTCTGCTACTACTACTGATGCTACTGCTGATACTACAAGAATTACTACTGATACTACTACTATTACTACTACTATTAGTACTAGTACTACTGATACTACTACTACTACTACTACTACAAATTCCTTCAAATTCTTCAAATTCCTTCAAATTCTTTAAAAACTGATACTACTACTACTACTGATACTACTCCTACTACTACTGATACTTCTACTACTACTACTGATACTACTACTGATACTACTACTACTACTGATACTACTACTACTACTATTACTACTAATGATACTACTGCTGCTACTGCTACTACTACTGCTACTACAACAACTACTACTGCTACTACTACTATTACTACTACTAATACAACTATTACTACTACTAGTAATACTGATACTACTACTACTAATACTACTACTACTACTACAAATTCCTTCAAATTCTTTAAAAACTGATACTACTACTACTACTGATACTACTACTACTGATACTACTACTATTACTACTACTAATACAACTACTACAACTACTAGTACTACTACTACTACTACTACTACTACTACTACTACAAATTCCTTCAAATTCTTCAAATTCCTTCAAATTCTTAAAAAACTAATACTACTACTACTGCTACTACTGATACTACTGATACTACTACTACTACTACTACTGATACTAGTATTACTACTACTACTACTACTACAAATTACTTCAAATTGTTCAAATTGTTCAAATTTTTTCAGCTTTTTTTTCTCTTCTGCATGGATCTTCTGCATCTTCTCCTCAAAGCATTCTGCAGATTAGCATTCTCACTCGCTGTTGCGTAGGAACAGCTTTTTCTAGTTATTATTATTATTATTATTATTATTATTATTATTATTATTCCGTCGGCGTGTAACTACTCCCACATACTTCAACCGATTTCAACAATTTTGGTGTCAAAACGTTCAGCTCCTTCCCGACATTCCTGCTATATCTCATCATTATTCTAACTTTAATACTTTTTAAAATATTTGTACTTTTTGTGCGTACTTTTTTCCCATTGAAATGAATGCAAATTCCTTCAAATTCTTCAAATTTTTGATATTCCTTCAAATTCCTTCAAATTCTTTTAATCATTCTTATTGTTCAAATTGTTCAAATTGTTCAAATGGTTCAAATCTTTCAGATTTTTCAAGTTTTTTCATATTTTTCAAATTTTTTCAAATTTTTCAAATACTTCAAATACTTCAAATTCTTCAAATTTGTCAAATTCTTCAAATTTTTCAAATTCCTTCTAATTCTCCTGATACAACTGATATTAATACTACAACTACAACAGATACTACTCCTACTACTACTACTACTACAACTGATACTACTACAACTGATACTACTACTACTGATACTACTACTACTACTACTGATACTACTACCACTACTACTACTACTAATGATACTACTGCTGCTACTGCTACTACTACTGATGCTACTGCTGGTACTACAACTACTACTGATACTACTACTATTACTACTACTACTACTACTACTAGTACTACTGATACTACTACTACTACTACTACTACAAATTCCTTTAAATTCTGCAAATTCCTTCAAATTCTTTAAAAACTGATACTACTCCTACTACTACTGATACTTCTACTACTACTACTGATACTACTACTACTACTACTACTACTACTGATACTACTACTACTACTACTGATACTACTACTACTACTGATACTACTACTACTAATGATACTACTGCTGCTACTACTACTACTGATACTACTACTACTACTATTACTACTACTAATACAACTACTACTACTACTAGTACTACTGATACTACTACTACTACTACAAATTCCTTCAAATTCCTTCAAATTCTTTAAAAACTGATACTGCTACTACTACTGATATTACTACTAATACTACTGATACTACTACTATTACTACTACTGCTACTACTACTATTACTACTACTAATACAACTACTAGTAGTACTACTGATACTACTACTACTACTACTACTACAAATTCCTTCAAATTCTTTAAAAACTGATACTACTACTACTACTGATACTACTAGTACTACTACTGATACTACTACTATTACTACTAATAATACAACTATTACAACTACTAGTACTACTGATACTACTACTACTACTACAAATTCCTTAAAATTTTTCAAATTCCTTCAAAACTAATACTACTACTACTGATACTACTACTACTACTACTACTACTACTGCTACTACTGATACTACTGATACTACTACTACTGATACTACTACTACTACTACTACTACTACTACTACTACTACTACTACTACTACAAATTCCTTCAAATTCTTCAAATTCCTTCAAATTCCTTCAAATTCTTTAAAAACGAATACTAATACTACTGACACTACTACTACTATTGATACTTCTACTGCTACTACTGATACCACTACTACTACTACTACTACTGATACTACTACTACTACTACTACTACTATTACTACTACTACTACTACTAATGATACTACAGCTGCTACTGCTACTACTACTGCAACTACAACAACTACTACTGCTACTACTACTATTACTACTACTAATACAACAACTACTACTACTAGTACTACTGATACTACTACTACTACTACTACTACTACTACAAATTCCTTTAAATTCTTTAAAAACTGATACTACTACTACTACTACTGATACTACTACTACTACTACTACTACTGATACTACTACTACTACTACTACTACTGATACTACTACCACTACTACTACTACTACTGATAAACTACCACTACTACTACTACTACTGATACTACTGCTGCTACTGCTACTACTACTGATGCTACTGCTGATACTACAACAACTACTACTGATACTACTACTATTACTACTACTTATACTACTAATGATACTACTACTACTGATACTACTACTACCAGTACAACTGATACTACTACTACAGATACTACTATTACTACTACTACTACTACTAATGATACTACCGCTGCTACTGCTACTACTACTGCAACTACAACAACTACTACTGCTACTACAACTATTACTACTACTAATACAACAACTACTACTACTAGTACTACTGATACTACTACTACTACTACTACTACTACTACAAATTCCTTCAAATTCTTTAAAAACTGATACTACTACTACTACTACTGATACTACTACTACTACTACTACTACTGATACTACTACTACTACTACTACTACTGATACTACTACCACTACTACTACTACTACTGATAAACTACCACTACTAGTACTACTACTGATACTACTGCTGCTACTGCTACTACTACTGATGCTACTGCTGATACTACAACAACTACTACTGATACTACTACTATTACTACTACTTATACTACTAATGATACTACTACTACTGATACTACTACTACCAGTACAACTGATACTACTACTACAGATACTACTATTACTACTACTACTACTACTAATGATACTACCGCTGCTACTGCTACTACTACTGCAACTACAACAACTACTACTGCTACTACTACTATCACTACTACTAATACAACAACTACTACTACTAGTACTACTGATACTACTACTACTACTACTACTACTACTACAAATTCCTTCAAATTCTTTAAAAACTGATACTACTACTACTACTACTGATACTACTACTACTACTACTACTACTACTGATACTACTACTACTACTAGTGAGAATGCTATACAGCATTCTCACTTATTGTTTTCCTGTTTTTCTTTATTATTATTATTATTATCAGTGAGAATGCTATACAGCATTCTCACTTATTGTTTTCCTGTTTTTCTTTATTATTATCAGTGAGAATGCTATACAGCATTCTCACTTATTGTTTTCCTGTTTTTCTTTATTATTATTATTATTATTATTATTATTATTATTATTATTATTCCGTCGGCATGTAACTACTCCCACATACTTCAACCGATTTCAACAATTTTGGTGTCAAAACGTTCAGCTCCTTCCCGACATTCCTGCTATATCTCATCATTATTCTAACTTTAATACTTTTTAAAATATTTGTACTTTTGTGCGTACTTTTTTCCCATTGAAATGAATGCAAATTCCTTCAAATTCTTCAAATTTTTGATATTCCTTCAAATTCCTTCAAATTCTTTTAATCATTCTTATTGTTCAAATTGTTCAAATGGTTCAAATGGTTCAAATCTTTCAGATTTTTCAAATTTTTTCATATTTTTCAAATTTTTTCAAATTTTTCAAATACTTCAAATTCTTCAAATTTGTCAAATTCTTCAAATTTTTCAAATTCCTTCTAATTCTCCTGATACAACTGATATTAATACTACAACTACAACAGATACTACTCCTACTACTACTGCTACTACAACTGATACTACTACAACTGATACTACTACTACTACTACTGATAGTACTACCACTACTACTACTACTAATGATACTACTGCTGCTACTGCTACTACTACTGATGCTACTGCTGGTACTACAACTACTACTGATACTACTACTATTACTACTACTACTACTAGTACTACTGATACTACTACTATTACTACTACTACTACTAGTACTACTGATACTACTACTACTACTACTACTACAAATTCCTTTAAATTCTGCAAATTCCTTCAAATTCTTTAAAAACTGATACTACTACTACTACTGATACTACTCCTACTACTACTGATACTTCTACTACTACTACTGATACTACTACTACTACTACTACTACTGATACTACTACTACTACTGATACTACTACTACTACTGATACTACTGCTGCTACTACTACTACTGATACTACTACTACTACTATTACTACTACTAATACAACTACTACTACTACTAGTACTACTGATACTACTACTACTACTACTACTACAAATTCCTTCAAATTCTTTAAAAACTGATACTGCTACTACTACTGATATTACTACTAATACTACTGATACTACTACTATTACTACTAATAATACAACTACTACTACTAGTAGTACTACTGATACTACTACTACTACTACTACAAATTCCTTCAAATTCTTCAAATACCTTCAAATTCCTTCAAATTCTTTAAAAACTACTACTACTACTACTGATACTACTACTACTACTGCTACTACTGCTACTACTACTACTACTACTGATACTACTACTACTACTACTGCTACTACTGATACTACTGATACTACTACTACTACTACTACTGATACTACTACTACTACTACTACAAATTACTTCAAATTGTTCAAATTCTTCAAATTTTTCAAATTCTTTAATATTTTTCAGCTGTTTTTTCTCTTCTGCATGGATCTTCTGCATCTTCTCAAATCATTCTGCAGATTAGCATTCTCACTCGCTGTTGCGTAGGAACAGCTTTTTCTAGTTATTATTATTATTATTATTATTATTATTATTCCGTCGGCGTGTAACTACTCCCACATACTTCAACCGATTTCAACAATTTTGGTGTCAAAACGTTCAGCTCCTTCCCGACATTCCTGCTATATCTCATCATTATTCTAACTTTAATACTTTTTAAAATATTTGTACTTTTTGTGCGTACTTTTTTCCCATTGAAATGAATGCAAATCCCTTCAAATTCTTCAAATTTTTCATATTCCTTCAAATTCCTTCAAATTCTTTTAATCATTCTTATTGTTCAAATTGTTCAAATGGTTCAAATCTTTCAGATTTTTCAAATTTTTTCATATTTTTCAAATTTTTTCAAATTTTTCAAATACTTCAAATACTTCAAATTCTTCAAATTTTTCAAATTCTTCAAATTTTTCAAATTCCTTCTAATTCTTCTGATACAACTGATATTAATACTACAACTACAACAGATACTACTCTTACTACTACTACTACTACTACAACTGATACTACTACTACTGATACTACTACTACTACTACTGATACTACTACCACTACTACTACTACTAATGATACTACTGCTGCTACTGCTACTACTACTGATGCTACTGCTGATGCTACAACTACTACTGATACTACTACTATTACTACTACTACTACTAGTACTACTGATACTACTACTACTACCACTACTACTACTACTACTACTACTACTACAAATTCCTTTAAATTCTGCAAATTCCTTCAAATTCTTTAAAAACTGATACTACTACTACTACTGATACTACTCCTACTACTACTGATACTTCTACTACTACTACTGATACTACTACTACTACTACTACTACTACTACTGATACTACTACTACTACTGATACTACTACTACTAATGATACTACTGCTGCTACTGCTACTACTACTGATACTACTATTACTACTACTGATACTACTACTATTACTACTACTAATACAACTACTACTACTACTAGTACTACTGATACTACTACTACTACTACTACTACAAATTCCTTCAAATTCCTTCAAATTCTTTAAAAACTGATACTGCTACTACTACTGATATTACTACTAATACTACTGATACTACTACTATTACTACTAATAATACAACTACTACTACTACTAGTACTACTGATACTACTACTACTACTACTACAAATTCCTTCAAATTCTTCAAATACCTTCAAATTCCTTCAAATTCTTTAAAAACTACTACTACTACTACTGATACTACTACTACTGCTACTATTGATACTACTGATACTACTACTACTACTACTGATACTACTACTACTACTACTACTACAAATTACTTCAAATTGTTCAAATTCTTCAAATTTTTCAAATTCTTTAATATTTTTCAGCTATTTTTTCTCTTCTGCATGGATCTTCTGCATCTTTTCCTCAAATCATTCTGCAGATTAGCATTCTCACTCGCTGTTGCGTAGGAACAGCTTTTTCTAGTTATTATTATTATTATTCCGTCGGCGTCTAACTACTCCCGCATACTTCAACCAATTTCAACAATTTTGGTGTCAAAACGTTCGGCTCGTTCCCGGCATGCCTGCTATATCTCATAGTTATGCTAACTTTTATACTTTTTAAAATATTTCACTTTTTGTGCGTTTTTGGTTGCTCCCATTGAAATCAATGCAAAATCCTTCAAATTCTTCAAATTTTTCATATTCCTTCAAATTCTTTCAAATTCTTCTTATTGTTGAAATTGTTCAAATGGTTCAAATGGTTCAAATCTTTCAGATTTTTCAAATCTTTCAGATTTTTCAAATTTTTTCAAATTTTTCAATTTTTTTCAAATTTTTCAAATTTTTCAAATACTTCAAATTTTTCAAATTCTTCAAATTTTCTAATTCCTTCTAATTCTTCTGATACAACTGATATTAATACTACTACTACAACAGATACTACTCTTACTACTACTACTACTACTACTACTACTACTGATACTACTACTACTGATACTACTACTACTACTACTACTACTGATACTACTACCACTACTACTACTACTAATGCCACTACTGCTTCTACTACTGATGCTACTGATGATACTACAACAACTACTACTGATACTACTACTATTACTACTACTACTACTACTACTACTAGTACTACTGATACTACTACTACTACTACTACTACTACTACTACAAATTCCTTCAAATTCTTCAAATTCCTTCAAATTCTTTAAAAACTGATACTACTACTACTACTGATACTACTCCTACTACTACTGATACTTCTACTACTACTACTGATACTACTGATAATACTACTACTACTGATACTACTACTACTACTACTGATACTACTACTACTACTAATGATACTACTAATGATACTACTGCTGCTACTGCTACTACAACAACTACTACTGCTACTACTACTATTACTACTACTAATACAACTACTACTACTAGTACTACTGATACTACTACTACTACTACTACAAATTCCTTCAAATTTTTTCAAATTTTTCAATTTTTTTCAAATTATTCAAATATTTCAAATACTTCAAATTTTTCAAATTCTTCAAATTTTTCAAATTCCTTCTAATTCTTCTGATACAACTGATATTAATATTACTACTACAACAGATACTACTCTTACTACTACTACTACTACTACTACTGATACTACTACTACTGATACTACTACTACTACTACTGATACTACTACCACTACTACTACTACTAATGCCACTACTGCTTCTACTACTGAGGCTACTGCTGATACTACAACAACTACTACTGATACTACTACTATTACTACTACTACTACTACTACTACTAGTACTACTGATACTACTACTACTACTACTACAAATTCCTTCAAATTCCTTCAAATTCTTTAAAAACTGATACTACTACTACTACTGATACTACTCCTACTACTACTGATACTTCTACTACTACTACTGATACTACTGATAATACTACTACTACTGATACTACTACTACTACTACTGATACTACTACTACTACTAATGATACTACTAATGATACTACTGCTGCTACTGCTACTACAACAACTACTACTGCTACTACTACTATTACTACTACTAATACAACTACTACTACTAGTACTACTGATACTACTACTACTACTACAAATTCCTTCAAATTCTTTAAAAACTGATACTACTACTACTACTGATATTACTACTACTTCTACTGATACTACTACTATTACTACTACTATTACAACTACTACTACTACTAGTACTACTGATACTACTACTACTACTACTACTACTACAAGTTCCTTCAAATTCCTTCAAATTCTTTAAAAACTGATACTACTACTACTAGTGATATTACTACTACTACTACTGATACAACTACTATTACTACTAATAATACAACTACTACTACTACTAGTACTACTGATACTACTACTACTACTACTACAAATTCCTTCAAATTCTTCAAATACCTTCAAATTCCTTCAAATTCTTTAAAAACTAATACTACTACTACTAATACTACTGATACTACTACTACTACTACTACTACTACTGATACTACTACTACTAGTACTACTGATACTACTACTACTACTACAAATACCTTCAAATTCCTTCAAATTCTTTAAAAACTAATACTACTACTACTGATACTACTACTACTACAAATTATTTCAAATTGTTCACATTTTTCCATTTTTTTAAATTCTTCAATGTTTTTCAGCTATTTGTTTTCTTCGGCATGGATCTTCTGCATCTTCTCCTCAAATCATTTTGCAGATTAGCATTCTCACTCGCTGTTGCGTAGGAACAGCTTTTTCTAGTTATCAGTGAGAATGCTATACAGCATTCTCACTTATTGTTTTCCTGTTTTTCTTTATTATTATTATTATTATTATTATTCCGTCGGCGTGTAACTACTCCCACATACTTCAACCGATTTCAACAATTTTGGTGTCAAAACGTTCAGCTCCTTCCCGACATTCCTGCTATATCTCATCATTATTCTAACTTTAATACTTTTTAAAATATTTGTACTTTTTGTGCGTACTTTTTTCCCATTGAAATGAATGCAAATTCCTTCAAATTCTTCAAATTTTTCATATTCCTTCAAATTCCTTCAAATTCTTTTAATCATTCTTATTGTTCAAATTGTTCAAATGGTTCAAATGGTTCAAATCTTTCAGATTTTTCAAATTTTTTCATATTTTTCAAGTTTTTTCAAATTTTTCAAATACTTCAAATACTTCAAATACTTCAAATACTTCAAATTCTTCAAATTTGTCAAATTCTTCAAATTTTTCAAATTCCTTCTAATTCTCCTGATACAACTGATATTAATACTACAACTACAACAGATACTACTCCTACTACTACTACTACTACAACTGATACTACTACAACTGATACTACTACTACTGATACTACTACTACTACTACTGATACTACTACCACTACTACTACTACTAATGATACTACTGCTGCTACTGCTACTACTACTGATGCTACTGCTGGTACTACAACTACTACTGATACTACTATTACTACTACTACTACTACTACTAGTAATACTGATACTACTACTACTACTACTACTACAAATTCCTTTAAATTCTGCAAATTCCTTCAAATTCTTTAAAAACTGATACTACTACTACTACTACTGATACTACTCCTACTACTACTGATACTTCTACTACTACTACTGATACTACTACTACTACTACTGATACTACTACTACTACTGATACTACTACTACTAATGATACTACTGCTGCTACTACTACTACTAATACTACTACTACTACTATTACTACTACTAATACAACTACTACTACTACTAGTACTACTGATACTACTACTACTACTACTACTACTACAAATTCCTTCAAATTCCTTCAAATTCTTTAAAAACTGATACTGCTACTACTACTGATATTACTACTAATACTACTGATACTACTACTATTACTACTAATAATACAACTACTACTACTACTAGTACTACTGATACTACTACTACTACTACTACAAATTCCTTCAAATTCTTCAAATACCTTCAAATCCCTTCAAATTCTTTAAAAACTACTACTACTACTACTGATACTACTACTACTACTACTGCTACTACTGCTACTACTGATACTACTACTACTACTACTGATACTACTACTACTACTGCTACTACTGATACTACTGATACTACTACTACTACTACTACTGATACTACTACTACTACTACTACTACTACTACAAATTACTTCAAATTGTTCAAATTCTTCAAATTTTTCAAATTCTTTAATATTTTTCAGCTATTTTTTCTCTTCTGCATGGATCTTCTGCATCTTCTCAAATCATTCTGCAGATTAGCATTCTCACTCGCTGTTGCGTAGGAACAGCTTTTTCTAGTTATTATTATTATTATTATTATTCCGTCGGCGTGTAACTACTCCCACATACTTCAACCGATTTCAACAATTTTGGTGTCAAAATGTTCAGCTCCTTCCCGACATTCCTGCTATATCTCATCATTATTCTAACTTTAATACTTTTTAAAATATTTGTACTTTTTGTGCATACTTTTTTCCCATTGAAATGAATGCAAATTCCTTCAAATTCTTCAAATTTTTCATATTCCTTCAAATTCCTTCAAATTCTTGTAATCATTCTTATTGTTCTAATAGTTCAAATGGTTCAAATGGTTCAAATCTTTGAGATTTTTCAATTTTTTTCAAATTTTTCAAATTTTTTCAAATTTTTCAAATACTTCAAATACTTCAAATTCTTCATATTTTTCAAATTCCTTCTAATTCTTCTGATACAACTGATATTAATACTACAACTACAACAGATACTACTCCTCCTCCTACTACTACTACTACAACTGATACTACTACTACTCCTACTACTACTACTACTACTACAACTGATACTACTACTACTACTACTGATACTACTACCACTACTACTACTACTTATGATACTACTGCTGCTACTGCTACTACTACTGATGCTACTGCTGATACTACAACAACTACTACTGATACTACTACTATTACTACTACTACTACTCCTACTAGTACTACTGATACTACTACTACTACTACTACTACTACTACTACTACAAATTCCTTCAAATTCTTCAAATTCCTTCAAATTCTTTAAAAACTGATACAACTACTACTACTGATACTACTCCTACTACTACTGATACTTCTACTACTACTACTGATACTTCTACTACTACTACTGATACTACTACTACTACTACTACTAATGATACTATTGCTGCTACTGCTACTACTACTGATGCTACTGCTGATACTACAACAACTACTACTGATACTACTACTATTGATACTACTACTACTACTACTACTACTAGTACTACTGATACTACTACTACTACTACTACTACTACTACAAATTCCTTCAAATTCTTTAAAAACTCATACTACTACTACTACTGATACTACTCCTAATACTACTGATACTTATACTACTACTACTGATACTACTACTACTACTACTACTGATACTACTACTACTAATACTACTACTACTAATGATACTATTGCTGCTACTGCTACCACTACTGCTACTACAACTACTACTGCTACTACTACTATTACTACTACTAATACAACTACTACTACTACTAGTACTACTGATACTACTACTAATACTACTACCACTACAAATTCCTTCAAATTCTTTAAACACTGATACTACTACTACTGATACTACTACTACTACTACTACTACTACTACTACTGATACTACTACTATTACTACTACTAATACAACTACTACTACTACTAGTACTACTGATACTACTACTACTACTACTAGTACTACTGATACTACTACTACTACTACTACTACTACTACAAATTCCTTTAAATTCCTTCAAATTCTTTAAAAACTGATACTACTACTACTACTGATACTACTACTACTACTACTGATACTACTACTATTACTACTAATAATACCACTACTACTAGTACTACTGATCCTACTACTACTACTACTACAAATTCCTTCAAATTCCTTCAAATTCTTTAAAAACTGATACTACTACTACTACTGATACTACTACTATTACTGATACTACTACTATTACTACTAATAATACAACTATTAGTACTACTAGTACTACTGATACTACTACTACTACTACTACAAATTCCTTCAAATTCTTCAAATTCCTTCAAATTCTTTAAAAACTAATACTACTACTACTGATACTACTACTACTACTACTACTACTACTACTACTGCTACTACTGATACTACTACAACTGATACTACTACTACTACTACTACTACTACTACAAATGACTTCAAATTGTTCAAATTCTTCAAATTTTTCAAATTCTTCAATGTTTTTCAGCTATTTTGTCTCTTCTGCATGGATCTTCTGAATCTTCTCCTCAAATCATTCTGCAGATTAGCATTCTCACTCGCTGTTGCGTAGGAACAGCTTTTTCTAGTTATTATTATTATTATTATTATTATTCCGTCGGCGTGTAACTACTCCCACATACTTCAACCGATTTCAACAATTTTGGTGTCAAAACGTTCAGCTCCTTCCCGACATTCCTGCTATATCTCATCATTATTCTAACTTTAATACTTTTTAAAATATTTGTACTTTTTGTGTGTACTTTTTTCCCATTGAAATGAATGCAAATTCCTTCAAATTCTTCAAATTTTTCATATTCCTTCAAATTCCTTCAAATTCTTTTAATCATTCTTATTGTTCAAATTGTGCAAATGGTTCAAATCTTTCAGATTTTTAACATTTTTTCGAATTTTTCAAATTTTTTCAAATTTTTCAAATACTTGAAATACTTCAAATACTTCAAATTCTTCAAATTTTTCAAATTCTTCAAATTTTTCAAATTCCTTCTAATTCTTCTGATACAACTGATATTAATACTACCACTACAACAGATACTACTCCACTACTACTACTACTACTACTACTACTACAACTGATACTACTACTTCTGATAATACTACTACTACTACTGATACTACTACCACTACTACTACTACTAATGATACTACTGCTGCTACTGTTACTACTACTGATGCTACTGCTGATACTACAACAACTACTACTGATACTAATACTATTACTACTACTACTACTACTACTACTGCTACTACTACTACTACTACAACTACTACTACAAATTCCTTCAAATTCTTCAAATTCCTTCAAATTCTTTAAAAACTGATACTACTACTACTACTGATACTACTCCTACTACTACTGATACTTCTACTACTCCTACTGATACTACTACTACTACTACAACTACTACTACTGATACTACTACTACTACTACTACTACTACTGATACTATTGCTGCTACTGCTACCACTACTGCTACTACAACTACTACAACTACTACTGCTACTACTACTATTATTACTACTAATACAACTACTACTACTACTACTAATACTAGTACTACTGATACTACTACTAATACTACTAATACTACAAATTCCTTCAAATTCTTTAAAAACTGATACTACTACTACTACTGATACTACTACTACTACTACTACTACTACGGATACTACTACTATTACTACTACTAATACAACTACTACTACTACTAGTACTACTGATACTACTACTACTACTACAAATTCCTTCAAATTCTTCAAATTCCTTCAAATTCTTTAAAAACTAATACTACTACTACTGATACTACTACTACTACTACTACTACTACTACTACTACTACAAATGACTTCAAATTGTTAAAATTCTTCAAATTTTTCAAATTCTTCAATGTTTTTCAGCTATTTTTTCTCTTCTGCATGGATCTTCTGCACCTTCTCTTCAAATCATTCTGCAGATTAGCATTCTCACTCGCTGTTGCGTAGGAACAGCTTTTTCTAGTCAGTGAGAATGCTATACAGCATTCTCACTTATTGTTTTCCTGTTTTTCTTTATTATCAGTGAGAATGCTATACAGCATTCTCACTTATTGTTTTCCTGTTTTTCTTTATCAGTGAGAATGCTATACAGCATTCTCACTTATTGTTTTCCTGTTTTTCTTTATTATTATTATTATTATTATTATTATTATTATTATTATTATTCCGTCGGTGTGTAACTACTCCCACATACTTCAACCGATTTCAACAATTTTGGTGTCAAAACGTTCAGCTCCTTCCCGACATTCCTGCTATATCTCATCATTATTCTAACTTTAATACTTTTTAAAATATTTGTACTTTTTGTGCGTACTTTTTTCCCATTGAAATGAATGCAAATTCCTTCAAATTCTTCAAATTTTTCATATTCCTTCAAATTCCTTCAAATTCTTTTAATCATTCTTATTGTTCAAATTGTTCAAATGGTTCAAATCTTTCAGATTTTTCCAATTTTTTCATATTTTTCAAATTTTTTCAAATTTTTCAAATACTTCAAATACTTCAAATTCGTCAAATTTTTCAAATTCTTCAAATTTTTCAAATTCCTTCTAATTCTTCTGATACAACTGATATTAATACTACAACTACAACAGATACTACTCTTACTACTACTACTACTACAACTGATACTACTACTACTGATACTACTACTACTACTGATACTACTACCACTACTATTACTACTAATGATACTACTGCTGCTACTGCTACTACTACTGATGCTACTGCTGATACTACAACTACTACTGATACTACTACTATTACTACTACTAGTACTACTGATACTACTAGTACTACTGATACTACTACTACTACAAATTCCTTTAAATTCTGCAAATTCCTTCAAATTCTTTAAAAACTGATATTACTACTACTACTACTGATACTACTCCTACTACTACTGATACTTCTACTACTACTACTGATACTACTACTACTACTACTACTACTGATACTACTACTACTAATGATACTACTGCTGCTACTGCTACTACTACTGATACTACTACTACTACTACTGATACTACTACTACTACAATACTACAAATTCCTTCAAATTCCTTCAAATTCTTTAAAAACTGATACTGCTACTACTACTGATATTACTACTAATACTACTGATACTACTACTATTACTACTAATAATACAACTACTACTACTACTAGTACTACTGATACTACTACTACTACTACTACAAATTCCTTCAAATTCTTCAAATACCTTCAAATTCCTTCAAATTCTTTAAAAACTACTACTACTACTACTGATACTACTACTACTACTGCTACTACTGATACTACTGATACTACTACTACTACTACTACTGATACTACTACTACTACTACTACTACAAATTACTTCAAATTGTTCAAATTCTTCAAATTTTTCAAATTCTTTAATATTTTTCAGCTATTTTTTCTCTTCTGCATGGATCTTCTGCATCTTCTCCTCAAATCATTCTGCAGATTAGCATTCTCACTCGCTGTTGCGTAGGAACAGCTTTTTCTAGTTATTATTATTATTATTCCGTCGGCGTCTAACTACTCCCGCATACTTCAACCAATTTCAACAATTTTGGTGTCAAAACGTTCGGCTCGTTCCCGGCATGCCTGCTATATCTCATGGTTATGCTAACTTTTATACTTTTTAAAATATTTCACTTTTTGTGCGTTTTTGGTTGCTCCCATTGAAATCAATGCAAAATCCTTCAAATTCTTCAAATTTTTCATATTCCTTCAAATTCTTTCAAATTCTTCTTATTGTTGAAATTGTTCAAATGGTTCAAATGGTTCAAATCTTTCAGATTTTTCAAATCTTTCACATTTTTCAAATTTTTTCAAATTTTTCAAATTTTTTCAAATACTTCAAATACTTCAAATTCTTCAAATTTTTCGAATTCTTCAAATTTTTCAAATTCCTTCTAATTCTTCTGATAAAACTGATATTAATACTACTACTACAACAGATACTACTACTACTACTACTACTACCACTACTACAACTGATACTACTACTACTGATACTACTACTATTACTACTGATACTACTACCACTACTACTACTACTAATGATACTACTGCTGCTACTGCTACTACTACTGATGCTACTGCTGATACTACAACAACTACTACTGATACTACTACTATTACTACTACTACTACTACTACTACTAGTACTACTGATACTACTACTACTACTACTACTACTACTACTACTACAAATTCCTTCAAATTCTTCAAATTCCTTCAAATTCTTTAAAAACTCATACTACTCCTACTACTACTGATACTTCTACTACTACTACTGATACTACTACTACTACCACTACTGATACCACTACTACTACTGATAATACTACTACTACTACTACTACTACTACTAATGATACTACTGCTGCTACTGCTACTACTACGGCTACTACAACAACTACTACTGCTACTACTACTATTACTACTACTAATACAACAACTACTACTACTAGTACTACTGATACTACTACTAATACTACTACTACTACTAAAAATTCCTTCAAATTCTTTAAAAACTGATACTACTACTACTACTGATACTACTACTACTACTACTGATACTACTACTATTACTACTACTAATACAACTACTACTAGTAGTAGTACTACTGATACTACTACTACTACTACTACTACAAATTCCTTCAAATTCCTTCAAATTCTTTAAAAAACTGATACTACTACTACTACTACTGATACTACTACTACTGATACTACAACTATTACTACTAATAATACAACTACTACTACTAGTAGTACTACTGATACTACTACTACTACTACTACAAATTCCTTCAAATTCTTCAAATTCCTTCAAATTCTTTAAAAACTAATACTACTACTACTGATACTACTACTACTACTGCTACTACTGCTACTACTACTACTACTACTACTACTACTGATACTAGTACTACTACTACTACTACAAGTTACTTCAAATTGTTCAAATTCTTCAAATTTTTCAAATTCTTCAATGTTTTTCAGCTATTTTTTCTCTTCTGCATGGATCTTCTGCATCTTCTCCTCAAATCATTCTGCAGATTAGCATTCTCACTCGCTGTTGCGTAGGAACAGCTTTTTCTAGTCAGTGAGAATGCTATACAGCATTCTCACTTATTGTTTTCCTGTTTTTCTTTATTATCAGTGAGAATGCTATACAGCATTCTCACTTATTGTTTTCCTGTTTTTCTTTATTATTATTATTATTATTATTATTATTATTATTATTATTATTCCGTCGGCGTGTAACTACTCCCACATACTTCAACCGATTTCAACAATTTTGGTGTCAAAACGTTCAGCTCCTTCCCGACATTCCTGCTATATCTCATCATTATTCTAACTTTAATACTTTTTAAAATATTTGTACTTTTTGTGCGTACTTTTTTCCCATTGAAATGAATGCAAATTCCTTCAAATTCTTCAAATTTTTTATATTCCTTCAAATTCTTGTAATCATTCTTATTGTTGAAATTGTTCAAATGGTTCAAATGGTTCAAATCTTTCAGATTTTTCAAATTTTTTCAAATTTTTCAAATTGTTTCAAATTTTTCAAATACTTCAAATACTTCAAATTCTTCAAATTTTTCAAATTCTTCAAATTTTTCAAATTCTTTCTAATTCTTCTGATACAACTGATATTAATACTACTACTACAACAGATACTACTCCTACTACTACTACTACTACAACTGATACTACTACTACTGATACTACTACTACTACTACTACTGATACTACTACCACTACTACTAATGATACTACTGCTGCTACTGCTACTACTACTGATGCTACTGCTGATACTACAACAACTACTACTGATACTACTACTATTACTACTACTACTACTACTACTACTAGTACTACTGATACTACTACTACTACTACTGATACTTCTACTACTACTACTGATACTACTACTACTACTACTACTACTGATACTACTACTACTACTGATAATAATACTACTACTACTACTAATGATACTACTGCTGCTACTGCTACTACTACTGATGCTACTGCTGATACTACAACAACTACTACTGATACTACTACTATTACTACTACTACTACTAGTACTACTGATACTACTACTACTACTACTACTACTACTACAAATTCCTTCAAATTCTTCAAATTCCTCCAAATTTTTTAAAAACTGATACTACTACTACTACTGATACTACTCCTACTACTACTGATACTTCTACTACTACTACTGATGATACTACTACTACTACTACTACTACAGATACTACTACTACTACTACTACTACTACTACTAATGATACTATTGCTGCTACTGCTACCACTACTGCTACTACAACTACTACTGCTACTACTACTATTACTACTACTAATACAACTACTACTACTAGTAGTACTACTGATACTACTACTAATACTACTACTACTACAATTTCCTTCAAATTATTTAAAAACTGATACTACTACTACTACTGATACTACTACTACTACTACTGATACTACTACTATTACTACTACTAATACAACAACTACTACTACTACTAGTACTACTGATACTACTAATACTACTACTACTACTACAAATTCCTTCAAATTCCTTCAATTTTTTTAAAAACTGATACTACTACTACTACTGATACTACTACTACTACTACTGATACTACTACTATTACTACTACTAATACAACAACTACTACTACTAGTACTACTGATACTACTACTACTACTACTACTACTACTACAAATTCCTTCAAATTCCTTCAATTTTTTTAAAAACTGATACTACTACTACTACTGATACTACTACTACTGATACTACTACTATTACTACTAATAATACAACTACTACTACTACTAGTACTACTGATACTACTACTACTACTACAAATTCCTTCAAATCCTTTAAAAACTGATACTACTACTACTGATACTACTACTACTGCTACTACTGATACTACTGATACTACTACTACTACTACTGATACTACTACTACTACTACTAATAGTACTTCTAGTACTACTACAACTACTACTACTACTACAAATTACTTCAAATTCTTCAAATTCTTCAAATTTTTCAAATTCTTCAATGTTTTTTAGCTATTTTTTTCTCTTCTGCATTGATCTTCTGCATCTTCTCCTCAAATCATTCTGCAGATTAGCATTCTCACTCGCTGTTGCGTAGGAACAGCTTTTTCTAGTTATTATTATTATCAGTGAGAATGCTATACAGCATTCTCACTTATTGTTTTCCTGTTTTTCTTTATTATTATTATTATTATTATTATTATTATTATTATTATTATTCCGTCGGCGTGTAACTACTCCCACATACTTCAACCGATTTCAACAATTTTGGTGTCAAAACGTTCAGCTCCTTCCCGACATTCCTGCTATATCTCATCATTATTCTAACTTTAATACTTTTTAAAATATTTGTACTTTTTGTGCGTACTTTTTTCCCATTGAAATGAATGCAAATTCCTTCAAATTCTTCAAATTTTTTATATTCCTTCAAATTCTTGTAATCATTCTTATTGTTGAAATTGTTCAAATGGTTCAAATGGTTCAAATCTTTCAGATTTTTCAAATTTTTTCAAATTTTTCAAATTGTTTCAAATTTTTCAAATACTTCAAATACTTCAAATTCTTCAAATTTTTCAAATTCTTCAAATTTTTCAAATTCTTTCTAATTCTTCTGATACAACTGATATTAATACTACTACTACAACAGATACTACTCCTACTACTACTACTACTACAACTGATACTACTACTACTGATACTACTACTACTACTACTACTGATACTACTACCACTACTACTAATGATACTACTGCTGCTACTGCTACTACTACTGATGCTACTGCTGATACTACAACAACTACTACTGATACTACTACTATTACTACTACTACTACTACTACTACTAGTACTACTGATACTACTACTACTACTACTGATACTTCTACTACTACTACTGATACTACTACTACTACTACTACTACTGATACTACTACTACTACTGATAATAATACTACTACTACTACTAATGATACTACTGCTGCTACTGCTACTACTACTGATGCTACTGCTGATACTACAACAACTACTACTGATACTACTACTATTACTACTACTACTACTAGTACTACTGATACTACTACTACTACTACTACTACTACTACAAATTCCTTCAAATTCTTCAAATTCCTCCAAATTTTTTAAAAACTGATACTACTACTACTACTGATACTACTCCTACTACTACTGATACTTCTACTACTACTACTGATGATACTACTACTACTACTACTACTACAGATACTACTACTACTACTACTACTACTACTACTAATGATACTATTGCTGCTACTGCTACCACTACTGCTACTACAACTACTACTGCTACTACTACTATTACTACTACTAATACAACTACTACTACTAGTAGTACTACTGATACTACTACTAATACTACTACTACTACAATTTCCTTCAAATTATTTAAAAACTGATACTACTACTACTACTGATACTACTACTACTACTACTGATACTACTACTATTACTACTACTAATACAACAACTACTACTACTACTAGTACTACTGATACTACTAATACTACTACTACTACTACAAATTCCTTCAAATTCCTTCAATTTTTTTAAAAACTGATACTACTACTACTACTGATACTACTACTACTACTACTGATACTACTACTATTACTACTACTAATACAACAACTACTACTACTAGTACTACTGATACTACTACTACTACTACTACTACTACTACAAATTCCTTCAAATTCCTTCAATTTTTTTAAAAACTGATACTACTACTACTACTGATACTACTACTACTGATACTACTACTATTACTACTAATAATACAACTACTACTACTACTAGTACTACTGATACTACTACTACTACTACAAATTCCTTCAAATCCTTTAAAAACTGATACTACTACTACTGATACTACTACTACTGCTACTACTGATACTACTGATACTACTACTACTACTACTGATACTACTACTACTACTACTAATAGTACTTCTAGTACTACTACAACTACTACTACTACTACAAATTACTTCAAATTCTTCAAATTCTTCAAATTTTTCAAATTCTTCAATGTTTTTTAGCTATTTTTTTCTCTTCTGCATTGATCTTCTGCATCTTCTCCTCAAATCATTCTGCAGATTAGCATTCTCACTCGCTGTTGCGTAGGAACAGCTTTTTCTAGTTATTATTATTATTCCGTCGGCGTGTAACTACTCCCACATACTTCAACCGATTTCAACAATTTTGGTGTCAAAACGTTCAGCTCCTTCCTGACATTCCTGCTATATCTCATCATTATTCTAACTTTAATACTTTTTAAAATATTTGTACTTTTTGTGCGTACTTTTTTCCCATTGAAATTAATGCAAATTCCTTCAAATTCTTCAAATTTTTCATATTCCTTCAAATTCCTTCAAATTCTTGTAATCATTCTTATTGTTCAAATTGTTCAAATGGTTCAAATCTTTCAGATTTTTCAATTCTTTTCAAATTTTTCAAATTTTTTCAAATTTTTCAAATACTTCAAATTCTTCATATTTTTCAAATTCCTTCTAATTCTTCTGATACAACTGATATTAATACTACAACTACAACAGATACTACTCCTCCTACTACTACTACTACTACAACTGATACTACTACTACTCCTACTACTACTACTACTACTACTACAACTGATACTACTACTACTGATACTACTACTACTACTACAGATACTACTACCACTACTAGTACTACTAATGATACTACTGCTGCTACTGCTACTACTACTGATGCTACTGCTGATACTACAACAACTACTACTGATACTACTACTATTACTACTACTACTCCTACTAGTACTACTGATACTACTACTAGTACTACTACTACTACTACTACAAATTCCTTCAAATTCTTCAAATTCCTTGAAATTCTTTAAAAACTTATACAACTACTACTACTGATACTACTCCTACTACTACTGATACTTCTACTACTACTACTGATACTTCTACTACTACTACTGATACTACTACTACTACTACTACTAATGATACTACTGCTACTGCTACTACTACTCATGCTACTGCTGATACTACAACAACTACTACTGATACTACTACTATTACTACTACTACTACTACTACTACTACTACTACTAGTAGTACTACTGTTACTACTACTACTACTACTACTACAAATTCCTTCAAATTCTTCAAATTCCTTCAAATTCTTTAAAAACTGATACTACTACTACTACTACTGATACTTCTACTACTACTACTGATACTACTACTGATACTACTACTACTACTAATTGCTATTATATATAATAGCAATTTAATATATATACTATTGCTGCTACTGCTACCACTACTGCTACTACAACTACTACTGCTACTACTACTATTACTACTACTAATACAACAACTACTACTACTAGTACTACTGATACTACTACTAATACTACTACTACTACAAATTCCTTCAAATTCTTTAAAAACTGATACTACTACTACTGATACTACTACTACTACTACTACTACTGATACTACTACTATTACTACTACTAATACAACTACTACTACTACTAGTACTACTGATACTACTACTACTACTACTACTACAAATTCCTTCAAATTCTTTAAAAAGTGATACTATTACTACTACTAATACTACTACTACTACTACTGATACTACTACTATTACTACTAATAATACCACTACTACTAGTACTACTGTTCCTACTACTACTACTACAAATTCCTTCAAATTCTTCAAATTCCTTCAAATTCTTTAAAAACTGATACTACTACTACTACTGATACTACTACTACTACTGATACTACTACTATTACTACTACTACTAGTACTACTACTACTACAAATTCCTTCAAATTCCTTCAAATTCTTTAAAAACTGATACTACTACTACTACTACTACTACTACTACTACTACTGATACTACTACTATTACTACTAATAATACAACTACTACTACTACTGATACTACTACTACTACTACTGCTACTACTGATACTACTGATAGTACTACTACTACTACTGATACTACTACTATTACTACTACTAATACAACTACTACTACTACTAGTACTACTGATACTACTACTACTACTACTACTACTACTACTACAAATTCCTTCAACTTCTTTAAAAAGTGATACTATTACTACTACTGATACTACTACTACTACTACTGATACTACTACT